>CM065637.1:56282515-56882515 GCA_033220585.1 Dipteronia sinensis
CGATAGCTATGGCTCAACCTATTACTAATGTAGCCATCCTAGGATGTATAGTGATGGCTTCCAATTCCCTCACAAGTGGCCGACCTAGGATGTATAGTGAAGGCCACCCGTTAGGGATTGGATAAGGCTCGAGGTTATCAACCGAATTCTACTCGAAGGTTAGTTCTCGTAAAATCACTAAAGTAGCCAACCTAGGGTGTATAGTGGAGGCTTCTAATTCTCTCACAAGTGGCTAACCTAGGATGTATAGTGAAAACCACTAATTCGAGATTAGATTAAGGGCATGGTTATAGAGCCGGATTTTCGGAAATCCTTCCATTCAATGGAGCATTAGACAACCTAACTGCCTACTCAAGTAATCCAAATCAATCATGCTAAGAGAGTGTATCCAAGCAAGTCAATAATGGAAATCAATACAAGCAATGGACTGAAATATAGAGATAGAATAAATATAACACATAGAGTTTATTTACAAAGCCCTAAATATGCATCAAAGAAATAACATCAACCCCATAGTGGGGTATTTTAGCTACTCATGTTCTATTACAAACCAGTAAACTAAGAGAGAGAGTAGAGATAACCCTTGAAGATTAATCTCCTTCCTTGAAGCTTGAATCCAAGTCTCCTAGTTGCCTTTGATTGAGTAGAGATGGTTTGGATAAGAGGGAGATGTGTTTCTAGCTTAGACTACAAGTGTTGGGAGGTATGGTGATCTTCTGGTTCGTTCCCATCCTTTTCTATTTATAGAGGATGGAAAAATAGGTCACTTAAGCTTGAAACCAGAAGCTGTCGCGCTCGGAGTGCGGCTGGACTGCGGGTGATTTACCCGCACTGTACCCGCACTGTATGGGTTGTCTGTAACTTCAGTTCTCGGATCAGGGCATTAGTACGGGTGGAGTGCGGTTGAATTACCCGCACTTGACCTGCACTTGGAATCGCACTGTGATCGCACTTGAATTGCACTTCCCTATCAGGTGCAAAATCTACCTTATGTTCTTGGTGCAAGTGCGGGTGGAGTGCGGTTTGATGACCCGCACAGTACCCGTACTCTAACGTCAGGTGCAATTCTGCTCTTCTGTTCTTGGTGCAAGTGCGGGTGGAGTGAAGTTTGATGACCCGTACAGTACCCGCACTCTAACGTCAGGTGCAATTCTGCTCTTTTGTTCTTAGTGCAAGTGCGGGTGGAGTGCGGTTTGATGACCCGCACAGTACCCGCACTCTAACGTCAGGTGCAATTCTGCTCTTCTGTTCTTGGTGCAAGTGCGGGTGGAGTGCGGTTGGATGACACGCACTAGACCCACACTATACCCGTACTTTATCTTTTTACTGCATCCTGTCCCGGCTATGAACATGAGTGCGGCTGGAGTGCGGTCGGAGTGCGGTTGCGACCCGCACTAGACCCGCACCGGACCCGCACTGTAGAGCTATTTGTACTCTTTTGCCTTTACTTTCGCCCTTTTTCTGCCGGAATCACCGCAACAACCTTCCGAACCCAGAATTACATCTATTGCCTGTAATTAGCACTAATGAACCTATTAGACATAAAATATATAGAAAATACACACAAGAACGAGACAAAGGAATAGGAATGAGGGCAAAAATATACAACAATTTAGGCACGATCAGTTAGGATTCTTGAATTGATAGGAATTAGAGAAAAGGATAATTCCTTTTCAAGTAAGGAAATTAACCAACCCTAGATTTCCTATTCAATGAATTCGGCCAACCCTACTTGGTGAAGGAGAAAATTCGGCCAACCTATAATTATAAGGTTATGAATTTTCGGCCACCAAGAAGCAAAATAGAGAGAGATTTTTGTTTGTTTTGAAAATAAAAATCCTACTCTATACACATAGATTTTCGGCCAAGAGAGAAAAAGAAAATAAGTTCTCATTTGATAGTGCACTTACAAGCCTTTAACATCAAAAGGTTTTATGCACACTTTCGATTTAGGGTTACGCGAGTTTCAATCATATTGATTGTGAATTCAAAAGTTACCGGAACTATTTTTTTAGGCTCTTGGTGTTTTACTATTGAAGATCAAGATCAGAAATTCCATACATCTGTTCTAAGGTAAGCAATTCAAAGAAAAAAAGGGAGACCACGCTCCTAGGTGATTCACGTACGTGCTAGGATTGAAGATCTTGCGGATTAGCATCGACGTAATTCAATCGGATCACGCGACAATAGGTATTTAACTCTAACCATATATTTGAGTTTAATTAATTAAAGGGTTAAGGTTCAAATCTTTAGAAAAATTTTAAACTATACGAAAATTATTTTTTTCGCCTTCCGCTACGGTTTTAAGCAATACAGTATCGGACTGAGAGTCTTTTAATTCTTCGGGCTTGGTTGGGCTCTTCGGGAAGCTCTCCTTCAAGGAGGTAGGCAACAATTGGATTTATCCAGCAAGGCAGGCGATCCAGGGAGCAGATTTCTCTATTTATGGCTATGCTTGGTTGGGTGATCACTTGGAGGGGAATTCCCCTTGGTAGGGATTGGCCTCCATTCGCAGCTATTTTAGCCAGAACATCTGCGCGATGGTTTTCGTGTCGAGGTACCTGATCGATCTTGAACCCCTTAAACTTATTTTTAGCAACTGGGCTAGCTTTAGATAAGCAACCATATTATCTCTCTTTCCCTGATACATCCCAGTCACCTGATTGACAACAAGCAATGAGTCGCTCTTGATTTTCAGGTAATCGGCCTTTAGTTCAATGGCTACCTTCATCCCGGCTCGGAGGGCTTCATACTCTGCTTTATTATTAGTGGCTTTAAACTCGAATCTGAAACAGTGACAGAATTTAGTCCCCTCTGAATCTATTAAAACTATGCCAGCTCCTCCCCCAGTTTGCCCGGATGCTCCATCTGTAAAGAGGGTCCATGGCTTGCAGCCTTCCGGCCAATTGTCGACCTCAGATGTCTTTTCAGGGATCTCATTTGGTACTGGGGATCCTTTTAATCTGGGATCGCTGAAAATTTTGCCACAAAGTCGGCCAAAGCCTATGCCTTAATCGTGGTCCGGGGCTTGTACTTTAAATTGAACTGAGTGAGATCTAGGGCCCATAAGACTAGCCTTCCAGACACTTCTGGTCTTTGCAAGAATTGGCAAAGAGGTTGGTCTGTCACCACTGCTATTGTGTGAGGTTGAAAATAGGGACGGAGCTTCCTCATTGAGATCACTAGAGCGTAAGCGAGCTTTTCCAGGAGGATGTAATTCCTTTCTGATTTGGTCAAAGCATGACTCACATAGTATATCGGTCTTTGAAAACCATCACCACACTCCTTGGCCAAAGCCCCGCTTACTGCAGTTTCTGATACTGTCAGGTAGATCTACAACTCATCTCCGAGAACTTGCTTGACTAACAACAGTGGGCTTGTTAGGTATTCTTTCAAAACTTGGAAAACCTGTTCGCTCTCCTGGCTCCACTTCATGTTTCTCCCTTGTTTGATGGCTTTGAAGAAAGGGAGACATTTATCGGTGGAGCGAGAGATAAACCTGTTGAGCGCCACTACACGTCCAGTCAGGATCTGTACCTGTTTGAGTGAGGTTGGGGATTCCAGGTCCAAGATAGCTTTGATTTTTTCTAGGTTGGCTTCTATGCCTCTCTCATGAACCATGAAGCTCAAAAACTTCCCCGCTGTCACCCCAAAGGCACATTTGGAGAGGTTCAACCGCATCTGGTTTTCCCTTAGTATAAGGAAGGTTTTACGAAGGTCTTCCCGATGTCCTTTTACGGTTGGGGATTTCGTGATCATGTCATCGATATATACCTCCATCGTCCTTCCTATCTCGGGCTTGAACAGTTTGTTAACCAGCTGCTGGTATGTAGCCCCTGCATTCTTCAAACCAAACGGCATCACCTTGTAGCACTACAAGCCCTGCCTAGTAATGAAACTGGTTTTATCCTGGTCAGCCGGGTGCATTTTAATTTGGTTGTATCCTGAGAATGCGTCCATAAAACTCAAAAGTTTATTTTCGGATGTGGAGTCAACCAGTTGGTCGTTCTTTGGTAAAGGAAAACTGACTTTTGGACAAGCCCGGTTGAGGTCAGTGTAATCGACACACATACGCCACTTCCCATTCGCCTTCGTAACCATGACCACGTTGGCGATCCATTCGGGATAGCGTACTTCTCTGATAAACCCTGCTTTGATCAATTTATCTACCTCTTCCAGCACCGCATCGTTCCTATCAGCGTTGAAGTGACGCCTCTTCTGTTTGACGGGCTTGACTGTTGGATCTACCACTAGTCGATGGGCGGCCAATGACGCCGGGATTCCAGGCATTTCATCATGGTTCCAAGTGAAGATGTCGCTGAACTCCTGAGAAGATCAATTAGTCCTTTTTTCACTTCTGGTTCAAGGGTGGCCCCGACCTTGACAACCTTGGAGGGATCGTCATTTCTGATAAGTATCTCTTCTAGTTTATCTACGGGATGCCCGCTGGCCCACTCCTTACTCCGTTCCTCCTTATAAGGCATAATAGTTTCACTTTCCGGATGCTCAGGATGTTCCGCGGGCTCCTTCTCCTCCTAGATTATCCAGGATGTTTCCATGTCTTCCCGGACTAATGCTACCTGTACACATTGTTTTGCTAAGGCTGTAGGATTGGCAGACACTGCGTAACATTTCCTGGCTGCCTGCTGGTCTCCGCGTACCTCTCCTACCTTGGTTCCAACCGGGAATTTCAGGACGTTGTGGTATATGGACAAGACTTCCTTCAAGGAGGACATGAATGGTCTCCCTAGGATGGCGTTGTAGGCCGACGGGGTGTCGATCACAACAAAGTCGGTCATAACATTCTGTTGGACAGGGGTGATTCCGATGATTACTGGGAGGATCATCGACCCCACCGGTATGATCGAATCTCTAGTGAACCCATAAAGTGGAGTGGTACAGCTGTTGTAACAATGTTGCTTCAGGTTTAATTTTTCCAAGGTATCCTTGAAGAGGATATCTACACTGCTACCTGTATCCACGAGCACGCGATGGACCAAACAGTTGGCAATCTGTATTGTGATTACCATAGGATCATCATGAGGTTGTACGGTGTTAAAGACATTTGCTTCAGTGAAAACGATCTGCGCTGACTGAGAGGGCTCTATCGGGCTTTGGCTGACTTTGAAGATATCCCGGCTTTTTTCGATGCGAAGAATCTTCCTCGCGTGGTTTTTTCAGGAGTTATTAGAGATGTCAGCCAGTGTAGGACCTCCGCTGATAGTGTGTATCACCTGGATCTGTTGCATTAAGTCAGCCTATTCCTCCTTCCTCTTTTCTGTGTCCTCATGGATTTCAGCTTGTACCTCCCTTCCAGTCCGAATGTTATCTCTGATCTGTTGTAAAAATTCAATCAAGCATCCCCCCTTATCAGGGCTTCAATCTGGTTGCGCAAATTATAGCACTCTGAAGTGTTGTGGCCCACGTCTTTGTGGAAGTCGCAGTACTTGTACCGGTTCCTCCTATCAGATGGGGCCTTCATGGGAGCGGGCTTTTGGAGCAACCCTATATCTCGTATAGCAAGGTAGACCGTTTCCCTGGAAGCGTTCAAAGGGGTGTAGTAGTCATACCCTTTCTCCCCTTGCATAACGGGGGCCACGGTCCTAGGAGGTGGTGAAGCCCGGGGAGGGGTTCGTCTTGCTGGATATTTTTCTTGCCTATGCTAAGGAGCAGGGATGCAATAGGTCGACCTATTGGGAGGTTTATTCTGAGTTTTCTGAACTGGCTCAAATTTAGGGGCTTCTTTTTTCAGACGCTTTGCCGTTCTCATGTTGTCGTGTTCCATCTTGACTTTGAGTTGCTCGTCGATCTCGACCTGCTCAAGAGCCCGGTCGTAGGCCTCCTGGTAAGTCTGGGGAGGTCTCTTGGTGAAGGAACGGAAAAGCTTTCCAGCCCATAGGTTCCGCCTGAAGTTGGCTAGAGTTTCTTTCTCGGTGAAAACTCTCATTTGTATGACCTCCTTGTGAAAACGTTCCACGTACAACCGAAGTGTCTCACTTTGTTCCTGAATCACATATTGGAGGTGTATGGGATCTTTCAGATGAGGTTTGACCCCTTGGAACTACGAGCGAAAATCTGTTGATAATTTCGTGAAAGAATTCACGCTGCCAACATGCAGCTTCCTGAACCAAGTTTTCGCGTAGTTGGTTAGGGTCATTGGAAAAATCCTACACATAGCTGCTATGGTAGTGTTCTGGACCTCCATCTGTTGAACGAAGCTCTCTAGGTGGCTTAGAGGATCTTTCGTTCCAGAGAACTTATCTGCTGGCATTTTGAATTTTGGTGGGAGCTCCACTTCCCGGATTCTCCTAGTGAAGGGAGCGTTCATCTCGCTCAGGGGATCCTTTTTATCCTCCTTATTCTTTCCTTTTCTTATCTGCTGGACCTCCTTCTATAGCTTTGCCAACTAATCCCTCAGTCGCTTGTTTCCGGGTTCTTTGAATTGACCTCAGATTCTTCACTATCGAGTCTTTCTGATGAACTGGCAACCTCTATCCGGTCCCCCTCATGGATAGGATCTATTTGGGAAGTTTGTCTACTCTCCTCCTCTTGGGCCCGGGCGGTTCTCCTTGATGCCGTTGGATAGGATGGCTCTCGTTGCTACCGGGTAAAAGCATCTGCGGTAGATTTTACTCGCCTACGTTGATATTGTGAAGGTCTTTTTGGAACTGGGGGCATGGGTCCCAGCCTATCTCAGATCAAAAGTTGGGGCCCCGACCTATCTCGAGCTGGCTCTGGAAGAGGAGGTCTCAGGCGATCGAAAGAAGGCTGCCTAGCTCCGAGCCTGCTCAGCTCTCCCTGATCATTCAGGTTGGTTGGCTGGATTGTGATGCCTTCAGCGAGCAGGCGGATGCAGACGATTTCTATGAAGGCTGCAGCTTGCTGGTCGAGCACGGCCTGGCTCACTATTAGGTGGCCGGAAGCCTGCGCATTAGTTGTTTGGACCGGAGCTTGACTGCCATATCCAGATTTTCTCCCCTTTCTTAGGACCTTTCGCGTAGGCCTTGCCGGGGGTTGCTCTGAAACTTTATGTTGGCCTTGGGAAGAGCGGAGCCTCATAGTTCCTGTAAAACAACGAAAATGTAAATGCAAATAGTTGATTAATTGGTTGTAGGGCTGTTTCCCACAGACGGCGCCAGAAAGTGTTAACAGAAATCTTCCTCGGGGCAACAAATCTCAGTTAGCACCCTCAAGATCATTACAACGTAGGTGATGACCAATGGTAGAATATATATGTGTATAAAACAATGCCTAATGAAATGACATGGAGATTTCGTTAGGTACTCAAAAGAAATCAAAATTTTTCTTTATTGATAACATATGATATACATCTCTCTCTCTCTCTCAAATTACTCTCACTTTTTTCTGGGGGATAGTTAGGTGTTTGTCGTGTGTCTTTCGAATAGTATTCCTCTTTTTGAAGGAGGAAATCCCTCCTTTTATACAGTGTCTTCATAGGGTTAAACTCATTGATTTCCCCTTGATTTTCTCATTCCTCCCCTCCTTATCGGACGGGATTTTTACCTTTAAATGTCGTTGACTTTGAGTTAATTGCTCAGTTGAGGATATCTCGGTGGAAATCAATTTGTTTCCCATTTAGACTCTATTACTTGTTCTACACATGTATAATGTCTATAAATGCGATACTGTGTATCTTCGGGTCTAGCATGATTCCCATAAGGGTCGTCGAATGTATCAAGGTGTGGTGCATCAATTAGTGAGGTCGATCATTGTCCCGGCCCCGATATTAAGAAGCTTCATCCAGCTAGGAGCTAGGTCTGGCCTCCTTTGACTTTTTGAAGCTAGGTGCGGCCTCCTATGGACACCTCCTTGTATCAGCGAGGTATAGGCGAGCTTCTGGGGGAATTATGAAGTAACCTCGACTTCGGGGGGATTTGGTGACGCGGGCTTGATCTGACCATTCCGAGCTCTATTCCGGATGTTTCTAGAGCCTGTCCTTGTTTCGGCGGGGCGGTATCGTAGCTCAGCTTTGGGTAGAATGGTCTCCTGGTGGAAACTCTGGGGCATGGAGCCAGGTCTGGAAGGTGGAAAATTTCCCTTTGGTCCTTAGCCAATTTTGGCTATTAACATATGGTAGCAAGGATCATTTTCTAAATTCAAGTTTGTAAGCAAGAACAATATAGGACCGTGACCCGTTATCTATAATGAGATAAGAACCAACGGTATCAAGAAAGTGAATGACACAACACTCAAGAACTGGATAGAAAGGTGAGTGATAAGTCAATTTTCGAAACCAAAGAGAAAATTCTCTCTATTTTTCATTCAAAATCAAGTCTGCCGAAAATTACATCAGTTGGTTCCTTAAAAACTAAAACTCTAATAAAAAAGAAAGGCAACATACCAATCTCTAGAAAGGAAACAAGATATTCGGCCACTAAGGCCATACAATCAAAAAACTAAATCAGGCAATAATTGCCTTACAAACGGGAAAGAAAAAAAAAACTAAAACAAGCAACTATTTACTTGCTCACTATGTGGAAGGCTAAATCTGGAAACAAATTAGCCCCTTAATTTGGGCAACAAATCAACTCTTATTCTTTGGAAACTAAAAAAGGAAACAAATCAATCGAAATTGAATCTTCTCCAACCCTTTTGCCTCTCACCACACTCCTAGCTTGTGCCATAAGCCCAAGTCTTCTCTTATTCGGCCCAATCAATTGCCTTGATTAAGTTAGTAAAGTCTTGGTCTTCATGTGGGCTTATCTTGGACTTCAACAATTCAATATCAGCCCAAGTATCTTGAATCAGTCCATTGAGTGCTTCTTTGAATCTCTTAGCCCTTGCCCTTGTTATTGGCCAAACCGGAACATGCAATGGACCCCTTGGTGCAACTCCCTTATTCTTATCACTGCAGGTTCATTCACATTGAATGAGACCACAAACCCTAAAATTTTAAATGATACATTGCGTTTTACCTAGTAGGGATCGCGGCGGGTTCCTTACTGAGGGTTTATTTCTGTGAATGAAGTCGTAGAGTGGCCTACCCAATTCGTGTTGGTTCATTCTTTCTAGTCCATTGGATCATTTGTAAGGACTCTATTTAGCAAAGTTTTACCCATAAAATGTTTTGCGGGTTCCTTCATTCTGGCTAGCGGGCTTATTCCAGCAAATGAAGTCGTGGAGAAAACTTCATAATTTCCCACCAATTTAATCGTTCTAGCCAGCGGGTTCCTTCCTGTGGACCTAATCTCACTAAGAAATCTCAAATTTGTCCCGCGAGTTTGTTCCTTCTAGCTATCGGGCTTTTTCACATGGATAGAAGCTGCGGTGAATTCCAAGAATTCACGTGAGTTACATTCATTCTGTCCCACTGGCTTTTTTCGGCTGCAAAAAGTAGCTCAGCTGCCTTGACCCACTTCTGGGTTCCCTCCCACGGATACGAAGTCCCAAGGATTCCACTTTTTGAATTCTAAGTGCTCCAGCACTTCTCCCCAACTTCTAAATCCTGTTACCTGCATTACTTGATACGAACAAACATAAAAAAAAACACTTACGCAACCCACAAATATGTACAACAGAAGCATTGCAACTCAAAGGTTGAGTGCAAGCATGAATGTTTGCTAAATGTGTCATTGATGTTCAACAACATACAGAGTTTAGGCAAATCACTACAATGTTCACCCAATCTATGCCCTACCTAGAACAAGTTGCTTGATCACAACATACCCCTTGTCTCTCGATTTGACCCAGAGGGGTCCTTTTCCACCAATTCCCTCTAATTTGGATTTAACAATCCAAATGGACTTGACAATTGTTTTGGGGATTGGGGGGTTCACTTTTCTAACTTGATATCTTTTCTTTGGACAATTAGGCCTAATGCGGCCTAATACATGGCAATAGTGACAAGTAGGAATGAAGGTATGATATGTACTTCCCGATATAGTCATTATAGGTTAGGTGTTGTTGTTCTTCTTCCGTCTTGGCCTTGGCCTTGGTTTCAGAGCAAAAAGCTTGGGCTCCTCTTGCTAGACTTGCACTATCTTCCTTGGAGGTGGTTGAACACCCTCCCTTTTGAGCAGGTGGACCACATTCTTGGACTTGACCTTGGTACCTATCTTTTGTTCTACACGCTTCACTTGATTCTCCATATCCTTGGCTCTCAAGATCTCTAGTGCCCTTCCTTTAGACTTGATCTCTTCCCCCATGAATTTTATCCTATCAGCAAAGTCCTTACCGAAGCCCTCATTCCTTTGCCCGAATTAATCCTTTATAAGTGACAAGTCATCTTCGATGATGTCTTGAAGAGCATTATTCTCCTCCACAGCCTTATCAAGCTTGGTAGACAATTCGAAATTCTTTTCCACCAACACTCGATTGCCTTCTTTAAGTCAAGTGATGGTATCTTCGTAGCTCGATGAGTCATGCTTTAAGAGTGCGGTCTAGCTAGTCACCTCGCAATGAGCGAGTGCTATGTTATATCTTGGAGAAGAATAAGGCCGGTTCACATCTTCAGCTACTCTAATGTTGAAGCAATCACAACCCCCAACTGAGTTCTTCATGCTCTCAAACATTTCAAATTCTGTAGTTTGACCTAACACCGTCATGGAGAGCCGTCCCTTGTGGACATCTATAATTGCCTTGGCGGTTGACATAAACGGTCGCCCAAGCAATATAGGCATCTATCTAGCCTTACAGGGATCACTCTCCATCTCCAGTATCACAAGGTTATCTGGGATGCTTAACTCTCCCACCTTCACTAGGACATCTTCGACCACTCCTTTTTGGTGTCTTACTGAGTCGTTGGCAAGTAGCAACTGTTGGGGTTTATGCCCTAAAGCTTGTAATTTGTAAATGGAATGTTAACATAAATAAAAGAATAGTTTAATTCATTCTTCTTATGTCATATATTGTGTATAACTTTTGCATTTAACATCCAAGATTGCCAGATGTAATCTCGAACTGTGTATATGAATGTCTTATAAAGATGGATACAATAAGAGACGAGCAATCTAAAGAGTCCGTAGATAGCAAATAAAGCTGGGTACTTTATTTGTGGTTAATCTACAGTTGCAATCCATTCGTAGTGTACGGTGATCCTATCCTGGATCATTCACATGGAGGTATGAGAATGGAAGCACCTTGTATGATGTGATCATATAGGACTGGGGCATGATCTATATGAATCTCTCACTAAAATCCGTTTAACGATGAGATTCATATATATCAACTAATGATGGCTATATGTGGGTGATCTTAATCCTGAGTGTCTTGTCGACTCCTTCAGGTTAGATCGTGGTCTTTGATATATCATGGGTGAGGTCGGAGTTGAATTCCCGATCAATATGCTCCGTATGTTGGGATCGTGGTTTGGCTTGTGGCTGGGAAGGTTTGTACACAATAGTGGAATCCACTCCTACTTGTGAGAAGTAGATGGCAGTTCCCTTAAAGGTTGATTCGGGGCTTGAACAATATGAGCGCTCTCCTAATTCCGCGAGGAATATAGGTTTATCGTTCATTAGAGAATCAATGATACTTAATTGAAAGGTATAATTGGAGGGGTATAACGGACATTATGACCCAGCTCTAATTATGAACTACTTGTGGAGGATTATACCATATGTAATAGCTATATCGATGGACACCGAAAGTTATTGGTTTGTGTAAAAACATCTACAGTTGAGAGAGTGCAGCTTCGGGTTTTTAGTGGAATAACACCGGAGTTAATAATCATGAAATATTAATTAAAGAGTTTAATTAATTTTTTCTAAAAATTATTGGAGCTCAAATTACTGTGGGTCCATTAGATTTTCTCGCTAGCCCGATTGTTTTAGGTAACAAGGGTCAGGGTTAATTAATTGGATTGTCCAATTAATTGTGTTACGAAAGTATCACGTATTTATTCGGGAATTAATTGAATAATGAGATTATTTAATTAATGAATAATGGTGATTGAATAAATTAAATAATAAGATTATTTAATTATGTTATTAATCACTAAATGGATGGTGTTAATTGATATTTGATTTTGAATAAAATAAGATAATATGATTATTTTATTTTATTAAATTAAATATTTAATTTTGAATTTAAAGAATTTGAGTTCAAATCAAAAACATAATTAATATCTTTAAAGATATCAAATATCTTAAAAGATTTAATTAATTAGTTTTATAAAAATATATATATATAGTCGAACCCCTCTAAATTAATATTCTTGGGACCCATCCTTGAGTATTTATTTAGAGGGGTTATTAATTTGAAGAGTTTTACCTTGTAAAGTGTTATTTTGTCTTAAAAAATGTGTAGAAGTCGGTTTTCTTATTTAGGAAATGTTCATTTTTGGGATTCCTCGTTTAATCGGTTCTCTTCTTCGGAGAAAGTTCTTTTTTTTTTCAAGATTCCTAATCACAATGGCACTACCCTTGGCAAATCGAAATGTTTTGATTCTCCTTGACAATTGCATTGCCCATGTACCACTTATAGAGTTACCTAATCACATCCAACTCATGAACACCATAGTGCATTATCTACCACCAACTTTGAAAGAGAAGTATGTTACACTCCAACCGAAGAGGATATTATCAATGATATCACAAGGCAGAATAATGATGATGTGGTTGAGATAGATGATAACAATGACAATAGTCGTGAGGTACCTAAAATCTCTATAAATAAGGCTATTGAATTGCTAAAATTGAAATCTTTTGGATACAACGAGAAGATGAACACAAAAGCTTATTGAGGATAATTCAAAAGATAAATAATGAAGTCAAAATATCAAACATGGTGGCCTAGTGTAAATTAGTATCTTCAAGTACTTTTCTATTTCTTGAATAATATGTAATATATTTTGTACTTTTATGAAATTATTAATTTTTACGATAGTCAGGACCGAAACTTTACACTAGGTTTCAAAAAGAAATTATTAATTATTTCGTTAGAGAGGTTTATTCATTTTTTACGCTGGCCCGAGTTGGGACTGATAGTTTTTATTAATTTAGAGAGGATATTAGTTTGTAGGAGATTAATTTACAGGAGATTAATTTACAGGGGTTCTACTGTATATATGATATATGTTTTTGGAAACTATAACACAAAACTAAAAACATATGAGCAAAAGAGTTTTGAAAGTTCAGAGAAAAGAAAAGAAAAACCTAGAAGTGTTCTAGGGTCGGCCAAAAAAAATTGTTTTTTTTTCTTCTTCTTCTCTCTGTATTCTCCTGTTGTTCTTAAGTACCGTGACGCGCCTACATGCCATTACCAATTGCGAGAGATAGTCAGGAAGATCAAGTGGTTCAAATCAGGAGCATATCGTATTAAAGAGAAGGAGCCTCCTACATAGGTATGAAGAATATTGTTTCTTCTCTTCTCTTTTATGTTTTGATTTCGATTCTTTTTGTTTTTACTGTTCCAAAAATAGATCCTAGGGTTTACTAGTCGCAGTTTCACTATTTCATTGAAATAATTTATTTTAAAAAAAAAATTTCTTCCGCTGCGCAATCGGTAATCCGCAATTGGTATCAGAGCCAATTTTTCGGAATGCTCCTAGCATGTATGAATGTGTAGGCACTGTCTTTATGATTGTATGAATGTTTATAATTAAGTCGTTTAATTCAAACATGGTTGATCGTAAATTTTTATGGTACATGGGTTTTAGGGTTCTTATTAAAGGTTGTAATTTTTTTTTATGTAATATTAATGCCGGGATGTAATTTAATATTTTTTTCTTTCTACTTTATTTTCTTTGTTGTATTTTTTCTGCTATATATTTTATTGTAAAATATGTATGAAGAAATCTGTCGAAGAAGATGGAAGGCGAAAGAGCGAAATCAGAAACACGCGCGACAGACACAATTCATGTGGTACTGTTCACTGTTTGTGCGGTACTATTCACTGGTCACTGTTCACACATTACTATTCACGCCACTGTCATGTGGTTTTGGTCGCGTGGTACTGTTCACGTGGTACTGGTGCGGGCAGCCTATGTACACGAATGACGGTTATGCACGAAAGCGTTATGGGCTGAAAATTCGCGACGTTAGGGTTTCCGAATTTGCAAAAGATTTTGGGCTCTTTATATATATATATATATATATATATATATATATATATTTGCCTTGGGCCTCCAACAAGTGTTAGAGTAACACTTGGGCCTTAGGTGTGATTCATGAGATGGATCACATTAAAAAAAAAATTATCAAGTTGGACTTGGTTAAAAGCCCAAAATAAAAAGAACTTAAAGACTTGAAGAATATAGGAATTACTTGAAGACCAAGGAATGTCTTGGATAACTTTTGTAATTATATATATATTTTAAATTAAATAACCCATTGTACTCGGTCAACTCATGTATACTTTTATTATGAGATAATTAAAAGCATTGCCATGCATATGCATATCATTTAAATTAGGTGTGCCTACACACACACACATATATATATATATATATATATATATATATATATATATATGTTGATATGTCATACATGCATTATAGCCTTCCATATTATGTGTTTAATTTTAATTTGATTAAAATGGGTAATTCACCAGTATCATGCAGGTGGCTCCCTAGCTCTTGTATCGGGCCATTCAACGCCCTAGTGAGCCACCTATGTCCCGACTTGTTCAGGGAGAGCCCAGAGGCTTCCCACATTGATGAGGGCTCCGATATGCCTTAGCAAGCCTCTAGAGCAGCAGCCTAGCTGCATGGCCAAGTGGCTCATCACTTCTTCTTTAGTGGAATGAGTTAAAATTAATAGATTGGACCTAAGTGAATCATTTGTTTATTGTGATTAGGTTGTGTCTATTGAAGCTTAAATTTAGATAGCCCGCCAAGATCCCCAATCCACACGTATTTGCATGGATCACTTGATATATTCTACCGGGCCGATTTAAGGGTCCATCTAGAATTGTTTTTAATATATCAAGAATATAATATGTCTATTATTTAATTAATGGGCTGCACTATTATATTAATATATTAAAAGGAGACATGTGGGCTTGTTTCTTTTAGTAAGAATGGGTCTGGTTCACATGTGGGCTTTTATTTAAAGTCCAATGGATTAAATGAAATAAGAAAATAATATATGGCCCATTTATATAAGTGGGGCGGCAAGGTGTATATATTAACCTAATATATTATTTTGTTTCATTGTTTTAATTAAATAAGAATTAGTTAATTTATTAATTAATTGTTTAATTAAGAAACAAATCTTTTTCTGATCAGGAAATATATTTCCTAAAGTTATACTATTGGTAGTAGTATATTAAAAGTAAAAGACTTGTTTGATAAGAAAATAAATAATTAATTTTATTTATTTAATCAAATAAGAAGTCTTTTAATTTAGTCTATAAAAGAATAAAAATATCTATGAGTTGGATTAGGTTTTGAAGTCTAAAGGTTGATGGAAATTAGGGTGCAACACAAACTCTTTTTGGTATGTGATTTGCGGCAACCCTAGTTCATTTAGAGTTAGATTTCGGCAACCCTAAATAGAAGAGGAAGCAAAATTTCGGCCACCTATATAATACCACATATAGAATTCGGCCACGATAGTTGATTGAATGATTCAATTTTTCTTCTTCTTCTCAATTCATAGAAAAGGATAATTTTTATTCTACTAAACATAAAAGAGAGAAGAGATTATTCTTTGATAGTACACTGATTGCTTGTTCATCAATAAGCTTGTGTGTACAACATCGAATTAGGTTCACGCGAGTTTCGATCATTAGATTGAGAACTCAAAAGTGACCGAAATAATCTTTGTCTTCTTTTGATTGTTTTGTGACTAACAAAAGAAAAAGAAAACTTTGTTCATCCATTCTCAGGTTTGCAATTCAAAGAAAAAGGGAGACCACGCTCCTAGGTGATTCACGTACGTGTTCGGATTGGAAGATCTCGCTGTACTGTTCACGATCATTGTTAACGCAGGTACTATTCACGGGCATCGGAAAAGATTTTGCGGATTACCAATCGACGTAAGTCAATCGGATCACGCGTCAAGAGGTATTTAACTCTAACCGTATATATTTGAGTTTAATTAATTAAAAGGTTAAGGTTCAACTTTGAGAAAAATTTTAAAACCATACGAAATCTATTTTTCGCTTCTTCCGCTGCGTTTTATATCGATTTTTCCCTAGCACGTACGTGAATCACCTGGGAGCGTGGTCTCCCTTTTTCTTTGAATTGCTTACCTTAGAATGGATGTATGGAATTTCTAATCTTGATCTTCAATAGTAAAACACCAAGAGCCTAAAAAAAAATAGTTCCGGTCACTTTTGAATTCACAATCAATATGATTGAAACTCGCGTAACCCTAAATCGAAAGTGTGCACAAAACCTTTTGATGTTAAAGGCTTGTAAGTGCACTATCGAATCAGAACTTATTTTCTTTTTCTCTCTTGGCTGAAAATCTATGTGTATAGAGTAGGATTTTTTATTTTCAAAACAAACAAAAATCTCTCTCTCTTTTTCTTCTCCTTAGTGGCTGAAAATTCATAACCTTATATTTATAGGTTGGCCGAATTTTCTCCTTCACCAAGTAGGGTTGGCCGGATTCATTGAATAGGAAATCTAGGGTTGGTTAATTTCCTTACTTGAAAAGGAATTGTCCTTTTCCCTAATTCCTATCAATTCAAGAATCCTAACCCTTGTAAGACTAGTGGTGGCCGAATTCTTTGTATAATAAGGAGTGTATGTGGACTTAATCTTTACCATATTAGGACTCCTACCACTTAAAAGAATTCCAACCCTAATCCAACACATAGTATTTAATTTACTGATCAGGAAAAGATTTTGATTTAAACTATTAATTAATTAAATAATTAATTAATTCCCATTTAATCAAAACAATAAAATAAAATAATATCTTGGGCTATTTAATTAAGCTTTGCCACCCACACCATATATATATGGGCCCAATATTATTTTTCTTATTTTATTTAATCCATTAGACTTTAAATAAAAGCCCACATGTGAACCAGACTTATTCTTACTAAAAGAAACAAGCCCACATGTCTCCTTTTAATATATTAATATAATAGTGCAGCCCATCAAATAAATAATAGACATATTATATTCTTAATATATTAAATGCAATTCTAGATGGACCCATAAATTGGTCCGGTAGAATATATCAAGTGATCCATGCAAGTACGTGTGGATTGTGGATCTTGGTGGGCTATCTAAATTTAAGCTTCAATAGACATAACCTAATCACAATCAACAAATGATTCACTTAGGTCCGATCTATTAATTTTAACTCATTCCACTAAATAGCTAAAATTGAACTCTTAAATAAAGATAGAATAAGGAGATGTTTCTCATTCATACCCTAGACAATCTTATAGGAGATGGTGTATCCTCGTGAATAATATCAGTAATCGCCAAGAGCTCATAGACCGCCTATAGCTCTCCAAGTTACCATATTTCCTCATATGACCACATTTTCAACTTGGATATTTTGACTTGTCCAGAAGCCATGTCTTCAATAATCATTATTGAAAATTCAACGTTGAGATTTAATATCCAATACCTCAAAACATCCATATGATGATATTATACTCTCATTTAATAAATGGAGCCACGATGTCCATATCTATAAATGAAGTCCTCTATCGATTAACAAATGAATACCACCAAACTATCGAGGATAGACTATGCTATATAATCGTACTCATTGATAGCTCAAATGATAACACTTGCAACCATAAGTGCATCATTTATCTCAGGATTTAGATAGACTATCTGATTGTCCTGATAATGAAAAGACTTATATCTAGTGACGGTTCTAGATAAAGTATTTCATTGTGATCCTGTTCAATGCACCAAGTGCACTAGATTCTTTTACTCGAAAACCTTTCGATGATTTTAGACTCATCATAACTCATTTGATCCCACTCAAATGCTAGTAAAAGAATTCTACAACTTTATCAAGATAGAGGTGCCCAACCCTTAACTTAAGTTGTGAACGTTATTCAAGACTAACTAAAGAATTGTGTCTACCTCATACATATCCGGATGTACAAACAATTCTTCATATCTCATAGTCTTTTGACCTTATGATTATTTACCTTGACAATTATAATTATAAATGCTATAAGATTTTGCAGAATCAGAAATCACTTTATTTATATGAAAAGATTGTGAATTACAATATTACACTCTTGCTATTGAGCATAATCCTAACAATCTCCCACTTGCGCTATAGCAAATGTGTCATATCTCTCATTCCCATGTTCTCTAGGTGCCCATCAAAACTCTTCTGAGGTAGAGCCTTTGTGAAGGGATCTGCTAGATTTTCTGCCGACGCGTTTTTGGTAATCGTCACGTCTCCCCTATGAACAATCTCCCTTAAAAGATGATACTTTCTTTCAATGTGTTTTCCTCTCTTATGACTTCTTGGTTCTTTCGAATTAGCCACTGCTCCACTGTTGTCACAGTAGATAGTGATCTGCTTATTCGCACTAGGAACTACTTCTAAGTCAATCAAGAATTGGCGAAGCCAAACAGCCTCCTTGGCAACTTCGCATGCAGCTACATACTCTGCTTCCATGGTGGAGTCAGCAATACAAGATTGCTTGATACTCCTCCAAATGACTGCTCCTCTTCCAAGAGTAAACACAGATCCTGATGTGGATTTTCTAGAGTCAGAATCCGATTGGAAATCAGAATCTGTATACCCAACGGGGATTAAATCCCCTCCAGAGTATACAAGCATATTATCTTTCGTTCTCCTAAGATACTTGAAAATATGCTTGATTGCCGTCCAGTGATCAGGACCAGGTTTTGATTGAAACCTGCTAACTATGCCAACAGCAAAACAAATATCTGGTCTAGTACAGAGCATTGCATACATGAGACTTCCAACTGCCGAGGCATATGAAATTCTACTCATGAATTGCTCTTCATGCTCATTATTAGGAACTTGTTCCTTAGAAAGTTTGATTCCATGCCTAAAAGGTAACATACCTTTCTTGGAATCTTGCATGGAAAACCTTGACAAGATTTTGTCTATGTATGAAGCTTGGGATAGTGCAATCGTTTTATTCTTTCTATCCCTTATTACTTGGATACCTAGAATAAAACTTGCTTCTCCTAAGTCCTTCATATCAAATTGTTTTGCTAACCATTCTTTTACTGATGTCAATACTCCCACATCGTTTCCAATGAGTAATATATCATCTATGTAAAGAATAAGGAAAACAAACTTGTCACCTTTGATCCTTTTGTATACACAAGGTTCTTTAAGGTTCTGTAAAAATCCGAAACCTTTTACAGCTTGGTCGAACCTTATGTTCCAGGATCTGGATGCTTGCTTTAATCCATAAATTGATTTCTGCAACTTGCATACCTTTTCCATTTGGCCATTTTCAATGAATCCTTCTGGTTGATCATAGATGCTTTCGTCAAGACTTCCATTAAGGAAAGCTGTCTTGACGTCTATTTGCCAAATCTCTAAATCTAAAGATGCTGCAATGGATAAGAGTATCCTAATGGATTTAAGCATGGCCACAGGAGAGAAGGTTTCTTCATAATCGATACCTTCTTTCTGTGTGTAACCTTTAGATACCAATCTAGCTTTAAAAGTTTCCACCTTTCCATCTATACCTCTTTTCCTTTTGTATACCCACTTGCACCCAATGGGTTTTATCCCTTTAGGGAAGTGTACAAGGGACCAGACTTTGTTATCGAACATGGATTCAATCTTAGATTGCATTACCTTTTGCCAATGGTGACAATTAACATCCTCCATCGCTTCCTTGTACGTGTAGGGATCATCGTCGTCAGGGAGATTCTCAACAGATTCTCCTAGACCGATGTATCTTTCAGGTTGGGTTCTAACCCTCCCACTATGACGAGGAATGGTAGGTTGTTGATTTTGTGTTGGAGTGGAAATTACAATTGGGTTAGGTTGTGAAACTTCTTATGGAATTGTATCTCGTGACATATCATTCAGGACAATTCTACTTTTGAGAACAAAATCATTCATATAGTCCTTTTCCAGAAATGTAGCATTTGTTGAAACAAACACTTTTAGATCTGAAGGACTATAGAAATAATATCCTTTAGTTCCTTTTGGATACCCCACAAATATGCATGTTTCCGAACGGGACTCCATCTTTTCTGTCTTTCCTTTTTAACACATGTGCAGGACAACCAAATATCTTTATGTGTTGTAAACTAGGCTTTCGCCCAGTCCACAACTCATATGGTGTTCCAGGAACTGACTTCGATGGTACCACGTTTAGAATATATATTGCAGTTTGTAGAGCATATCCCCAAAAAGAAATAGGAAGTGTTGAATAACTCAACATAGACCTAACCATGTTCAAAAGAGTTCTATTTCTCATTTCTGCTACCCCATTTTGTTGAGGTGTACCTGGTGCAGAAAACTAAGAAACTATCCCATTATCAATAAGATATTGCTGAAACTCACCAGATAGATATTCTCCACCACGATCAGATCTCAAGATTTTTATGCGTTTCTCAAGCTGATTTTCTGCTTCAGCTTTGAATGCTTTGAACATGTCAAAAGCATCCGACTTATGTCTCATGAGATACACATAACCAAATCTTGAGTAATCATCTGTGAAGGTGATGAAGAACTCATATCCACCTTTAGCTTGAATGCTCATAGGACCACATACATCAGTGTGTATTAGTCCTAAACATTCAGTGGCTCTTGCACCTTTGGTATTGAATGGCCTTTTGGTCATTTTACCTTCCATACAAGATTCACAAGTTGGTAGATCATCAACCTTTAAGTCACTTAAAGGTCCGTCACATACCAATCTTTTAATCCTATTAAGGTTAATGTGACCTAGGCGTAAATGCCAAAGGTAGGTTTCATCTTTTGATAATTTTACTCTTTTATGATTAGGTTCCATTATTTCTGTGTCTAACGAGTAAGAGATATTTCTATGCAAAAAGAATAGACCGTTTTCCAATGTACCTTTGCAAACAATTTTTTCATTCTTACTAATAATAAAAGGTTTATTAAAAGTAAACAAGAAACTGAAATTAAATTCCTCTTGAATTGAGGTACATAATAAACTTCTATTAAATCTAAATGCCTACTAGAATCTATAATAACTCTAATATCTCCCACTGCACTTGCAGACACTAACGATCGGTTGCCCAAGCGTAAATTGATTTCGTTCTTATTCAGCCTTCTCCTTTCTTGGAACCCCTGTAAGGAATAACAAACATGATTAGTGGCTCCAGAGTCTATGATCCAAGAATCTGTAGAATCTGCCAGAAAACATGTTTCAAGATAATTAATATTACCTTCTTCCTTCTTGTTCTGGGACTTTGGGCAATTTCTTTTCCAATGTCCCTTTTCACCACAAAGGAAGCATTTCCCTTTGATCTTGGTTACTTTCTTGGTCTCCTTCTTGGTAGGCCCAAGTTGCTTTTTCTTCTGTTGTTTCTTGACCTTCTGACGGGTCTTAACAGTAGCAACTTTACCAACCATATGAATCTATTGACCTTTGCTTTTCACAAGGAACTTTTCAACGCTTTGAACATCTTGCATCAGGCCCTGCAAGGTGTATTCCTTTTTTTTCAAGGTGTAGTCCAACTTGAACTGATCAAAGGAATCTGATAGTGAGTTGACAACCATGTCAATTTTGGTCTCACCATCTATCTCAGCGCCATTTAATTCTGCAATATTTAGATGTGCTATGACTTTCATCATGTGATCTTTCACAGCCTGTCCAGGTTTCATCCTAAGATTCATAAAAGCAGTCACTGCCTCTCTCTTAGTCATCCTAGACCTCATAGCAAACATCTCTTCCAAGACATTATAATATCAGCAGCAGACCCCATTCCTTCATGCTGCTGTTGCAACACGTCGGAGATAGTAGCCATAATGTAACATTTGGCCATATCATCTGCGGTATTCCACTGCTCATACTCATCTCTTTGCAAAATACTTGATTCATTATTAGGAGCAGGTGGTTTAGGAGTCGTTAGAACAAACTTATGTTTTTCACTTTGCAGCAACAACCCAATTTTCCTTTTCCATGTGACATAATTATCTCCAGTTAAAGTGTTATCTTTCAGGATGTTCATAAGTGATGGGGTCATGATTTCTGAATAAAACAAAAAGCATATTTAAGTAAATAATCATGATAAAGCACTTTCGAATATTTATCTTGAATTAATTAAATAACTCAATCGTGAAAAATTCAACGGTGATCCAACACCCATAAATGTTACGCCTCCTTCGGGAGTTCGCACCATTTACTAGTTGGACTAGGTCCCACCTAATTGTTAACATAACAAGCAGCGTTTTCAATTTTAGCCTTGCAATTTTATTAACAAGAACTCTCGGGAGGATATTAATAAAATTACATTGAGTGTGTTACCAAGATATCGACCCTCAATTTTCTCTCACGAAAATCCCTCCTCTAGGAGTAGATCTCGTTTGAGTCAATTGTCTAGTCTATCCTTGTCAGGAACTATTTTGCTAAATTCCATTTATGGACGCCCCTCGGGGGGATTACCAATAAATAATAAAGCTCAACTAACCTTGGAGGCCATAGGTGTTCTAACACACCTTCTCCCACTCAATTATTTAAGGCGTGTGATTAAATTCCAAAGAATGATTTTACCAAGTTATCTAGATGCCAATTAGATACCTAAATCATTCAATGCATGTTTATACCAAAAAAGAGATATATGAGTGGCACTCCTATTCTATATGACATGTTATCATACAATAACAAATATTGTAATATTTATACATAAAAATAAGTAGCCACAATTTTGGTCCATCCTAGAAAAGCATGTAAATTACAATTGTACGGAATACAAAAAACTCCTTTCTTGGCGAACAAGACTTCAAGCGACCATCTCGCGCACGTAACTCGCGCGCCCGAAGATCACCAAGCAGCCCATGCGCACGCCTAGCCCATGCAAGGGCATGAGCTACCGCATGGCCAGCCCATGCATGGGTTGCGCGCTGCTGCATCGCAACAAGCGCAGCTGCACGCTTGGTTGCTTGCGCGCTTGTTGTCTCGGTGCGCACGGGTGCCAAGCTCGGTTCCGGATGCTCCAATTTCTTCAAATCTTCGAGTCTTCGAATCTTGAATATATTACAACTTATTTTATACAATAAATACTGCAGAAATTTGTTATTTTTTATTTTATTTAAACTACTGCAGTATTTTTTACAAATAAAAAACTGCACTTATTTTAATACAATAAAAAAAAACTGCACTAAATTTTACAATAAAATTAATAAGAACTTAGCAACTACCAAGAAGGAATTATGGAGATAATAGACCATCCTTCTTGTTACAATTCCGAAACAAAAAATACATTGAAATTCTAGGACAAAAATCGAGCAATAACAATTCACTTTATAACAACATATATAAATCCATACATTCCACATGTAATTATATATGCGACTACCTAGAGTGCCATCGATTTCTAAAACATGCATAATCACAATAAAAAGAAATAGATTCACGTATATATATGTTAATTAATTTAAGGGTACAACCAAGGCTCTGATACCAATTGTAGGGAAAAATTGCTTAAAACCGCAGTGGAAGGCGAAAAAATAATTTTCGTATAGTTTAAAATTTTTCTAAAGATTTGAACCTTAACCCTTTAATTAATTAAACTCAAATATACGGTTAAAGTTAAATACCTCTTGTCGCGTGATCCGATTGACTTACGTCGATGGTAATCCGCAAGATCTTCAATCCTAGCACGTACGTGAATCACCTAGGAGCGTGGTCTCCCTTTTTCTTTGAATTGCTTACCTTAGAATGGATGTATGGAATTTCTGATCTTGATCTTCAATAGTTAAACACCAAGAGCCTAAAAAAATAGTTCC
Organism: Dipteronia sinensis; assembly: GCA_033220585.1. NCBI lineage: Eukaryota > Viridiplantae > Streptophyta > Magnoliopsida > Sapindales > Sapindaceae > Dipteronia > Dipteronia sinensis. The sequence goes on from CM065637.1 coordinate 56,306,329, forward strand.
GGTCACTTTTGAATTCACAATCAATATGATTGAAACTCGCGTAACCCTAAATCGAAAGTGTGCACAAAACCTTTTGATGTTAAAGGCTTGTAAGTGCACTATCGAATCAGAACTTATTTTCTTTTTCTCTCTTGGCCGAAAATCTATGTGTATAGAGTAGGATTTTTTATTTTCAAAACAAACAAAAATCTCTCTCTCTTTTTCTTCTTCTTAGTGGCCGAAAATTCATAACCTTATATTTATAGGTTGGTTGAATTTTCTCCTTCACCAAGTAGGGTTGGCCGAATTCATTGAATAGGAAATCTAGGGTTGGTTAATTTCCTTACTTGAAAAGAAATTGTCCTTTTCCCTAATTCCTATCAATTCAAGAATCCTAACCCTTGTAAAACCAGTGGTGGCCGAATTCTTTGTATAATAAGGAGTGTATGTGGAATTAATCTTTACCACATTAGGACTCCTATCACTTAAAAGAATTCCAACCGTAATCCAACACATAGTATTTAATTTACTGATCAGGAAAAGATTTTGATTTTAACTATTAATTAATTAAATAATTAATTAATTCCCATTTAATCAAAACAATAAAATAAAATAATATCTTGGGCTATTTAATTTAGCCTTGCCACCCACACCATATATATATGGGCCCAATATTATTTTTCTAATTTTATTTAATCCATTAGACTTTAAATAAAAGCCCACATGTGAACCAGACTTATTCTTACTAAAAGAAACAAGCCCACATGTCTCCTTTTAATATATTAATATAATAGTGCAGCACATTAAATAAATAATAGACATATTACATTCTTAATATATTAAATGCAATTCTAGATGGACCCAAAAATTGGTCCGGTAGAATATATCAAGTGATCCATGCAAGTACGTGTGGATTGTGGATCTTGGCGGGCTATCTAAATTTAAGCTTCAATAGACATAACCTAATCACAATCAACAAATGATTCACTTAGGTCCGATCTATTAATTTTAACTCATTCCACTAAATAGCTAAAATTGAACTCTTAAATAAAGATAGAATAAGGAGATGTTTCTCATTCATACCCTAGACAATCTTATAGGAGATGGTGTATCCTCGTGAATAATATCAATAATCGCCAAGAGCTCATAGACCGCCTATAGCTCTCCAAGTTACCATATTTCCTCATATGACCACATTTTGAACTTGGATATTTTGACTTGTCCAGAAGCCATGTCTTCAATAATCATTATTGAAAACTCAACATTGAGATTTAATATCCAATACCTCAAAACATCCTTATGATGATATTATACTCTCATTTAATAAATGGAGCCACGATGTCCATATCTATAAATGAAGTCCTCTATCGATTAACAAATGAATACCACCAAACTATCGAGGATAGACTATGCTATATAATCGTACTCATTGATAGCTCAAATGATAACACTTGCAACCATAAGTGCATCATTTATCTCAGGATTTAGATAGACTCTCTGATTGTCCTGATAATGAAAAGACTTATATCTAGTGACGGTTCTAGATAAAGTATTTCATTGTGATCCTGTTCAATGCACCCAGTGCACTAGATTCTTTTACTCGAAAACCTTTCGATGATTTTAGACTCATCATAACTCATTTGATCCCACTCAAATGCTAGTAAAAGAATTCTACAACTTTATCAAGATAGAGGTGCCCAACCCTTAACTTAAGTTGTGAACGTTATTCAAGACTAACTAAAGAATTGTGTCTACCTCATACATATCCGGATGTACAAACAATTCTTCATATCTCATAGTCTTTTGACCTTATGATTATTTACCTTGACAATTATAATTATAAATGCTATAAGATTTTGCAGAATCAGAAATCACTTTATTTATATGAAAAGATTGTGAATTACAATATTACACTCTTGCTATTGAGCATAATCCTAACACTACAGAATTGTGTCTACCTCATACATATCTAGATGTACGAACAACTCTTCTTTTCTCTTATTTTTTTGACCTTATGATTATTTACTTTTCACAATTTTAATAATTAAACTATAAATGCTTCTTGCGTCTTAGTGGATGGTCGGCTAGTAGTACCCTATACGGAGCACTTGATACGCTAAAGCTTCTCCACCAATGTGGTTCCCGCAATCCACAGAATGAACTTCTCTTAGCACCCATTTAGTGTCATCAGGATGTAAACACCGAAGTAGGGGAAGGAATCTATCCCTCTGATCGGGCCAAATATGTAGTATATTTAGGCCCTCAGATCCTTACCTTATGTTCTATTTTCGTGCGTTTTTGTATCTCTTATGGGGGGATTTGTGCTTATTTGTAGGAAATGATGCAGAGACAGGCTTGGAGGCATATTGTGGTGATTCCAGCAGAAAAGGGGTGAAAGCAAAGGCAAAGGAGCACAAACTGCTCTACAGTGCGGGTCCAGTGTGGGTCCAGTGCGGGTCGCAACCGCACTCCAGTCGCACTCCAGCCGCACTCATGTGCATAGCCGGGGTAGAATGCAAGTACTGAGATAAAGTGCGGGTACAGTGCGGGTCAGCTAACCACACTCCACCCGCACTAATGCCAAACCAGAAAGCTAATGTTGCATCTGAAGATAAAGTGCGGGTACTGTGCGGGTAATCCAACCGCACTCTACCCGCACTAATGCCAATCCAGAGAAGCTGATCATACACCTGACATCAGAGTGCGGGTACTGTGCGGGTCAGCAAACCGCACTCCACCCGCAATTGCACCAAGAACAGAAGAGCAGAACCGCATCTGACATTAGAGTGCGGGTACTGTGCGAGTCATCAAACCGCACTCTACCCGCACTTGCATCAAGAACAGAAGAGCAGAATTGCACCTGACATTAGAGTGCGGGTACTATGCGGGTCATCCAACCGCACTCTACCCGCAGTGTTGCTCAAGACAGAAGGTAGATTTTGCACCTAACAGGGAAGTGCGATTCAAGTGCGATCATAGTGCGATGCCAAGTGCGGGTCAAGTGCGGGTAATTCAACCGCACTCCACCTGCACTAATGCCCTGATCTGAGAACTGAAGTTGCAGACAACCCATACAGTGCGGGTAAATCACCCGCACTCCACCCGCACTCCGAGCGCGCCAGTCTGATTTTCAAAGCTTAAGTGACTTATTTTTGTATCTAGTATAAATAGAAAAGTATAGAAACGTTTTAAGGAGCTTTTGACTCCGTTTAGCACAGATTAAGCACTCTTAGATCTTTTTTTTTTCTCTCTCTCTCTCTCTCTCTCATCCTTACATTCTCTACTCAACTTCAAGGAAGTTTGGAGATTGGAGCCACTACAAGGAAGGAGATGTTCTCCAAGGGTTATTTCTATCTCCTCTCTCTTGGTTTCCTAGTTGTAATGAGTAGCTAAATCCCCTCTAAGGGGTTGATGGAGTAGTTAGTGGAATATTGGGCTTGTACATTAACTTCATATTATATTGATATTCATGTCTATCTTCCATTGATCTATTCTTGTTTTGAATTTTTATCATTGATTTCTTGTGTAGATACATCCTCTTTGCAAGATATCTTTGTATTATGTATGAGTATTGCATCTAGATATACATCCTATTTAGTTGTATAATGCTCTAAAGAATAGACGGAAAGTCATGAATTCCGACTCTTGAACCGCGGTTTTAATCTAACCTCGATCGTGTTTTCCGGCACTATACATCCTAGGTCGGAATCCGTGAGAGAGTTAAAAGTCATCACTATACATCCTAGGGTGACTATTTGTAATCGATTGAGTCATTGTTAGGTAGACGAGCTTTATTTCCAGAATCCGATAAACCACCAACTCTATACATCCTAGGTTGGTAGTTTACAAGGATTAATCCCTAATAGGTGGTCCGCACTATACATCCTAGGTTGGCCACCTTCTAGGGATAAATAACCGACTCTATACATCCTAGGTCGGTTACCTTGAATAGCCGTGCTATTGACAAGTTTGTTACATTGCCCAGTATTAACTTTCATATCCATTAACTCCTTAGTTTCCATCATCTATATATCCTTCATTCCATTTCCCCCTTCATTTTATTTGCATATTTAATTTAGTGTTATTTAGAGTTGGTTCACAATCTACATTTTCACCAATTCATGTTTGGCTATTATATATATATATACATAACATTGCTTTAGCATTAACTAATTTAGCGAACTCCGCTCCCTGTGGACGACACCCCACTTGCCACTATATTTATGTTTTCAAACTGATTTAGGCTTTGTGAGGTTTTATTAAATATTATTGACGGACTGACCTTTTAAAACGACTAGAGGAAAAATGTGTTTTGTCAAATGGCGTCGCTGCCGGGGAGCGGCATGTTAGTTTAATTAGTTTTGCATAAGTAAGGTTAGTCTAGTAATATTCCTGCTCTGCCCTATCTGTTTCTCGTTTACGTTGTGCGTTGTTGGTTGTGAAATTTCAGGATTTTAGGTATATGCACGGAAGAAGATCACTAAGAGGAATAATGTTGCTAGTTATCGATAATATCAATCAGTTGGGTAGAAGAACCGTGCAGTTAGAAGGAAATATGGACGATCATAGAGAGAATAAGCAGCAGGCTCGAGAGAATGAGGGAAGTGTACATGGGGATGAAGAGCTAGGCCTCACCATTGGCGAGTACACTCTCCCATTTGTAGGTAATGTGCCCACTGCCATAGTACTGGATGATGTAACAAGGCAGTATGAGTTGAAAACTATGCACATTAGCCTCCTGCCATCGTTTAGTGGGCGAATTACCGAGGATTGCCTCCAATTCATGAAACAGTATGGGGCCACATTAGAAACCTTCCCGGTCATGGCTCGACAAGCAGTACTAACAAGGGAGCAGCTTCATCTCAGGTGTTTCCAGTATTGTCTGAAAGATGCCGCAATGACTTGGTACATGAACTTGAGGCCAGGATCACTGGTGACATGGAGCCAAGTCTGCAAGGTTTTCTTCAACAAGTATTTTCCATCACAGAAGGCTAAAGACCTAAGGTTGAAGATAACATCCTTTGTCGAAGAGGACGGTGAACCATTCCATGAGGCATGGGAGAGGTTCAACTTATTGTTAGCTCAAATGCCACCGCATACATACCATCCAGAACTGAAGGTTAATTCCTTCTATAGTGGACTTTCACCGATAACCCAAATGATGGTGGATAATGCATGCGGAGGAACTATAGCAAACAAAAGGGCAGTTGAAGCTTATGACATTCTGGAGAAGATTGCCCAGAACTCACAACAGAGGACATCACATGTGAGAAGGGGTGGAAGAATAGAAGTGGGTCAGGATACCCAAGTTTAGATTCAGATGTCTAGAATGAACAAGGAGCTTCAATCAATCAAGGAGCTTATAACAGGAAAACCAGGGTCCTCCCAAGGAGTTGGTCAAGTCATGGGGGAGATTGAAAGGGGAGAAGGGCATTTCAGTCAAGAAGAGCAAGCCCAAGCCCTTAGAGAATTTCCAAGGCCACCAAGGAATGACCCATATTCGAATACATATAATCCAGGATTGAGAAACCACCCAAACTTGTCTTGGTCCAACAACAACCACCTAGGAGCAACCACTTACCAAGGTGGCAACAACAATTACCAAGGTGGCAACACCAATTTCCAAGGTGGAAACAACAACCAAGGGTACCAAAACCGGGGATACAATAGATACAATCAAGGAGGGGTGAACAACAACAATCAATGGGGAAGTTCAAGTAGTAACCCATCATCCAACTTCAATTCCCACGCTTCCACTAGCCAACCGAAGGACAAGTCTCTAGAGGAGATAGTGAGCATATTGATCAAAACAGTTGGTATCGGGTCGGAAGCCCATGCCTCTGAGCAACGAATGTCAGCTTACATGCAGTCCAATGATCAAAGAGCAAACAGTCATGGAGCGTCACTGAAGAAGATGGAAACTCAGTTGGCACAGATTTTTGATGCATTAGTCAAGAACAAGGAGAAGGCATCAAGCTCCGATGAACATGTTAATGTGTTAGAGGTTGTCCAGTTGGGAGTTGATGAGAGATAGGAAAGTATGGTGGAGGTCAAGGATAAGGAAAATAGGGGAAGTGACATAGACTCCCCCATTAAACTTGAAGACCCCGGGAGTTTCGTCATAGAGGTACAAATAGAGAATTCACCAAAGATGGGAGCGGTCCTTGATATGGGGGCTAGCATCAATATGATGCCAATAGAGGTCTATGAACACCTGAAGATTCAGTCAATCAAGCCCACCTCCCAGACTCTCATCATGGCTGATAATTCTCCCATCACCCCAGTTGGTATCGTGGAGGAAGTATATGTGAATGTGCACGGTTTGATGGTGCCGATAGAATTTGTTGTGTTGGATTGCAAACGAGGAGAATCCAGTGGTAGGGATTGGAAACTACTGTTGGGGAGGCCATTCATGGCCACAACAAGTATGGTGGTTGATATTTGTTCTAGGGACATTTCCTTCAGCTGTGGAGGGAAGAGTGTGAACTTCAAGGTAACATCCCCCGGAACAAGCCAAGTTAGAGATTGTTTAGTCTTGGAGGCACCAAATTCCAGAAAGAAAAGAAGTCGGGTGCTCACCCTTGTGCAAGCCTTTGAGGGTGTTAAGGTGATGGAATTGGAAAACCAAGACTGCATTAAGGAAAGGCAAGAATCAGAATTCGAAGAGGAAGAAGCAAATACCGAACTTTTTGAACAATTGGGTGAGCTTGAGCAAGACAACACAAAGCTCAAACTGGAGGTTTATTTGCTTAAGGTTGAAAATGGACAGTTGAAGACGAAATTCCATGATCTCTCGACAGTCAACAACGGGTTAAAGGAGCAAGTGGTGGAGCTTGCCACCAAAAAGGAGTTAGTCTCCAAGAACTTAGATGCATTGGCAAAGCTCTCAGAAGAGTTTGAAGAAGACTATGAGAGAAGGACAAGGAAACTTCAACTAGGTGTGGAGGTGTCCGCAAAATTGACAAGGGAATTGCATGAACAGTTGAGCATGAAAGATAATGAGTTGAAGCGGGCCAAGGTCAAGGAGGGTGATTTGATTGAGCAACTCGTTGTGATGGAAAGCAATGTCAAATCCCTCAGATGCGGACAACAAAAAGTGGCCCACGCCAACGATCGAACATGGAGTTTCCCTAACCGTCCTATTACTTGTTACTTTTGTGCCAAAAGAGGGCACACTAAGGCTTACTGCTTTAGTTTTGAAAGGTTAAAAGCAAGTAGAGTTGGATCTAGGATGAACCCACCAAGAGTCAAACAAATATGGGTTCGAAAGGACCTAGTCGGGCAAATGAGGAAAGTGGGGAGAGATGCAGTGCATAGGCATTTGGCACCGGTTTGGGTGGCCAAGTTGAATGTGCTCCCCATTCCGGTTAAACCTCATTTGGTTGATCGGGTCCTACTTTGAGTGCATTGCACTCTCTTTTGAATTAATTATAGTGTTTTTTTTAATTTTATTTTTATTTTTATTTTTACTTTTCGGATGGTTAGTTTTTGTCATTGTAAACTTTTGAGAATGCTTGAGAATGTTTTGGTGCAGATTCAGTTGCAGGGCAGAATTCAGGAGTCTGTCCAGGGGAACAGTGCGGTTATAGTGCGGGTCAGTCACCCGCACTCGTCCCGCACTCCAAAGGCATCAGGTAATAAACTGCGGGTAAAGTGCGGGTCAGTCACTCGCACTCAACCCGCACTTTGGTCGCGCAGTATATATACTGCCTGTCGTTCTCTAGGGCTCCACTTGCCACAAAAAACAAAACAAAACAGCAAAATTTCAAAATTTTCCCTTTTCTCAACTGAAAGGTATTCCGTGTGTGCCACGTTTTCGATTTTTCGGCAACCAAGGTATGGATTCTTACTCTAATTCATTACATATCTCTCTAATCCAAACCCTAACCCTCTTTATCACAATTATTTTTCCTCTTATGCATGGACTTCATTAGTTAGGGTTTTGACCCCTTATTTTTGCTTTTGCTAATGTATAAGAGAATGGATTGATGGGTGTTATCTAATTATGCATGTGATGTATTCATTGTTAATTGATTTTCTATTGCAATTGGATTTCAAACTATGATATTGGGTTTATATGGTTGATTGGAAGCCTATACTTGAGTTAGAATCATAGTGGTGTTAATTCGGTCGAATGATATGCTGAAATTATGAAATGTATACATGGATTGAAACTCTACATGTGCTGGTATCTGGTAACGAGTTAGAGTGCGGGTACAGTGCGGGACATTCACCCACACTCCACCCGCACTTTATCCTCCTGGCAGAATTTTTGTCCTTTCAAATTCCTGCATCATAACCTCTTGGTTCTTTGATCCGAATATTGCCTTAAAACTGTGTTTATTGTGCAGATGTCAGGAAGAACCAGGAGAACGACTAGGCAAAGCAATCAGGGTTCCGAACAAAGACCGAGGAGAGGACCCCAAGTTCCACCACCATGCATCAGGCACCCAGATTTCGAGAACCGTTTAGAATATTTCAGGGAGCGAGACATAGTGGTGGAGAGGGGGATAGCGGTTGAAGAGCTGAAGGGCACCCCAATTCCTCTAATGATAGAAACAAGAATATGGGAAACCTTTGTTAGCCCCCCCCCCCCCCCCCCCCCCCCCCCCCCCATGTATTGCCGACGTGTGGTCGAGGAATTCTTTGCTGGGATGGTACCTGAAACTTTTCAGCGCTCTTCTTCAGTTCTGGTCCGCTGGGTAGAAGTCCGGATGACTATAGCTGACATTAATAGGTACTATAGGACTGAGCTTCCAGTTGATCCCGAAGCAGTCAGACGTCTTAAGCAGGGGGTGACTTGGAGTGAATTTTTCGTGACCCGAAATGTGGATTTTGCAAATCAGTTAGTGATCCGTCCGATGGATTTTTGGGTTGCCCCTGATCACCTTATGAAGCACACCAACTTAAGGAGTGAGTTGAGTTTCTGGCATGTATTCATCTTCCATTCCTTGATCCCCAGAAAGCACAGCACTTCAGTGAACTTCAATGCAGCAATGATCATGTACTGTATACTGCGGAATCAGTTGGTCGACATAGGCTCTCTGGTCAAGAGAGAGATCCTTGAGATGGGAGGAGTCAGGGTGGACAAGCAGCCACTCATCTTCCCTAGCCTCATCACCGCATTCTGCAGAACTGCCGGAGTAGATTTTGGATCCGACCCTTTTGAATGCGATTTGGGGCCAGTTGGGCGATTCACATGGAACGACCAGGTCAGAGAGCGGGACCCCTCTAGTGTCAGGGTCCGAACAGGGAGGAGAAAACCTGCTCGAGGGGGCAGCACGAGTAGACAGGCTGAAGACATCCCGGAACAACCAGATGTGGAGCCGGTTTACATCGAGTATGGTGATTATAGGCCCGCTGCTTCCCCACCCATGCATGAGACATTTAGAGAGGTCCCTTGGCAGACTTTGCTTACAGGATTGGAGAACCTCATGACCAAGGTCGCTAAAAATAGGAGGCAGATCACTGAAAGCAGGACGGAAGCCAATGAGTATTTCACGGACATTTGGGGCAACCTCACGGACATGAGGGAGGCACTCAGTCTTCCAAGTTATCCGCAGAAGAAGAAAAGGCCAGCTGCTTTCTCACCTCCTTCAGGGGGTGCAGGCATTGACCCATATGGGGAAGAGCTCAGAGCTGCTATGGAGAGATCCAGGAGGGAGCATGTAGAGCGTATCAGATCAGAGATCGACCCCAAGGGCAAAGGGATCGCCAGTGAACCGGAAAGGGAGTTTTCCGACGATGATTGACATCCATCCTTGTTCTTTATTATTATTCAGAACTTTTATTGATTGTATTTGTATTTGTATTTTCTTTTAAACGGCTTAAAATTATTATTCTTTTCTTTTCGCATTTAATATTCGTTTGGTAGAGTTGTTGTGTGGTTTTAAGCTAGGTTGTGCATCTTTTGGGAAGCACACAGCAACACGTATAGACATCGAACAATCTTCCTTCTAAAGGGAGTTTTCTACCTTCGAATTTTGTACTTCATCTTTCAATGAATGCGATTTAGTTTTTGTAATATAAATGAGCATGGTTGAATGTATGTCTAGATTCGGTGTGGGGGTGTTGATCCCTCATTCCGCCATTTATTGAGATTATGCTTGTTATTTCCAACAATGGGGACATTGTTGAGTTTTGGTTTGGGGGTGCATCACGCCTCCGCCTTGTACAGTTTAGTGTCCAATTTTTCAATTTTGTCACTTGTCCATTTTTCAAACTGTAATCCAGTATGGGTATGATGCCTCTAGAGTGTGTTTTTGACGAGTTCCTTATATGTGCTCTGACCTTGTAATATAATTTGGTGCCACTTGAGGGTTAGCTTGCACCATCATGGGTTCGTCCCACCCGTTGGTGCTAAATATTGGGGACTCATTGTTCCCATGTCTTGTTCTAATAGTGGAGATACCCGTGAGATCACAAACACAAGCATGAAAGTGCGTTTTCTGAGTGCATTATTGATTATTCTTAAACACACCTCTCGTCATGTATGTCATGTGCCATAGGACTTGCATCATTTTGTGAATTGCGTGATGGATGCTTTCATTCCCTTTTTAGATGGTTGTGGAAGTGATATTAGGGAATGTATGTGTATTGAATTACCTCTATAGCATAAACACCACTTACCATATTGTGTGCTCCAAAGCCAAGTTGAGGCCAAACACTTACCCTTTCATTTGATACCACATTCAACCATATACCCAATAGCCTAAACACATGCCTACCCTTGTACAAATCATGTTAGGATGGGAAATGGTAGTGATGAAAAGGGTCAAAATGGTCCCACAGTGGGTAAAATGAAATAGTTATTGAAAATATACAACGAAAGAGGTAAGTTATGCACCGTAAATGCCTAAGAAAGGGAAATTGTAACAACTCAAATGGAGTACAACATTGTAATTGGGAAATTGTTAAAAGAAAAATTTAAAGAAAGATTGTACTTGAAGTGCCATAATGAGAGTGTTTTATGTTAAAAACGCCCAAACGGAATGGAACGTTAAAGGCACAAATGTGGGTTAAATGGTTTCCTAGAGGGTTGCATTTAAGCGAGAACAGAACATGGTGTGGGAGTAGGGATATATTCTAGCATGATTGGTGAGTTTGAACTCCTAAATTTCCATATTTTTTGTGTAAACTCATTCAACCCCACAGCCACACTATAACCGGTTGAAAAGCCCTATTTGATCTATGTAAGTCTAGTTTGGGAATGTAGGTTGAAACATGATCTTTCGCATCCATGGCATGGTGACTCGTTCCTAGGATAGTTCATTGCTTAAATCTTATGCAAAATCTTCTTTGCATACTTGTTGTGTGGAACTTAGGACTCTTGAGGAAAGAAAAGAGAGGATCCATGTGAGCTTTAGAATTGAAGTGAATTATGCTCAAGGTATGGGAGTAAGTGGTTCTAAATTCATGAATGCCTTTAGGTGTGGGATTCGTGTTCGTACGAGCCTCCCTTGGGTGTCTCCAAATTGCTCTTGATCTTGTGCATATGTTTTTCTCCTCTCTATCACACCTATTTGTATCATATCACATATGGGACTTGCGGCATTATTGAGGTTTTGTTTAGGTATCTAGAAATTACTTTCAGCTGGCGTCTTATTGTTTCGATTAGATTTGCTCGAGGACGAGCAAAGGTTTGGTTTGGGGGTGTTTGATCGGGCCAAATATGTAGTATAATTAGGCCCTCAGATCCTTACCTTATGTTCTGTTTTTGTGCGATCTTGTATCTCTTATAGGTGGTTTTGTGCTTATTTGTAAGAAATGATGCAGAGACAGGCTTGGAGGCATATTGTGGTGATTCCAGCAGAAAAGGGGCGAAAGCGAAGGCAAAGGAGCACAAACTGCTCTACAGTGCGGGTACAGTACGGGTCGCAACCGCACTCCAGTCGCACTCCAGCCGCACTCATGTGCATAGCCGAGGCAGAATGTAAGTACAGAGATAAAGTGCGGGTACAGTGCGGGTCAGCTAACCACACTCCACCCGCACTAATGCCAAACCAGAAAGCTGATGTTGCACCTGAAGATAAAGTGCGGGTACTGTGCGGGTAATCCAACCGCACTCTACCCTCACTAATGCCAATCTAGAGAAGCTAATCATACACCTGACATCAGAGTGCGGGTACTGTGCGGGTCAGCAAACCGCACTCTACTCGTATTTGCACCAAGAACAGAAGAGCAGAACCGCATCTGACATTAGAGTGCGGGTACCGTGCGGGTCATCAAACCGCACTCTACCCGCACTTGCACCAAGAACAGAAGAGCAGAACCGCATCTGACATTAGAGTGCGGTTACTGTGCGGGTCATCAAACCGCACTCTAACAGCACTTGCATCAATAACAGAAGAGCAGAATTACACCTAACATTAGAGTGCGGGTACTGTGCGGGTCATCCAACCGTACTCTACCCGTACTGTTGCTCAAGACAGAAGGTAGATTTTGCACCTGACAGGGAAGTGCGATTCAAGTGCGATCACAGTACGATGCCAAGTGTGGGTCAAGTGCGGGTAATTCAACCGCACTCCACCTGTACTAATGCCCTGATCCGAGAACTGAAGTTGCAGACAACCCATACAGTGCAGGTACAGTGCGGTTAAGTCACCCGCACTCCACCCGCACTCCGAGCGCGCCAGTCTGATTTTCAAAGCTTAAGTGACCTATTTTTGTATCTAGTATAAATAGAAAAGTATAGAAACATTTTAAGGAGCTTTTGACTCCGTTTCGCACAGATTAAGCACTCTTAGATCTTTTTTCTCTCTCTCTCTCTCATCCGTACATTCTCTACTCAACTTCAAGGAAGTTTGGAGATTGGAGCCACTACAAGGAAGGAGATGTTCTCCAAGGGTTATTTCTATCTCCTCTCTCTTGGTTTCCTAGTTGTAATGAGTAGCTTAATCCCCTCTAAGGGGTTGATGGAGTAGTTAGTGGAATATTGGGCTTGTACATTAACTTGATATTATATTGATATTCATGTCTATCTTCCATTGATCTATTCTTGTTGTGAATGTTTATCATTGATTTCTTATGTAGATACATCCTCTTTACAAGATATCTTTGTATTATGTATGAGTATTGAATCTAGATATACATCCTATTTAGTTGTATAATGCTCTAAAGAATAGACGGAAAGTCATGAATTCCGACTCTTGAACCGCGGTTTTAATCTAACCTCGATCGTGTTTTTCGGCACTATACATCCTAGGTCGGAATCCATGAGAGAGTTAGAAGTCATCACTATACATCCTAGGGTGACTATTTGTAATCGATTGAGTCATTGTTAGGTAGACGAGCTTCATTTCCAGAATCCGATAAACCACCAACTCTATACATCATAGGTTGGTAGTTTACAAGGATTAATCCCTAATAGGTGGTTTGCACTATACATCCTAGGTTGGCCACCTTCTAGGGATAAATAACCGACTCTATACATCCTAGGTCGGTTACCTTGAATAGCCGTGCTATTGACAAGTTTGTTACATTGCCCAGTATTTACTTTCGTATCCATTAACTCCTTAGTTTCCATCATCTATATATTCTTCATTCCATTTCCCCATTCATTTTATTTGCATATTTAATTTAGTGTTATTTAGAGTTGGTTCACAATCTACATTTTCACCAATTCATGTTTGGCTATTATATATATATATATATACATAACATTGCTTTAGCATTAACTAATTTAGCTAACTCCGCTCCATGTGGACGACACCCCACTTGCCACTATATTTATGTTTTCAAACTGATTTAGGCTTTGTGAGGTTTTATTAAATATTATTGACGGACTGATCTTTTAAAACGACTAGAGGAAAAATGTGTTTTGTCAAATGGTGTAGAGGTACCCATCTACAAGGCAATATCAGATAGAGAGCCTTTTAATTCTTCGGGCTTGATCGGGCTTCTCATGAAGCTTTCCCTCTTGGAGGTAGGCAACGATCAGGTCCATCCAGCAAGGCTGACGATCCAGGGAATATAATTTCTTACTTGCGGCTATACATGGTTGAGAGATCACTTAGAGGGGAACTCCTCGCGGTAAGGATTGACCTCCATTTACGGCTATCTTGGCTAGAACATCTGTGCGGTGGTTTTGGTGTCGAGGCACCTGATCGATCTTGAATCCCTGGAATTAATTTTTAAATGACTGAGCTAGCTTTCGGTAAGCTGCCATGTAATGAATCATTTTTGATTTGTACGTAGTCGGCCTCCAGTTCGATGGATGCTTTCATTCGAGCTAGGAGGGCTTCGTATTCTGCTTCATTATTGGTGGCTTTGAATTCGAATATGTAGCAGTGATAGAATTCAGTCCCCTCTGGGTCTATTAAGACCACACCAGCTCCTCCCCCAGCTTGCCTAGATGCTCTATCTGTATAGAGGGTCCAAGGCTTGCAATCTTCTGGCCAATTATCGATCTCGGAAATTTTCTCAAGGACCATATTCAATGCTATGGGATGTACTTGGCCGGAGAGTGTTGAAAATTCGACAACGAAGTCTGCCAAAGCCTGCGCTTTAATCATGGTCCTAGGATTATACTTTAAGTTGAACTGAGTGAGCTCTAGGGCCCATAAGACTAGCCTCCCAGATACGTCCGGTCTTTGTAGGAATTGGCGGAGAGGTTGGTCTATCACCACTGCTATTGAAGGAGCTTGAAAATAGGGATGGAGCTTCCTCGCCGAGGTCACCAGAGCATAGGCGAACTTTTCCAGGAGAATATAATTTTTTTCTGACTTGGTTAAAACATGACTCACATAGTATATGGGCTTTTGAATATCGTCACCACACTCCTTGGCCAAAGCTCCACTTACTGCAGTTTCTGAGACGGCCAGATAGATTTGCAGTTCCTCTCTGGGATCTGGCTTGACTAACAGTGGTGGGCTTGTTAGGTATTTCTTTAAGGCTTGGAAAGCTTGCTCGATTTCTGGGCTCCATTTCATGTTTCTACCTTGCTTGATGGCTTTGAAGAACGGGAGGCACTTATCGGTGGAGCGAGAGATGAACCTATTAAGTGCTGCTACATGCCCAGTCAAGATTTGCACCTGTTTGAGTGATGTGGGGGATTCCAAGTCCAAGATAGCTTTGATTTTTTCTGGGTTGGCCTCTATGCCTCTTTTATGAACCATGAAACCTAGAAACTTCCCCGCTGTTACTCTGAAAGCACACTTGGAGGGGTTCAACCGCATATGGTTTTCTTCTAAGATTAGAAGGGTCTTGCGAAGGTATTCCCGATGTCCTCCTGCAGTTGGTGATTTTGTGATCATGTCGTCAATGTAGACCTCGATCGTCCTTTCGATCTAGGGCTTGAACAGCTTGTTAACCAGCTGCTGGTAAGTAGCCCCCACATTCTTCAAGCCAAACGACATTACCTTGTAGCAATACAAACCCTGCCCAGTAATAAAGCTGGTCTTATCTTGGTCAGCTGGGTGCATCTTAATCCAGTTATACCCTAAGAATACGTCCATGAAACTAAGAAGTTTATTTCCGGACATGGAGTCGACTAGTTGATCGATCTTTGGTAAAGGAAAGCTGTCTTTTGGAAATGCATGGTTGAGGTCGATGTAATCGACACACATACACCATTTCCCATTCGCCTTCGTAACCATGACTACGTTGGCGATCCATTCGGGGTAGCGCACTTCTCTGATAAACCCTGCCTTGATCAATTTGTCTACTTTATCCTGCACCGTAGCGTTCCTCTTAGCGTTAAAGTGCCGCCTCTTCTGTTTGATGAGCTTGACTGTTGGATCTACTGCTAATCGATAGGCAGCCAATGATACAGGGATCCTGGGCATTTCATTGTGGCTCCAAGAGAAGATGTCGCTGAATTCTCTAAGAAGCCTAATCAAGCTTTCTTTCACTTCTGGATTGAGGGTAGCTCCGACCTTGACGACCTTAGAGGGATCGTCACTTCTGATGGGTATCCCCTCTAGTCAATCTACGGGCTACCCGCTGGCCCATTCCTTGCTCTGCTCTTCCTCATAAGGCATAATGGGTTTGCTATCTGGATGCTCCGCGGGCACCATATCATCCATCCTGGATTATCCAGGATGCCTCCTTATCTTTCTTGATTATCCCGGACGCCTCCATGTCCTGGATTGTTGCAATCTGTACGAACTGTTTTTCTAAAGCTGTAGGATTGGCGGACACTGCGTAGAACTTCCTAGCTGCTTGTTGATCTCCGCGTACCTCTCCCACCTTGGTTCCTACTGAGAACTTCAGGACATTGTGGTATATAGACAAGACTCCCTTCAAGGAAGAGAGGAATGGTCTTCCTAAGATGGCGTTGTAGGTCGATGGGGTGCCAACCACAACAAAGTCCGTCATAACATTTTGTTGGAGATGTGTGGTTCCGATGATCACTGGGAGGATCTTCGATTCCACCAGGATAACCGAATCCCTGGTAAATCCATAAAGCGGAGTTGTACAGCTATTGTAACACCATTTCTTTAGGTTTAGTTTTTCCAAGGTATCTTTGAAGAGGATATATACATTGCTGCCCGTATCTACGAGCACGGGATGGACCATGCAGTTGGCAATCTATATCGTGATCACCATGGGATCATCATGAGGCTGCACGGTGTTGAAGACATCTGCTTCAATAAAAACGATATGTGCTAACTGGGAGGGCTCCGCCAGGCTATAGCTGACCTTGAAGATACCCCGACCTTCTTCTACACAGGGAATCTTCCTTGCGTGGTTTTTTCTGGAATTATTTGAGGTACCGGTCAATGTGGGACTTCCGCTGATGGTGTGTATCACCTGTATCTGTTGCATTAAATTAGCTTGTTCCCCATTTCTCTTCTCCGCGTGTTCACGGATCTCGGCTTGTACCTCTCTTCCAGTCAGAATATTGTCTCTGACCTACTGCGAAACTCAATCAAACATCCTCCCCTTATCAGGGCTTCGATCTTGTTGGGAAAATTATAACATTCTGATGTGTTGTGGCCCACGTCTTCATGGAAGTCATAGTACTTGTACCGGTTCTTCCTGTCGACGGGGGCTTTCATGGGCGTGGGCTTTTGAAGTAGCCCCTTGTCCCGTATTGCAAGGTAGGCTGTTTCACGGGAGGCGTTCAGGGGAGTGTAGTAATCATACCATTTCTCGTCTCGCATTATGGGGGCTACGGTCCTAGGAGGAGGCGAAGCTCGCAGAGAGGTTTGCCTTTCTAGATATCTTTCTTGTCTGAGTTGACTTTGAGCTTTTCGTTGACCTCGACCCGCTCTATTGGTGAAGGAACGGAAAAGCTTTCCTACACACAAGTTCCGCCTGAAATTAGCGAGAGTCTCTTTTTCGGCAAAGACTCCATTTGTATGACTTCTTTGTGAAAATGCTCCACGTATGATCGAAGTGTTTCACCTCACTCCGGAATCACATATTGGAGGTGTATGGGATCTTTTGGATGAGATTTGACTCCTTGGAATTGCGAGCAAAAGTCTGTTGATAGCTTTGTGAAAGAATCCACGCTACCAGCAGGCAGTTTCCTGAACCAAGTTTTCACGTAGTCGGTTAGGGTCCTTGGGAACATCCTACACATAGCTGCTCTGGTGGTATTCTGGACCTCCATTTGTTGGACAAAGCTCTCCAGGTGGCTTAAAGGGTTTTCTATTTCGGAGAACCTATCTGTTGGCATTTTAAATTTTGGTGGGAGCTCCGCTTCCTGGATACTCCTTATGAATGGAGCGTTCATCTCGTTAATGGATCCTTCTTATCATCCTTGTTCTTCCCCTTTCAGTATCTGCTGGACCTCTTTCTATAGCTTTACCAGCTGATCTCTCAGACGCTTGTTCCCAGGTTTCTTTGAATTGACCTCGGATCCTTCACTGTCTGATCCCTCCGCCGAACTGGCGACCTCTACAGGATCCTCTTTATGGGTGGGATCCACTCGAGAGGTTTTTTGGCTTCCTTCCTCTTGGGCCCGGGCTTCTCTTCTTGAGGCTGTCGGGCGAGGTGCCTCTTGTTGTTCCAAGGTTAGTACATCTGCAGCAGACTTAACTAGCCTGGGCTATTATGATGAAGGTCTTCTTGGAACTAGGGACATGGGTCCTAGCCTATCCCGGATCGAAGGTTGGGCCCAGTCCTATCGCGAGCTGACTCTGGAGGAGGAGGTCCCAGGCGGTCGAAAGTAGGCTGTCTTTGATCATTTGGGTTTGCTGGATGGACTGTGATTCCTTCGGCTAGCAAGCAGAGGTGAATGGTTTCACAAAAGCTGCCGCTTGTTGGTCGAGCTCGGCCTGGCTTATCATAGGGTGGCCAGAAGCCCGCGCATTGGTCATCTGGACCGGAGCTTGACTGCGATGTCCAGACTTCTTCCCCCTCCGTGGGTCCTTTCGTGTTGGCATCGTCAAAGGTTGTTCTGAAGCTCCGTGCTGTCCTTGGGATGAGTGGAGCCTCATGGTTCCTGTAAAACATGAAAATGCACACGGTTGATTTGATTAACAGGGTGTGGGTGTTCCCACAGACGGTGCCAGAAAGTGTTAACTGAAATTTTACTCAAGGTGAGAAATCTCAATTGACACCCTCAAAACCACTACCACGGAGGTGGTGGTCAAGGTAGAATGTATTATAGTCAGTGCTAGTTAAAAATGACAAAAAATACTATTATCAGTACCATCAAAAAAGAATGAACAAAAGAGAACGAAAATGTTTTCTTTATTCTTATCAATGGTGTATCGTTTGCAAATATCTCTCAATCGCTCTCAATCTCTCTAGGGTGTAGTAGGGTTGTTGTCCTATGCCTGTCGAAAGTAAGTCTCCATATTCTCCTTCTCTTTCTCTCCAATTTTACGTAGTTTTGTAGGTTAAATCAACTAATTCTCCCCTTGATTTTCTCCGTCTCTCCCCTCCTTATCGGGTGGGATTCCTCGTTTAAATGTCATTGACTTTGAGTTAATAGCTGAATGGAGGATATCTTGGGGGAGATCAGTTGGTTTCCTCTTTGGACTCTAATACTTGTTTTGCACGTACGTAATGTTTCTAGATATGATCCAGTGTATCTTTGTATCTTCATAGCATGATCCTTCATAGAGGTCGTTGAATATGGTATGTATGGCGAGGTAGATCAGATAACGAGGTAGATTAGTGTTGGTTCCGATATTCAGGTTCTTAATCTAGCCAGGAGCTCGATCTGACCTCCCTTGATTTCTCGGAGCTAGATGCATCCCCCATGCGGATACTCATCTATGACAGCGGGGTTTTGGCAAGCTTCTGGAGAGGTTGCGAGGTAATCTCGACTTCAGAGGAGCTTCCTGATTTCAGGTTTGGTGACTCGGGCTCGATCTGGTAGCGTCAGGCTCTACTCCGGGTGTTTTTGGAGCTCGCCTTTATTTCTGTGGGGTGGCACCGTAGCTCGATTTTGGGAAGTGTGGTCTCCTGGTGGATGACCTCGCGCCTGGAGTCAGACTATGAGGGTGAAAAATTTCCCTTTGGTCCCTAGCCAAATTTGGCTATTAACAGTATTTGTTAAGACCGTTAATACATATAACACTACTCAACACTGAAATGTTCAAGGTTGAAAAACTAAAAACTAAACGACATAAGATTTCTCCAGAAAATGAAACGTATCTCTGGCATCTAAGGCTTGGTCATATTAACCTTGACTTGATAAACAGACTAGTAAAAAGCGGACGTTTAAGTGAGTGTTTGTGAATCTTGTTTGGAAGGTAAGATGACTAAGAGACCTTTTACTGGAAAGGGGCTTAGAGCTAAAGAATCGCTAAAGCTTATACATACAGACATCTGCAGACTGATGAATATTAAAGCTAGGGGTGGTTATAAGTATTATGTCACCTTTATAGATGACTACTCAAGATACAGATACATCTACCTAATGCAACGGAAGTCAGAAACATTTGAAAAGTTTAAAGAATTCCGAGCTAAAGCTGAGAATCAGTTAGGAAAGACTATCAAGACTTTATGATCAGATCTTGGAGGTGAGTACCTTGACCAAGAGTTTGAATACTTTATGGTCGAGTATGGGATAGTGTCCCAACTCACAGCTCTTGGCACACCTCAACAGAATTGTGTCGCGGAGAGGAGAAATAGAACCCTAATAGAAATGGTGAGATCTATGATTAGTTTCTCATCATTTCCAAATTCTTTTCGGGGATATGCGTTACAAACAGTGGCATACATTTTGAATGTAGTGCCATCCAAATCTGTTCTTAAGACTCCCATAGAGTTGTGAAACGGCTGTAAAGTTAGTTTGCGACATTTCCGCGTATGGGGGTGTCCAACATATGTACTGAAGAACAGAACTAGAAAGATAGATCCCAAGTCTATGATCTGCTTGTTTGTAGGATACTCTAAGGAGACCAGAGGTGGATACTTCTATAGTCCTGAAGATAGCAAAGTATTTGTATCGACAAATGCAACGTTTCTTGAGGATAACTATATTAGTGACCATAAACCTCATTCTAAAATTGTATTGAATGAGTTGGAGCCTGGTATGGCCAGTACTCAGTCAACAAGAGTTGTTGATCCATTAACATTTGAGAGTCACATGATTCCTAGTCAGGATACACTACCACCTAGACGTAGTGAAAGGGTTGTGAGACAGTCTGAATGCTATTTGGGTGTAAGTGACAGATAAGATGTTGTCTCTGCTGATAGTGTGGATGCTTCGTTGACATTTAAGAATGCAATGGAAAATCCTGATAAAGAGGAATGACTTAAAGCCATGAATCTCGAGATGGAGTCCATGTACTCTAACTCAGGTTGGGAACTTGTAGACTTACCAGATTGGGTAAAACCCATAGGGTGTAAGTGGATCTACAAGAGAAAAAGATGAGTAGACGAGAAGGTAAAGACCTTCAAGGCAAGGCTAGTGGCCAAGGGTTATACCCAGAAGGAATGGGTCGATTATGAAGAGACCTTCTCGCCAGTAGCCATGTTTAAGTCTATTAGGATTCTCTTATCCATTGCTGCCTATTTCGATTATGAAATTTGGCAGATGGACGTCAAGATTGCATTCTTGAATGGCAATCTTAATGCGAGCATCTATATGATGCAACCAGAGGGATTTGTGTTATAGGGATCTATTTGGGAGAGGCGAGTTATGTTATAGGGATCCAACTTATACGGGATATTAAGAACAAACTCATAGCACTATCTCAAGCATCGTATATCGATAAGATTATTGTGCATTTTTTTGATGCAGAACTCCAAGAAAGGTAATTTACCTTCTTGGCATGGAGTTCACTTGTCTAAGGAATTGTTTCCTAAGACGAGTCAAGAAGATGAGGATATGAGACGTGTACCCTATGCATCGGCAGTAGGTAGTCTCATTTATGCTATTTTAAGCTCGAAACCGGACATCTGCTATGCAGTGGGAGTAGTAAGCAGGTACTAGTCCAACCCAGGATTGGATCATTGGGTTGCTGTCAAGACTATTCTCAATTATCTTCGGAGAATGAAAAACTATATGATAGTGTATTACGGACAGGATCCGATCCCGTTAGGATACTCGGATTTTGATTTTCAGTCAAACAGAGATTCTAGGAAATCCTCGTCTGGATCAGTATTCACCCTAGATGGTGGAGTCATTATATGGAGAAGTATAAAGCAATCTTGCATTGCTGACTCCACCATGGAAGCTGAATATGTAGCCGCTTGTGAAGCTGCTAAAGAGGTTGTTTGGCTCCGTAAGTTTTTGAGTGATTTGGATGTTGTTCTAGATCTGGATTAGCCTATTAAACTTTATTATGATAATAGTGGTGTTGTGGCTAATTCCAAAGAACCGAGAAGCCATAAAAGAGGTAAGCATATAGAGAGAAAGTATCATCTAATTAGAGAGATAGTGCAGAGAGGAGATGTGATCGTCACTAAGATAGCCTCACAGGACAATCATGTTGATCTATTTACGAAAACCTTACCGGCTAAAGTGTTTGCGGGTCACCTAAAAGGTCTAGGGTTATGAGATATGTCTCCCATACTTTAGTGCAAGTGGGAGATTGTTAGGGTTTATGCCCTAAAGCTTGTAATTTGTAAATGGAATGTGTTAACAGTGTTTTTTGGCAGGGGTCCAAAGAAGAATTTTCCACCAAGTAACCACCTGGTAGGGACCATTCCCAGCTCCCAGGTATCTAGTGGGATCAATACCTCGACCTTGAAGGAATCAATACATGGTAGGGCCAGAACCTCGACTATCTATCTATCTAGATGAAGTGCCAGAGATACGAACCAAAAAGTGTAGGGAAAAATCGATATAAAACACAGTGGAAGAAACGAAAAATAGATTTCGTATGGTTTTAAAATTTTTCTCAAAGTTGAACCTTAACCTTTTAATTAATTAAACTCAGATATATACGGTTAGAGTTAAATACCTCTTGTCGCGTGATCCGATTGACTTACATCGATTGGTAATCCGTAAAATCTTTTCCGATGCCCATGAACAGTACCCATGTGAACAGTGTTCGTGAACAGTACTGTGTGAACAGTGATCGTGAACAGTACCGCGAGATCTTCCAATCCGAACACGTACGTGAATCACCTAGGAGCGTGGTCTCCCTTTTTCTTTGAATTGCAAACCTGAGAATGGATGAACAAAGTTTTCTTTTTCTTTTGTTAGTCACAAAACAATCAAAAGAAGACAAAGATTATTCCGGTCACTTTTGAGTTCTCAATCTAATGATCGAAACTCGCGTGAACCTAATTCGATGTTGTACACACAAGCTTATTGATGAACAAGCAATCAGTGTACTATCAAAGAATAATCTCTTCTCTCTTTTATGTTTAGTAGAATAAAAATTATCCTTTTCTATGAATTGAGAAGAAGTAGAAAAATTGAATCATTCAATCAACTATATTGGCCGAATTCTATATGTCGTATTATATAGGTGGCCGAAATTTTGCTTCCTCTTCTATTTAGGATTGCCGAAAGAGGGCACACTAAGGTTTATTGCCGAAATTCTACTTGTTACTTTTGTGCCAAAAGAGGGCACACTAAGGCTTATTGCTTTAGTTTCCAAAGGTTAAAAGCAAGTAGAGTTGGATCTAGGATGAACCCACCAAGAGTCAAACAAATATGGGTTTGAAAGGACCTAGTCGGGCAATTGAGGAAAATGGGGAGAGATGCAGTGCATAGGCATTTGACACCGGTTTGGGTGGCCAAGTTGAATGTGCTCCCCATTCCGGTCAAACCTCCTTTGGTTGACCGGGTCCCACTTTGAGTGCATTGCACTCTCTTTTGAATTAATTGTAGTGTTTTTTTTGTTATTTTTATTTTTACTTTTCGGATGGTTAATTTTTGTCATTGTAAACTTTTGAGAATGCTTGAGAATGTTTTTGTGCAGATTCAGTTGCAGGGTAGAATACAGGAGTCTGTCCAGGGGAACAGTGCGGTTATAGTACGGGTCAGTCACCTGCACTCCACCCGCACTCCGAAGGCATCAGGTAATAAAGTGTGGGTAAAGTGCGGGTCAGTCACCCCCACTCCACCCGCACTTTGGTCGCGCAGTATATATACTGCCTGTTGTTCTCTAGGGCTCCACTTGCCACAAAAAAACAAAACAACACAGCAAACTTCAAATTTTTTCCCTCTTCTCAACTGAAAGGTATTCCGTGTGTGCCACATTTTCGATTTTTCGGCAATCAAGGTATTGATTCTTACTCTAATTTCATTACATATCTCTCTAATCCAAACCCTAACCCTCTTTATCAAAATTCTTTTTCCTCTTATGCATTAACTTTATTAGTTAGGGTTTTGAACTTTTGTTTTTGCCTTTGCTAATATCTATGAGGATAGAATGATGGGTGTTATCTAATTATGCATGTGATGTGTTCATTGTTAATTGATTTTCTATTGCAATTGGATTTCAAACTATGATATTGGGTTTATATGGTTGAATGGAAGCCTATACTTGAGTTAGAATCATAGTGGTGTTAATTCGGTCGAATGATATGCTGAAATTATGAAATGTATACATGGATTGAAACTCTACATGTGCTGGTATCTGGTAACGAGTTAGAGTGCGGGTACAGTGCGGGTCATTCATCCGCACTCCACCCGCACTTTATCCTCCTGGCAGAATTTTTGTCCTTTCAAATTCCTGCATCATAACCTCTTGGTTCTTTGATCCGAATATTGCCTTAAAACTATGTTTATTGTGCAGATGTCAGGAAGAAAAACCAGGAGAACGACTAGGCAAAGCAATCAGGGTTCCGAACAAAGACCGAGGAGAGGACCCCAAGTTCCACCACCATGCATCAGGCACCTAGATTTCGAGGACCGTTTAGAATATTTCAGGGAGCGAGACATAGTGGTGGAGAGGGGGATAGCGGTTGAAGAGCTGGATGGCACCCCAATTCCTCTAATGATAGAAACAAGGGGATGGGAAACCTTTGTTTGCCCCCCCCCCCCCCCCCCCCCCGATGTATTGCCGACGTGTGGTCAAAGAATTCTTTGCTGGGATGGTACCTGAAACGTTTCAGTGCACTTCTTCAGTTCTGGTCCGCGGGGTCCGGATGACTATAGCGAACATTAACAGGTACTATAGGACTGAACTTCCAGTTGATCCCGAAGCAGTCGGACGTCTTAAGCAGGGGGTGACTTGGAGTGAATTTTTCGTGACCCAAAATGTGGATTTTGCAAATCAGTTAGTGATCCATCCGATGGATTTTTGGGTGGCCCCTGATCACCGTATGAAGCACACCAACTTAAGGAGTGAGTTGGGTTTCTGGCATGTATTCATCTCCCATTCCTTGATCCCTAGAAAGCATAGGACTTCAGAAAACTTCAATGCAGCAATGATCATGTACTGTATACTGCAGAATCAGTTGGTCGACATAGGCTTTCTGGTCAAGAGAGAGATCCTTGAGATGGGAGGGGTCAGGGTGGACAAGCAGCCACTCATCTTCCCTAGCCTCATCACCGCATTCTGCAGAACTGCCGGAGTAGATTTTGGATCCGACCCTTTCGAATGCGGTTTGGGGCCAGTTGGACGATTCACATGGAACGACCAGGTCAGAGAGCGGGACCCCTCTCGTGTTAGGGTCCGAACAGGGAGGAGAAAACCTGCTCGAGGGGGCAGCACGAGGAGACAGGCTGAAGACATCCCAGAACAACCAGATGTGGAGCCGGTTTACATCGAGTATGGTGATTATAGGCCCGCTGTTTCCCCACCCACGCAGGAGACATTTGGAGAGGTCCCTTGGCAGACTTTGCTTATAGGATTGGAGAACCTCAGGACCGAGGTCGCCGAAAATAGAAGGCAGATCACTGAGAGCAGGGCGGAAGCCAATGAGTATTTCATAGAAGAAGAAGAAGAGGCCAGCTGCTTTCTCACCTCCTTCAGGGGGTCCAGGCATTGACCCATATGGGGAAGAGCTCAGAGCTGCTATGGAGAGATCCAGGAGGGAGCATGAAGAGCGGATCAGATCAGAGATCTACCCCAAGAGCAAAGGGATCGCCAGTGAACCGGAGAGGGAGTTTCCGGACGATGATTGACCATCCATTCTTGTTCTTTATTATTATTCGGAACTTTTATTGCTTGTATTTGTATTTGTATTTTCTTTTAAACGGCTTAGACTTATTATTCTTTTCTTTTCGCATTTAATATTCGTTTGGTAGAGTTGTTGTGTGGTTTTAAGCTAGGTTGTGCATCTTTTGGGAAGCACACAGCAACACGTATGGACATCGAACAATCTTCCTTCTAAAGGGAGTTTTCTACCTTCGAATTTTGTACTTCAGCTTTCAATGAATGCGATTTAGTTTTTGTATTATAAATGAGCATGGTTGAATGTATGTCTAGATTCGGTTTGGGGGTGTTGATCCCTCATTCCGCAATTTATTGCAATTATGCTTATTCTTTCCAACAATAGGGACATTGTTGAGTTTTGGTTTGGGGGTGCATCACGCCTCCACCTTGTACAATTTAGTGTCCAATTTTTTAATTTTGTCGCTTGTCCATTTTTCAAACTGTAATCCAGTATGGGTATGATGACTCTAGAGTGTGTTTTTGACGAGTTCCTTATATGCGCTCTGACCTTGTGATATAGTTTGGTGCCACTTGAGGGTTAGCTTGCACCATCATGGGTTCGTCCCACCCGTTGGTGCTAAATATTGGGGACTCATTGTTCCCATGTCTTGTTTTAATAGTGGAGATACCCGTGAGATCACAAACACAAGCATGAAAGTGCAGTTTTCTGAGTGCATTATTGATTATTCTTAAACACGCCTCTCGTCATGTATGTCATGTGCCATAGGACTTGCATCATTTTGTGAATTGCGTGATGGATGCTTTCATTCCCTTTTTAGATGGTTGTGAAAGTGATATTAGGGAATGTATGTGAATTGAATTACCTCTATAGACTAAACACCACTTACCATATTGTGTGCTCCAAAGCCAAGTTGAGGCCAAATACTTACCCTTTCATTTGGTACAACATTCAACCATATACCCAATAGCCTAAACACATGCCTACCCTTGTACTAATCATGTTAGGTGATCGGGCCAAATATGTACTATATTTAGGCCCTCAGATCCTTACCTTATGTTCTGTTTTCGTGCGTTTTTATGTCTCTTATGGGTTGTTTTGTGCTTATTTGAAGGAAATGATGCAGAGACAGGCTTGGAAGCACATTGTGATAATTCCAGCAGAAAAGGAGCACAAACAGGTCTATAGTGCGGGTCGCAACCGCACTCCAGCCGCACTTATGTGCATAGCCGGGGCAGAATGCAAGTACAGAGATAAAGTGCGGGTACAGTGCGGGTCAGCTACCCACACTCGACCCGCACTATTGCCAAACCAGAGAAGCTGCACAGTCACCTGACATTAGAGTTCGGGTTCTGTGCGGGTCAGCAAACCGCACTCCACCCGCACTTGCACCAAGAACAGAAGAACAGAATCGCACCTGACACTAGAGTGCGGGTACTGTGCGGGTCATCGAACCGCACTCTACCCGCACTTGCATCAAGAACAGAAGAGCAGAATTGCACCTGACATTAGAGTGCAGGTACTGTACGGGTACTGTGCGGGTCATCTAACCGCACTCTACCCGCACTGTTGCTTAAGACAAAAGGTAGATTTTGCACCTGAGAAGGAAGTGCGATCACAGTACGATGCCAAGTGCGGGCTAAGTGCGGGTCAAGTGAGGGTAATTCAACCGCACTCCACCCGCACTAATGTCTTGATCCGAGAACTAAAGTTGCAGGCAACCCATACAGTGCGGGTACAGTGCGGGTAAACCACCCGCACTCCACCCGCACTCCGAGCGCGCCAGTCTGATTTTCAAAGCTTAAGTGACCTATTTTTGTATTTAGTACAAATATAAAAGTATAGAAACGTTTTGAGTAGCTTTTAACTCCGTTTTAGACAGATTAGGCATTCTTAGATCTAGTTTCTCTCTCTACCTCTCATCAACACATTCTCTACTCAACTTCAAGGAAGTTAGGAGATTGGAGCCACTTCAAGGAAGGAGATGTTCTCCAAGGGTTATTTCTTTCTCCTCTCTACTGATTTCCTAGTTGTAATGAGTAGCTAAATCCCCTCTAAGGGGTTGATGGAGTAGTTAGTTTAATATTGGGCTTGTACATAAATTTGATATTATATTGAGATTCATGTCTATCTTCCATTGATCTATTCTTGTTGTGAATGTTTATCATTGATTTCTTGTGTAGATACATGATCTTTGTAAGATGTTTTTATATTATGTATGAGTATTGCATCTAGATATACATTGTATTTAGTTGTTTAATGCTCTAAAGAATAGACGGAAAGTCATGAATTCCGACTCTTGAACCGCGATTTTAATCTAACCTCGATCGTGTTTCCGGCACTATACATCCTAGGTCGGAATCCGTGAAAGAGTTAGAAGTCATCACTATACATCCTAGGGTGACTATTTGTAATCGGTTGAGTCAATGTTAGGTAGACGAGCTTCATTTCTAGAATCCGGTAAACAATCAACTCTATACATCCTAGGTTGGTAGTTTACAAGGATTAATCCCTAATAGGTGGTCCGCACTATACATCCTAGGTTGGCAACCTTCTATGGATAAATAACCGACTTTATACATCCTAGGTCGGTTACCTTGAAGAGCCGTGCTATTGACAAGTTTGTTACATTGCCCAGTATTTGCTTTCAAATCCATTAGCTCCTTAATTTCCATCATCTATATATCTTTCACTCCATATTCCCCTTTCATTTTATTTACTTATTTAATTTAGTGTTATTTAGAGTTGGTTCACAATCTACATTTTCACCAATTCATGTTTTGCTATTATATATATATACATACCATTGCTTTAGCTTTAACTAATTTGGCTAACTCCGCTCCCTGTGGACGACACCCACTTGCCGCTATATTTATGTTTGTAAACAAATTTAGGCTTTGTTAGGTTTCTTAAAATATTATTGACGGACTGATCTTTTAAAACGACATAAGGGAAAAGCGTCCTTGTCAAAGGGCGCCGCTGCCGGGGAGCGGCATGTTAGTTTAATTAGTTTTGCTTAAGTAAGGTTTAAAGTTACTTAGTTGTTTTTACATATATATTTATCCTTATATATCTGTGTTTGTATAGTTTCACGTTTGGGTAGTTTTTGTTTCTTGATATCCTAGGTTCATGGCTGCCCCCTGGAACAATTCAGGATCTGAGTAAGATCTCCGTATTGACCCATATAACCAAGACTGGGGATGTGATCAAGATTTCCAGGAGGGCTACAATGTGGGTGAAGAGATTTCAATCGAAGAGAGATTAGCAGTGTTGCTAACGGACTACTTACAAGAGAATGAAGAGACCACATTAGTAGAGCAGAGAACGAGAGAAATTGTGCAAGCGGCACAGGTTTCATAAGAAATTAATGCAAGCCAGCTGAATATGGGAACATTTGATGAATGGATAGGAGAGGTCATGCAGTCAGCCAACCAGGATACACAAGAGGTCCATATGCTACAACAGGCACATTTAGAGAGTTGGGAGACATACATGTGGAAGAATGATAGGCAATCAAACGAGATGGATGCATCTATTCATAGGATTGAGTTTCAGATAGGTCAGTTGGCTGAATTATTACAGGAAAGAGAAAAAGGAAAATTTCCAAGTCAACCGGAACAGGCTAGTGCAAGGACAGTCCTCAGAAGCGGAAAGGTTTTGGGAGAAAAGGGTAAAGATACCGTCACAGAAGAAGAAGACGAGATGGTTGACTCGGAAGTGAAAAATGAGAAGGAGTTAGAAAAAGAGAAAAATGTCCGGGTAGCAGACCCAGAACCAAGACCTCAGCTCCATAGGTCATCCAACCCCTATGTACCGCCTATACCGTTCCCAGGGAGGCTGAAAAACTCTAAGTTGGAGAAATCACATCAAGAAATCTATGATCTCCTTTCCAAGGTAACCGTCAACTTACCACTGTTAGATGCTATTGAGAAAATGCCGGCTTATGGTAAATTTTTCAAAGACTTGAGTAAAGATAAAGAGCGGTTCAGACCGAAACAACATGAGCGTCTAAATGAGAATGTCAGTGCAGTAATTCAACGGTCATTGCCCCAGAAAATGAAGGACCCAGGGAGTTTTATAATTGACATTACGATTGGCGGGTCGAATCGCGAAAGAGCGATGTTGGACTCAGGAGCAAGCATTAATCTCATGCCATTCTCGGTCTACAAGAAGCTGGGTTTGAATGACCTCAGAAAAACCACTATGTCACTTGTCTTAGCAGATGCTTCTGCAAGAAGCCCTAAGGGCATTGTCGAAGATGTGTTAATACAGATTGAAAAGTTAATCATACCTGCCGACTTTGTGGTGATTGACATGGATGAAGGAAGAGACGAGAGAGATGTGAAGTTACTTTTGGGGAGACCTTTCATGGCAACTGCTAGGGTAGTGATTGATATGCATTCAGGGAAGCTGACCATGAAGGTAGTAGACGAAACCGTGGAGTTCAACACTTTTGACTCTTTATCGTACCCAGTGGGTTCCCATGACTGTAACACTGTGGATTTCTTAGAGGAGGAGTTGGATACAACTATTGAGGAGGAATTCGAAAGAGAAGGAAATGCAGATGACCTGGTACCATTAGAAGAACTTCCTCCAAGAGTTGAATTGAAAGCACTCCCGTCGAACTTGAAGTATGTGTTTCTCGACAAAGAAAGGTTGAACCCAGTGATCATTTCTGCAAATTTGGAGGCAAGTCAAGAAGAGAAACTGCTTGGAGTGTTGAAAGAGTACAGAGAGGCCATTGGTTGGTTCATAGATGACATTAAGAGGATAAGTCCTACCATGTGTATGCATAAGATTTTGCTAGAAGAGAACGCCAAACCGAAACGGGAGGCACAAAGGAGGCTAAATCCGATCATGCAGGAGGTAGTAAAGAAAGAGATATTGAAGCTTCTTGATGCAGGTATTATCTACCCTATTTTAGATAGTAGATGGCTTAGTCCCATTCATGTCGTCCCAAAGAAATCCGGAGTTACAGTAGTGAAGAATGAGAGGAGTGAGTTAGTGGCACAAAGACTCCAGACAGGGTGGCGCTTTTGTGTAGACTACCGAAAGTTAAATGCGGTCACCAAAAAGGATCATTTTGCCTTACCTTTCATCGACTAAGTCCTAGAGCGACTGGCAGGGCATCAGTTTTACTGTTTCCTAGATGGGTATTCCGGGTACAATCAGATAGTTATCGCTCCAGAAGACCAAGAGAAGACCACTTTTACCTGTCCCTATGGAACCTATGCCTTCCGAAGAATGCCTTTTGGCCTTTGCAATGCACCAGGTACGTTTCAAAGATGTATGGTTTCGTTGTTTTCAGATATGGTGGGGGAGATTATTGAAGTCTTCATGGACGACTTCTCAGTATTCGGGGACTCGTTCAAGTTATGCCTTAATAACTTATCGTTGGTGCTTCAAAGATGCATGAAAAACAACTTGGTTTTGAATTGGGAGAAATGCCATTTCATGGTACAGCAAGGGATTGTCTTGGGTCACATAATATCTGAAAAAAGAATTGAAGTAGACAAGGCAAAGATTGAAGTTATCAAGAGTTTACCACCTCCTCGCAATGTCAAAGACATCCGGTCGTTTCTTGGTCATGCAGGTTTCTACAGGAGATTCATCAAAGATTTTTCAAAGATCTCCAGACCTCTATGCTTGTTGCTACAAAAGGACAAAGAGTTTGTGTTTAGTTCAGATTGTGCGGGGGCATTTGAAACTTTAAAAGAGGCTTTGACCTCATCTCCAGTAATTGCCCCACCAGTTTGGGATTTACCATTTGAAATAATGTGTGATGCTTCTGACTTCGCTGTAGGTGCAGTTTTGGGTCAAAGGGTTGGCAAAGACCCACATGTCATATATTACTCATCCCGGATTTCGAATGACGCACAGATGAACTATTCGACAACAGAGAAGGAATTATTAGCTGTCATTTTTGCTCTTGAGAAGTTCAGGCAGTACTTGGTAGGCGCCAAGGTTGTGGTATACTCAGACCACGCAGCTTTGCGATATCTGCTCCAAAAGAAAGATGCAAAACCTAGGCTGATTAGGTGGGTGTTGCTGTTACAGGAGTTTGATTTAGAAATCCGGGACAAGAAGGGGTGCGAGAATGTGGTTGCAGATCATCTTAGCAGGATAGTACATGAGAGTCATATAGATGGGGATGAGATTCCGTTGAGAGAAAATTTCCCGGACGAACATCTGTGGGCAGTGCAGGATAGGGAACCATGGTATGCAGATCTGGCAAACTATCTTACACATGGGGTTTTCCCCCCTGAGCTAGATTGGCAGGGCAAGAAAAGGTTTGCTAGGAGATCAAGAGAGTACTTCTGGGATGAGCCTTACCTTTTCAAACACAGGGCAGATCAAGTGATTAGGAGTTGTGTGCCAGAAAATGAGCAGTATGATGTGTTGCGATTCTGCCATGACTTATAGTGTGGAGGCCATTTCAGCGCAAGGAAGACATCACTAAAGGTGTTGAAGTCAGGTTTCTTCTGGGTATCACTGTTTAAAGATGCTTATCAGTTTTGTGTGGCTTGTGATAGATGCCAGCGCACAGGGAACATTGGTAAACGGAATGAGATGCCACAAACTGGAATTTTGGTGGTTGAAGTATTTGACACTTGGGGTCTTGATTTTATGGGACCATTCCCACCTTCTTGTGGGAACAGCTATATTTTAGTGGGGGTCGACTATGTTTCCAAATGGGTTGAGGCAGTCGCCACAAAGACCAATGACAGTAATGTGGTAGTTAAATTTGTAAAGGAACATATCCTGACCCGATTTGGGAACCCAAGGGTGATCATTAGCGATGGAGGGAGCCATTTCTGTAACAAAGTCCTAGGAAATCTATTGAAGAAGTATGGAGTGCGTCACAAGGTGGCCACACCATACCACCCTCAGACATCAGGACAGGTTGAAGTCAGTAACAGGCACATCAAGCAGATTCTGGAGAAGACAGTCTCCTCCACTAGGAAGGATTGGGCATTGAAACTATCTGACGCCTTAGGGGCGTACCGAACAGCTTTCAAAACTCCTATTGGGATGAGCCCGTATAGGTTGGTTTTTGGTAAAGCTTGTCATCTTCCAGTAGAACTGGAACATAAAGCTTGGTGGGCAATCAAGAAGTTGAATTGGGAGTATGACAAAGCAGGTGAAGAAAGATGCAATCAGTTGAACGAGTTAGATGAGTTCCGATTGGAAGCCTATGAGAGTTCACGACTCTACAAGGAAAAAACAAAAGCTATTCATGACAAACGATTGGTACCGAAGGAGTTCCAACCGGGCATGCTGGTGTTACTTTATGAGTCTCGTTTGAGGTTGTTTCCTGGGAAGTTGAAATCAAGATGGTCAGGCCCACATCGCATTATTAATGTCTCTCCAAATGGAGCTGTAGACATTCAGAATTTGAGGAACGATGGGATATTCAAGGTTAATGGGCATAGGCTAAAACCGTATTTTGGACCGGAAACCTGCTGCAATGGTGTTGGGTCCATGGAACTTGCTGACCCCTAGCACATCTATCATTTTTGAGCACCTGTGAGAGGCAGCCTGCTCAGGTCATTTTTAAACCGTTCGCCTTCAGAGTTTTATTTCATTTAGACTTATTTTTCTTTTCTTTTCGCATTTAATTTTCGTTGGTAGAGTTGTTGTGTGGTTTTAAGCTAGGTTGTGCATCTTTTGGGAAGCACACAACAACACTCATGGACATTGACCGATCTTGCTTCTAAAGGGAGTTTTCTACCTTCGGTTTTGTACTTAAATTTTTAATGAATGCGATTTAGTTTTTGTTATGTTGAATGAGCTTGGTCGAATGTATGTCTAGATTGGGTTTGGGGGTGTTGATCCCTCATTCCGCCATTTATTGCGATTATGCTTATTCTTACCAACAATGGGGGAATTGTTGAGTTTTGGTTTGGGGGTGCATCACGCCTCCGCCGTGTACAGTTTAGTGTCCAATTTTTCAATTTTGTCACTTGTCCATTTTTCAAACTGTAATCCAGTATGGGTATGATGCTTCTAGAATGTGTTTTTGACGAGTCTCTCATATGGGCTCTGACCTTGTGATATTGTTTGGTGCCACTTAAGGCTTAGCTTGCACCATCATGGGTTAGTCTCACCCGTTGGTATGAAGTATTGGGGACTCATTGTTCCCATGTCTTGTTCTAATAGTGGAGATACCTGTGAGATCACAAACACAAGCATGAAAGTGCGTTTTCTGAGTGCATTATTGATTATTCTTAAACACGCCTCTCGTCATGTATGTCATGTGCCATAGGACTTGCATTATTTTGTGAATGCGTGATAGATGTTTTCATTCCATTTTT
The DNA here is from genome assembly GCA_033220585.1 of Dipteronia sinensis. Classification (NCBI taxonomy): domain Eukaryota; kingdom Viridiplantae; phylum Streptophyta; class Magnoliopsida; order Sapindales; family Sapindaceae; genus Dipteronia; species Dipteronia sinensis. The sequence goes on from CM065637.1 coordinate 56,340,048, forward strand.
AGATGGTTTTGGAAGTGATAGTAGGGAATGCATGTTTATTGAAGTACCTCTATAGCCTAAACACCACTTACCATATTGTGTGTTCCAAAGCCGATTTGAGGCCAAACACTTACCTCTTCATTGGTACCACATTCAACCATATACCCAATAGCCTAAACACATGCCTACCCTTGTACTAATCATGTTAGGATGGGAAATGGTAGTGAGAAAAAGGGTTAAAATGGTCCCACAGTGGGGAAAATGAGATAGATGTTGAAAATATGAAAGAAAAGGGTAAGTTATGCTCTCTAAATGCCTAAAAAAAAGGGAAGATGGTAACAACTCAAATGGAGTACAATATTGTTATTTGGAAATTGTTAAAAGAAAAATTTAAAGAAAGGATGTACTTGAAGTGCCATAATGAGAGTGTTTTATGCTAAACACTCCCAAATGGAATGCAAATGTTGAGGGAAAAATGTGGGTTAAATGGTTTCCTAGAGGGTTGCATTTAAAGCAAGAAAAGAACATGGTGTGGGAGTAGGGATTTTATTCTAGCATGATTTTTTTTTGAACTCCTAAAAATTCCATATTCTGTTTTGTGTAAACTCATTCAACCCCACAGCAACACTATAACCGGTTGAAAAGCCCTATTTGATCCATGTAAGTCTAGTTTGGGAATGTAGGTTGAAGCACGATCTTTCGCATCCATGGCATGGTGACTCGTTCCTAGGATAGTTCATTGCTTAAATCTTATGCAGAATCTTCTTTGCATACTTGTTGTGTGGAACTTAGGACTCTTGAGGAAAAAAAAGAGGGAATCCATGTGAGCTTTAGAATTGAAGCGAATTATGTTCAAGGTATGGGAGTAAGTGGTCCTAAATTCATGAATGCCTTTAGGTGTGGGATTCGTGTTCGTACGAGCCTCCCTTGGGTGTCTCCAAATTGCTCTTGATCTTGTGCATATGTTTTTCTCCTCTCGATCACATCTATTTGTATCATATCACACATTGGACTTGCGACATTGTTGATGTATTTATTAGGTATTTAGAAATTACTTTCAGCTGGCGTCTTACTGTTTTGAATAGATTTGCTCAAGGACGAGCAAAGGTTTGGTTTGGGGGTGTTTGATCGGGCCAAATATGTACTATATTTAGGCCCTTAGATCCTTACCTTATGTTCTGTTTTCGTGCGTTTTTGTGTCTCTTATGGGTTGTTTTGTGCTTATTTGAAGGAAATGATGAAGAGACAGGCATGGAAGCACATTGTGATGATTCCAGCAGAAAAGGAGCACAAACAGGTCTATAGTGCGGGTCCAGTGCGGGTCGCAACCGCACTCCAGCCGCACTCCAGCCGCACTTATGTGCATAGCCGGGGCAGAATGCAAGTACATAGATAAAGTGCGGGTACAGTCTGGGTCAGCTAACCGCACTCGACCGGCACTATTGCCAAACCTGAGAAGCTGCGCAGTCACCTGACATTAAAGTGCGGGTTCTGTGCGGGTCAGCAAACCGCACTCCACCCGCACTTGCACCAAGAACAGAAGAACAGAATCGCACCTGACACTAGAGTGCGGGTACTGTGCGGGTCATTGAACCGCACTCTACCCGCACTTGCATCAAGAACAGAAGAGCAGAATTGCACCTGACATTAGAGTGCGGGTACTGTGCGGGTCATCTAACCGCACTATACCCGCACTGTTGCTTAAGACAGAAGGTAGATTTTGCACCTGAGAAGGAAGTGCGGTCACAGTGCGATGCCAAGTGCGGGCTAAGTGCGGGTCAAGTGCGGGTAATTCAACCGCACTCCACCCGCACTAATATCCTGATCCGAGAACTGAAGTTGCAGGCAACCCATACAGTGTGGGTACAGTGCGGGTAAACCACCCGCACTCCGAGCGCGCCAGTCTGATTTTCAAAGCTTAAGTGACCTATTTTTGTATTTAGTATAAATATAAAAGTATAGAAACGTTTTAAGTAGCTTTTAACTCCATTTTAGACAGATTAGGCATTCTTAGATCTAGTTTCTCTCTCTACCTCTCATCCACACATTCTCTACTCAACTTCAAGGAAGTTAGGAGATTGGAGCCACTTCAAGGAAGGAGATGTTCTCCAAGGGTTATTTCTTTCTCCTCTCTACTGATTTCCTAGTTGTAATGAGTAGCTAAATCCCCTCTAAGGGGTTGATGGAGTAGTTAGTTTAATATTGGGCTTGTACATAAACTTGATATTATATTGAGATTCATGTCTATCTTCCATTGATCTAATCTTGTTGTGAATGTTTATCATTGATTTCTTGTGTAGATACATGATCTTTGCAAGATGTTTTTATATTATGTTTGAGTATTGCATCTAGATATACATCCTATTTAGTTGTTTAATGCTCTAAAGAATAGACGGAAAGTCATGAATTCCGACTCTTGAACCGCGGTTTTAATCTAACCTCAATTGTGTTTCCGGCACTATACATCCTAGGTCGGAATCCGTGAAAGAGTTAGAAGTTATCACTATACATCCTAGGGTGACTATTTGTAATCGGTTGAGTCAATGTTAGGTAGACGAGCTTCATTTCTAGAATCCGGTAAACAATCAACTCTATACATCCTAGGTTGGTAGTTTACAAGGATTAATCCCTAATAGGTGGTCCGCACTATACATCCTAGGTTGGCCACCTTCTAGGGATAAATAACCGACTCTATACATCCTAGGTCGGTTACCTTGAAGAGCCGTGCTATTGACAAGTTTGTTACATTGCCCAGTATTTGCTTTCGAATCCATTAGCTCCTTTGTTTCCATCATCTATATATCTTTCACTCCATATTCCCCTTTCATTTTATTTACTTATTTAATTTAGTGTTATTTAGAGTTGGTTCACAATCTACATTTTCACCAATTCATGTTTTGCTATTATATATATATATACACATACCATTGCTTTAGCTTTAACTAATTTAGCTAACTCCGCTCCCTGTGGACGACACCCACTTGCCGCTATATTTATGTTTGTAAACAAATTTAGGCTTTGTTAGGTTTCTTAAAATATTATTGACGGACTGATCTTTTAAAACGACATAAGGGAAAAGCGTCCTTGTCATTAGGATGGGAAATGGTAGTGATGAAAAGGGTCAAAATGATCCCACAGCGGGTAAAATGAAATAGTTATTGAAAATATGCAAGGAAAGAGGTAAGTTATGCACCCTAAATGCCTAAGAAAGGGAAATTGTAACAACTTAAATGGAGTACAACATTGTAATTGGGAAATTGTTAAAAGAAAATTTTAAAGAAAGATTGTACTTGAAGTGCCATAATAAGAGTGTTTTATGCTAAAAACGCCCAAATGGAATGCAACGTTAAAGGCACAAATGTGGGTCAAATGGTTTCCTAGAGGGTTGCATTTAAGCGAGAAAAGAACATGGTGTGGGAGTAGGGATATATTCTAGCATGATTGGTGAGTTTGAACTCCTAAATTTTCATATTTTTTGTGTAAACTCATTCAACCCCACAGCCACACTATAACCGGTTGAAAAGCCCTATTTGATCCATGTAAGTCTAGTTTGGGAATGTAGGTTGAAGCACGATCTTTCGCATCCATGGCATGGTGACTCGTTCTTAGGATAATTCATTGCTTAAATCTTATGCAAAATTTTCTTTGCATACTTGTTGTGTGGAACTTAGGACTCTTGAGGAAAGAAAAGAGAGGATCCATGTGAGCTTTAGAATTGAAGCGAATTATGCTAAAGGTATGGGAGTAAGTGGTCCTAAATTCATGAATGCCTTTAGGTGTGGGATTCGTGTTCGTACGAGCCTCCCTTGGGTGTCTCCAAATTGATCTTGATCTTGTGCATATGTTTTTTTCCTCTCTATCACACCTATTTGTATCATATCACACATGGGACTTGCGACATTATTGATGTTTTGTTTAGGTATCTAGAAATTACTTTCAGCTGGCGTTTTATTGTTTCGATTAGATTTGCTTAAGGACGAGCAAAGGTTTAGTTTGGGGGTGTTTGATCGGGCCAAATATGTAGTATATTTAGGCCCTCAGATCCTTACCTTATGTTATGTTTTCGTGCGTTTTTGTATCTCTTATGGGTGGTTTTGTGCTTATTTGTAGGAAATGATGCAGAGACAGGCTTGGAGGCATATTGTGGTGATTCCAACAGAAAAGGGGCGAAAGCGAAGGCAAAGGAGCACAAACTGCTCTACAGTGCGGGTCCAGTGCGGGTCGCAACCGCACTCCAGCCGCACTCCAGCCGCACTCATGTGCATAGCAGGGGCAGAATGCATGTACAGAGATAAAGTGCGGGTATAGTGCGGGTCAGCTAGCCGCACTCCACCCGCACTAATGCCAAACCAGAAAGCTGATGTTGCACCTGAAGATAAAGTGCGGGTCCTGTGCGGGTAATCCAACCGCACTCTACCCGCACTAATGCTAATCCAGAGAAGCTGATCATACACCTGACATCAGAGTGCGGGTACTGAGCAGGTCAGCAAACCGCATTCCACCCGCACTTGCACCAAGAACAGAAGAGCAGAACCGCATCTGACATTAAAGTGCGGGTACTGTGCGGTCATCCAACCGCACTCTACCTGCACTGTTGCTCAAGACAGAAGGTAGATTTTGCACCTGACAGGGAAGTACGATTCAAGTGCGATCACAGTGCTATGCCAAGTATGGGTCAAGTGCGGGTAATTCAACCGCACTCCACCCGCACTAATGCCCTGATCAGAGAACTGAAGTTGCAGACAACCCATACAGTGCGGGTATAGTACGGATAAATCACCCGCACTCCACCCGCACTCCGAGCGCGCCAGTCTGATTTTCAAAGCTTAAGTGACCTATTTTTTGTATTTAGTATAAATAGAAAAGTATAGAAACGTTTTAAGGAGCTTTTGACTTCGTTTAGCAGAGATTAAGCACTCTTAGATCTAGTTTCTCTCTCTCTCTCTCTCTCATCCTTACATTCTCTACTCAACTTCAAGAAAGTTTGGAGATTGGAGCCACTACAAGGAAGGAGATGTTCTCCAAGGGTTATTTCTATCTCCTCTCTCTTGGTTTCCTAGTTGTAATGAGTAGCTAAATCCCCTCTAAGGGGTTGATGGAGTAGTTAGTGGAATATTGTGCTTGTACATTAACTTGATATTATATTGATATTCATGTCTATCTTCCATTGATCTATTCTTGTTGTGAATGTTTATCATTGATTTCTTGTGTAGATACATCCTCTTTGCAAGATATCTTTGTATTATGTATGAGTATTGCATCTAGATATACATCCTATTTAGTTGTATAATGCTCTAAAGAATATACGGAAAGTCATGAATTCCCACTCTTGAACCGCGGTTTTAATCTAACCTCGATCGTGTTTTCCGGCACTAAACATCCTAGGTCGGAATCCGTGAGAGAGTTAGAAGTCATCACTATACATCCTAGTGACTATTTGTAATTGGTTGAGTCATTGTTAGGTAGACAAGCTTCATTTCCAGATTTCGATAAACCACCAACTCTATACATCCTAGGTTGGTAGTTTACAAGGATTAATCCCTAATAGGTGGTCCGCACTATACATCCTAGGTTGGCCACCTTCTAGGGATAAATAACCGACTCTATACATCCTAGGTCGGTTACCTTGAATAGCCGTGCTATTGACAAGTTTGTTACATTGCCCAGTATTTACTTTCGTATCCATTAACTCCTTAGTTTCCATCATCTATATATCCTTCATTCCATTTCCCCCTTCATTTTATTTACATATTTAATTTAGTGTTATTTAGAGTTGGTTCACAATCTACATTTTCACCAATTCATGTTTGGCTATTATATATATATACATAACATTGCTTTAGCATTAACTAATTTCGCTAACTCCGTTCCCTGTGGACGACACCCCACTTGCCACTATATTTATGTTTTCAAACTGATTTAGGCTTTGTGAGGTCTTATAAAATATTATTGACGGACTGATCTTTTAAAACGACTAGAGGAAAAATGTGTTCTGTCAGTCATTCTCCCTTTTATCTCATTCATTATGCAAATATATGAGCTAGGTACCGACCTCACTGGTCCTACCCCTCATGTACTTCTCTTTGCACGTTATCTAGTTGGGTAATTATGGAGGGCACCTAGAGAGGTAACCAGGTACTTGGATCAGATACCTAGACCGGGTACCAGCCTACTAAGCCAGATGGGCGGGATGATGGTTCTCCTACCTACCTAGCCCTAACCTTGCCTCTTTCAGCTATACAAGAGCCACGGTACCTCAAGGTACCTACCACACCTTGTTGTATCACCTTGTCAGAACCACGGTACGAAGTACCTACCCCTCGCTGCGACCTCCGGGGTAGGGGGTTGAGGCTGTTAATTGAGATTTTCACCCCGAGTGAATTTGTCCGTTAACATTTTTTGGCGCCGTCTGTGGGAAGTTCGCCGACGTGGCTTCCTTATCTTTACATGCAAGCTTGACTTTCTACTATTGAGATGGTACGTGGGACTCCTGGCAGAATCGGTCTACTATGCCGCCCTTATGTAGCGAACCTGCTCATACACTTATGGAGCTCCACTACAGCAACTCTGTACCAGAACGATCTCTTCTACATCAGATCCGCTCCGATACATCTAGAGCTTCTATATAGCAGAGCTGTCCATCTTCTGTTACCATACGGAGGGTTTGCTCCGCTAGCAGCAGATCCGCTACGATCTCCTATACAGTAGATCCGCTTCGGTACATCTAGAGCTCCCATGCAGTAGAGCTGTACCTCCTTCTACTTCCTTACAGAAGATTTGCTCCGCTATCAGCAAATTTTCTATATAGCATATCCATTGGACTTGCACCTGTTCATACGGATCCCCTCACGTCATTGGATACTCTTCAAAAGCTCCTAGCTAGCAAGTCAACCCATGTACCGGAGAAGCCAACACAAATGTATGAGTAGCACGACAGATAGAGGCCTAGTGGATATTCACTTCGTGCACCAAGCCACTCAATGCCCAAGTGAGCCACTAGGATTCAGATTATGACTCTTTCCAGGAGGGTCCAGAGCCTCATTTCACTTGCTGGGGACTTCTAGGATCCTAAGCATGCCTCTGGACCAGTATCATACCGGTGGCTCCCTACCTCACATACCGGGCTCCACAACGCCCTACTGAGCCACCCTAGTCCTGATCCGTTCAGGGAGAGCACAGAGGCTTCCTACATTGCTATGGCCTTCTACATGGTTTAGCAAGCCTCTGAAGCAGCAGGCTAGCTGTATGACCTGGTGGCTACTCACTTCTTTATCCGGGCTAGTCAACGCCCAAGTGAGCCACTGTGTCCCCGATTCTTTCCAGCACGGTCCTGAGCCACATTTCAGTTGCTGGGGACTTCTAGGATCCCAAGGATGCCTCTGGACCAGTATCATACCGGTGGCCCCATATCTCTCTTACAGGGCTCCACAACGCCCTAGTGAGCCACCCTAGTCCTGATCCGTTCAGGGAGAGCTCAGAGGTTTCCTACATTACTGTGGACATCTACATGGTTTAGCAAGCCTCTGGAGTAGCAGCCTAGCTGCATGGCCCAGTGGCTCCTCACTTATTTAACCGGGCTAGTCAACGCCCAATTGAGCCACTGTGTCCCGATTCTTTCCAGCATGGTCCAGAGCCACATTTCAGTTGCTGGGTACTTCTAGGATCCCAAGCATACCTCTGGACCAGTATCATACCAATGGCTCCTTACCTCACATAATGGGCTCCACAACGCCCTAGTGAGCCACCCTAGTCCTGATCCGTTCAGGGAGAGCTCAGAGGCTTCCTCTATTGCTGTGGCCTTCTACATGGTTTAGCAAGCCTCTGGAGCAGCAGCCTAGCTGCATGGCCCAGTGGCTACTCACTTCTTTATCCGGGCTAGTCGACGCCCAAGTGAGCCACTGTGTCCCGATTCTTTCCTGTATGGTCCAGAGCCACATTTCAGTTGCTGGGGACTTCTAGGATCTCAAGCATGCATCTGGACCAGTATCATACCGGTGGCTCCCTACCTCACATACCGGGCTCCACAACGCCCTAGTCCTGATCCATTCAGGGAGAGCTTAGAGGCTTCCTACATTGCTGTAGCCTTCTATATGGTTTAGCAAGCCTCTGAAGCAGGAGCCTAGCAACATGGCAAAGTGGCTCCTCACTTCTTTAACCGGGCTAGTCAACACCCAAGTGAGCCACTATGTCCCGATTCTTTCTAGCATGGTCTAGAGCCATATTTCAGTTGCTGGGGACTTCTAGGATCCCAAGCATGCCTCTGGACCAGTATCATACCAGTGGCTCCCTACCTCACATACCGGGCTCCACAACGCCCCAGTGAGCCACCCTAGTCCTAATCCGTTCAGAGAGAGCTCAGAGGCTTCCTACATTGTTGTGGACTTCTACATGGTTTTGCAAGCATCTGGAGCAGCAGCCTAGCTTCATGGCCCGGTGGCTCCTCACTTATTTAACCGGGCTAATCAACATCCAATTGAGCCACTGTGTCCCGATTCTTTCCAGCATGGTCTAGAGCCATATTTCAGTTGCTGGGGATTTCTAGGATGCTAAGCATTCCTCTGGACCAGTATCATACCGGTGGCTCCCTACCTCACATACCGGGCTCCACAACGCCATAGTGAGCCACCCTAGTCCTGATCCGTTCAGGGAGAGCTCAGAGGCTTCCTACATTGTTGTGGCTTTCTACATTGTTTAGCAAGCCTATGGAGCAGCAGCCTAGCTTCATGGCCCAGTGGCTCCTCACTTATTTAACCGGGCTAGTTAACACCCAATTGAGCCACCGTGTCTCGATTCTTTCTAGCATGGTCCAGAGTGCATATTTCAGTTGCTGGGGACTTCTAGGATCTCAAGCATGCATCTGGACCAATATCATACCGGTGGCTCCCTACCTCACATACCGGGCTCCACAATGCCTTAGTGAGCCACCCTAGTCTTGATCCGTTCAGGGAGAGCTTAGAGGCTTCCCATATTGTTGAGTCCTCTTACATGCTTTAGAAAGCCTCTAGAGCAGTAACACAGCTACAAGATCTGTGATTCCTCACTTATTTTATTAGGCCCCCTCACAGCGCCCATATGAGCTACCTAGATCATAGCTGCAAGATTAGCAGTTCCCAACCTTTTATACCGGGATACCCAGCTCCCCAGCGAGCTACCAAGGTCCAGGTTCGTTCAATTAGATTCTCGAGTGCCATTATGATGGTTGAAGACTTTTGACCACTCCAAGTAGGCTCCCTAACTGGTTACATCACTTGGCGACTAGAAGCTTACCTTTCTCCCTAGTACTCATGTGGGAAGGGTGGTGACCTCAACATGAGAAAAGTTCTCCTAATGACCAGTCCTCGATAAAAGCTCATTTGTTGAAGGTCGCTCAATTACTTATACCCGTAATGTGGGTCACCTCAAAAGGTTCTACCGATGAAGCCTACGAGGTAAGCATTGACCAGTATCGCCTTGAGTATGATCGCCTTGGTGTTCTCCTATGATCGCCTTGGTAGTTCTCCAACGATCTCTTCGGTAGTTCTCATATGATCGACTTTCTCCTATGATCAAAACCAGGAAAGCCTCATAACATTCATGAGGCCTTGGCCGGGCACCACCCCCTGCCAAGGAAGATCTGGTGTTAAAGTGGCCTTATTTGCCTAACAGGACCATCACTTGAAGACCGGGATTCCTTGCACAGGAATGCCTGATGCCTTGGATTGGGACTACATCCTTTCCAAGAAATGATTATGGTGCTAAAGTGGCCTTAGTTTCCTACCATGATCATCACCTCGAGACCAAGAAATAGCTAGACAGCCCTCATGATGCCTTGGTCGGGCTACCACCCCCAAGAAGGGTCTGAGTTTAAGAGCATAGTTGCCATCCAGACCTCGAGACCAGGAAATAGCTAGACAACCCTCCTGATGCCTTGGTCGGGCTACCACCCCCAAGAAGGGTCTGAGTGTAAGAGCATAGTTGCCATCCAGACCTCGAGACCAGGAAATAGCTAGACAACCCTCATGATGCCTTGGTCGGGCTACCACCCCCAAGAAGGGTCTGAGTGTGAGAGCATATTTGCCATCCAGACCTCAAGACCAGGAAATAGCTAGACAACCCTCATGATGCCTTGGTCGGGCTACCACCCCCAAGAAGGGTCTGAGTGTAAGAGCATAGTTGCCATCCTGACCTCGAGACCAGGAAATAGCTAGACAACCCTCATGATGCCTTGGTCGGGCTACCACCCCCAAAAAGGGTCTGAGTGTAAGAGCATAGTTGCCATCCAGACCTCGAGACCAGGAAATAGCTAGACAGCCCTCCTGATGCCTTGGTCGGGCTACCACCCTCAAGAAGGGTCTGAGTGTAAGAGCATAGTTGCCATTCAGACCTCGAGACCAGGAAATAGCTAGACAGCCCTCATGATGCCTTGGTCGGGCTACCACCCCCAAGAACGGTCTAAGTGTAAGAGCATAGTTGCCATCCAGACCTCGAGACCAGGAAATAGCTAGACAGCCCTCATGATTCCTTTGGCCGGGTACCACCCCCCGCTAAGGAAGATCTGGTGCTAAAGTGGCCTTAGTAGCCTACCATGATCTTGTTGCTAGTATGTTCGCCATTATTGTCGCCATGGTACTAAGATTCCTAGAACAGGAATGCGAGGTACATGTGTTCTCCTCTTGTCGCCAAGGTACTGAGATTCCTAGGATAGGAATGCGAGGTACCTAGATCAAAGCCTTGGCCGGGTACCACCCATCGCCAAGAAAGACCTGGTGCTAAAATGTCCTTAGTTGCCTACCAGGATCTTGTTTCCAGTATGTTCGCCAAGGTACCAAGATTCCTAGAAAAGGAATGCGAGGTGCTCAGATTGTTCGACATTGGTTCGCCAAGGTACTAAGATTCCTAGAAAAGGAATGGGAGGTACCCAAAATGTTCGTCTTGTATTCGCCAAGGTATCAAGATTCCTAGGAAAGGAATGCGAGGTACCCTGATTGTTCGCCATGTGTTCGCTAGGGTACAAAGGTTCCTGGAACGGAAATGCGAGGTACCCGAATTCTACAATGTGTTCGCCATGTGTTCGCCAGGGTACCAAGGTTCCCAGAAAGGGAATGCGAGGTACCCAGACTCTAGGAGTACCAGGAACCCCTAAACAGGAATGCCAGGTACCTAGAATCGCCGAAGCCAAGAGTGCTGGGAGCATTTTATCTTTTCAAGTAATAGCTACAAGTAAGAAACGACGAGAAAAATTCTTTAAGCAGTACAAGATCCTGACTCCAACCCCAACTTAATAGCGGTGTTCAAGTCAGGGGGGACTTCTGTTAACAGTGTTTTTTGGCAGGGGTCCAAAGAAGAATTTTCCACCAAGTAACCACCTGGTAGGGACCATTCCCAGCTCCCAGGTATCTAGCGGGATCGATACCTCAACCTTGAAGGAATCAATACATGGTTGGGCCAAAACCTTGACTACCTATCTACCTAGATGAAGCGCCAGAGATACGAACCAAAAAGAGTAGGTATCACACTATGTATCTAGTCTAAAGCTGGTATCACGATACCCCGTACTTGGTACCTCACGGTACCTGGTACCTCTCTTATGGAATCCAGGTACCTCGACACACTCCTAGTACCCAAGTATCTCGATAGCGGCCTAGCACCCAGGTACCTCGACATCTACCTGGTACCTGGGTACCTCTCTATCCACCCAGAACCCGTCCAAGATAGGTATCCTATCCACCCCAAACAGGTATCCAAATCGTCGAGCAGGAAGAATGGTACCATGAAGATACCAGCATGCTAGAACAAGTGCCACGCCAGCGAGAAGGGACTGGTACACCAGAATACCTCGCCTGAAGGGAAAAAGCATGCAACACCATCTGACCTCATTAATAGCCATTCATAACTCTATTAACGGCCATTCACAACGCCATTAATGAAGGAAATAGTCAACTCCATTAAGGGCCATTCATAATGCCATTAATGAAGGAATCAGTCAACTCCATTAATGGCCATTCACAACGCCGTTAATGAAGGAAGCAGTCAACTACATTAATGGCCATTCATAACGCCATTAATGAGAGAATATTCAACTCCATTAAGGCCGTATTGATGAGAAAGTTTTTTCCGTCAGAAAACCGTCCGTCAAAACAATTTATAAAACCTATGCGATACGTTCACAAGTAGAAATACAAGTAAAGCGGTAAGCACGGGTGTCGTCCACTGAGATCGGGGTAGCGGTGATAAGATTAGGATTAATATAACTAGTATGCATAAAAGTAAAATGATGGTGAATGGAAATACAATATAAACTAAACTATGAAAGCAAATGAAATAGGATGATAATGGAGTGATGAATGAATGATGATGGAACTACGGAGTTGATGTACGCGTAAGTGAATATTGGGGCAATTGCAACAGACTCTCAATTAAGCACGTTTTGACAAATGTAACCAACCTAGGGTGTATAGTGTTGGTATATATCTCTAGCAAGAGGTCAGCCTAGGATGTATAGCGAAGACCTCCTACTAGCGATTAATCCTTCTTAAGCAACCAGCAGTGGCTAGTTACTTAATTGGGACTTGTTCCATGAATGCTCATCTATCTAGCTATGGCTCAACCTATTACTGATGTAGCCATCCTAGGATGTATAGTGATGGCTTCCAATTCCCTCACAAGTGGCCGACCTAGGATGTATAGTGAAGGCCACCCGGTTGGGATTGGATGAGGCTCGAGGTTATCAACCGAATTCTACTCGAAGGTTAGTTCTCGTAAAATCACTAAAGTAGCCAACCTAGGGTGTATAGTGGAGGCTTCTAATTCTCTCACAAGTGGATAACCTAGGATGTATAGTGAAAGCCACTAATTCGAGATTAGATAAAGAGCGTGGTTATAGAGCAGAATTTCCGGAAATCCTTCCATTCAATGGAGCATTAGACAACCTAATTGCCTACTCAAGTAATCCAAATCAACACGCAAAGAGGGTGTATCCAAGCAAGTCAATAATGGCAATCAATACAAGTAATGGAATGAAATATAGAGATAGAATAAATATAACACATAGAGTTTATTTACAAAGCCCAAAATATCCATCAAACAAATAACATCAACCCCATAGTGGGGTATTTTAGCTACTCATGTTCTATTACAAACTAAAAACTAAGAGAGAGAGTAGAGATAACCCTTGAAGATTGATCTTCATGAAATTTCTTAGTTGATCTTCAACGGAATTTGACTGGAATGATGAGATGTAGGTATTCTCGTTAGGCTCATAGCTTGACCCTGAATTTTGCCAAAAGGAATCCATAGAGTCCTGAAACAAACAAAAAGAAAAACTACCAAAGAAATAAAAAGAAACTAACAAAACTAAAAACAACTAATAAATTAATAATATTAAAACTAATCTAATCACTACTACGCACACCGATCCCCGGCAGTGGCGCCAATTTGATGAGAAAGTTTTTGCCGTTAGAAAACCGTCCGTCAAAACAATTTATAAAACCTATGTGATGCGTTCACAAGTAGAAATACAAGTAAAGCGGTAAGCACGGGTGTCGTCCACTGAGATCGGGGTAGCGGTGATAAGATTAGGATTAATATAACTAGTATGCATAAAAGTAAAATGATGGTGAATGGAAATACAATATAAACTAAACTATGAAAGCAAATGAAATAGGATGATAATGGAGTGATGAATGAATGATGATGGAACTACGGAGTTGATGTACGCGTAAGTGAATATTGGGGCAATTGCAACAGACTCTCAATTAAGCACGTTTTGACAAATGTAACCAACCTAAGGTGTATAGTGTTGGTATATATCTCTAGCAAGAGGTCAACCTAGGATGTATAGCGAAGACCTCCTACTAGCGACTAATCCTTCTTAAGCAACCAGCAGTGGCTAGTTACTCAATTGGGACTTGTTCCATGAATGCTCATCTATCTAGCTATAGCTCAACCTATTACTAATGTAGCCATCCTAGGATGTATAGTGATGGCTTCCAATTCCCTCACAAGTGGCCGACCTAGGATGTATAGTGAAGGCCACCCGGTTGGGATTGGATGAGGCTCGAGGTTATCAACTAAATTCTACTCGATTAGTTCTCGTAAAATCACTAAAGTAGCCAACCTAGGGTGTATAGTGGAGGCTTCTAATTCTCTCACAAGTGGATAACCTAGTATGGATAGTGAAAGCCACTAATTCGAGATTAGATTAAGAGCGTGGTTATAGAGCCGGATTTCCGGAAATCCTTCCATTCAATGGAGCATTAGACAACCTAATTGCCTACTCAAGTAATCCAAATCAACATGCAAAGAGGGTGTATCCAAGCAAGTCAATAATGGCAATCAATACAAGTAATGGAATGAAATATAGAGATAGAATAAATATAACACATAGAGTTTATTTACAAAGTCCCAAAATATCCATCAAACAAATAACATCAACCCCATAGTGGGGTATTTTAGCTACTCATGTTCTATTACAAACTAATAACTAAGAGAGAGAGTAGAGATAACCCTTGAAGATTGATCTCCTTCCTTGAAGCTTGAATCCAAGTCTCCTAGTTGCCTTTGATTGACTAGAGATGGTTTGGATGAGAGGGAGATGTGTTACTAGCTTAGAGTACAAGTGTTGGGAGGTATGGTGATCTTTTTGGTTTGTTCCCATCCTTTTCTATTTATAGAGGTTGGAAAAATATGTCACTTAAGCTTGAAACCAGAAGCTGTCGCGCGCAGAGTGCGGGTGGAGTGCGGGTGAATTACCCACACTGTACCCGCACTGCAAAGGTTTTCTTCATCTTCAGTTCTCTGATCTGGGCAACAGTGCGGTTGGAGTGCGGTTGGATTACCCGCACTTTACCCGCACTTTACTCGCATTGTACTCGCACTCTGGTGTCAGGTGTAAATCCACTCCTTTATCTTGAGCAACAGCGCGGGTGGAGTGCGGTTGGATTACCCGCACTTTACCCACACTTTATCTGTCAGGTACAAATCAGCTCCTCTGTCTTGAGCAATAGTGCGGGTGGAGTGCTGGTGGATGACCCGCACTGTACATGCACTCTAATGTCAGGAGCAACTTCAACTTCTCTGGTTTGGCAACAGTGCGGGTGGAGTGCGGTTGCGACCCGCACTTGACCCACACTTGATCCGCACTGTAGAGCTGCTTACGATCCTTTGTCTTTCCTTTTGCCCCTTTTCTGCCAGAATCACCGCAACATGCTTCCAAACCCAGAATTACATCTATTTCCTGCAATTAGCACTAATGAGCCTATTAAACATGAAAGACATAAAATATATAGAAAATACACTGAAGAACGAGACAAAATAATAGGAATGACGGCCGAAATATACAACAATTTAGGCACGATCAAAAACCCCCAAACCAAACCTTTGCTCGTCCTCGAGCAAACATAATCTAAAACAAAATAAGACACAAACTAAAAACGACTCAAACTAAGAACTTCCTAGACACAAAGAAAACCTTGCTGCAGAACCAAATAGCAGAGAGATACGCAAAAGCAATATAGGAGTGAGGAATGAGCATATGCAAAATGTTCTAAACAACTCAAAGGCACCTCAAGGGAAACTGGAACAACATGAATCCCACACTTAAATTGCCCGCGCCTCAGAAACTACTCATTCTCACACCTCGAGCATAATTCGCTTTGACACTAAGTTCTCACATGGATTTTCTCTTATCTTTCCTCTCAGAACCTAGGTTCACACTCATGCAACATGTATGCCAATGAATTTATGCAACTGAATCAACTTAGTTGCATACATTTAGTGTAGAATAAACGCTGTTTTCAGTGAGTGAGTCTCATGAAAGAATCACATGTCATGAACGTGGAAAGAGCATTCATTAACTAATATTCCCAATCTAGACGTCCCCTAAGATCAATTAGGTCTTTCCATTTGGTTGTAACGTGGCCACGGTGAATGGTGATTAGAAGAATGAGAATTTAGGCACAAGCACTAATCAACCAAGTTAAGGCAATACATTCTATGCTTAAGCATTTGATTTCTCGTGCAACTCCACTTCCAAATACAACATGGCGTCCAGGCATACGATTAGACTCTAAGTGCAATCTGTAACTACTTATGTTACTCGTTTGAGTAGCATTTACAATTTACACAAGGCATTTGAAGCATATTTTTCTTTTGTTACTTTTTGCTTCTTTTCTTTTCTTTTCTTTTCTTTTCATGCCTTTTTACTATGCACATTTTCACAACTCATTACTCTTGCCTCACACGCCATTTATCAAATTAAAGCACAACTTTACATTCCTAAGCCTCAACAAGATCAATTACGAGAGGGTTGGCTAAGTGTTTAGGTTGCTTTGGTTATGGATAACGTGGGTGTAGAATGGAAAAGTCTATTTGTGTTTGGCTTCAAAATTGGCTTGGGAGCACACATATTACGGGAATGGGAAGTATTTAGGCTTTCTTTTTGAGTAGCTAAATCACACATTGCCTAATATCACTTAAAAGGATCAATCTACCAAGGGAATAAAAGTTTCCGTCAACCAATCCACATATATGATGCATGTTTAATGACAAATGATGGTTTTTGATGTAGTGAGACTATGCATAGTGTTTACAGATTTGAAAAACATATTCCCTCAAATATACACGCTTTTGGCTTGTGTTTGTGATCTAACAGGGAAATCTCCACTATT
Source organism: Dipteronia sinensis (assembly GCA_033220585.1). NCBI lineage: Eukaryota > Viridiplantae > Streptophyta > Magnoliopsida > Sapindales > Sapindaceae > Dipteronia > Dipteronia sinensis. Next base: position 56,356,673 of record CM065637.1, read on the forward strand.
AGAACAAGGCACTTGAGCACCGAGTTCCTTAAACTTGGACACTAGAAGATGAGACTAGACCATGAAGTGCAAGTGAGACCCCTAAAGTGACTAAGAGTTATTGAATAAGCACACAAAGCATTCACACATTCGCCATAAACACTATGCTCCCAGTGTCTCACCAAGCTAAATAAGCTCAAAATTCTGGCTAAGCAGCAACTTTTTCGAAAATATGACACAAAAATGACTCAAGACACAAAAACGAAAAATGGCTCAAGACACAAAAGACGACTCAAAAAGGCGTCTACACCCCCAAACCAAAACCCAACATTGTCCTCAATGTTGAAGACAAGAGAATCCGGCCTAGCGGCATGCACCTAACATGACTCAAACTACCCTAGGCACTAATCAAACAAAATCAATGCCCCAACAAAATAAAAACAACTCAAACAAGGCTCACAAAATAAAGGCAATTCATGCAATATACCATTGAAGAACAAGTCAAGCTTAACATCATGCATTTTATCAAAATAGACGGAATGGGGCATGAACAACTCCCAAACCGAATTAAACAATATAAAGCACATGCATTCATACTTGCACAAGAGCCTCCGGCTCTTTCATCCACAAATATAATCAATAAATTCAATGTGCAAATATCCACAAAATATAACATTCTAACCAAACTATCCCAACATCACAATTTATTGAATTTAAACAACATAAAACATAAAACTAACTACATGCATCAAAATTATTCAATGGGATGCATTCATGGAGAGGCTAGGGTCCTCCAAGGGTGGTTTGAGCAAGTTAGGAAATTCCCTATTTTTCACTACCCAAATAAATTTAGGTGACTTCATTATCTTTTCCCTTTTCATGTTTCTATATAAGTGCACTTGGTCTTTACTTACCCATATTTGCTTGACCCTAGGTGGACTCCATCTATTCCTAGGACCTCTAGTTTTCCTATGTTGATTTGGCTTGTAATTTTTAGCCTTAAAGTGATCTATCTTAGAACATGCATAGCAAAAGATATGAGAGTTAGAGGAACTCCCCTTTGATGCGTGGTCTTGAGGACGTTTGATTTGTTTCACTTGTAATGCCTTGACCTCCGCCTCCTTTTTGCTTAGTGCTACCTTTGCTTCCTCTAAGGCATTGGCTTTTTGGTCAACCTCCATTTACATCTTCATTGACTTGTGAGCTATCTCATCTTCAAAATCTTTTGATAGCCCCACTAAGTTCTCCAAAGCCTTCGATGCGGTACTCTTTTCGGCTTCAAATCTCTCAATTTTTTCTTCTAATTCTTTGTTCTTATTGGAGACTTCACCATTGATCTACTTAAGAGTACCATTCTCAACCCTGAGCATCTTCACTTCAGATAATAGTTTCTTGTTCAAGTCTTGGAGATTACTCGCCTTTTCCATTCCCATGGCTTCTCTCTCTTGAAGTGCTTCGTTCTCTTCCTTCAACACACCCCTTTCCAACACTAGCTCGTTGCTTACGCTCATAAGATCTTGGTTCATCTTGATCATCCTGTCCATCTCATCCATTCTCTTGCTTCGCTCCACTTCATATTCTATTCGGAGCTTATACATGTCTTCTTTTGAGAAATTGGAGGAATCCACCGGTTTGGTTGCTTTAAGTTTTACCGGGGTGGACTGCTGGGCGGATTCGAGCATTTGGGTGGTTTTCTCTTCTATGAAGGCTTGAGTCTCTTGTTGAGAAGCTATCATCTGCTCAGTCTCCCGCACATGATTCTTCATGAAATTTCTTAGTTGATCTTCAACGGAATTTGACTGGAATGATGAGATGTAGGTATTCTCGTTAGGCTCATAGCTTGACCCTGAATTTTGCCAAAAGGAATCCATAGAGTCCTGAAACAAACAAAAAGAAAAACTACCAAAGAAATAAAAAGAAACTAACAAAACTAAAAACAACTAATAAATTAATAATATTAAAACTAATCTAATCACTACTACGCACACCGATCCCCGGCAGCGTCGCCAATTTGATGAGAAAGTTTTTGCCGTCAGAAAACCGTCCATCAAAACAATTTATAAAACCTATGCGATTCGTTCACAAGTAGAAATACAAGTAAAGCGGTAAGCACGGGTGTCGTCCATTGAGATCGGGGTAGCGGTGATAAGATTAGGATTAATATAACTAGTATGCATAAAAGTAAAATGATGGTGAATGGAAATACAATATAAACTAAACTATGAAAGCAAATGAAATAGAATGATAATGGAGTGATGAATGAATGATGATGGAACTACGGAGTTGATGTACGTGTAAGTGAATATTGGGGCAATTGCAACAGACTCTCAATTAAGCACGTTTTAACAAATGTAACCAACCTAGGGTGTATAGTGTTGGTATATATCTCTAGCAAGAGGTCAACCTAGGATGTATAGCGAAGACCTCCTACTAGCGATTAATCCTTCTTAAGCAACCAACAGTGGCTAGTTACTCAATTGGGACTTGTTCCATGAATGCTAATGTATCTAGCTATGGCTCAACCTATTACTAATGTAGCCATCCTAGGATGTATAGTGATGGCTTCCAATTCCCTCACAAGTGACCGACCTAGGATGTATAGTGAAGGCCACCCGGTTGGGATTGGATGAGGCTCGAGGTTATCAACCGAATTCTACTCGAAGGTTAGTTCTCGTAAAATCACTAAAGTAGCCAACCTAGGGTGTATAGTGGAGGCTTCTAATTCTCTCACAAGTGGATAACCTAGGATGTATAGTGAAAGCCACTAATTCGAGATTAGATTAAGAGCATGGTTATAGAGCCGGATTTCCAGAAATCCTTCCATTCAATGGAGCATTAGACAACCTAATTGCCTACTCAAGTAATCCAAATCAACACCCAAAGAGGGTGTATCCAAGCAAGTCAATAATGGCAATCAATACAAGTAATGGAATGAAATATAGAGATAGAATAAATATAACACATAGAGTTTATTTACAAAGCCCAAAATATCCATCAAACAAATAACATCAACCCCATAGTGGGGTATTTTAGCTACTCATGTTCTATTACAAACTAATAACTAAGAGAGAGAGTAGAGATAACCCTTGAAGATTGATCTCCTTCCTTGAAGCTTGAATCCAAGTCTCCTAGTTGCCTTTGATTGAGTAGAGATGGTTTGGATGAGAGGGAGATGTGTTACTAGCTAAGAGTACAAGTGTTGGGAGGTATGGTGATCTTTTTGGTTCGTTCCCATCCTTTTCTATTTATAGAGGATGGAAAAATATGTCACTTAAGCTTGAAACCAGAAGCTGTCGCGCGCAGAGTGCGGGTGGAGTGCGGGTGAATTACCCTCACTGCAAAGGTTTTCTTCATCTTCAGTTCTCTGATCTGGGCAACAGTGCGGGTGGAGTGCGGTTGGATTACCCGCACTTTACCCGCACTTTACTCGCATTGTACTCGCACTCTGGTGTCAGGTGTAAATCCACTCCTCTGTCTTGAGCAACAGTGTGGGTGGAGTGCGATTGGATTACCCGCGCTTTATCTTTCAGGTACGAATCAGCTCCTCTGTCTTGAGCAATAGTGTGGGTGGAGTGCTGGTGGACGACCCGCACTGTACATGCACTCTAATGTCAGGTGTAATTTCAACTTCTCTGGTTTGGCAACAGTGCGGGTGGAGTGCCGTTGGATGACCAGCACTGTACCCACACTCTAACGTCAGGTGCAACTCAGCTTCTCTGGTTTTGGCAACAGTCCGGGTGGAGTGCGGTTGCGACCAGCACTTGACCCGCACTTGATCAGCACTGTAGAGCTGCTTACGATCCTTTGTCTTTCCTTTTACCCCTTTTCTGCCAGAATCACCGCAACATGCTTCTAAACCCAGAATTACATCTATTGCCTGCAATTAGCACTAATGAGCCTATTAAACATAAAAGACATAAAATATATAGAAAATACACTCAAGAACGAGACAAAAGAATAGGAATGAGGGCCGAAATATACAACAATTTAGGCACGATCACGTATCAACATTCCTTTGATTACGTATCAATTAATGGTGTGGGCAACAAGAATAAGACATATAAATATGAACGAGTTTCTGTCCAAGGAGGAGGTTGAGTAAAAAAGATAGTAACCACAGCTTATAGCCGGGTTCGAACGATAAAGAGAGTTCATCAGCTCAGGGTCTGACTTCGTCACTATGCTCGGGCTCTAATCGCAAAACTCATGTCCGATATCTCCACTCTCCCATGGTCAACAATATACCTCTAAGCTCTCTCATATCTCCAAGGTGTCTTTGATTCGCCCACTTCTTCACCAGAAATACAGTTTGACATCTCCTACCATTGTATCGACTATTGTACATGTCAATTTTCTCCTTAGATGTATCGGAACCTATGGTATCCCTCAAACGGTGACCTACCAGGTCCCAGATTGTATTTATGTAAGCTCTCTGGAGCACCTCTCGAGATATATAAATATAAAGAATGATCTTTCTCCTTCCTATGGATAGTGCCTAGGGGTTTTTCAGCATGTGATCAATTGTGATACCTTTTCCCCCTAGGTCAGTCCACCTCTACCAAATGAGTTTTCATTCTCCCTTTTATCTCATTCATTATGCAAATATATGAGCTAGGTACCGACCTCGCTGGTCCTACCCTTCATGTACTTCTCTTTGCACGTTATCTAGGTCAGGGAATTATGGAGGGCACCTAGAGAGGTAACCAGGTACCTGGATCAGATACCTAGACCGGGTACCAACCTACTACACCAGATGGGCGGGATGATGGTTCTCCTACCTATCTCGCCCTTACCTTTCCTCTTTCAGCTATACAAGAGCCACGGTACCTCGAGGTACCTACCACACCTTGCTGTATCGCCTTGTCAAAACCACGGTACGAAGTACGTACCCCACGCTGCGACCTCCGGGGTAGCGGGTTGAGGGTGTTAATTGAGATTTTCACCCCGAGTGAATTTGTCCGTTAACAGAATGTTAACATAAATAAAAGAATAGTTTAATTTGTTCTTCTTATGTCATATATTGTGTATAACTTGTGCATTTAACATCCAAGATTGCCGGATGTAATCTCGAACTATGTATATGAACGTCGTATACAGATGGATACAGTAAGAGATGTGCAATTGAAAAGGTCCGTAGATAGCAAATAATGTTTTGTACTTTATTTGTGGTTAATCTACAGCTATAGTCTATTTCGTAGTGTACGGTGATCCTATCCTGGATCATTCATATGGAGATATGAGAATGGAAGCACCTTGTATGATGTGATCATATAAGACTGGGCCATGATCTATATGAATCTCTCACTAAAATCCGTTTAACGATAAGATTCATATATATCAACTAATGATGGCAATATGTGGTTGATCTTAATCCTGAGTGTCTTATTGACTCCTTCAGGTTAGATCGTGGTCTTTGATATATCATAGGTGAGGTTAGAGTTGCATTCCCGATCAATATGCTCGGTATGTTAGGATCGCGGTTTGGCTTGTGGCCTGGAAGGTTTTTACACAATAGTGGAATCCACTCCTTCTTGTGAGAAGTAGATGGTAGTTCCCTTAAAGGTTGATTCGGGGCTTGAACAATATGAGCACTCTCCTTATTCCATGAGAAATGTAGGATTTATTTTTCCTTACAGAATCAATGGTACTTAATGGAAAGATGTAATTAGAGGGGTATAACGGACATTATGACCCAGCTCTATTATAACTACTTGTGAAGGATTATACCATATGTAATAGCTATATCGATGGACACCGAAAGTTGTTGGTTTGTGTAAAAATATCTACAATTGAGAGAGTACAGCATCGGGTTTTTAGTGGAATAACACCGGAGTTAATAATCATGAAATATTAATTAAAGAGTTTAATTAATTATTTCTAAGGATTATTGGAGCTCAAAATACTGTGGGTCCATTAGGTCCCCTTGCTAGCCCGATCATTTTAGGTAACAAGGGTCACAGGTTAATTAATTGGATTGTCCAATTAATTGTGTTATGAAAGTGACACGTATTTATTCGAGAATTAATTGAATAATGAGATTATTTAATTAATGAATAATGGTGATGGAATAAATTAAGTAATAAGATTATTTAATTATGTTATTAATCACTAAATGGAGGGTGTTAATTGATAATTGATTTTGAATAAAATAAGATAATATGATTATTTTATTTTATTATAGTAAATATTTAATTTTTAATTTAAAGAGTTTGAGTTCAAATCAAAAACATAATTAATATGTTTAAAGATATCAGATATCTTAAAACATTTAATTAATTAGTTTTATAAAATAAATATATATATATATATATATATATATATAAGATATATGTTTTTGAAAACTATAACATAATACTAAAAACATACGATCAAAAGAGTTTTGAGCGTTCAGAGAAAAGAAAAAAAAACTAGAAGTGTTCTAGGGTTCGGCCAAAAAAAAATTGTTTTTTTTCTTCTTCTTCTCTCTGTATTCTCCTGTTGTTCCTGAGTGCCGTGACGCGCCCATACGTCGTTACCATTTATGAGAGATAGTTAGGAAGATCAAGTGGTTCAAAACGGAATCATATCGCTATTAAAGAGAAGGAGCCTCCTGCGTGGGTATGAAGAATATTATTTCTTCTCCTCTTTTATGTTTTGATTTCGATTCTTTTTGTTTTTACTGTTCCGAAAAATATATCCTAGGGTTTACTAATCGCAGTTTTAGTATTTCATTGAAATAATATATATTTTTTAAAGTTCTTCCACTGCGCAATCGGTAATCCGGGGTCCCTACAACAACTCCATGGTAGTAGGCTTCATTCCCGCTAATACTAAGTCCTTGAACAATGGGTGAGGCATTAGGTAGATTGAGGCTCTTAGATCTAGCATTGCCTTCTCCTTCATAGTTTCACCAACTCATAGTTCAACTCGAGAGAGTGTTATAGTGCAATTTTTTCAACTCGTAGTTCTTCCGGGCATCGTCCAATAGTATGGCCGAGGGTTGCGGTCCAATGGTGGGCAATGATAATTCCTTCACGCACCTTTGATCCCGTATGTGTTCTGGTCACCCATTGTACTACTGGATGAAGTAGAGCCACTGTAATTGTCGTGGTGGAGACCACTTTTGGATTTTCCGTCATCGTCGGTAGTCTAGCTACACGATCGATATCTTCAATATAAAGCACTAATGGACTTCCCAAAGATCTTCCTCTGTGCATGAACAACAACTATATACTCGAAATCACACTCAAGCAATAGCTACCAAAAAGGTTAACTGTTCAAAAATGTAAATTGCAAGTAAATTAAACATGTTTTATACTAACTAATGTTCTACAAAAGTGGTACATGCTGCCATCTTTGGGAGCGGCGCCATGAATTTTGACACGCCTGAACCGGTTCTCTCTAACTAATAACTAAACGGATTCTACTCTAAACTACACTGTTATCTAAGGGGGCATGCGAGTGTTTCACCTTTCGCAAGTGCATGAGTCGTTATACTCATATAAGGTGCACAACTTTGGGTTATCGTTCCCACGAGGATGCGCTTTACCGACATAACTAGATTAGAAAGTGTTAACATAAATTTTGCTCAGGGCAAGAAATCTTAGTTAACACCCTCGAGACCACTACCACGTAGGTGGTGGCCAAGGTTGAACGTATGTGTGACAGAGCCTAGTAAAATGACACGGAATATTGGTACTATTAACCACCAAAAAGAATCAAAAATAATTTCTTTATTAGTAGTGTGTGATATACAAATCTCTCTCAAATTGCTCTCAATTTTCTCTAGGGTGTAGTCGGGTACTTGTCGTATGCCTGTCGAAAAGTAGTCTCCTCTTTCTGAAGGCCGAAGTCCTCCTTTTATACATTGTCTTCATAGGTTAAACTAATTGATTCTCCCCTTGATTTTCTCCATCCATTCCCTCCTTATCGGATGGGATTTTCATTTAAATGTCATTGACTTTGAGTTAATTGCTGAGTTGAGAATATCTTGGTGGAGATCAATTTGTTTCCTGCTTGGACTCTATTACTTGTTCTGTACGTATGTAACATTTTAAGATATGATCCAGTGTATCTTCAGGTTTTGTTAGCATGATCCCCCATAGGGGTCGTTGAATATGGTGTATATTATGGTGAGTTACATCAGATAGTGAGGTCGATTAGTGTATTAGCCCCGATATTCAGGAGTTTAGTCTAGCCAGGAGCTAGGTCTGACAAGCCTTGATCTTTTTGAGCTAGGTGCGGCCTCTTACAGACACCCCACTATGTCAGCGAGGTATAGGCGAGCTTCTGGAGAGATTGCTAGGTAATCCTGACTTTGGGGGGATTTCCTAGTTTCAGGTTCGGTGATGCGAGCTCGATCTGACCGAGCCGGGCTCTATTCCGGGTGTTTCTGGAGCCCGTCCTTATTTCTGTGGGCCGGTATCGTAGCTCGGCTTCAGGTAACATGGTCCCCTAGTGGAAGACCTCGGGCATGGAGCCAGGTTTAGAGGGTGAAAAATTTCCCTTTGGTCCCTAGCCAAATTTGGCTATTAACAGAAGTCCCCTCTGACTTGAACACCGGTTATCGAGCTTGGGATTGGAGTCAGATTTTTTATTTTATTTAGGAAATCTTTCCTTCTTTACCGTTACCAGAATCTTGGGGAAATATTCTCATTAACTGCGCAAGTGACGTGGCGTGAGCTGACTGATTTATTTCCGAGTTAATCTGGCTGTGTTACAGCAGTCTCCGAGATTTTAGGTGATCTTAACCGAAGATCTCGACGGCTCGTGCTGCTGCCCTCTTGCCTAGATACACTTGTTTATCTCAACGTCTTCCCTCATATCTCTCAAATTTCAAATTTTCCCAAGATAAAATTTCTCTCATAAACTTTCTCTCAAGCATATCTTTTTCTTCATTCCTCATCCTCACAGACTTCATTCCATCATGTCGAAAATTAGTTGTGACTCTGTTGATTCCATGGTTGACGGTGAAGAGATCTTCAGCCTTGCCCCTAGAAAACGGGCAAGGAGGTGTTTAGATAGCGATGATTCTCCGCCCAATCCGCAACGTCGGCGGTCGAACAGGAATGTGTCCATTGGGACCGGGTTTTCTAACCATCCTGATCATCCTCTGGATCTAGCCGATGAAAAATACGATAAAGAGGTTGGCGGCGACGCCGCGGGGGAGCATCGAGTCCTGGCTTCTAACCTCCCTTTGGAGAGGCTTCCTCCCTATGACTTAAGGGTTGTCCCTGATTTCACCGTTGATCCGAACGTGATTGACCGTTTGAGGTCTAAGTACGGCATTCCCGACAGCGTTTCTATCTTAGTACCTCCCAAGGGTTATGAGTTCTTCGATCCCTCCAAAGGCGTGCTCCCAATTCATGTGGCGGCTCTCAAGAATGGGGCTAGGCTTCCCCTTCATCCTACTCTTCGGCGAGCTCTCAACGCCATCCAGCTTGCTCCCCTCTAGTTGACGCCCGGCTTCTGGAGGCATTTGATTGGCTTCCTCGTGCTGTGGAGGGAACAATGCCAGCTTAGCAAGGTGACGAGAGAGCCTGGAGCAGAGGAGCTGGCCTATCTTTTCCAAATAGGGAGCCTATCTCGCGCTCCCCGAGGTCAGTTTTATGCTAAGGCCAAGAATAAGCTCAACTTTGTTATTCCTGACGCTTCGAAGAAGGACCCTGCCTGGAAGGAAGAATGGATCCTTGCGGGGGATGATTGGGGAAGCTCAATTTTCATTGAAAGGCATGAGTTAGAGGTTCCCACAGCTTTTAGTGACAAACCATCGTGGGACCGGGACTCACTGCCTCATGAATCTGAAACTATTTTGAAGGCTATTCTAGCCAGGAACTATTTGAACTTGAAGTTCCCAACCGCTGAAGCCTTTGATCCTCGTAGGGTGAATCAATACCTACGGATCTCAGATGCTACTCCTCGTAAGTGTCACTGACTCGTCTTGCTTTCTCTTGTTGACTGGCTTAGTTCTGACGTTTCCTTTTTTGTTTTGTTTACTCACAATTTTTGTTGTTGAGCCAGCTTTCCGAGACCTCTAACGTTCTCCTCAGGCTCGAACTCTTCTTCACTTTGATGGGGTCGCACCAGCTCTTGCTCAATCTACCTCCCCAGCTAGGTCTAAGATGGCCAACATTGCGTCGCAGGCTTTTAGGGATTTGGGTAAGGCTCCCCAAGCTGTTGGTCCAACTGCTTATGCCCCTTCTGTTGTTGTTGCTAAAGTTGCTACTCCCACGATTCATCCTCCTGATTCCACTACGCTTCCAACCCCTCGAGCTTCGGAGGAATTTGAAACAGGTGTCGCAGGGATTCCTCCTAGCCATTCTCGCCCTCAGTCGAGCTCGACGGGGCATGGATTCCTCTAGGTATTTTTTCTCTTGTAAGAAATGGTTTCTTCTTCTTTTTTCTCTACATCCTCCTAAGTTCCTGAGTATGTGACGCGTCCACACGTAGTCAGTTCTAGGAATAGCTAGGAAGATCGGTGGTACAAACCAGGAGCATATCATAAAGTGAAGGAGCCTTTTTTTAATGTATTGATTACAATTTCCTGTATTTACATATGGTATGTATTAGTTACGGAAAAATAATTGCGATCCTAAGTTCACTGGTCCTTGATCGTTTACGATCTGTATAAAAATTTTAAAATCTATTTCCGTTGCGTTACCAATGATCTTGGTTCCAACACAGCCTTGGAATGGTCATAGCTGGCCTAGATTTATTGCTTGGGCTGCTCAACGTTGGAGAGGGAAATCTCCTTCCATTGTTGTCAAGATGCTTTGTCTTACTGTGGCGGTTTACTATATTTGGAGAGAGAGAAAGAATGTACAAAATACAAGGGGTATACCCTAGGAAGCAAAGCAAGAGCTAAACAAAGGCTCAAAACAGCTCAAACAAACGAGCAAGACAAGAAACAAAAGCTAGACAAGCAAAATCGACTAGAGTTGACATTCCAATTCAAGGCGATGATAGGGTGGTTCTCTAAATTGAAAGAGGATAGCCGGCAGCGAATGGTGTCAATAATGGAGTGAGCAACAACCGAACTAGTCTTTTGTGTGCCTTCGAAAATGCGACAGTTTCGCTCTCTCCAAATATAATAAACCGTAACCCCAAGACAAAGCTTGTTAGCAACAATAGCAGGAGAGTTCCCTCTCTAATGGGTGGAAGCTCAATCTGTGAAAGCATTCCAACAAAGGCCATTATAAGGAGACCCACAAATATTCATAAGCTGAATCTAAATGGCTCTACTGAATAAACACTCAAAAAATAGGTGGGCATGAGACTCCAGGTGGGATTTGCAAAGAACACAAGTAGTAACCTCCACATGTTCATATTTATGGATGCGATCTCGAGTAGAAAGCCTGCCTCTAATTGCCACCTAAAGGATAAAACTCATTCTTGGAATATTTTGGGGGAAACGAACACGCTTGAACCAAGGAACAATCGGATGAGGGGTTCTAAGAGAAGCCAAAGCAAAGGAAACTAAATAATGACCATTGGAGGAAGAAAGCCAGCGAACTCTATCATTCACATTGGAGTTAGGAATGTAGGAAGGCATATGACTTCTAATTTGGAAAAGATCAATGGACATAGCAACCGGCCAACTTCAAGGATCACCATGAACAATGGAACCAACCGTTGCGTGGATAGGGAGGCCCGAGTCATAAACAACACGGGAGCTCCATTTCAAAAGGAGAGGACCATCTGAATGCCAATTTTCAAACCATATGGAGGTGCTAGAACCGTTACCAATGAAGTGCTGAATGAGGGGGCGAACAAGAGGCCGAAGATGGAGGAGTTTTATCCAATTCCAAGAGCAAGTACATGGAGATTTAGCCTCCCAAAGATTAGAGTCCTTAAGGTGGTAGGCTTTGATCCAAGAAGACCATAGGTTATTTGTGCCATAACTCAAAATCCAAATATGCATAATCATGAGAGCTTTGTTCCAAGAGGAAATGTCATTGATGCCAATACCTCCCTCTTTCTTAGGGAGACAAACATCAAACCAGCATATCTTTGCACCATTGCTATCGCCTTCAATCTCTTTCCACAAAAAGCTTCTGAATTTCTGCTCAATAATATTCAAAACCTTTTTAAGGAGGCAAAGATAACTAGCCCAAAATACATGTAAACTAGCCAAAACCGAGACAATGAGTTGATAGCGACCAGTATAAGAGAGGCCTCGGTTCAGCCAAGAAGCAAGTCTTCCCGAGACTCTGTCCACAAGGGGGGAGCAATCACGAAGGCGTAATCTAAAAGAGATGATAGGTATACTAAGATAATGAATGGGGAGAGAACAAACCGTATAACCAAAAAGGTTGATAAGCTGCTGGTTGATGGTAGGAGAAACCCCGGAAGTGAAGATGTTGCTCTTAGCATGATTAGCATAAAGACCCGATAACAAGGAGAACCCATCAAGCGCTGCCTTAACAACACGGGCTGAGAAAAGAGAGCCATGGCATAACATAATAAGGTCATCGGTAAAACAAAGGTGGGAAAGCTTAATCTTGTCACACCTCCAATGAAACTTGAAACTAGGAGAGTCCTTAATGTGCTTGGCCAGAATTTTGAAAGAACTTCCATAGAAATAACAAAGAGATAAGGGGACATGGGATCCCCTTAGTGAAGGCCTCTCTTTCCGGAAAAGAAACCAGCAAGCTCCCCATTGAAAGAGATAGATAACTTAAGGGTAGTTAGGCAAGCTTTGATCCACATAATTACTTTAGGATGGAAGTGAAAGGCAGGAAGGGTTTCAAGTAATAATCCCTAATCCACCATGTCAAAAGCCTTCATTAAATCCACTTTAAGAGCCAACCTAGAGCAGCTAGCATCTTTATGGTAGTTTCTCATAAGCTCTTGCACAAGAAGAATGTTATCACTAGTGCACCTACCAGCCACAAAAGCCGATTGAGAAGGGCTTATTATATCCGGAAGGAAAGGCTTGATCCTATTCGCAATTATCTTGGCAATGATCTTATAGAGAGTGTTGCAACAAGAGATAGGTCTAAAGTCCTTCATCTTAGAAGGGAATTATCTTGCCCATTTGAAATGACCTTATCAATAATATTGTTCAAAGTACTACCAATTCCATGACTAACGGGACTCGAGCAACCAAGAATAGTCTGAAAATGACGAATAGCTTCTTTCTTGGCCAAAATATCACCTTCGATCAAGGAACCATCATCTCCATTAATAGTGTGGATCTTGCTTCTATTACGCTTACCATTGATGGCTTTGAAGAAATAAGAGGAGTTGCGGTCTCCAGCCTTAAGTCGTTGGATTCAAGATTTTTGCCATAGAAGGTCCTCTTCAGCTTTAAGTGTCGTAATATAACAGCTTATAAGCTCTTTTTCCTAAATTCTAAGGTTAGAATCAAGGGGCTGCTGATCAAGGAGGCGTTAACAATCATCAAGGACATCCTTGGCTTCAATCGATTTAATTGTAAAGTCTCCCACCTTGTTATTATTGAGGGTCTTAAGAACCTTCTTCAGATTTCAAAGCTTAGAGCAAAGCTTGTACTGCATGGTGCTATGAACTTGCTTCTGCCAACACCTCTCAACCAAGGGAGGAAATTTGCTCTATCTGTTAGAAAATTGAAAATTTTGAAACGGCGATTTTTCTTAATACCTTGCAACCCAAGTTTAACCACGGAGGGACAATGATCCAAAAGTCAAACATAGTCATTACCCGCTCCATTATTGACACTATTAGTAGCAAGCTCTTATCTATAAACTTGAAGAATTGGCCTCTTGTTGCTTTAAAATGGAATATCTATATCGGGTGATTTGTTTGTCATGTTTTGTGCTTGTTCGAGCCTTGTTTAGCTCTGCTTTCTCGTTTAGCTCGTGTGTTTGAGCTGTTTTTGAGCTTTTGTTTTTGCTCTTGTTTTTCTTCCTAGGGTATGCCCCTTGTATTAGTATATTCTTTCTCTTTTCTATGATACTATTTATTTACCCAAAAAATTAATAAATAAATTATTCGTCCCTAAAAAGTTTGAATTTTGTTTTTTTTTAAGAAAAGAAATGGAAAAAAAAGTTTGAGATTTGAGGACTTATTAGGACAAAAGTAATATATTTTTTTTATAAATTTAATAATAAGAATCTAAAATGCAAAACAACTTTTAAAAAAAGTTGGTGTACATTTCTCCTTCCCTTTTGTGATAGGGATTCAAATATTACATATTTCTATTAAATTGTAAAATGTAAATAAAGTCTCTCTAATTTAAGTACGATTAACAAATGACCCTTTGATCTGAAAAATATATGATTTTAACAAAATAGTTAAATTAAATGCTACAATAAACGTTTTTTAATATCAATTTGTTTATCATATAAAAATAAAATTTAAACTATTGGAATTAATCTACAAATAAAATTTTGATTGAGAAATAATCTATAAATATTTAATAACATGTAAAGGTTATATATAAAACTTATGCTTTTATTAATACATTCAAAGCAGCAGCAAAGTGGATAAGGCTTGCTTTCTCAAGACCTGTATAACAGGTTCAACACAACGTGAGAGCAAAAGATTAATTGTGATTGGGTGTGATGAGGTGGAGCTAATGGAGTGTGATGGGTAGGGTAGGAGGAGACCAAGGTGGCCGAATGAGGTGTCCTATGGGACCAAAAACCAGTATTTTTTTTAATTCATCCCTATAGGTTGTCAATGGGGACGAAATGCAAATTTCGTCCCTATATATTTTCAATTGGGACGAAAATAATTTCCTCTCTATATTATCGCATCCCTATATGTAGTCTTTGGGGACGAATTTCAATTTTCATCCCAAAGAAACTATTGCGACCCACCTAAGGTGACGTTTTTTGGGACGAATTGTTTTCGTCCCAATAGCCCTTTTTTCTTTTAGTGTGTGATTAGCTTATTATCTAGGGCTATCTATTCTTTGATTGACTTTATTCTCATGATTGATAGTTGTTAACGGAAAATTTGCTCGGGGTGAGAAATCTCAATTAACACCCTCAAGACCACTACCACAGAGGTGGTGGCCAAGGTCGAATGTATTCTAAATAGTGCTTATTCAAATGACAAAAAATACTAATATTAATACAATCAAAAGAGAATGAAAATGCAATCTTTATTAATGGTGTATCATGTACTAATATCTCTTAATTGCTCTCAATTTCTCTAGGGTGTAGTAAGGTTGTTGTCGTATGTCTGTCAAAAAGTAGTCCCTTTCTCTTTCTCTCTTTTTCCTATTTATACATAGTTTTGGTAGGTTAAACCAACTGATTCTCCCCTTGATTTTCTCAGTCCCTTCCCTCCTTATTGACAAGACATTTTTTCTAGTGTCGTTTTAAAAGATCAATCTGTCAACAATATTTGATAAAACCTCACAAAGCCTAAATTAGTTTGAAAACACAATTATAGTGGCAAGTGGGGTGTCGTCCACAGGGAGCGGAGTTAGGTAAAATTAGTTATTGCTAAAGTAATGTTATGTATATATATAATAACGAAACATGAAATGGGGAAGATGTAGATGGTGAATTACACTGTTAATAACAATAAAATAATTATGCAAACTAAATAAAGGGGTAAATGGGATGAAGGATATATATAGATGATGGAAACTAAGGAGTTAATGGATAAGAAAGTAAATACTGGGCAATGCAACAAACTTGTCAATAGCACGGCTATTCAAGGTAACCGACCTAGGATGTATAGAGTCGGTTATTTATCCCTAGAAGGTGGCCAACCTAGGATGTATATTGCGAACCACCTATTAGGGATTAGTCTATCGTAAACTACCAACCTAGGATGTATAGTGTTGGTTGTTTATCGGATTCTGGAAATTAAGCTCGTCTACCTAACAATGACTCAACCGATTAAACGTAGTAACCCTAGGATGTATAGTGATGACTTCTAACTCTCTCACGGGTTTCGACCTAGGATGTATAGTGCCGAAAACTCGATCGAGGTTAGATTAAGACCACGGTTTAAGAGTCGGAATTCATGACGTTCCGTCCATTCTTTAAAGCATTAAACAACTAAATAGGATGTATATCTAGATACAATACTCATACATAATACAAAGACATCTTGCAAAGAGGATGTATCTACATAAGAAATCAATGGTAAACATTCACAACAAGAATAGATCAATGAAAGATAGACATGAATATCAATATAATGTCAAATTTATGTACAAGCCCAATATTCAACTAACTACTCCATCAACCCCCTAAAGGGGATTTAGCTACTCATTAAAACTAGGAAACTAAGAGAAAGGAAAGAGAAAGAACCCTTGGAAGACATCTCCTTCCTTGAAGTGGCTTCAATCTCCTAACTTCCTTGAAGTTGAGTAGAGAATGTAAGGATGAGAGAAAGAGAGAGATATTAGGTCTAAATGTGTTTTACCTCTTAAAAAGAGAGTCCAAAAGCTCCCTAAAACATTTCTATCATTTTCTATTTATACAACCCACAAAAAATAGGTCACTTAAACTTCAAAAATCAATCTGGCTGGCGTGGAGTGCGGGTGGAGTGCGGGTGAATTACCCGCACTGTACCCTCACTGTATGGTTTGTCTTCATCTTCAGTTCTCAGGTCTGGGCAATAGTGCGGGTGGAGTGCGGTTGAATTACCGCACTTGACCCGCACTTGGAATCGCACTTGGAATCGCACTGTGATCACACTTGAATCTTACTTCCCTGTCAAGTGCAAAATCTACCTTCTGTCTTGAGCAACAGTGTGGGTAGAGTGGGGTTGGATGACCCGCACAGTACCCGTACTCTAATGTCAGGTGCAATTATGCTCTTCTGGTCTTGGTGACAGTGCGGGTGGAGTGCGGTTTGCTGACCCACACAGTACCCGCACTCTAATGTCAGGTGCATCTTCAACTTCTCTGGTTTGGCATTAGTGCGGGTATAGTGCGGTTGGATGACCCGCACAGTACCCGCACTTTGACGTCAGGTGCAACTTTAGCTTCTCTGGTTTGGCAACAGTGCAGGTGGAGTGCGGTTGGATTACCCGCACTGTACCCGCACTTTATCTCTTCACTTGCATCCTGTCCCGGCTATGAGCATGAGTGCAGCTGGAGTGCGGTTGGAGTGCGGTTGCGACCCGCACTTGACCTACACTTGACCCGCACTGTAGAGTTGCTTGTGCTCCTTTGTATTTCCTTTCGCCCTTTTTCTGCCGGAATCACCGCGACATGCTTCCAAACCCATCTTTGCACCATTTCCTAAAATTCCACACAAAACAACCCATCCGAGATACAAAAACGCATGAAAACATAACAAAAGGTAAGGATTTGAGGGCCTAAATATACTACATATTTGGCACAATCAAACACCCCCAAACCAAACCTTTGCTCGTCCTCGAGCAAATCTAATCTAAACAGTAAGACGCCAACTGATTGTAATTTCTAGACACCTAAACAATACGTCAACAATGCCACAAGTCCAATGTGTGATATGATACAAATAGGTGTGATAGAGAGGAGAAAAAACATATGCACAAGATCAAGAGCAATTTGGAGACACCCAAGGGAGGCTCATACGAACACGAATCCCAGACCTAAAGGCATTCATGAATTAGGGACAACTTACTCCCATACCTTGAGCATAATTCGCTTCAATTCTAAAACTAACATGGATTCTCTCTTTTATTTCCTCAAGAGTCCTAAGTTCCACACAAACAAGTATGCAAAGAAAATTCTGCACAAAATTTAAGCAATGAACTATCCTAGGAACGAGTCATCATGCCATGGATGTGAAAGATCGTGCTTCAACCGACATTCCCAAAGTAGACTTATATGGATCAAATAGGGCTTTTCAACCAGTTATAGTGTGGCTGTAGGGTTGAATGAGGTTACACAAAGAATATGGATATTTGGAGCTCAAACTCACCAAGCATGCTAGAATATATCCCTACTCCCACACAATGTTCTTTTATCACTTAAACGCAACCCTCTAGGAAATCATTTAACCCACATTTGTGCCTTCAATGTTGCATTCCATTTGAGCGTATTTAGCATAATACAATCCCCATTATGGCACTTCAAGTACAATTTCTCTTTTAATTTTTCTTTTAACAATTTCCGAATCACAATGTTGTACTCCATTTGAGTTGTTACAATTTCCCTTTCTTAGGCATTTATGGCACACAACTACGGTTCTTACCCCTTTCCTTGCATATTTTCAACAATTATTTCATTTTACCCGCTGTAGGACCATCTTAACTCTTTTCATCACTACCATTTCTCATCCTAACATGATTAGTACAAGGGTAGGCATGTGTTTAGGCTATTGGTTATATGGTTGAATGTGGTACCAAATGAAAGAGTAAGTGTTTGGCCTCAACTTGGCTTTGGAGCACACAATATGGTATGTGGTGTTTAGGCTATAGAGGTAATTCAATACACATACATTCCCTAATATCACTTCCACAACCATCTAAAAAGGGAATGAAAGCATCCATCACGCAATTCACAAAATGCTATGCAAGTCCTATGGCACATGACATAAATGACGAGAAGCGTGTTTAAGAATAATCAATAATGCACTCAAAAAACACACTTTCATGCTTGTGTTTGTGATCTCGTGGGTATCTCCACTATTAGAACAAGACATGGGAACAATGAGTCCCCAATACTTAACACCAATGGGTGGGACGACCCCATGGTGGTGCAAGCGAACCCTCAAGTAGCACTAAACTATATCACAACGTCAGAGCACATATAAGGAACTCATCAAAAGCACACTCTAGAGGCATCTTACCCATACTGGATACAGTTTGAAAAAAGGACAAGCGACAAAATTGAAAAATTGGACACTTGGACACTAAAAAAAACTATAATAACAACTGTACAAGGCGTAACACACCCCCAAACCAAAACTCAACAATGTCCCCATTGTTGGAAATAACAAGCATAATCCTAATAATTGGCGGAATGAGGGTTCAACACCCCCAAACCGAATCTAGACATACACTCGACCATGCTCATTCATAATAACAAAATCTAAATCGCATTCATTGAAAGCTTAAGTACAAAATCGAGGTAGAAAACTCCCTTTAGAAGGAAGCTAGTTCGTTGTCCATGCGTGTTGTTGTGTGCTTCCCAAAAGATGCACAACCTAGCTTAAAACCACATAACAACTATACCAAACGAAAATCAAATGCGAAAAGAAAAGAAAAATAAGTCCAAGCCGTTTAAAGGAAATTACAAATACAAGCAATAAGAGGAAGTAGTCCTAGAATAATAACAATAAACAAAAAGGAATGGATGGTTAATCTTCGTCGAAAAACTCCCTCTCCGGTTCACTGGCGATCCCTTTTCCCTTGGGGTCGATCTCTGGTCTGATCCACTCTTCATGCTCCCTCATGGATCTCTGCATTGCAGCTCAGAGCTTTCCCCCATATGGGTCAATGTTTGGGAGCCCTGAAGGAGGTGAGAAAGCAGCGGGCCTCTTCTTCTTCTGTGGATAACTTGGGAGACAGAGTGCCTCCCTCATGTCAGTGAGGTTTCCCACATGTCAGTAAAATACTCATTGGCCTCCTCTCTGCTCTCAGTAATCTGCCTTCTGTTTTCGACGACCTCAGTTATGAGGTTCTCCAATCCTGTAAGCAAGGTCTGCCAAGGGACCTCTCCAGACGTCTCCTGCGGGGGTGGGGAAGCAGCGGGCCTGTAATCACCGTATTCTAGGTAAATCAGTTCCAAATCTGGTTGTTCCGGGATGTCTTCAGCTTGTCTGCTTGTGCTTCCCCCTTGAGCAGATTTTTTTCTCCCTGTTCTGACTCTGACACCAGAGGGATCCCGCTCTCTGACTTGGTCATTCCATGTGAAACGCCCAACAGGCCCCAAACCACATTCGAAGGGATCAGATCCAAAATCCACCCCTGCAGTTCTGTAAAATGAGGTGATTAGGCTAGGGAAGATGAGTGGCTGCTTGTCTACTCTGACACCTCCCAACTCAAGTATCTCTCTTTTGACCAGAAAGCCTATGTCGACCAACTGATTCTGCAGTATACAGTATAGGATCATTGCTGCATTGAAGTTCACTGAAGTTTTGTGCTTTCTAGGGATCTGAAAATACACAAAGTGTGTCTAATACAACCTAGAGGGGGGGGGGGGGGGGGGGGGGGGGGGGGGTGAATAGGTTTTAGTTGATTTATTACCAACTTCTCGACTTAATCAATTTTAATAATCCTACTCCATATTAACAATCAATCAATCCAATATAAATATGCGGAAAACAATAAAAACACAAGGATTGATTTACGTGAGAAACCCTCCAACTGGGCAAAACTCACGGGCTATCCTTCTAGCCACATACGGTCCTCAAATCCACTATTTGAACGAAAGTTTACAACCTAGGTTGACCTCAAGTCACACCTACTTGGTCACTAACCCTTTCACTCTACCCAACGGGCCTTTAATAGTGATTCTTGACCACAAGCTTGTGCACTAACCCACTTAGTCACAAAGCTTAACAATCAATGAAGAGGTTAAACAACCTAAGTGAATATGTAAAAGATATTCAAGTATGCAATTAATGCTAGGCAGCAATAAATGCTTATCTAAGGATTTAAAGATGTCAATAAATGTAAATCCTAGATATCAATATCTAAATGCAAATGCATGAAGATTTAGCTAGAAGGGTAAAATAGTCCTAAATGCTAGTTATTAATGAACAAGGCTCTCAACCAACACACAACAACTCAATCATGTTATAAATGCCAATAAACATAAAGATATGCAATAAAATCACATAAAAGAGCTAACCCTAGGCAAACAAGAACATAAATAAATACAAAGAGATTTAAGGCATGTTCAAGTTACCTAGTCAATGAAAGCAAGAAGAATCCATGATGAGATAATGCTTGAAGAGGTTAAATGCACATGGATTTGTGTTTGGTTGAGTAAAGATGAGTTCTTGGGAGTTTCTCTCTCTAAGGGAAGCTTGGCCTATCAAAAATGGCTTCTTGAACTCATAAAAACGAGCAAGGAAGAAGATAGAGCATATATAAGGGAGCCCTAGTTGAAACAGCGCCGTTTTGAACTTAGGGCATAAAATCCCGTCAATACCGCTAGATGGACCGCGTCTTAGGCAAGTGTCCAGACCGCGGTACACACAACAGTGCACCGTCTGGACTACAACGCGGTGCAGGGCGCTGTGCATGCAAGTGCACAAGCCGCGGTATGGGCAACAGAGGCCTACTGGACAACACCGCGACTTGGGTCACTTTGCGTGCAGGAGTACAGGAAGCGGTACAGGGAGCATGACCCTGCTGAGGTATACCGTTCTGTATGCCGCGGTGCAAGCATGTCTTGCCAAGCGGTCTAGGCCGTGTTAAGAGAAGAAATTCTCTTTTCTAGGCAAACTCAACACACTAAGAGATGTGCAAAATGTGCAAGTGTGGAGTGTGAAAAGAGGCATACAATACATCATTCAATAACATGAAGATAAGAACAATAATGCATGCAAGTGATTGTGTGCAACTAGATCTCTTCAAAGAAAGTTAAACTAGTGAGATACCTTTGAAGTGCTCTTTGAGAGAGATGATGTCCTTGAAGCTTGATCACACTCACGAGGCCTAAAATACCCTTACAAAGAATAATCCCCAATGTGGTTTGTCAACGAAATAAGCCAATCAAAATATGATGAACTTACAATCTCCCTCTTTGGCTATTTCATGACAAAACCACCACTCACAAATCATCCTCACAAAAAATTAAAAACTAAAGGTCAACAGAAGGATATTCTACATTACAAAAGGATACCTAGATACTAGGTCTTCAAAACTTCAAGCTCTTGTAGAATAGCCACCTTCCCTACAAAACAATGAGACTACACTTTCCAAGACAAGTGTATGTGAGGTGATTAAGAGAGATAAATAAATAAGAGCAATTTGCATAATAAAAGAAAACTTCAACATCCAACATGCAAATGCTCCCCCTATATAGGTTACTCCCCCTCAACGGGACAATCTCTCCAAATATGCAATCCCCTTAAATAAAACCACATTACTCCCCCTTTTTGTCATGAGATAGGCAAAAGAGTATTCCCCAACCGGGTTACTTTAGCAAAGAGAGATATTTGCAAGATAAGTGCATAATCATATACAACAACTTTATGAAACTCAATTAATTGAAAGAGAATCATTGAGGGTTTTATTGTTTAGAAGAAAATGTGTGGCTTAGTTGCTTTGGATGTAAGACATGTAACATCATGGTTCAAGCAAATGGTATTTGGCAAAGCAAACATCAAAAGGGTTTCCAAAAGAATTCAAACCAATTTATACCCTTTTGTTATAAGCAAACAAGATATAGTTTATCAAAATGAATTTCAATTTAAAGAGCAACTATATCAAACTTTATGAGCAAAACAAGACATGAGTGACTTTTGCACCCTTTTTGATTTTTCCGGGTGGGATACCCGTATGATAGTAGTCTTGTTCAACTGATAAAGAGAGAGAGAAGACTAAATTTGGATGAGACATCCGTATTTATTGCAAGGATACTAGATCCTTATTGGGTTTAGTCTTCTCATTTGCTTTCACACAGATTTTGTACTAGAGCAATCAAAAGCATTTCATGCATATTATTTTAAGCATTTCATTAAAGGTTCTCATGTCATGGAGTTAAATTATGGGTCATTCAAGTGTACTTACCCAATCAAAATCTCCTAGTCCAAAAATGCATTTTTGAACATAGAGGTGACATGGATTACAAATCAAGCAAGGCACACTTATTAAATAAAAGCCATATAAGAATATATATAAGCACAACCAAGAATACTCAAGCAATTAATAAAGAAGCATAAAGTTGATCAAGTTTTTGCTTATTCCAACATGCAAGGTTGCTCTCTTTGCTTGAGTTCCCCATAAGGAGTCAATCACCAAAACACATCAAGGCATATGATAGATCCCAATAGACCTACCAAGTGACTTGAACCTAGTTGAGTCTAAGAGCTTTGTAAATAAATCCGCTAGTTGATTATTAGTGCCCATATGCTCAAGTGCAATGCATTTGTTTTCAACTAGTTCTCTAATGAAATGATGCCTAATGTCTATATGCTTTGTCCTAGAGTGCTGAACCGGATTCTTTGAAATGTTAATTGCACTCATGTTATCACAATAAAGGGTAAGAATACCTTGATCAAAGCCGTAATCCAAAAGCATTTGTTTCATCCAAAGGAGTTGTGTGCAAGCACTCCCGGCGGCTATGTATTCCGCTTCAGCTGTGGATAGAGAGATGGAATTTTGCTTCTTGCAAAACCATGAGACCAAGTTGTTACCTAGGAAGAAGCAACCGCCCGATGTACTCTTCCTATCATCACAATTTCCTGCCCAATCTGCATCACTAAAGCCAACTAAGCTAGCATTAGTGTCAAAAGAGTACCATATCCCATAGTTGGATGTCCCATTCACATAAAGAATGATTCTCTTCACGGATGAGAGATGGGATTCCTTGGGATCCGCTTGGTACCTAGCACACACACCCACACTAAAGGCTATATCGGGCCTACTTGCGGTCAAGTAAAGCAAGCTACCAATCATGCCCCGATAAAGACTTTGTTCCACACTCTTGCCACTAGCATCCTTGCTTAGTTTCAAGGTGGTACTCATGGGTGTGTCACAATGTTTGGCATTCTCAATGCCAAACTTCTTCACTAGGTTCTTAGCATACTTAGCTTGGGATATGAAAATCCCATCATGCAATTGCTTGATTTGCAAACCTAGGAAGTAATTGAGCTCCCCAATAAGACTCATCTCAAACTCATGAGACATGACATCAACAAATTTTTGGACTTGGATTTGTTGGTGGAGCCAAAAACAATATCATCAACATAAATTTGAGCTATGAAAAGCTCATCTTTGTTCCTCTTGATGAATAAAGTTTTGTCAACACTACCCCTAGTGTAGTCATTGTCAACAAGAAATTGAGTGAGGCGCTCATACCAAGCCCTAGGTGCTTGTTTCAACCCATATAAAGCCTTCTTGAGGCTATAGACATGATTGGGGTGGTGTGGATCCACAAACCCCTTGGGTTGCTCAACAAACACTTCCTCACGCAAGAAACCATTTAGGAAGGCACTCTTAACATCCATTTGATGCAATTTGAACTTGTGCACACATGATATGGACAAAAGAAGCCTTATGGACTCAAGACTGGCAACCGGAGCAAAAGTCTCTTCAAAGTCAATACCCTCAATTTGAGAGTATCCTTGTGCTACAAGTCTAGCCTTGTTGTGCACAATGTTGCCATTCTCATCCGACTTATTCCTATATACCCATTTGGTGCCTATGACATTAGTATCCTTGGGTCTAGGAACAAGAGTCCAAACCTCATTTCTTTCAAATTGGTTTAGCTCTTCTTGCATGGCAAGAACCCAAAACTCATCATTCAAGGCTTCATCAACCTTTTTGGGTTCAATTTGAGAGGTGTAACAAGTATAGCTAATTTGATTAGCTATTTGACGCCTAGTCCTAACACCTTCATTCATATCTCCAAGAATGTCATTCTTATTGTGGAGATGTATAACCCATGGAGCGGGTTCTTTAGAGTCCAAAGATGGATCTCTATCAAGAGGTTGGATGACCTCTTCATCAAGACTTGACTTCACATTAATTGAAGTCTCACCATTCTTCTCCAAGAAGGGATCATCAAGCACAATGACCTCCTCATCATGGTCTCTAGTCTTAGGCCTACAATCATCTATGACGACATTAGATGATTCCATGACACTCCGAGTTTTTAAATTGAAAACTCTATAGGCCTTACTATTAAGGGCATAGCCAATAAAAATTCCCTCATCACTCTTGGCATCAAACTTGCCAAGTTGATCTCGGTCATTTAGAATGTAGCATTTGCTCCCAAATGAGTGGAAGTAGCTAATATTTGGCTTCCTAGCCTTCCATAATTCATAGGAGGTTTGCCTAGTACCGGGCCTTAGGAAGACTCTATTTCCTATGTAGCAAGCCGTATTGACGGCCTCGGCCCAAAGGTTCCTAGGGACATTGTTGCTAAGCAACATCACACGGCCCATCTCTTGAAGGACCCTATTCTTCCTCTCAACAACCCCATTTTGTTGAGGAGTTCTAGGAGCCGAAAACTCATGGGAAATGCCTAAGCTATTGCAATAGCTTTCAAAACAAGCATTTTCAAATTCCCTCCCATGGTCACTCCTAATTCTTTTAATGCTTTTAATGTGTGAGTTCTTTTCATTTTGAATTTTAGTGCAAAGCATTTTAAATTTTTCAAAAGTTTCAGATTTTTCTCTAAGAAAATATGTCCATGTAAATCTAGAGAAATCATCAACACAAACAAAAATGTATCTCTTGCCGTCAAGACTCTCGGTTTGCATGGGACCCATAAGGTCCATATGTAGAAGCTCTAATGGCTCTTTGGTGGCGAGACACTTGCCTTTCTTGTGCATACTTTTGGTTTGTTTTCCTTGTTGACAAGGTCCACAAATGCCATCGACTTTCTTCCCAAGCTTAGGGAGGCCACGCACAACCTTGAACTTATCTAAGATCCTCAAATCTCGATAGTTCATGTGGCCAAGTCTTTGATGCCATAACTCAATTTCCTCACATATGGACATATTGCAAGAGATAGCACTAGCTTCAAGACAATAGCAATTGTCAGTAGATCTTTTTCCTTTTAGCAAGGTTTGTCCATTTGGCATTAAAATAGAGCAATCATTTTTGTTAAACAATACAGAGAGTCCATCATCATTAAGATGAGAAATGCTTATGAGATTGGCTTGTAAGCCATCAACAAGTAGAGCATTGGACAAGGAGGGTAAATCGGGAATGGAAATAGTTCCTTTCCCTATGACTTTCTTTCTAGATCCATCACCAAAGGTGACAAATCCTCCATCCTCCAAGACAAGGGATTTAAAAAAGCTCTTGTTCCCCGTCATATGCCTAGAACACCCACTATCCAAATACCAAGTGTTAGAGGCATTTGCCTTCAAGGAAATTTGAGCCACATAGCAAGAATAGTTATTCCTTCTAATCCACCTAGGTGTAATGTTCTCATTCCTAGTGGTATTAGTCAAATTGGCTCTAGATTTCCTAGGATCATGCAAATTTGCTCTAGATTTCCTAGGAACATGCATTTTAGCTCTAGCTCTATTTCTTTCAATCATGCTCTTGATTCTACACATTTCAATGTATTTGAAGCAATTAGGTCTAATGTGACCATCAACACCACAAAAGTGACAAGTGGGAATAAAATAAGAAGACATACCATGCCCTTGTGAGTACAAAGGGGCTTTCCCACGCATTTGAGCTTGTCTTTGGTGTTGGATTGGTTCTCTTCTTCTTTGTTGTTGAGTTGGAATGAATTGCTTCCTTGGTTGACCTTGCATGAATTGCTTTTTGGCTTGATGGTATTTCGGTTGAGGGAAACTTGCTTGATGCACCCTTGTTGATTGAGCTTGAGCTTGTTTCCCTTGTGCTACCTTGACTTGAGGATCTTTAGAGCACTCTCCTAGTTCGATCTTCTTCCTAGGATATTGTGGGGGTGGAGGCTCTTTGTTATCCACACTCTTAACAAACACAATCTTGCTTGAGGATGAGGTCTCCTTGTCATCTTCATAGCCAAGACCTTTCTTATTACTTGGCCTCTTGCCAACTCCCAACATGTGGTCAAGTTTATTCGTGCTTGAAGTCATCTTAGCAATGATCTCTCTAGCTTCTTCAAGCTCCTTTTCCATCAATTCCTCATTCCTTTTGGCTATTTTCACTTCTTTATTTAAGTGAGTAGCTTCGGTGGATAGCTTGAGATTCTCTTCTTTTAGCCTTTGAATCTCTTTCTTCATCTTCAATCTTGAGCTTTGAAAATGCTCAATGAAGCCTTCAAGATCCATTCCTCCTACATCCATATTTGTTGAATGGGATGAAGAGTCACCATCGCTAGAGTCATCTTCACTTTGTTTCTCTACCTCTTCATCATCTATTGCTTCTTTACTCTTGACAGAAGATGCAAAGGCAATAAAGTTTGCCACATGATCCTCATCATCTGAGGATTCTCCTTCTTCTTCCAAGTCATCACCATCACTCCACGTGATGGCTATGGCCTTTCCTTTCTTCTTATTTTTCAAATTTCCACAATCTGTGGAGATGTGTCCGAAACCTCCACATTCGAAGCATTGAATCCCTTTTCTTGTGGGCTTGTCTTCACTTGACTCAAACTTCTTGAAAGGAGTCTTCTTCTTTATTTCCTTTCCTTTGGATCCAAATCCCCTCTTCTCAAAATTGATGAACTTCTTGAATCTTTTCACCATGAGGGCCATTTCTTCATCTGAGTCTTCTTCCTCCTTCTCAACCTTAGAAGTCTTCTGAGCAATGCTCTTTTGCTTCTTTTGAGGTGTAGGTGTGGGAGTCCATCTAGACTCATATGCTAGAAGCCTTCCAATAACTTCACTTGGCTTCATATTCTTGTAGTCACTATTCTCCTCAAGAGCCGTCACTTTTGACTCAAATCTTGCTGGAAGGGACCTCATAATTTTTTGCTTGATCCTCCTATCCGAATAGAGGTCACCAAGTTAATGGCTTTGATTGACTATGTTCATCAACTTCACTTGAAAGTCGTTGAAGCACTCATCCTCTTCCATCATAATTTGCTCGAATTGTGTTTGGAGGACTTGAAGCTTGGAGTCCTTGACCACCTCGGTTTCCTCATGGGCCGTCTCTAGAATCTCTCATGCCTCTTTTGCAATTCTTGTTGTTTGGATCAATTTGTACTGATTGTCATCCATTGCACAAAGAATAGCATGCATAGCCTTGTTGTTCCACTTGGATGCTTCAAACTCTTAAGTTGACCATTCCGACTTTGGCTTGGGAACTACACTTTCGTCTTCAAGAGTCTTTTCCAGAAGAGTGTAGCCATCTTCAATTGCCATCCATGCTCATTCATTTATTTGGAAAATGTAAGACTCCATCTTGCCTTTCCAAGAGGCATAGTTTATTCCGGTGAGCAAAGGGGGTCTTGTGCTAGAGGCTCCCTCATTCCCACTTCTGTTCCCACTCATAGTGTTTGAGTATGAATGAGATGAATGTTTATGATGCAACAAACACAAACAAAATGCAAGACACACAACGAGCAAGGATCACCTAAGTGTATCTAGGAACCCGCTCTGATACCAATTGAAAATACACAAAGTGTGTCTAATACAACCTAGAGGGGGGGGGGGGGGGGGGGTGAATAGGTTTTAGTTGATTTATTACCAACTTCTCGACTTAATCAATTTTAATAATCCTACTCCATATTAACAATCAATCAATCCAATATAAATATGCGGAAAACAATAAAAACACAAGGATTGATTTACGTGAGAAACCCTCCAACTGGGCAAAACTCACGGGCTATCCTTCTAGCCACATACGGTCCTCAAATCCACTATTTGAACGAAAGTTTACAACCTAGGTTGACCTCAAGTCACACCTACTTGGTCACTAACCCTTTCACTCTACCCAACGGGCCTTTAATAGTGATTCTTGACCACAAGCTTGTGCACTAACCCATTTAGTCACAAAGCTTAACAATCAATGAAGAGGTTAAACAACCTAAGTGAATATGTAAAAGATATTCAAGTATGCAATTAATGCTAGGCAGCAATAAATGCTTATCTAGGGATTTAAAGATGTCAATAAATGTAAATCCTAGATATAAATATCTAAATGCAAATGCATGAAGATTTAGCTAGAAGGGTAAAATCATCCTAAATGCTAGCTATTAATGAACAAAGCTCTCAACCAACACACAACAACTCAATCATGTTATAAATGCCAATAAACATAAAGATATGCAATAAAATCACATAAAAGAGCTAACCCTAGGCAAACAAGAACATAAATAAATACAAAGAGATTTAGGGCATGTTCAAGTTACCTAGTCAATGAAAGCAAGAAGAATCCATGATGAGATAATGCTTGAAGAGGTTAAATGCACATGGATTTGTGTTTGGTTGAGTAAAGATGAGTTCTTGGGAGTTTCTCTCTCTAAGGGAAGCTTAGCCTATCAAAAATGGCTTCTTGAACTCATAAAAATGAGCAAGGAAGAAGATAGAGCATATATAAGGGAGCCCTAGTTGAAACAGCGTCGTTTTGAACTTAGGGCACAAAATCCCGTCAATACCGCTAGATGGACCGCGTCTCAGGCAAGTGTCCAGACCGCGGTACACACAACAGTGCACCGTCTGGACTACAACGCGGTGCAGGGCGCTGTGCATGCAGGTGCACAGGCCGCGGTATGGGCAACAGAGGCCTACTGGACAACACCCCGACTTGGGTCGCTTTGCGTGCAGGAGTATAGGAAGCGGTACAGGGAGCATGACCCTGCTGAGGTATACCGCTCTGTATGCCGCGGTGCAAGCATGTCTTGCCAAGCGGTCTAGGCCGCGTTAAGAGAAGAAATTCTCTTTTCTACGCAAACTCAACACACTAAGAGATGTGCAAAATGTGCAAGTGTGGAGTGTGAAAAGAGGCATACAATACATCATTCAATAACATGAAGATAAGAACAATAATGCATGCAAGTGAGTGTGTGCAACTATATCTCTTCAAAGAAAGTTAAACTAGTGAGATACCTTTGAAGTGAGATACCTTTGAAGTGCTCTTTGAGAGAGATGATGTCCTTGAAGCTTGATCACACTCACGAGGCCTAAAATACCCTTACAAAGAATAATCCCCAATGTGGTTTGTCAACGAAATAAGCCAATCAAAATATGAGGAACTTACAGGATCAATGAATGGGAGATGAACACATGCTAGAAACCCAACTCACTCTTCAAGTTGGTGTGCTTCATACGGTGATCTGGTGCCACCCAAAAGTCCATTGGACAGATCACTAATTGATTTGCAAAATCCACATTTTGTGTCACAAAGAATTCATTCCAAGTCACCCCCTGCCTTAGACGTCTGACTGCATCGGGATCAACTGGAAGCTCTGTCCTATAGTACCTGTTAATGTCTGCTATAGTAATCCGGACTTCTACCCCTCAGAAAAGAACCAAAGAAGTGCGCTGAAAAGTTTCATGTACCATTGCAGCAAAGAATTCCTCGACCATACGTCTACAATACATCGGGGGGGGGGGGGGGGGGGGGGGGGCTAACAAAGGTTTCCCATCCCCTTGTTTCAACCATTAGAGGGATTGAGGTGCCCTCCAGCTCTGCAACTGCTATCCCTCTTTCCACCATGACGTCTCGTTCCCTGAAATATTCAAACGGTCCTCAAACTCTGGGTGTCTGATGCATGGTGATGGAACTTGGGGTCCCCTCCTCGGTCTTCGTTCAGAACCCTGACTGCCTTGCCTAGTTGATTGCCTAGTTCTTCCTGACATTTGCATAATAAACAACAGTTTTAAGGGAATATTCAGATCAAGGAACCATGAGGTTATGATGAAGGAATTTGAAAGAACACATATTCTGCTAGGAGGATAAAGTGCGGGTGGAGTGCGGGTGACTAACCCGCACTGTACCCACACTCTAACTCGTTCCCAGATACCAGCACATGCAGAATTGCCATTCACGAATACACTTCATAATCTCAGCACATCATCGACCGAATTCACACTAATATTACTCTAACTCATGTATAGGATTCCATTCAACCATATAAACCCTAAGTTCAGTTGAATATCCAATTGCAATAGAAAATTAATGTAACAATGAACACATAACATGCATAATTGGACACAACCCATCATTCCATCCTCATATATATTCAAGAGGTAGTTAGACATTAGCAAAAACAAAAGTTCAAAACCTTGAATCATGAAGTTCATGCAAAACAGGAAAAATAATTTTGATAAAAGGGGTTAGGGTTTTGGATTAGAGAGATATGTAATGAAATTGGAGAGGAAATTCATACCTTGGTTGCCGAAAAATCGGAAACGTGGCACACACGGAATACCTTTCAGTTGAGACGAGGGAAAAATTTGAAAGTTGCTGTTTTGTTTTGCTTTTGTGGCAAAGTGGAGCCCTAGAGAACGACAGGTAGTATATATACTGCGCTACCAAAGTGCGGTTGGAGTGCGGGTGGCTGACCTGCACTTTACCCGCACTTTATTACCTGATGCCTTCAGAGTGCCGGACGAGTGCTGGTGCCTGACCAGCACTATAACCGCACTGTTCCCCTGGACTGATTCCTAGACTCTGCCCTGCAACTGTATCTGCACCAAAACTAAACATTACACATTATCAAGCATTAGGTACCAAAATTTACAAAGACAAAAACTAACCATCCGAAAAATAAAAATAAAAATACTAAAATGAATTCAAAAGTGAGTGCAATGCACTCAAAGTGGGACCCGGTCAACCAAAGGGGATTTGACTGGAATGGGGAGCACATTCAACTTGGCCACCCAAACCGGTGCCAAATGCCTATGCACTGCATCTTTCCCCACTTTCCTCATTTGTCCAACTAGGTCCTTTCGAACCCAAATTTGTTTAACCCTTGGTGGGTTCATCCTAGACCAAACTCTACTTGCCTTGAACCTTTGGAAACTAAAGCAATAAGCCTTAGTGTGCCCTCTTTTGGCACAAAAGTAACAAGTAACAGGACGGTTGGGGAAACTCCCTGTTCGATTATTGGTGTAGGCTCCTTTTTGTTGTCCGAATCTGAGGGATTTGACCTCGTTTTCTATCACATCGTGTTGCTCACTCAAATCACACTCCTTGACCTTAGCCCTCATCAACTCATCTTATTTTGTGTTCAACCATTCGTGCAATTCCCTTACCGCTTTTGCGGACTCCTCAACACCTAGCTGAAGTTTCCTTGTCCTTCTCCCATTGTCTTCCTCAAATTCTTCTGAGAGCCTTGCCAACTCTTCTAAGCTCTTGGAGACTAACTCCTCTTTGGTAGCACACTCCACTACTTGCTCCTTTAAACCGTTGTTCAATGTTGAGAGGTCATGAAATTTCTTCTTCAACTGTCCATTCTCAGCCTTGAGCAAATAAACCTCCAGTTTGA
The DNA here is from genome assembly GCA_033220585.1 of Dipteronia sinensis. Classification (NCBI taxonomy): domain Eukaryota; kingdom Viridiplantae; phylum Streptophyta; class Magnoliopsida; order Sapindales; family Sapindaceae; genus Dipteronia; species Dipteronia sinensis. The sequence goes on from CM065637.1 coordinate 56,388,567, forward strand.
GCTTCGTGTTGTCTTGCTCAAGCTCACCTAATTGTTCAAAAATTTTAGTATTTGATTCATCCTCTTCAAATTCAGACTCTTGCCTTTCCTTAATGCAGTCTTGGTTTCCCAATTCTATCTTCTTTACACCCTCAAAAGCTTGCACAAGGGTGAGCACCCGGCTTCTTTTCTTTCTGGAATTTGGTGCCTCCAAGACCAAACAATCTTTGACTTGGCTTGTTCTGGGGGATGTTACCTTGAAGTTAACACTTTTGCCTCCACAGCTGAAGGAAATGTCTCTAGAACAAATATCAACTACCATACCCGCTGTGGCCATGAATGACCTCCCCAAAAGTAATTTCCAGTCCCTACCACTGGATTCTCCTCGCATGCAATTCAACACAACAAATTCTACCGGCACCATCAAATCGTGCACATTCACGTAAACTTCCTCCACAATACCAACTGGGGTGATGGAAGACTTGTCCGCCATGATGAGAGTCTGGGAAGTAGGCTTGATTGACTGAATCTTCAGCTGTTCATATACCTCTAATGGCATCATATTGATGCTAGCCCCCATATCAAGCACTGTTCCCATCTTTGGTGAATTCTCAATTCGTACCTCTATGACAAAACTTCCGGGGTCCGAAAGTTTAATGGGGGAGTCTATGCCACTTCCCCTATCTTCCTTAACTATGACCTCTACCATACTTTCCTTGGTTTCTTCAACTCCCAACTTGATGACCTCTAACACGTTAACGTGTTCATCGGTGTTTGATGCTTTCCCCTTGTTCTTGACCACTGCATCAAAAATCTGTGCCAACTGAGTTTTCATCTTCTTTAGTGAAGCTCCATGACTATTTGCTCTCTGATCAGTAAACTGCATGTAAGTGGTCATTCTTTGCTCAGAGGCATGCAAGGTGTTCTTGAGGGCTTCTGATCTGATACCAACTGTTTTGATTACTGTGCTCACTATCTCCTCTAGAGACTTGTCCTTTAGTTGGCTAGCAGATGCTTGGGAATTAAAGTTGGATTGTGGGTTACTACTTGAACTTCCCCATTGGTTGTTGTTGTTTGCCTCTGCCTGGTTGTATCTATTGTACCCACGGTTTTGGTACCCTTGATTGTTGTTTCCACCTTGGAAATTGTTGTTGCCACCTTGGTAAGTTGTTGCTCCTAGGTGGTTGTTGTTGGACCAAGACAAGTTTGGGTGGTTTCTCAACCCTAGGTTGTATGTGTTTGAGTATGGGTCATTCCTTGGCCTTTGAAATTCCCCAAAGGCTTGGGCTTGCTCTTCTTGACCGAACTGCCTTTCTCCTCCTTCTATCTCCTCCATTACTTGACTCACTCCTTGGGAGGACCCTGGTTTTCCGGTTATAAGCTCCTTGATCGATTGGAGCTCTTTGTTCATTTTGGACATCTGAATTTGAACTTGGGTATCCTGACCCACTTCTATTCTTCCGCCCCTTCTCACTTGTGATGTCCTCTGCTATGAGTTCTGGGCAATCTTCTCCAAGATGTCATACGCCTCAACTGCTCTCTTGTCTACTATTGTACCTCCACACGCATTATCCACTAGCATTTGTGTTATCGGTGAAAGTCCACTATAGAAGGAATTAACCTTCAACTCTGGGTGGTATGTTTACGGCGGCATTTGTGCTAACAACAAGTTAAACCTCTCCCATGCCTCATGGAATGGTTCACCATCCTCCTCAACAAAGGATGCTATCTTCAACCTTAGATCCTTTGCTTTCTGGGATAGAAAATACTTGTTGAAAAAGACCTTGCACACCTGACTCCATGTCAATAGTTATCCTGGCCTCAAAATTATATACCATGTCACGGCGGCATCTTTCAGACAATACTGGAAACACCTGAGATGAAGCTGCTCTCTTGTCAGTACTGCTTGGCGAGCCATTACCGGAAAGGTTTCTAGGGTGGCTCCATACTGTTTCATAAATTGAAGGCAATCGTCGGTTATTCTCCCACTAAAAGATGGTAGGAGGCTAATATGCATAGTCTTCAACTCATACTGCCTTGTTACATCATCCGGTACTATGGCAGTGGGTACATTACCTACAAACGGGAGAGTGTACTTGCCCATGGTGAGACCTAGCTGTTCATCTCCATGTACACTTCCCTCATGCTCTCGAGCCTGCTGCTCATTCTGATTCTGATCGTTCTTGTCTTCCCTATTCTGCCCAGGGTAATCCATAGGAACACTGGCTTCCATGTTTCCCTCTAACTGAGCGGTTCTTCTACCCAACTGATTGATGTTGTCGATAACTGGCAACACTGTTCCTCTTAATGATCTTCTTCCGTGCATATACCTAGAATCCTGAAATTTCACAACAAATAACACACAACGTAAACGAGAAACAAATAGGGTAGATCAGAAATGTTACTAGACTAACTATTGCTTATGCAAAACTAATCAAACTAAACATGCCGCTCCCCGGCAGCGGTGCCATTTGACAAGACGTTTCTTCTATTGTCGTTTTAAAAGATCAATCCGTCAACAATATTTGATAAAACCTCACACATCCTAAATTAGTTTGAAAACACAATTATAGTGGCAAGTGGGGTGTCGTCCACAGGGAGCGGAGTTAGGTAAAATTAGTTATTGCTAAAGTAATGTTATGTATATATATAATAACGAAACATGAAATGGGGAAGATGTAGATGGTGAATTACACTGTTATTTACACTAAATTAATTATGCAAACTAAATGAAAGGGGAAATGGGATGAAGGATGTATATAGATGATGGAAACTAAGGAGTTAATGGATACAAAAGTAAATACTGGGCAATGCAACAAACTTATCAATAGCACGACTATTCAAGGTAACCGACCTAGGATGTATAGAGTCAGTTATTTATCCCTAGAAGGTGGCCAACCTAGGATGTATAGTGCGAACCACCTATTAGGGATTAATCTGTCGTAAACTACCAACCTAGGATGTATAGTGTTGGTTGTTTATCGGATTCTGGAAATGAAGCTCGTCTACCTTACAATGACTCAACCGATTAAATGTAGTAACCCTAGGATGTATAGTGATGACTTCTAACTCTCTCACGGGTTCCGACCTATGATGTATAGTGCCGGAAACTTGATCGAGGTTAGATTAAGACCGCGGTTTAAGAGTCGGAATTCATGACGTTCCGTCCATTCTTTAGAGCATTAAACAACTAAATATGATGTATATCTAGATGCAATACTCATACATAATACAAAGACATCTTGCAAAGAGGATGTATCTACACAAGAAATCAATGGTAAACATTCACAACAAGAATAGATCAATGAAAGATAGACATAAATATCAATATAATATCAAGTTTATGTACAAGCCCAATATTCAACTAACTACTCCATCAACCCCTTAGAGGGGATTTAGCTAGTCATTACAACTAGGAAACTAAGAGAAAGGAAAGAGAAAGAACCCTTGGAGAACATCTCCTTCCTTGAAGTGGCTTCAATCTCCTAACTTCCTTGAAGTTGCGTAGAGAATGTAAGGGTGAGAGAGAGAGAGAGATATATTAGGTCTAAATGTGTTTTACCTCTGAAAAACAGAGTCCAAAAGCTCCCTAAAACATTTCTATCATTTTCTATTTATACAACCCACAACAAATAGGTCACTTAAACTTCAAAAATCAATCTGGCGCGCGTGGAGTGCAGGTGGAGTGTGGGTGAATTACCCGTACTGTACCCGCACTGTACGGTTTATCTTCATCTTCAGTTCTCGGGTCTGGGCAATAGTGCGGGTGGAGTGCGGTTGAATTACCGCACTTGACCCGCACTTGGAATCGCACTGTGATCGCACTTGAATGGCACTTCCCTGTCAGGTGCAAAATCTACCTTTTATCTTGAGCAACAGTACGGGTAGAGTGCTGTTAGATGACCCGCACAGCACTCGCACTCTAATGTCAGGTGCAATTCTGCTCTTCTGGTCTTGGTGACAGTGTGGGTGGGGTGCGGTTTGCTGACCCGCACAGTACCCGCACTTTAATGTCAGGTGCATCTTCAACTTCTCTGGTTTGGCATTAGTGCGGCTCGATGACCCGCACAGTACTCGCACTTTAATGTCAGGTGCAACTTCAGCTTCTCTGGTTTGGCAACAATACTGGAGGAGTGCGGTTGGATGACCCGCTCTGTACCCGCACTTTATCTCTTCACTTGCATCCTGTCCCGGCTATGAGCATGAGTACGGCTGGAGTGCGGTTAGAGTGCGGTTGTGACCCGCACTTGACCTGTACTTGACCGGCACTTTAGAGCTTCTTGTGATCCTTTGAATTTCCTTTCGCTCATTTTCTGCTGGAATCACCGCGACATGCTTCCAAACCCATCATTGCATCATTTCCTATAATTCCACATAAAACAACCAATCAGAGATACAAAAATGCACGAAAATAGAACAAAAGGTAAGGATATGAGGGCCTAAATATACTACATATTTGGCCCGATCACTTATCGGACGGGATCTCTCATTTAAATTTCATTGACTTTGCATTAACAGCTGAGTTGAGAATATCTTGGTGGAGATTAGTTTGTTTCATTTTTGGACTCTATTACTTGTTCTGCACGTACATAATGTTTCCAAATATAATCCCGTGTATCTTCGTATCTTCACAGCATGATCCCTCATAGGGGTGGTTGAATATGTTATGTATTGTCTCGTATGGCAAGGTAGATCAGATAGCTAGGTAGATTAGTGTCTTGGCTCCGGTATTCAGGAGCTTAGTCTAGCTAGGAGCTTAGCCTGACCACCCTTGATCTCTTGGAGCTTGATGCAGCCCCCTGCGGACACTCCTCTATGACAGCGGGGTTTTGGCGAGCTTCATGAGAGGTTACGAGGTAGTCTCGACCTCGGGGAGCTTCCCGATTCCTAATTTGGTGGTGCGGGCTCGATCTGATCGCGCCAGGTTTTATCCTGGGTGTTTTGGGAGATCGCCTTTTATTTCTGTGGGGTGGTACAGTAGCTCGACTTTGGGAACCGTTGTCCCCTGGTGGATAACCTCGGGTCAGACTAGAAGGGTGGAAAATTTCCCTTTGGTCCCTAGCCAAATTTGGCTATTAACAATAGCCTTATCATGTGCTTAGATTCACTTGTTGAACATATCTAGGATTAGCACATTTGATTTCATATTTAGAGCGAATTAGGAATTAATTGTGTTAACAGAAAAATCACTCGGGGAGCGAAAACTCAATTAACACCCTCAACCCGCTACCCCGGAGGATGAAGCGGGGGGTAGGTACTTTGTACCGTGGTTCTGGTAAGGAGCAATAGTAAGGAGAGATATGTGTTTGACCAACGCTCTCAAACAAGGTAGGTACCGCGAGAGAGGTAAGGTGCTGCAGTAGGTAGTAGAAAGATCATCTCGCCAATCTGGCGCAACAGGCCGGTACCCGATCTATGTATCAGATCCTGGTACCTGGTCATCTCTCTAGGTGCCCTCCATAATTCCCCTACCTAGATAACGTGCAGGGAGGGGTACAAGAGAGCTAGGACCAGTAGGGTCGGAACCTAGCTTCCATGCATTCATAATAAAGAGATAGATGGGAGAATGACAACTCATTGGTAGATGTGGAGTGACCTAGGGGAAAAAAGCATCACGAATGACCATATGCTGGAAAAACCACCAGGCAGTATCCATAGGAAGGAGAAAGACCCTTCTGTATGTATATATATCACGAGAGGTGCTCCGGAGAGCTTACATAAATACAATATGGGACCTAGTAGGTTACCATTGGAGGGGTACCACTAGGTACCGATACATTCATGGAGAAAATAGATATGTACAGTAGTCGATAAAATGATGGTGTAGAGGGAATTCAGGCAGGGTCCCTTTTACACTTCAGGTGATGGTGAACTCATGTTGTAGGCGATAAGTATTTTTCGGTACCATGATGCTGAAAAATCTCTATAGGTGATGATGACTGTATTTATGGTGGAGAAGTAGGCGAAATCTGGGATTGGAGACATCTTGGAGATATAGAGATGTTGGAGAGAATGTTAGAATGGAGAAGTGTTTTCGAACCCTTTTCTTGGAGAGTGCCTTGTTATATTTGTATCTTCTCATTCTTGTTTCCCACTCCATTAATTAATACGCAATCAAAGGAATGTTGATACGACATTAATAGAGTTGAATATTCTCTCATTAATGGCGTTATGAATGGCCATTAATGTAGTTGACTGCTTCCTTCATTAATAGCGTTGTGCATGGCCATTAATGGAGTTGACTGATTCCTTCATTAATGGCGCTGTGAATGGCCATTAATGGAGTTGACTGATTCCTTCATTATTGGCGTTGTGAATGGCCATTAATGGAGTTGCCTGATTCCTTCCTTAATGGCGTTGTGAATGGCCATTAATGGAGTTGACTGATTCCCTCATTAATGGAGTTATGAATGGCCATTAATGAGGTCAGATGGTGTTGCAAACTTCTTCCCTTCAGGCGAGGTACTCTGGTGTACCAGTCCCTTCTCGTTGGCGTGGCACTTGTTCTAGCATGCTAGTGGCTTTGTGGCAACATTCTTCATGCCCGGCGAGCAGGATACCAGTCTATGGTGGATTCTGGGTTGATGTCAAGGTACTGGGTACCAGGCAGATATCGAGGTATTCGGGCACCAGGTAGATGTTGAGGTACCCTGGGTACTGGATACATGTCGCGGTACCTAGGTGCCAGGTAGGAGGCACCGGGTATATGCGAGGTACTGGGTGCATGGTATCTCTGTACCAGCTTCACCAGGCGTCAGGGTAGATGTACTTGCTCTTCCTGGTTTATATTTCTGGTGCCTCATCTAGGTAGATAGGCAGTCGTGATTCTGGCCCTACTAGGTATCGATTCTTCCAAGGTCGTGGTATCAGTCCTGCTGGGTACTTGGGAGCTGGGAATGGTCCCTACCAGGTGGTTACTTGGTGGAAAATTCTTCTTTGGACCCCTGCCAAAAAACCCTGTTAACAGAAGTCCCCCCTGACTTGAACACCAGTATTAACTTAGGGTTGGAGTCAGGATCTTGTACTACATGAAGAATTTTTCCCGTCGTTTCTTACTGGTAGCCATTATTTGAAACGAGAAAACGCTCCCAGCACTCTTGGCTTCGGCAAATCTGGGTACCTCGCATTCCTTTCTAGGAATCTTGGTACTCTGGCGAAAACAAGGTGAACATATTGGTGAACATGGATACCTCGCATTCCTTTCTTGGAATCTTGGTACTCTGGCGAAAACAAGGCAAACACATTGGCGAACATGGGTACCTCGCATTCCTTTCTAGGAATCTAGGTACATAGGCGAAAATGACCCTGGTTGGCAACTATGCCATCCAGATCCTTCCCAGCGAGAGGTGGGTACCCAGCCGAGGCCTTAATCTAGGTACCTCACATTCCTATCCTAGGAATCTCTGTACCTTGGCGACAAGAGGAGAACACAGGTACCTCGCATTCATATTCCTGGAATCCTAGTACCATGGCGAAAACAATGGGGAACATACTGGCAACAAGATCCTGGTAGGCGACTAAGGCCACTTTAGCACCAGGTCTTTCTCAGCGGGGGGTGGTGCCCGGTCAAGGCATCAAGAGGGCTGTCTAGCTATTTCCTGGTCTCGAGGTCTAGATGGCAACTATGCTCTTACACTCAGACCCTTCTTGAGGGTGGTAGCCCGACCAAGGCATTAGGAGGGCTATCTAGCTATTTCCTGGTCTCGAGGTCTGGATGGCAACTATTCTCTTACACTTTGACCCATCTTGGGGGTGGTAGCCCGACCAAGGCATCAAGAGGGCTGTCTAGCTATTTCCTGGTCTCGAGGTCTGGATGGTATGCTCTTACACTCAAACCCTTCTTGGGGGTGGTAGCCTGACCAAGGTATCAGGGGTAACGAGGGGGCTTCCCTGGCTAGTCCATGGTCTCGAGGTCTGGATGGCAACTATGCTCTTACACTCAAACCCTTCTTAGGGGTGGTAGCCCGTCCAAGGCATCTGGAGGGCTGTCTAGCTATTTCCTGGTCTTGAGGTCTGGATGGCAACTATGCTCTTACACTCAGACCCTTCTTGGGGGTGGTAGCCCGACCAAGAGATCAGGGGTAACGAGGGGGCTTCCCCGGCTAGTCCCTGGTCTCGAGGTCTGGATGGCAACTATGCTCTTACACTCAGACCCTTATTGGGGGTGGTAGCCCGACCAAGGCATCAGGAGGCTGTCTAGCTATTTCCTGGTCTCGAGGTCTGGATGGCAACTATGCTCTTACACTCAGACCCTTCTTAGGGGTGGTTTCCCGACCAAGGCATCAGGGGTAACGAGGGGGCTTCCCCAGCTAGTCCCTGGTCTCGAGGTCTGGATGGCAACTATGCTCTTACACTCAGACCCTTCTCAGCAGGGGCTGGTGCCCGGCCGAGGTTTGATCCGTCGGGCAACTATGCTCTTACGTACCGGATCCTTCCTAGCAGGGGGTGGTGCTCGGTGAGGGCAGCAGGAATGCCATGTGGCTTTTCCTGGTCTTGAGGAGATCCTCCTAGAGGGATTAATCCAGTCCAGGGCATTAGGAGTGTTGTGTAGCTCTCCTGAATTTATGACGATCCTCCTAGAGGGATTAATCCTGTCTAGGGCATAAGGAGTCCTGTGTAGCTCTCCTGGTTTTATGGCGATCCTTCTGGAGGGATTAATCCGGTCCACGGCATCGGGCATTCCTGTGCAAGGATTCCCGGTCTTCAAGCGATGGTCCGGGTAGGCAACTAAGGCAACTTTAGCACCAGGTTTTTCTTAGCGAGGCGTGGTACCCAGCCAAAGCATTAGGAGTGCCATGTGGCTATCCTGGTCTCGATCATAGGTAAAAAGTGATCAAATGAGAACTACCAAGGAGATAATATGAGAACTACCAAGGCGATAATACTCAAGGCGATACTAGTCAATGCTCACCCCGCAGGCTTCATGGGTAAAACCTTCTGAGGTGATCCGTATTTCGAGTATAAGTAATAGAGCGACGTTCTGCAAAGGAGCTTTTATCGTGGACCGATCATTATGAGAACTCGTTCCATGTTGTGGTCACTACCACTCCCACAGGAATATTATGGAGAATGGTGAGCTTGTTGCCCCCAAGTGATATAACCAGTTTAGGAGCCTGTTTAGAGTAAATATGAGTCTTCACAAATCATAATGGGACTCGAGACTCTGCTCTAACAAACCTGGACCTCGGCAGCTCGCTGGGTAGCCCAGTATAAAAAATCAGAAACCGCTAATCTTAACGCTGTGATCTAGGTAGCTCACATGGGCGTTGTGAAAGGCCCAACACGATAAGTGAGGAAATTCTGATCTTGCAGCAGTGCTGCTGCTCCAGAGGCTTACTTAGACATGTAGGAGGCCTCAGCAAAGCGCAAAGACTCTGAGCTCTATCCGAGTGGATCTGGACATAGGTGGCTCACTGGGGCATTGAGTGGCCCGGTACAAGAGGTAGGGAGCCATATGCATGATACTGGTCCAGAGGAATGCATGGGATCCTAGAAGTCCCCAGCAACTGAAGTGTGGCTCTGGACCATCCTCGAATGAATCAGGACACAGTGGCTCACTTAGGCGTTGACTAGCTTGGTACCAGGAGTGAGGAGCCACTGGGCCATGCAGCGGGGCTGCTGCTCCAGAGGCTTGCCAAGGTATGTAGAAGGCCTCAGCAAAGTGGGAAGCCTCTGAGCTCTACCCGAATGGATCGGGACATAGGTGGCTCACTAAGGCGTTGAAGGGCCCGGTACAAAGAGTAGGGAGCCATCTGCATGATACTGGTCCAGAAGCATGCTTGGGATCCTAGAAGTCCATAGCAACTGCAATGTGGCTCTGGACCATTCTAGAATGAATCGGGACACAGTGGCTCACTTGGGCGATGACTAGCCCGGTACCAGGAGTGATGAGCCACTGGGCCATGCAGCGGGGCTACTACTTTAGAGGCTTGACAAGGTATATAGATGGCCTCAGCAAAGTGGGAAGCCTCTGAGCTCTACCCGAACGGATCGGGACATAGGTGGCTCAGTAGGGCGTTGAAGGGCCCAGTACAAGAGGTAGGGAGCCACCTACATGATACTGGTCCAGAGGCATGCATGGGATCCTAGAAGTCCCCAGCAACTAAAATGTGGCTCTAGACCATCCTGGAATGAATCGGGACACAGTGGCTCACTTGGGCGATGACTAGCCCGGTACCTGGAGTGAGGAGCCACTGGCCATGCAGCGGGGCTGCTGCTTCAGAGGCTTGCCAAGGTATATAGATGGCCTCAGCAAAGTGGGAAGCCTTTGAGCTCTGCCCGAACGGATCGGGACATAGGTGGCTGACTAGGGCGATGAAGGGCCCGGTACAAGAGGTAGGGAGCCACCTACAAGATACTGGTCGAGAGGCATGCATGGGATCCTGGAAGTCCCCTACAACTAAAATGTGGCACTGGACTATCCTGGAATGAATCGGAACACAATAGCTCACTTGGGCGATGACTAGCTCGGTACCAGGAGTGAGGAGCCACTAGGCCATGCAGCGAGGCTGCTGCTCCAGAGGATTGCCAAGGTATATAGAAGGTCTCAGTAAAGTGGGAAGCCTCTGAGCTCTGCCAGGACAGATCAGGACATAGGTGGCTCACTAGGGTGCTGAAGGGTCCCGTATAAGAGGTAAGGAGCCACCTACATGATATTGGTCCAGAATCATGCTTGGGATCCTATAAGTCCCCAGCAACTGAAATGTGGCTCTGTACCATCCTGGAATGAATCGGGACACAATGGCTTACTTGGACGATGACTAGCCCGGTACCAGGAGTGAGGAGACACTGGGCCATGCAGCTGGGCTGCTACTCCAAAGGCTTGCTTTGGCATGTAAGAGGCCTCAACAATCTGGGAATCCTCTGGGATCTCCCCGAATAGATCAGGACATCGGTGGCTCTCTAGGGCGTTGAATGGCCCGGTATAAATGAAGTGAAACCACCGGCCTGGTACTGGTCCAGAGGAATGATTTGGATCCTAGAAGTCCCCAGCAACTTAAATGAAGCTATGGACCATGCTCGAATGGATCGGGCACAGTGGCTCACCTGTGCATTGTCCGGCCCAGTACAATAAGTGAGGAGCCACTGGGCCATACAGCTGGGCTGCTACTCCAGAGGCTTGCTTTGGCATGTAAGAGGCCTCAGAAATCTGGGAAGTCTCTGGGATCTTGCCGAACAGATCGGGACATCGATGGCTCTCTAGGGCGTTGAATGGCCCGGTATAAATGAAGTGAAGCCACCAACCTGGTACTGGTCTAGAGGAATGCTTGGGATCCTAGAAGTCCCCAGCAACTTAAATGAAGCTCTCGACCATGCTCGAATAGATCAGGGCACAGTGGCTCACTTGGGCGTTGTCCAGCCCGGTACAATAAGTGAGGAGCCACTGGGGCCATGCAGCCCAGAGGCTTGCTTTGGCATGTAAGAGGCCTCAGCAATCTGGGAAGCCTCCAGGATCTTGCCAAACAGATCGGGACATCGATGGCTCTCTAGGGCGTTGAATGGCCCGATATAAATTAAGTGAAGCCACCGGCCTGGTACTGGTCCAGAGGATTGCTTGGGATCCTAGAAGTCCTCAGCAACTGAAATGAAGCTCTGGACCATGCTCGAATGGATTGGGACACAGTGGCTCACCTGGGCGTTGTCTGGCCCTATACAATAAGTGAGGAGCAACTGGGCCATGCAGCTGGGCTGCTACTCCAGTTGCTTTCTTTGGCATGTAGGAGGCCTCAGCAATCTGGGAAGCCTTTGGGATCTTGCCAAAAAGATCGGGACATCGATGGCTCTCCAGGGCGTTGAATGGCCTGGTATAAATGAAGTGAAGCCACCGGCCTGGTACTGGTTCAGAGGAATGCTTGGGATCCTAGAAGTCCCAGCAACTAAAATAAAGCTCTGGACCATGCTCGAATAGATCAGGGCACAGTGGCTCACCTGGGCGTTGTCCGGCCCGGTACAATAAGTGATGAGCCACTGGGCCATGCAGCTGGGCTGCTACTCCAAAGGCTTGCTTTGGCATGTAGGTGGCCTCAGCAATCTGGGAAGCCTCTGGGATCTTGCCAAACAGATCGGGACATCGATGGCTTTCTAGGGCGTTGAATGGCCCGATATAATTGAAGTGAAACCACCAGCCAGGTACTGATCCAGAGGATTGCTTGGGATCCTAAAAGTCCTCAGCAACTGAAATGAAGCTCTGGACCATGCTCGAATGGATCGGGGCACAGTGGCTCACCTGGGCGATGTCCGGCCCGTTATAATAAGTGATGAGCCACTGGGCCATGTAGCTGGGCTGCAACTCTAGAGGCTTGCTTTGGCATGTAGGAGGCCTAATCAATCTGGGAAGCCTCTGGGATATTCCGGAACAGATCGGGACATCAGTGGCTCTCTAGGGCGTTGAATGGCCCGGTACCAAAGAAGTGAAGCCACCGGCATGGTACTGGTCCAGAGGCATGCTTGGGATCCTAAAAGTCCCCTACAATTGAAATGTGGCTCTGGACCGTCCTGGAATCAATCTTGACACAGTGGCTCACTCGGGCGTTGACCGGCCTGGTGGAAGGAGTAAGGAGCCACTGGGCCTCTACCAGTCGCACTACTGCTATGATCATACAGTTGAGTTGGCTTTTCGGGTACACGCATTGACCTGCTACCTTGGAGCTTTTGAAGAGTCGATCTGGTGACATGAGGGGATTTGCATGAATAGGTGCAAATCTGATGGATCGTAATGGATCTGCTGCATAGGAGATATGCTGATAGCGGAGCCAATCCTCCGTAAAGTAGCAGAAGAGGTGCAGCTCTACTGCATAGCAGTTCTAGATATAAGGGACCGGATCTACTGCATAGGAGATCGTAGCGGATCTGCTACATAGGAGATCTGCTGATACCTGAGCAAACCCTCTGTAAAGAAGCAGGAGAGGTGCAACTCTGTTGTATTGAAGCTTTAGATGTACCGGAGCAGATCTACTGTAGAGAAGATCGAGGCGGAGATCGTAGTAGATCTACTGCATATGAGATCTACTGATAATGGAACAAACCCTCTGTATTGTAGCAGGAGAGGTGCAACTCTGCTACTTAGGAGCTCTAGAAGTACCGGAGTGGATCTGTGATCGGTCTATTTCTATACATAGTTTAGGTCCCCATTTCCTATTATTTGTGCTTTGTTCTTGGGTGAAATTAGGTATTTTATGTGTTTGTTGAGCATTTCCATGGAAGAGGTGTTAGAAGTTATTTTGAAGAAAAGGATCAAAAAGATGAATTTCGGCCAGTGCAGATCACCCAGAATGCGGGCCCCATATCTCTCTCCTCAGTTTGAATTGTATGGCCTACAACCTATAGATGGAAAGCCCTTGAAGTCTAGTTTCTGGTGCACATTTCGGATCGCAATTCCAATATTCCTAGAAGAAGTTATGCTCGATTTAGTAACCGAAGGTCGAGCTGAAGAAGCTGACCGCGGGCCAGACCGCGATTCGTGCAATTTCCTACCTAGCAGTCTACGTGGCGGTTCATATCAGTACAGCACTGCGGTGCTGACCGCGGGCGACCTGCGGAGTGACCTAGGCAGCGGTTTTGACATACTTTTGGCGGATTTCATTCTGAATTGGTCAAGAACTGTTCCAAAACTTCCCAAATCAAATTCTAATGATTTTAGAAGATCAAAACATGTTTGAGAAACTTACTAAACTCAAATTAGGCGACAATTATCAAGAAAGGAAATCTAATTTAGGAAAGGATTCCAATTCCTTCTCTCATTCTACTTTCCTACTTTGTGAGTTTCCTACAACAAAGCAAATTGGGAGTTCATAAGGAATTATCACCTATAAATATCATGAGTTTCTTGAAGAAGAAAAAGAGAAGCTATGGGAAGTCCCAAGCCACCAAGGGGGCTATCCCTCATCACTCCACCACCATACATCACCACACACTCATCCATATTTACACATTGAAGATTTGAAGACGAAGAAGACTACAATTGAAGACTTGAAGAACTCAATAAAGGCCAATATGGGTTTTATCTTTTTTTTCTCTTCTCTCTTTATTTTTGCTATGTGTAACTAATCCCATAACTAGGGAATCAATGTGAACCTTTTGTGAATGCTCATATATGGATTAATTATTATTTCATCAATTCAATTCTTGATTTATTCATTGTTCTTAACTGCTTAATCCTCATTAGTTTTAATTTTTATTCACACCTTGACCAAAGGGTGAATAATTATTTGGCATGATTTTAGGGTTAAGACTACCTGAGAATTAGGGTTATTGTTGACCAAACTTAATCTTAATTAATGATCTTTTCAATAAATGAATTTTATCTTTAGTCTGACCAAGACAAAGTAGTAGAATTTGGTTCTTATTTCTTGCACTTAATGGGTTTCCGATTATTATTCACACCTTGACCATACGGTGAATAACGGTTGGAAGCACGTGACTTAGCCCGCGACCGAACGGTAATAGTCACATTAAAGACAAAGAATGAACCCTAGAATTGATTGAATCTTGTTTACAAATTAATTCCATATATTGAGTGTTCATAATTGGGGATCATTGATGACCTAGTACTTTCTGTCTCTTGATCACAACCATATTTTCTTTAATTGTTTTCTTAGTTTAATTTAATTTAGTTTTAGTTTAATTCAATCATCAACAAATCGTTTGGTTGCTTTAATTTAACTTTAATTAGAATTAGTTTTAATAAATAAATCTCTTTTCCTCGTGGGAACGATCCTTACTTGTCACTGTACTAATCTTCACGATTCGTGCACTTGCGAGTGAGTATTTTATAACACGATTTTACACCATCAATCTGCTATAGAGGAGCTCCACAGGTATATGAGAAGGTTTGTTGCATAGGAGCAGCATGGTGGACCGGTTCTGCCAGGAATCCCACGTACCATAATTGTCAATAGTAGAAAGTCGAGCTTGCATGTAGAGATAAGGATGCTCATGTAGAGACAAGGAAGCCACGTGTGTCAGCTTCCCACAGACGGCGCCAAAAAGTGTTAATAGAAAAATCACTCGGGGAGCGAAAACTTAATTAACACCCTCAACCCGCTACCCCGGAGGATGAAGCGGGGGGTAGGTACTTCGTACCGTGGTTCTGGTAAGGAGAAACAGTAAGGAGAGATATGTGTTCGACCAACGCTCTCAAACAGGGTAGGTACCGCGAGAGAGGTAAGGTGCTACAGTAGGTAGTAGAAAGATCATCTCGCCAATCTGGTGCAATATGCCAGTACCCGGTCTACGTATCTGATCCTGGTACCTAGTCACCTCTCTAGGTGCCCTCCATAATTCCCCGACCTAGATAACGTGCAGGGAGGGGTACAAGAGAGCTAGGACCAGTAGGGTCGGAACCTAGCTTCCATGCATTCATAATAAAGAGATTGATGGGAGAATGACAACTCATTTGGTAGAGGTGGACGAACCTAGGGGGAAAAGCATCACGAATGATCATATGCTGAAAAACCCCCAGGCAGTATCCATAGGAGGGAGAAAGACCATTCTATATGTATATATATCATGAGAGGTGCTCCAGAGAGCTTACATAAATACAATCTGGAACCTAGTAGGTCACCGTTGGAGGGGTACCACTGGGTACCGATACATTCATGGAGAAAATAGATATGTACAGTAGTCGATAAAATGATGGTGTAGAGGGAATTCAAGTAGGGTCCCTTTTACACTTCAGGTGATGGCGAACTCATGATGTAGGCGATAAGTAAGTATTTTTCTGTACCATGATGGTGAAAAATCTCTGTAGGTGATGATGACTATATTTATGGTGGAGAAGTAGGCGAAATCTGGGATTGGAGACATCTTGGAGATATGGAGATGTTGGAGAGAATGTCGGACTGGAGAAGTGTTTTCGAACCCTTTTCTTGGAGAGTGCCTTGTTATATTTGTATCTTCTCATTCTTGTTTCCCACTCCATTAATTAATACGCAATCAAAGGAATGTTGATACGACATTAATGGAGTTGAATATTCTCTCATTAATGGCGTTATGAATGGCCATTAATGTAGTTGACTGCTTCCTTCATTAATAGCGTTGTGAATGGCCAGTAATAGAGTGAACTGATTCCTTCATTATTAGCGCTGTGAATGGACATTAATGGAGTTGACTGATTCCTTCATTAATGGCGTTGTGAATGGCCATTAATGGAGTTGACTGATTCCTTCCTTAATGGCGTTGTGAATGGCCATTAATGGAATTGACTGATTCCCTCATTAATGGAGATATGAATGGCCATTAATGAGGTCATATAGTGTTGCATGCTTCTTCCCTTCAGGCGAGGTGCTCTGGTGTACCAGTCCCTTCTCGTTGGCATGGCACTTGTTCTAGCATGCTAGTGGCTTCGTGGCGACATTCTTCCTGCTCGGTGAGTA
The DNA here is from genome assembly GCA_033220585.1 of Dipteronia sinensis. Lineage (NCBI taxonomy): Eukaryota > Viridiplantae > Streptophyta > Magnoliopsida > Sapindales > Sapindaceae > Dipteronia > Dipteronia sinensis. Next base: position 56,404,919 of record CM065637.1, read on the forward strand.
GGATACCTGTCTATGGTGGATTCCGGGTTGATGTCAAGGTACTGGGTACCAGGCAGATATCGAGGTATTCGGGCACCAGGTAGATGTTGAGGTACCCTGGGGTACTGGATACATGTCGCGGTACCTAGGTGCCAGGTAGGAGGCACCAGGTATATGCGAGGTACTGGGTGCATGGTATCTCTGTACCAGCTTCACCAGGCGTCGGGGTAGATGTACCTGCTCTTCCTGGTTCATATTTCTGGTGCCTCATCTAGGTAGATAGGCAGTCGAGGTTCTGGCCGTACTAGGTATCGATTCTTCCAAGGTCGCGGTATCGATCCTGCTGGGTACTTGGGAGCTGGGAATGGTCCCTACCAGGTAGTTACTTGGTGGAAAATTCTTCTTTGGACCCCTGCCAAAAAACCCTGTTAACAAATTGATTTGTGAATAAATACATGCTCTTAATACTTGATAGAAAATTCATTGATTATATCTTCTGAATGTAGCATGTTTATGTTTGTTTCTAAAACCTTGAATGTGTGCTTAATGTATAGGATTGATTCAAGTTTTAGTTACATGAATTATTCTAGGAATTTAATGTGTTTAGGTGTTTCACATGTTCTAGGATTTGTTCATGTTTAGTAACTAGGCAATTTTTGATTTACGAACTCACATGCTTATGTCTAGTTCCCATAGAATGCATTGATATCATATTCTATGTTGAGTGATTGTTTGCATTTCGCATTCATTGATTACACTAGGAAGTCCTTGTAAAAGGGCAAGAAGTCTTGGCTAGGACATATGGTCCGGATAGCTAAGCAAGGAGTCTTGGTTAGGACAAGTGGTCTGGATAATCAAGCAAGGGCTACTTTCTAGAGGCAAGAATGCCTTGGATAGAAAGTAGACTATATTATTGGTAGACCCAGGATATAGAGTTGACATGGAGTCCAATAGAGAGTGTGTCATTTGTTGATCACTCTTGAGGAATTTCCAACCTCTCAATGGTGTTGTGTAAAAGTGGCGTCCAATAGAGAGTGTGTCATTTGTTGATCACTTTTGAGGAGTATCCAATCTAGAAATAAGGATTTGGTAGATGTAGAGTCCAATATAGAGTGTGTTATTTGTTGGTCACTTTTGATGAATTTCTTATCTACTTTCCAATAATAAAACTATCCAATGGTTGTATTCAACCCGTGGATGTTTCCTCTCCTGAGGTTTTACCACGTAAAAATAATGTGTCAAATGTCTCTATCTCTTTCTCTTTATATTTGTATGTATGATCAATATATCTTTTTTAAGATTTTCATTTCTTCACATCCTTGTAAACAAGATTTTTGTAGAGAAAGAGATGCACACATTATTTGTTGAATCAACATTTGTGTCTTATATCTTTGCAAGTGTTTGAACATTGTTGTTAATAGCCAAAATTGGCTAAGGACCAAAGGAAAATTTTCCACTCTCCAGACCTGGCTCCATGCCTGAGATTTTCCACCAGGAGACCATGTTACCCAAAGCCGAGCTACGATACCGCCCCGCAGGAATAAGGGCAGGCTCCAGAAACATTCGGAATAGAGCCAGGAATGGTCAGATCAAGCCCGCGTCACCGAACCTGAAAACAAGAAAACCCCCCGAAGTCAAGGTTACCTCGTAATTTCTCCAGAAGCTCGCCTATACCTCATTGATATAGGGGGTGTCCATAGGGGGCCGCACCTAGCTTCGAAAGGTCAAGGGAGGCCAGACCTAACTCCTAGCTGGACGAAACTTCTCAATATCGGGGCCAGAACACTGATCGACCTCACTAAACTGATGTACCACACCGTGATACATTCAACGACCCCTATGGAATCATTCTAGACCTGAAGATACACAGGATCACATCTAAAGATGTTACATACGTATAGAACAAGAAATAGAGTCTAAGTAGGAAACAAATTGATTTCCACCTAGATATCCTCAACTGAGCAATTAACTCAAATTCAATGACATTTAAAGGTAAAAATCCTGTCCGATAAGGAGGGAGGAGAAAATCAAGGGGGAATCAATGAGATTAAACCTATGAAGACATTGTATAAAGGAGGAACTTCCTCCTTCTGAAAAGAGGAGACTACTATTCGACAGGCACACAACAAGTACCCAGCTATCCCACAGAGAAAAGTGAGAGCAATTTGAAAGAGAGAGAGATGTATACCATATGTTATCAATAAAGGAAGACTTTTATTTCTTTCGAGTAGCTAACAATATCATTGTCTCCTTGTCATTTCATTAGGCACTGTCATATACATATACATTCTACCTTAGTCATCACCTACGTGGTAATGATCTTGAGGGTGCTAACGGAGATTTATTGCCCCGAGCAAAATTTCTGTTAACAATTGTATCTTGTGATATTCTATATCAAGTTGTAAAGTTCCACTTAGTGAATTTACATTGTAATATTCAAAGTACAACTTGTGGAATTTGCTTTGCATTGAACATAATTGTTTATAAGATATATTGTTTCTTGTTATATGTTTAGTAGACTAAGGGTTGTGAATTGAGCATACATGTGTTAATTGTTTTCTCCTAACAATCATGTTAAAGGTTAATTTGTATGCTCCCCAAGGTTTTGACAAAAGTCTCGAAAGAGGTTTTTAAAAAAATAGTGTCAACCTATTCCTCCCCCAGGTTTTTAGTATAACCTTGTAGGTTTTTCAATTGGTATCAGAGCGGGTGACTTAAAGTAGTTACTGTGATTCGGGATCTACAAGGTTATTTACTAACCATGGATAAAAACCTTTAGTCTATAATTGTTTGTAATGGTTGTCCTCTTTTTTTGATTGGAAAAATTGTGAAAAAGGTTCTTCTTGTTTTACATTTCATTTGTCTACTAACAATTTTGTTGATAAGCTTGAAAAGAATGTTAGTGAAAAAAGCAAAGAAGAAGAAGCCTTCCCCCCTCTAGGTTGTTTAGTATAACCTTGTAGGTATTTTCAATAGGACCCTTTCTTGACTCATAGGCTAGAAGCCTTCCAATCACTTCACTTGGCTTCATAGTCTTGAAGTCACTATTTTCTTCAAATGCCGTCACCTTAGACTCGAATCTCTCAGGAAGTGACCTCATGATCTTTTGCGTGATCCTCATATCCCAGTACGGGTCACCTAGTTGATGGCTTTGATTGACGATGTCCATCAACTTCACTTGAAAGTGGTTGAAGCACTCATGATCCTCAATTCTAATTTGCTCAAATTGTGTTTAGAGGACTTAAAGCTTGAAGTCATTAACCACCTCGGTTCCCTTATGGGCCATCTCTAGAATCTCTCATGCCTATTTTGCATTCCTAGTTGTTTTGATCGACTAGTATTGGTTGTCGTCCATTGCACAAAGAATGGCATGCATTGCCTTGTTGTTCCACTTGGATGCTTCGAACTCTTGAGTTGCCCATTCTGACTTTGGCTTGGGAACCACGCTCTCATCTTCAAGAGGCTTTTCCAAAGGAGTGTAGCCATCTTCCTTTGCCATCTAAGCTCGGCCATCTATTTGACAAATGTAGTACTCCATCTTGCCTTTCGATGAGGCATAGTTCACCCCATTGGGCAAATGAGGTATTGTGCTTGAGGCTCCCTCGTGTCCACCTCCGTTCCAAATCATAGTGTTTGGGTATAGATGAGATGAATGCACGTGTATATGACAATCAAAATGGAAACTGTTAATAGCCAAAATTGGCTAAGGACCAAAGGAAAATTTTCCACCTCCCAGACCTGGTTCCATACCCGAGAGTTTCCACCAGGAGACCTCTCTATCCAGAGCCGAACTACGATACCACCCCAGGAACAAGGACGGGCTCCGGAAACATCCGGGATAGAGACCGGAACAATCAGATATAGCCCGTATCACCAAAACTAGAAGCTCCCCGAAGTCGAGGTCACCTCGCAAATGCTCCAGAGACTCGCCTGTACCTCGATTGACACAGAAGAATGTCCCTAGAAGGCCGCACCTAGCTTCGAAAGGTCAGGGAAAGTCACACCTAGCTTCGAAAGGTCAGGGAAGCCACACCTAGCTTCGAAAGGGTCAAGGGAAGCTAGATCTGGCTCCAAGCTGGATGAAACTTCTCAGATATCAAGGTCGGAACACTAATCAACCTCACTGGTTGATGCACCACACCATGCCATATTCAACGACCTCTATAAAGGATCATGCTGAAAGGATACGCTGAAAGGATACGAGGGATACACTGAATCACATCTGGAAACATTACCTATATGCAGAACAAGTAATAGAATCCAAAAAGAAAACAAACTGATCTCCACCACGATACTCTCAATTCGGCAAAGTCAATGACATTAAAGCGAGAAATCCCGCCCGATAAGGAGGGGAGAGACTGAGAAAATCAAGGGGAGAATCAGTCTGTGTGACCTATAAACTATGTATAAATAGAAAAGAAAGGCAATGAAAAATAGGAGACTACTATTCGACAGGCATACGACAAACATTCAACTATACCCTAGAGAGAAATTTGTATATCGTACACGTTCAATAAAGAAAATATTATTATTCTCTTTTGGATGTTAAATTGTATCATTGTTCTTTATCATTTCGAAAAACATTGTTAACATATACGATCAATCTTGGCCACCACCTACGTGGTAGTGGTCTTGAGGGTGTTAACTGAGATTTCTCACCTCGAGCAAATTTTCCGTTAACACTTTCTGGCACCGTCTGTGGGAAATTACCCTACACCAAATTAACCAATTATTTGGATTTACATTTTCGTTGTTTTACAGGAACTATGAGGCTCCGCTCCTCCTAAGGCCAACATAGAGTCCCGGAGCAACCTCCGGCGAGGCTAACACGAAAAGCCCCAAGAAAGAGGAGAAAGTCTGGATATAACAGTCAAGCTCCGATCCAGACAACCAATACGCGGGCTACTGGCCACCCTATAGTGAGCCAGGCAGCGCTCGACCAACAAGCGGCGGCCTTCGTAGAATCCATCCGCGTCCGTCTCCGTGCTGAAGGCATTACGATCCAGCCAACCAACCTGAATGATCAGAGAGAGCCGAGCAAGCTCGAAGCTAGGCCACCTGCTTTCGATCGCCTAGGACCTCCTCTTCCAGAGCCAGCTCGAGATAGATCAGGGCCCCAACGTTCGATCCGGGATAGGCTGGGACCCATGCCCCTAGTTCCGAAAAGACTTTCACAATATCAACCCAGGCTAGTTAAGTCTGCCGCGGATGCGTTTACTCGGAAGCCACGAGGGCTATCTCATCCAACCACATCTAGTAGAACTACACGGGCCCTAGAGGAGGAAAGTAGACAAACTCCCCGAGCGGATCTTATCCAGGAGGAGGACCGGATAGAAATTGCCAGTTCATCTGAAAGACTTGACAGTGAGAAATCTGAGGTTAACTCGAAGAGACCTGGGAACAAGCGACTGAGGGATCAGCTGGCAAAATTACAAAAGGAGGTCCAGTAGATAAGGAAGGGAAAGAATAAGGAGGACAAAAAGGATCCCCTGAGCGAGATGAATGCTCCCTTCACTAGGAGGATCCGGAAAGCAGAGCTCCCCCAAAATTTAAAATGCCAGCAGATAAGTTCTCTGGAACGGAAGATCCTTTAAGCCACCTAGAGAGCTTCGTTCAACAGATGGAGGTCCAGAACACTACCAGAGTCGCTATGTGCAGAATGTTTCCAATGACCCTAACCGACTATGCGAAAACCTGGTTAAGGAAACTGCCCGTTGGTAGCGTGGATTCTTTCACAAAATTATCAACAGATTTTTGCTCACAGTTCCAAGGAGTCAAATCTCGTCAGAAAGATCCCATACACCTCCAATATGTGATCCAGGAACGAAGTGAAACTCTTCGGTCGTACGTGGAACGTTTTCACAAGGAGGTCATACAAATGGGAGTTTTTACTGAAAAAGAAACACTCGCCAACTTCAGGCGAAACCTATGGGCAGGAAAGCTTTTCCGTTCCTTCGCCAAGAGACCTCCAGAGACTTACTAGGAGGCCTACGACAGGGCTCTTGAGCAGGTCGAGATCGATGAACAACTCAAGGTCAAGATGGAACACGATGACATGAGAACGGCGAAGCGTCCGAAAGAAAGAAGCCCCCAAATTTGAGCCAGTACAGAAAACTCAGAGTAAACCTCCCAACAGGTCGACCTATCGCCTCTCTGCTCCTCTGCATAGGCACGAGAGATATCCAGCAAAACGAACTCCTCCCCGGGCTTCGCCGCCTTCTAGGACAGTGGCTCCAGTCATGCAAGGGGAAAAAGGGTATGACTACTACACTCTTTTGAATGCTTCCAGGGAAACAGTCTACCTTGCTATACGAGATAAAGGGTTACTCCAAAAGCCCACTCCCATGAAGGCCCCAGCTGACAGGAGAAACCGGTACAAGTACTACGACTTCCATGAAGACATGGGCCACAACACCTCAGAGTGCTATAATTTGCGCAACCAGATTGAAGCCTTGATAAGGGGAGGATGCTTGATTGAGTTCTTACAACAGGTCAGAGATAATATCAGGACTGGAAGGAAGGTACAAGCTGAAATTCGTGAGGACGTAGAAAAGAGGAAAGGGGAGCATGCTGACTTAATGCAACAGATCCAGGTGATACACACTATGAGCGGAAGTCTTACACTGGCTGGCGTTTCCAATAACTCCCAGAAAAACCACACAAGAAAGGTTCCCCGCATCGGAGAAAGCTGGGGGATCTTCGAAGTCAGCCAGAGCCCGATAGAGCCCTCCCAATCAGCACATATCGTATTCACTGAAGCAGATGTCTTAAACACTGTGCAACCTCACGATGATCCTATGGCAATCACTATACAGATCGCCAACTGTCTGGTCCATTGCGTGCTCGTGGATACAGGTAGTAGTGTAGATATCCTCTTCAAGGATACCCTGGAAAAATTGAACCTGAAGCAACGTTGTTACAACAGCTGTACCACTCCGCTTTACGGTTTCACTAGGGACTCGATCATACCAGTGGGGTCAATGATCCTCCTAGTAATCATCAGGATCACCCCTCTCCAACAGAATGTTATGACCGACTTTGTTGTGGTGGACAGCCCATCTGCCTACAATGCCATCCTAGGGAGACCTTTCCTGTCCTCCTTGAAGGGAGTCTTGTCCATATACCACAACGTCTTGAAATTCCCGGTTGGAACCAAAGTAGGAGAGGTACGCGGAGACCAGCAGGTAGCCAGGAAATGCTACGCAGTATCTGCCAATCCTATAGCCCTAGCGAAACAGTGTGTACAGGTGACATTAGTCCAGGAAGACAGGGATACGTCCCAGATAATCCAGGAGGAGAAGGAGCCTGCGGAACATCCTGGGCATCCGGAAAGCGAACGCCCTACGAGGAAGAACGGAGTAAGGAATGGGCCAGCGGACAGCCCGTGGATAAACTAGAAGAGATACCTATCAGGAGTGACGATCCCTCCAAGGTCGTCAAGGTCAGTGCCACCCTTGATCTAGAAGTAAAAAGAGGACTGATTGACCTTCTCAGGGAATTCAGCGACATCTTTGCTTGGAACCACGATGAAATGCCTGGAATCCCAGCATCGTTGGCCACCCATCGACTAGCAGTAGATCCAATAGTCAAGCCAGTTAAGCAGAAGAGGCGTCACTTCACCGCTGATGGGAACGCGGCGGTGCAGGAAGAGGTTGATAAATTGATCAAAGCAGGGTTCGTCAGAGAAGTGCGTTACCCCGAATGGATCGCCAACGTGGTCATGGTCACGAAGGCGAATGGGAAATGGCGTATGTGTGTCGATTACACCGACCTCAACTAGGCTTGTCCGAAAGACAGTTTTCCTTTACCAAAGATCAACCAGCTGGTTGACTCCACATCCAGAAATAAACTTTTGAGTTTTATGGACGCATTCTCAGGATACAACCAAATTAAAATGCACCCGGCTGACTAAGATAAGACCAGTTTCATTACTGGGCAGGGCTTATACTGCTACAAGGTGATGCCGTTTGGTTTGAAGAATGCGGGGGCCACATACCAGCGTCTTGTTAACAAATTGTTCAAGCCCGAGATAGGAAGGACGATGGAAGTGTATATCGATGACATGATCACGAAATCCCCAACCCCAAAGGGACATCAGAAAGACCTTCTCAAAACCTTCCTCATACTGAGGGAAAACCAGATGCGTTTGAACCCCTCCAAATGTGCCTTTGGGGTAACGGCAGGAAAGTTTCTGGGCTTCATGGTTCATGAGAGAGGTATAGAAGCCAACCCAGAAAAAATCAAAGCTATCTTGGACCTGGAATCCCCGACCTTGCTCAAGCAAGTACAGATTCTGACTAGACGGGTGGCGGCACTCAACAGGTTTATCTCTCGCTCCACCGATAAATGTCTCCCTTTCTTCAAGGCCATCAAATAAGGGAAGAACATGAAATGGAGCCAGGAGAGCGAACAGGCGTTTCAAGCTTTGAAAGAGTACCTAACAAGCCCCCCATTGTTAGTCAAGCCGGTTCTCGGAGATGAGTTGCAGATCTACCTGGCCGTATCAGAAACTGCAGTAAGTGGGGCTTAGGCCAAGGATTGTAGCGACGATTTTCAAAGACCCATATACTATGTGAGTCATGCTTTGACCAAATCAGAAAGGAATCACATTCTCCTGGAAAAGCTCGCTTATGCTCTGGTGATCTCAGCGAGGAAACTCTGTCCCTATTTTCAAGCTCACACAATAGCAGTGGTGACAGACCAACCCCTCCGCCAATTCTTGCAAAGACCAGACGTGTCAGGAAGGCTAGTCTTATGGGCACTAGAGCTCACTCAGTTAGACCTAAAGTATAAGCCCCGGACTACGATTAAGGCACAGGCTTTGGCCGACTTCGTGGCAGAATTCTCAACGATCCCAGATCCAGATAATCCCTCAGTATCAAATGAGGCCCCTGAGAAGATATCCGAGGTCAAAAATTGGCCGGAAGGCTGCAAGCCATGGATCCTCTTTTCAGATAAAACATCCGGGCAAGCCGGGGGAGGAGCTGGCATAATTTTAATAGATCCGGAGGGGACCGAAGTCTGTCACTATTTCAGATTCGAGTTTAAAGCTACCAACAACAAAGCAGAATATGAAGCCCTCCTATCCAGGATGAAGGTAGCCATTGAACTAAAGGTAGACTACCTGCAGATCAAGAGCGATTCATTGCTTGTTGTAAACCAGGTGACTGGGGTCTACCAGGCAAAGGGAGATAATATGGCTGCCTACCTAAATCTAGCTCGGCTGCTAAAAAGCAAATTTAAGGGACTCAAGATCGATCAGGTGCCTCGACACCAAAACCATCGCGCATATGTTCTGGCTAAAATAGCGGCGAACGGAGGCCAATCCCTACCAAGGGGAATTCCCCTCCAAGTAATCTCCCAGCCAAGCATAGCCACAAATGGAGAAATTTGTTCCCTGGATCGCCTGCCTTGCTGGATGGACCCGATTGTCGCCTACCTCCTTGAAGGAGAGCTTCCTGAAGGGCCCGACCAAGCCCGAAGAATTAAGAGACTCTCAGTTCTATACTGTATGGTGGACGGATACCTCTACAGGAGGGGCAGATCCCTCCCCTTACTTAGGTGCTTGCATCCCGATGATGCTAAGTGGGCATTGAGAGAGGTCCACTCTGGGGACTTTGGGAACCATATAGGTGGGGAAGCTCTAGCCTTTCAGGTGCTTCGTATGGGGTACTATTGGCCGACCATCCATCAAGATGCAAAGAGTTTTGTGCAATCTTGTGAACCTTGTCAAAGAACTTCAAACTTCTACCACCAGCCACCCGAGCGACTGTCGTCCCTCAGTTCACCTTACCCCTTTGCCATGTGGGGAATCAACCTAATTGGGCCACTTCCTACCGCTCCAGGACAGATGAAACATGCTATTGTGGCTATCGACTACTTCACAAGATGGGTCAAGGCAGGACCTCTTTCTCGAATATCAGAAAAGAATACAACCAAGTTCATCAAGACTAACGTGGTATACAGGTTCGGGACCCCTCTCATAATTATAGCCGACCTAGGAAAGCAATTTGACAACGCCCGGTTCAAAGACTTTTGCAAGGGATTGGGGATCGACCTCAGACTCGTTTTCGTTGCTCATCCCCAGCTAACGGGCTGGTAGAATCCACCAACAAAACTATCAATAAACTTCTGAAGAAGAAGCTACAGCAGAAGAAAGGCAAGTGGGCCGAAGAGCTACTAGAGGTCCTCTAGGCATACCGGACTACAAAAAGAACAGCTACTGGGGAGACACCTTATTCCCTGGCTTTCGGAGTTAAAGCAGTCCTCCCCATCGAGCATAAGTTGACCTCGTTCAGGGTACAGTACTTTGAGCCCGAAAGCAACGAAGTCAAGCTCCGGTCTAATCTGGACCTCTTAGAAGAAAAACAAGACCGGGTAGTAGAGAAAGTAGCGATCTACCAGAGAAAGATCGCTAGATACTTCAACCAAAACGTTAGAGCCCGGAAATTCAAAGAAGGGGATCTGGTACTTAGGAAGGTGACCCTGAACACTCGAAAAGGTCGGATGGAGTCTTAAGTCCCAATTGGGAAGGGCCATATTTGATAAAGCTAGTTGTTCGCAATGGAGCTTATAAACTCGAAGACATGGACTGACGATCCATCAACCACACTTGGAATGCAGATCATTTGAGTAAATTCTACCCTTGAAGGGAGTTCTCCAGTAGACTACCCCCACTTAGTTTTCATTACCGACCCTAATAAAGATGTACTACTTATCAATCATCAATAAAGTAATTTTCCTTTTCTCCTCCATCTTTGTCTCCAACTATGTTCAGCATTAGTGACTGCATCCTTGTATGAGAAACTCAACATAAACGTTTCGAGACCAGGAAATAGCTCGACAGCCCTCCTGATGCCTTGGTCGGGCTACCACACCCAAGAAGGATTTGAGTGTAACAGCATAGTTGCCCTCCAGATCTCGAGACCAGGAAATAGCTCGATAGCCCTCCTGATGCCTTGGTCAGGCTACCACCTCCAAGAAGGATCTGAGTGTAAGAGCATAGTTGCCCTCCAGATCTCAAGACCAGGAAATAGTTCGATAGCCCTCCTGATGCCTTGGTCAGGCTACCACCCCCAAGAAGGATCTGAGTGTAAGAGCATAGTTGCCCTTCAGATCTCGAGACCAGGAAATAGCTCGATAGCCCTCCTGATGCCTTGGTCGGGCTACCACCCCCAAGAAGGATCTGAGTGTAAGACCATAGTTGCCCTCCAGATCTCGAGACCAGGAAATATCTCGATAGCCCTTCTGATACCTTGGTCGGGCTACCACCCCCAAGAAGGATCTGAGTGTAAGAGCATAGTTGCCCTCCAGATCTCGAGACCAGGAAATAGCTCGATAGCCCTCCTGATGCCTTGGTCGGGCTACCACCCCCAAGAAGGATCTGAGTGTAAGAGCATAGTTGCCCTCCAGATCTCGAGACCAGGAAATAGCTCGATAGCCCTCCTGATGCCTTGGTCGGGCTACCACCCCCAAGAAGGATCTGAGTGTAAGAGCATAGTTGCTCTCCAGATCTCAAAGACTGGGAAATAGCTAAGTAGCCCTCCTGATGTCTTGGTTGGGCTGTCACCCCATATAAATATATATATATATATATATATATATATAATGTTTGCTTTCGTGTGCAGGATCAAAATCATCATAATTCCCTACACGAATCTTAATTGTTGCTACAAATGCTACTCTGGATCCCATTCAAGACCAGAAATAAAATAAAAGTTCTCAAAAGCGATTCGATTTCTCATTAAGGACAAGGGGAGCCTATCCCCCGATAAGGCTACATCCACCAAAAGGGGAGCCCAACCCCAGAACTCGGGCTACAAAAAAAAAAAAAAGCTGATAAGGGCAAAACGGGGCGCCCACCCCCTTTTCCGGGCGATAAAAAACAAGTCATGATGAACTACTTCAAGCCTTGGGACTCTCTTGGCTCCCTTCCGCTGGCCCTCCTCCTTCTTGCTGATCTCCGCCATCAACCCCCTCTACAGATAGCTGTCCATCTGGGTTATCCTCACCGACCGCTCCTCCATTTAGAGGTTCCATCGGTTGATCAGCAGGATCTTCCTTGAAAACCTCATTTATCACGTCCATAACCTCAGGCAGGATAACCGCGTTAAGAAGGGCAGCCATAGACCCCGTCTGGCTCCTATCGACCTCCATCTCTGTTATAGGGGGATCCTCACACGGGCTCCTAACCTCTTCACCAGCTCCCGAATGGTCCTCCTAGGATCGAGAGGACATCACTTTACTGGAAGACTCCCCAGGACCTGAGGTGGTAAAGGTAGGAAGAGAGAATGGAGGATCTGTCTGAGCGGGTTGCTTCCCAGCTCCTGCTTGGCTCGAAGGGACCACCTTATCGCCTTCAGGGTGAGATAGCTCGGCCACCTTGAGCATTATTTCCTGTCTATCCCAGCCAGCAATGGATGACAAATCAAAGGGAGGAGGTCCGCGGCCTGAAAGGAAGCATAGAAATACCCGTCTCTGAAGGAGGTCTCCACATCAGCTTGCATCTTGGTCACCTGAGTAATCAGAGACTGGTTCTCGAGGTCCAACTTCTTAGCCTCAGATCAGATCTCAAGGAATCCCGCTACCTAGCCGGCCGGAGAGATTGAAGACGCTCCTGATCATAAGATTGCTTCATCCTCTCATGATCGCAGCGAAGCTCAGCCATCTCGACCTCGACCTCTCCCTGGCTGGAAGTCACCTCTTCCACTAAAGACCGAGCCTGCTTGAGCAATTCCCCAGCTTTCTCGGCTTTAGCTTCGGCTTTTGCAGCCCGGTCGCGGAGGAGGGCTACCTGCTGGCCCATCGCAACATTAAACTTGAAGGTCTACAAAATACAGAGCTCGAGTTAGAAACTGAATGAATTAACAAGAATAGCACGAAAGAAATAAAATTACCTCAGCTAAAATAGCAGACCCCTTGGTTATAAGGACGTCCACAAGCATGGAAGCCATTTTGAAGATCCCGCCACCGGACAGGACGCTATGAATTGCTCCAGGACCTCATCCCGCCCTGTCAAGCTCGACTGAGGCCGGGAGCGGCTAGAAGGAACCTTCACGACACCTTTCCCAGAAGCGACACCTTTCCCAGAAACCTCGGAAGCTTTGGTTGTTGGAAGCACAGCGAAATCAGGTGTTTGAGTCGAAGGGGTAGCAACTTTAGCGGCCACGACCGAAGGGATAGAAGCGACCGGGCCAACCACCTGGGGAGCTTTACCCAAAGCCCGAAAAGCCAGCGAGGCAAGAGTGGCCATCTTAGACCCAGCCGGAGAGATAGACGAAGCCGGAGCAGGTTTGACCCCAGAGGAGAGAAGAGGAACTCCACATTGAGGAGAGCGTGAGACGTGACAGGTGGCCGGTTCCATGACAAAAACTGTGAATAGGCAGATTAAAAAAGAAAATGTTAGAACCAAGCTGAGTAATAAGGCGAAGCAACTCAATGACACTTACGAGGAACAACGTCTGAAATCCACAAATATTTGTTCACCCTACGAGGATCAAAAGCTTCAGCAGTAGGGAACTTCGGATTCAAATAATTTCGGGCTAGAATAGCCTTTAAAACGGCTTCGAACTCAGAAGGCAGGGAGTCCAGGTCCCATGAGGGCTTGTCACTGAAAGCCGTGGGAACCTCGAATTCATGCCCTTTGATGAAAATCGAGCTCCCCTAGTCATCCCCCGCCAGGATCCATTCTTCTTTCCACGCGGGGTCCTTCTTCGAGGCACCAGGAACGATGAAGTTGAGCTTGTTCTTGGCCTTGGCAGAGAACTGGCCTCGAGGAGCCCCAGACAGGCTCCCAATCTGGAAGAGATAGGCCAGCTCCTTTGCACCCGGCTCCCTCGTCACCTTACTCATCTAGCATTGTTCCCTCCATAATACAAGGAAACCAATCAGATGCCTCCAGAAGCCATGCGTCAACTGGAGGGGAGCGAGCTGGATGGCGTTGAGAGCCCGCCGAAGAGTCGGATGGAGGGGAAGCCTGACCCCGTTCTCAAGAGCGGCCACATGAATCGAAAGCACACCTTTAGGGGGGTTGAAGAACTCGGAATTTTTGGGAGGCACCGAGATGGATACGCTGTCGGGGATGCCAAACTTTGACCTCAAGCGGTCAATCGACACCGGGTCAACAGTGGAATCTGGGACAACCCGGAAATCGTAAGGAGGGAGCCTCTCCACAAGGGGACCAGGAGCCGAGACCCGACGCTCCCCCACGGTGCCACCGTCTGCTTCTTTGTCAGAATCTTCATCGACGATATCCAAAGGGTGGTCAGGATGGTTGGAGAACCCAGTCCCGATTGATACATTCCTACTCAACCGCCGACGTTGCGAGGTGGGCGGGGAATCGTCGCCGTCAGAACTCCTCCTAGCCCGCTTCCCCAGAGTAAAACTGACGACCTCCTCACTGTCGATTATGGAATCAGCTGAGTCACGACTGTTTTTCGACATTGTAAAAGCCAAAAAGGACGAAGAGTGAAGAAAGAAGCAAGCTTGAAGGAAAAGCTATGGAAATATTTCTCAGCAAAAAACTTTTAGCTCGAAGAGATGTGAGGAAGATGAGGAGGAAAATAGACATATATATATATAGGCAGGAGAGCAACAAAACGAGCTACCGAGATACTCGTTTGGTAACGGTAAAAAATAGACTACAGTAACGTAACCGGATTAAACTCAAAAGCGGGCTAATCATCTCACGCCACATCACTTACGCAGTTATGAGGAAGATCTCCCCAAGATTCTGGTAACGGTAAACAATCTCAGGGACTACCGTAACGCAATCAGATTAATTCGAAGATAAATTAGTCGATTCGCATCACGTCACTCAAATGAAGAAATTGTAGGGAAAAATTGCTTAAAACCGCAGCGGAATGAGGAAAAATAATTTTGTATAGTTTAAAATTTTTCTAAAGATTTGAACCTTAACCCTTTAATTAATTAAACTCAAATATACGATAAGAGTTAAATACCTCTTGTCGCGTGATCTGATTGACTTACGTCGATGGTAATCCGCAAGATCTTCAATCCTAGCACGTACGTGAATCACCTAGAAGCGTGGTCTCCCTTTTTCTTTGAATTGCTTACCTTAGAATTGATGTATGGAATTTCTGATCTTGATCTTCAATAGTAAAACACCAAGAGCCTAAAAAAATAGTTCCGGTCACTTTTGAATTCACAATCAATATGATTGAAACTCGCGTAACCCTAAATTAAAAGTGTGCACAAAACCTTTTGATGTTAAAGGCTTGTAAGTGCACTATCGAATGAGAACTTATTTTCTTTTTCTCTCTTGGCCGAAAATCTATGTGTATTGAGTAGGATTTTTAATTTCAAAACAAACAAATCTCTCTCTCTCTCTTTCTTCTTCTTGGCCAAAAATTCATAACCTTATATTTACAGGTTGGCCGAATTCATTGAATAGGAAATCTAGGGTTGGTTAATTTCCTTACTTGAAAAGGAATTATCCTTTTCCCTAATCCTATCAATTCAAGAATCCTAACCCTTGTAGGACTAGTGGTGGCCGAATTCTTTGTATAATAAGGAGTGTATGTGGACTTAATCCTTACCACATTAGGACTCCTATCACTTAAAAGAATTCCAACCCTAATCCAACACATAGTATTTAATTTACTGATCAGGAAAAAATTTTGATTTAAACTATTAATTAATTAAATAATTAATTGATTCCCATTTAATCAAAACAATAAAATAAAATAATATCTTGGGCTATTTTATTTAGCCTTGCCGCCCACACCATATATATGGGCCCAATATTATTTTTCTTATTTTATTTAATCCATTAGACTTTAAATAAAAGCCCACATGTGAACCAGACTTATTCTTACTAAAAGAAACAAGCCTACATGTCTCCTTTTAATATATTAATATAATAGTGCAGCCCATTAAATAAATAATAGACATATTATATTCTTAATATATTAAATGCAATTCTAGATGGACCCATAAATTGGTCCGGTAGAATATATCAAGTGATCCATGCAAGTACGTGTGGATTGTGGATCTTGGCAGGCTATCTAAATTTAAGCTTCAATAGACATAACCTAATCACAATCAACAAATGATTCACTTAGGTCCGATCTATTAATTTTAACTCATTCCACTAAAGAGCTAAAATTAAACTCTTAAATAAAGATAGAATAAGGAGATGTTTCTCATTCATACCCTAGACAATCTTATAGAAGATGGTGTATCCTCGTGAATAATATCAGTAATCGCCAAAAGCTCATAGACCGCCTATAGCTCTCCAAGTTACCATATTTCCTCATATGACCACATTTTGAACTTGGATATTTTGACTTGTCCAGAAGCCATGTCTTCAATAATCATTATTGAAAACTCAACGTTGAGATTTAATATCCAATACCTCAAAACATCCATATGATGATATTATACTCTTATTTAATAAATGGAGCCACGATGTCCATATCTATAAATGAAGTCCTCTATCGATTAACAAATGAATACCACCAAACTATCGAGGATAGACTATGCTATATAATCGTACTCATTGATAGCTCAAATGATAACACTTGCAACCATAAGTCCATCATTTATCTCAGGATTTAGATAGACTCTCTGATTGTCCTGATAATGAAAAGACTTATATCTAGTGACGGTTTTAGATAAAGTATTTCATTGTGATCCAGTTCAATGCACCCAGTGCACTAGATTCTTTTACTCAAAAACCTTTCGATGATTTTAGACTCATCATAACTCATTTGATCCCACTCAAATGCTAGTAAAAGAATTCTACAACTTTATCAAGATAGAGGTGCCCAACCTTTAACTCAAGTTGTGAACGTTATTCAAGACTAACTAAAGAATTGTGTCTACCTCATACATATCCGGATGTACAAATAATTCTTCATATCTCATAGTCTTTTGACCTTATGATTATTTACCTTGACAATTATAATTATAAATGATATAAGATTTTGCAGAATCAGAAATCACTTTACTTATATGAAAAGATTGTCAATTACAATATTACACTCTTGCTATTGAGTATAATCCTAACAATCTCCCACTTGCGCTATAGCAAATGTGTCATATCTCATATTCCCATGTTCTCTAGGTGCCCATCAAAACTCTTCTGAGGTAGAGCCTTTGTGAAGGGATCTGCTATATTTTCTGCCGACGCGATTTTGGTAATCGTCACGTCTCCCCTATGAACAATCTCCCTTAAAAGATGATACTTTCTTTCAATGTGTTTTCCTCTCTTATGACTTCTTGGTTCTTTCGAATTAGCCACTGCTCCACTGTTGTCACAGTAGATAATGATCTGCTTATTCGCACTAGGAACTACTTCTAAGTCAATCAAGAATTGGCGAAGCCAAACAGCCTTCTTGGCAGCTTCTCATACAGCTACATACTCTGCTTCCACGGTGGAGTCAGCAATACAAGATTGGTTGATACTCCTCCAAATGATTGCTCCTCCTCCAAGAGTAAACACAGATCCTGATGTGGATTTTCTAGAGTCAGAATCCGATTGGAAATCAGAATTTGTATACCCAACGGGGATTAAATCCCCTCCAGAGTATACAAGAATATTATCTTTCGTTCTCCTAAGATACTTGAAAATATGCTTGACTGCCGTCCAGTGATCAGGACCAGGTTTCGATTGAAACCTGCTAACTATGCCAACAGCAAAACAAATATCTGGTCTAGTACAGAGCATTGCATACATGAGACTTCCAACTACCGAGGCATATGGAATTCTACTCATGAATTGCTCTTCATGCTCATTCTTAGGAACTTGTTCCTTAGAAAGTTTGATTCCATGCCTAAAAGGTAACATACCTTTCTTGGAATCTTGCATGGAAAACCTAGACAAGATTTTTCTATGTATGAAGCTTGGGATAGTGCAATCGTTTTATTCTTTCTATCCCTTATTACTTGGATACCTAGAATAAAACTTGCTTCTCCTAAGTCCTTCATATCAAATTGTTTTGCTAACCATTCTTTTACTGATGTCAATACTCCCACATCGTTTCCAATGAGTAATATATCATCTAAGTAAAGAATAAGGAAAACTAACTTGTCACCTTTGATCCTTTTGTATACACAAGGTTCTGTAAAAATCCAAAACCTTTTACAGCTTGGTCGAACCTTATGTTCCAGGATCTGGATGCTTGCTTTAATCCATAAATTGATTTCTGCAACTTGCATACCTTTTCCATTTGGCCATTTTCAATGAATCCTTCTGGTTGCATCATATAGATGCTTTCGTCAAGACTTCCATTAAGGAAAGCTGTCTTGACATCCATTTGCCAAATCTCTAAATCTAAAGATGCTGCAATGGATAAGAGTATCCTAATGGATTTAAGCATGGCCACAGGAGAGAAGGTTTCCTTGTAATCGATACCTTCTTTCTGTGTGTAACCTTTAGCTACCAATCTAGCTTTAAAAGTTTCCACCTTTCCATCCATACCTCTTTTCCTCTTGTATACCCACTTGCACCCAATGGGTTTTATCCCTTTAGGCAAGTCTACAAGGGACCAGACTTTGTTATCAAACATGGATTCAATCTCAGATTGCATTGCCTTTTGCCAATGGTGACAATCAACATCCTCCATCGCTTCCTTGTACGTGTAGGGATCATCGTCGTTAGGGAGATTCTCAACAGATTCTCCTAGACCGATGTATCTTTCAGGTTGGGTTCTAACCCTCCCACTACGACGAGGAATGGTAGGTTGTTGATTTTGTGTTGGAGTGGAAATTACAATTGGGTTAGGTTGTGAAACCTCTTGTGGAATTGTATCTTCTGACATATCATTCAGGACAATTCTACTTTTGGGAACAAAATCATTCATATAGTCCTTTTCCAGAAATGTAGCATTTGTTGAAACAAACACTTTTAGATCTGAAGGACTATAGAAATAATATCCTTTAGTTCCTTTTGGATACCCCACAAATATGCATGTTTCCGAACGGGACTCCATCTTTTCTGTCTTTCCGTTTCACACATGTGTAGGACAACCAAATATCCTTATGTGTTGTAAACTAGGCTTTCGCCCAGTCTACAACTCATATGGTGTTCCAGGAACCGACTTCGATGGTACCACGTTTAGAATATATATTGCAGTTTCTAGAGCATATCCCCAAAAAGAAATAGGAAGTGTTGAATAACTCAACATAGACCTAACCATGTTCAAAAGAGCTCTAGTTCTCCTTTCTGCTACCCCATTTTGTTAAGGTGTACCTGGTGCAGAAAACTGAGAAACTATCCCATTATCAATAAGATATTGCTGAAACTCACCAGATAGATATTCTCCACCACGATCAGATCTCAAGATTTTTATGCGTTTCTCAAGCTGATTTTCTACTTCAGCTTTGAATGCTTTGAACATGTCAAAAGCATCCGACTTATGTCTCATGAGATACACATAACCAAATCTTGAGTAATCATCTGTGAAGGTGATGAAGTACTCATATCCACCTTTAGCTTGAATGCTCATAGGACCACATACATCAGTGTGTATTAGTCCTTAAACATTCAGTGGCTCTTGCACCTTTGGTATTGAATGGCCTTTTGGTCATTTTACCTTCCAAACAAGATTCACAAGTTGGTAGATCATCAACCTTTAAGTCACTTAAAGGTCCGTCACATACCAATCTTTTAATCCTATTAAGGTTAATGTGACCTAGGCGTAAATGCCAAAGGTAGGTTTCATCTTTTGATAATTTTACTCTTTTATGATTAGGTTCCGTTATTTCTGTGTCTAACGAGTGAGAGATATTTCTATGCAAAAAGAATAGACCGTTTTCCAATGTACCTTTGCAAACAATTTTTTCATTCTTACTAAAAATAAAAGTTTTATTAAAAGTAACCGAATATCCAAATTTATTTAAACAAGAAACTGAAATTAAATTCCTCTTGAATTAAGGTACATAATAAACGTCTATTAAATCTAAATGCCTACTAGAATCTATAATAACTCTAATATCTCCCACTGCACTTGCAGACACTAACGATCCGTTGCCCAAGCGCAAATTGATTTCGTTCTTATTCAGCCTTCTCCTTTCTTGGAACCCCTGCAAGGAATAACAAACATGATTAGTGGCTTCAGAGTCTGTGATCCAAGAATCTGTAGAATCTGCCAGAAAACATGTTTCAAGATAATTAATATTACCTTCTTCCTTCTTGTTCTGGGACTTTAGGCAATTTCTTTTCCAATGTCCCTTTTCACCATAAAGGAAGCATTTCCCTTTGATCTTGGTTACTTTCTTGGTCTCCTTCTTGGTAGGCCCAAGTTGTTTTTTCTTCTGTTGTTTCTTGACCTTCTGACGGGTCTTAACAGTAGCAACTTTACCAACCATATGAATCTCTTGACCTTTGCTTTTCATAAGGATCTTTTCAATGCTTTGAACATCTTGCATCAGGCCTTGCAAGGTGTATTCCTTTTTGTTCAAGGTGTAGTCCAACTTGAACTGATCAAAGGAATCTGATAGTGAGTTGACAACCATGTCAATTTTGGTCTCACCATCTATCTCAGCGCCATTTAATTCTACAATATTTAGATGTGCTATGACTTTCATCAAGTGATCTTTCACAACCTGTCCAGGTTTCATCCTAAGATTCATAAAAGCAGTCACTGCCTCTTTCTTAGTCGTCCTAGACCTCATAGCAAACATCTCTTCCAGAGACATCATAATATCAGCAGCAGACCCCATTCCTTCATGCTGCTGTTGCAACACGTCGGAGATAGTAGCCATAACGTAACATTTGGCCATATCATCTGAGGTCTTCCACTGCTCATACTCATCTCTTTGCAAAATACTTGATTCATTATTAGGAGCAGGTGGTTTAGGAGTAGTTAGAACAAACTTATGTTTTTCACTTTGCAGCAACAACCCAATTTTCCTTTTCCATGTGACATAATTATCTCCAGTTAAAGTGTTATCTTTCAGGATGTTTATAAGTGATGGGGTCATGATTTCTGAATAAAACAAAAAGCATATATAAGTAAATAACCATGATAAAGCACTTTCTAATATTTATCTTGAATTAATTAAATAACTCAATCGTGAAAAATTCAACGGTGATCCAACACCCATAAATGTTACGCCTCCTTCGGGAGTTAGCACCATTTACTAGTTGGACTAGGTCCCACCTAATTGTTAACATAACAACCAGCGTTTTCAATTTTAGCCTTGCAATTTTATTAACAAGAACTCTCGGGTGGATATTAATAAAATTACATTGAGTGTGTTACCAAGGTATCGACCCTCAATTTTCTCTCACTAAAATCCCTCCTCTGGGAGTAGATCTCGTTTGAGTCAATTGTCTAGTTTGTCCTTGTAAGGAAGTATTTTGCTAAATTCCATTATTGGTCGCCCCTCGGGGGGATTACCAATAAATAATAAAGCTCAACTAACCTTGAAGGCCATAGGTGCTCTAACACACCTTCTCCCACTCAATTATTTAAGGCGTGTGATTAAATTCCAAAGAATGATTTTACCAAGTTATCTAGAAGCCAATTAGATACCTAAATCATTCAATGCATGTTTATACCAAAAGAGATATATGAGTGGCACTCCTATTCTATATGACATGTTATCATACAATAACAAATATTGTAATATTTATACGTAAAAATAAATAGCCACAATTTTGGTCCATCCTAGAAAAGCATGTAAATTACAATTGTACGGAATACAAAAAACTCCTTTCTTGGCGAACAAGACTTCAACCGACCATCTCGCGCACGTAACTCGCACGCCCGAAGATCACCAAGCAGCCCATGCGCACGCCTAGCCCATGCAAGGGCATGAGCTGCCGCATGGCCAGCCCATGCATGGGTTGTGCGCGCTGCTGCACCGCAACAAGCGCAGCTGCACGCTTGGTTGCGTGCGCACTTGTTGTCTAGGTGCGCGCGGAGCCAAGCTCGGTTCCGGATGCTCCAATATCTTCAAATCTTCGAGTCTTCGAATCTTGAATATATTACAACTTATTTTGTACAATAAAATACTGCAGAATATTTTTTTATTTATTTAAACTACTGCAGTATTTTTTACAAATAAAAAACTGCACTTATTTTAATACAATAAAAAACTGCACTAAATTTTAATACAATAAAAAACTGCAGTATTTTTACAATAAAATTAATAAGAACTTAGCAACTACCAAGAAGAAATTATGGCGATAATAGACCACCCTTCTTGTTACAATTCCGAAACAAAAAATACATTGAAATTCTAGGACCAAAATCGAGCAATAACAATTCACTTTATAACAACATATATAAATCCATACATTCCACATGTACATGCATAATCACAATAAAAAGAAATAGATTCACTTATATATACGTTAATTAATTAAGGGTACAACCAAGGCTTTGATACCAATTGTTGGGAAAAATTGCTTAAAACCGCAGCGGAAGGTGAAAAAATAATTTTCGTATAGTTTAAAATTTTTCTAAAGATTTGAACATAGTTGGAGACAAAGATGGAAGAGAAAAGGAAAATGACTTTATTGATGATTGAGATGTAGTACATCTTTATTAGGACCTGTAATGAAAACTAAGTGGGGGTAGTCTGCTTGAGAACTCTTTTCAAGGGTAGAATTTCTTTAAATGGTCTGCATTCCAAGTGTGGTTGATGAGTCGTCCGTCCATGTCTTCGAGTTTATAAGCTCCATTACGAACAACTAGCTTTATCAAATATGGCCCTTCCCAATTTGGACTTAAGACTCCATCCGACCTTTTCCAAGTATTCAGTGTTACTTTCCTAAGTACCAGATCCCCTTCTTTGAATTTTCAGGCTCTAACCTTTTGGTTGAAGTATCTAGCGATCCTGCTCTGGTAGATCGCTACTTTCTCTGCTACCCAGTCTTGCTTTTCTTCTAAGAGGTCTAGACTAGCCCGGAGCTTGACTTCGTTACTTTCGGGCTCAAAGTGATGTACCCTTAACGAGGTCAATTTATGCTCGATGGGGAGGACTGCTTCAACCCCAAAGGCCAGGGAGTAAGGCGTTTCTCCAGTAGCTGTTCTTTTGGTAGTTCGGTATGCCCATAGGACTTCTGGTAGCTCTTCGGCCCATTTACCTTTCCTCTGCTGAAGCTTCTTCTTCAGAAGTTTCTTGATTGTCTTGTTGGTGGATTCCACCAGCCCGTTAGTCTGGGGATGAGCCACTGAAGCGAGCCTGAGGTCGATCCCCAATCCCTTGCAAAAGTCTTTGAATCGGGCGTTGTCGAATTGCTTTCCTAGGTCGGCTACAATGATGAGAGGGGTCCCGAACCTGCATACCACGTTAGTCTTGATGAACTTGGTTGTATTCTTTTCTGATATTCGAGCAAGAGGCCCTGCCTCGACCCATCTTGTGAAGTAGTCAATAGCCACGATAGCATGTTTCATCTGTCCAGGAGCGGTAGGAAGTGGCCCAATTAGGTCGATTCCCCATATGGCAAAGGGGTAAGGTGAGCTGAAGGACGACAGTCGCTCTGGTAGTTAGTGGCTCAAGTTTGAGGTTCTTTGACAAGGTTCGCAGGATTGCACAAAACTCTTTGCATCTTGATGGATGGTCGGCCAGTAGTACCCCATACGAAGCACCTGATAGGCTAGAGCTTCCCCACCTATGTGGTTCCCACAGTCCTCAGAATGGACCTCTCTCAATGCCCACTTAGCATCATCGGGATGCAAGCACCTAAGTAGGGGGAGGGATCTGCCCCTCCTGTAGAGGTATCCGTCCACCATACAGTATCGAACGAGAGTTTCTTAACTCTTCGGGCTTGGTCGAGCTCTTCAGGAAGCTCTCCTTCAAGGAGATAGGTGACGATTGGGTCCATCCAGCAAGGTAGGCGATCCAGGGAATAAATTTCTCCATTTGTGGCTATGCTTGGCTAGGGTGATTACTTGGAGGGGAATTCCCCTTGGTAAGGATTGGCCTCCGTTTGCCGCTATTTTAGCCAGAACATCTGCGCGGTGGTTTAAGTGTCGAGGCACCTGATCAATCTTGAGTCCCTTAAATTTGCTTTTCAGCAACCGAGCTAGATTTAAGTAGGCAACCATATTATCTCCCTTTGCCTGGTAGACCCCAGTCACCTGGTTTACAATAAGCAACGAATCGCTCTTGACCTGTAGGTAGTCGGCCTTTAGCTCGATGTCTACCTTCATCCCGGCTAGGAGGGCTTCATATTCCGCTTCGTTGTTGGTAGCTTTAAACTCGAATCTAAAACAGTGACAGAATTCAGTCCCCTCCGAATCTATCAAAACTATGCCAGCTCCTCCCCTAGCTCGTCCAGATGCTCCGTCTGAAAAGAGGATCCATGGCTTACAACCCTCCAGCCAACTTTCGACCTCGGATATTTTCTCAGGGACCTCGTTTGATACTGAAGGATCAACTGGATCTGGGATCGCTGAGAATTCTGCCACGAAGTCGGCTAAAGCCTGTGCCTTAATCAGTCCTGACGGATATCTCTTCTAGTTTATCCACGGGCTGCCCACTAGCCCATTCCTTATCCCTTTCTTCCTAGTAGGGCATGATAGGTTCATCCTCATGATGCCTAGTATGTTCTGCGGGCTCCTTCTCTTCTTGGATTATCCGGGATGTATCCATGTCTTCCTGGATTACTGTCACCTGTACACACTGCTTTGCTAGGGCTGTAGGACTGGCAGATACTGCGTAGCATTTCCTAGCTGCCTGCTGGTCTCCGTGTACCTCTCCTACCTTGGTTCCAACCGGGAATTTCAAAACGTTATGGTATATGGACAATACTCCCTTCAAGGTGGAGAGGAAAGGTCTCCCTAAGATGGCGTTGTAGGCCGATGGGGTGTCCACCACAACAAAGTCTGTCATTATGTTCTGTTAGAGCGGGGTGACCCCAATGATTATTGGAGGATCATCGACTCCACTGGTATGATCGCATCCCCAGTGAAACCTTAAAGTGGAGTGGTACAGCTGTTGTAGCAATGTTTCTTCAGGTTCAGTTTTTCCAGGGTATCTTTGAAGAGGATATCTACACTGCTTCCTGTATCCACGAGCACGCGAAGGACCAGATAGTTGGCGATCTGTATCGTGATGACCATAGGATCATCATGAGGTTGCACAGTGTTGAAGACATCTGCTTCGGTGAACACGATCTGAGCTGACTGGGCGGGCTCTGTCGGGCTTTGGCTGACTTCGAAGATCCCCCGGCTCTCTCCAAGGTGGGGAACCTTTCTTGCGTGGTTTTTCCCGGAGTTATTGGAAACGCCGGCCAATGTAGGACCTCCGCTGATAGTGTGTATCACCTGGATCTGTTGCATTAAGTCAGCCTACTCCCCTTTCCTCTTTTCTGCGTCCTCACGGATTTCAGCTTGTACCTCCCTTCCAGTTCTAATATTATCTCTGACCTGTTGTAAAAATTCAATCAGGCATCCTCCCCTTATCTGGGCCTCAATCTGGTTGCGCAAGTTATAGCACTCCGAAGTGTTGTGGCCCACGTCTTCGTGAAAGTCGCAGTACTTGTACCGGTTTCTCCTGTCAGGTTGGGCCTTCATGGGAGCGGGCTTCTGGAGTAACCCTTTATTCCGTATGGCAAGGTAGACTGTTTCCCTAGATGCATTCAATGGGGTATAGTGGTCAAACCCTTTTTCCCCTTGCATTACTGGAGCCACGGTCCTGGGAGGCGGCGAATCTCGGGGAGGGGTTCGTTTCGTTGGATATCTTTCTTGCCTATGCGGAGGAGCTAGGGGGCGATAGGCCGACCTGTTGGGAGTTTTATTCTGAGCTCTCTGCACCGGCTCAAATTTTGGGGCTTCTTTCTTCAAACGTTTTGCCGTTCTCATGTCGTCATGTTCTATATTGACCTTGAGTTGTTCTTCGATCTCGACCTGCTCAAAAGCCCGGTCATAGGCCTCCTGGTAAGTCTCGAGAGGTCTTTTGGCAAAAGAACGGAAAAGCTTTCCTGCCCAGAGGTTTCGTCTGAAGTTGGCGAGGGTTTCTTTTTCAGTGAAAACTCCCATCTGTATGACCTCCTTGTGAAACCGCTCCACGTATGATCGAAGAGTTTCACTCCGTTCCTGGATCACATATTGGAGGTGTATGGGATCTTTCGGGCGAGGTTTAACTCCCTGGAATTGTGAGCAAAAATCGGTTGACAATTTTGTGAAAGAATCCACTTTACCAACGGGCAGTTTCCTGAACCAGGTTTTCGCATAGTCGGTCAAGGTTGTTGGAAACATTCTGCACAGAGCTGCTCTGGTAGTGTTCTGGACCTCCATCTATTGAATGAAGCTCTCTAAATGGCTTAGAGGATCTTCTGTTCCAGAGAACTTATCTGCTGGCATTTTGAATTTTGGGGGGAGCTCTGCTTCCCGGATCCTCCTAGTGAAGGGAGCGTTCATCTCGCTCAGAGGATTCTTTTTGTCCTCCTTTCTCTTTCCCTTCCTTATCTGCTGGACCTCTTTTTGTAGCTTTGCCAGCTGATCCCTCAGTCGGTTATTTCCAGGTCTCTTAGAGTTAGCCTCAGATTCCTCACTCTCGAACCTTTCTGATGAACTGGCAATTTCTATCCGGTCCTCCTCCTGGACATGATCCATTCTGGGAGTTTGTCTACTTTCTTCCTCTAGGGCCCGGGTAGTTCTTCTAGATGTAGTTGGATGAGATAGCCGTCGCGGCTTCCGGGTAAAAACATCCGCGGCAGACTTAACTAGCCGGGGTTGATATTGAGAAAGTCTTTTAGGAACTGGGGGCATGGGTCCCAGCCTATCCCGGATCGAACATTGGGGCCCTGATCTATCTCGAGCCGGCTCGGGAGGAGGAGGGCCTAGGCGATCGAAAGCAGGTGGTCTATCTCCGAGCCTGCTCGGCTCTCCCTGATCATTCAGGTTGGTTGGCTGGACTGTGATGCCTTCAGCGAGGAGGCGGATGCGGATGGATTCTACGAAGGCCGCCGCTTGTTGGTCGAGTGCTGCCTGGCTCACTATGGGGTGGCCAGCAGTCCGTGTATTGGTTGTCTGGATCAAAGCTTGACTACTATATCCAGACTTTCTCCCCCTTCCGGGAGCCTTTCGGGTTGGCCTCGCCGGAGATTGCTCCGGAACTCTGTGTTGGCCTTGGGAGGAGCGGAGCCTTATAGTTCCTATAAAACAATGAAAATTTAAATACAAACGATTGGTTAGTTGGGTGTAGGATTTTTTCCCATAGACGGCGCCAGAAAGTGTTAACGGAAATTTTACTCGGGATGAGAAATCTCTGTTAATGCCCTCGAGACCACTACCACGTAGGTGGTGGCCAACATTTCTTTATATATGTGACAGTGGTTTATATAGTGACAAATAAACAAGAACGTTTTTATTTAGCATGCATGGTACACAAATACAAAGATTATTCTCTCTTTTCTCTCAACTCTCTTTGGTGAATGGTCGATTGCTAGTCGTATGCCTGTCGAATAGTAGTTTCCTCTTTTTTCATTTCTTTTCTTTTCTATTTATACATGGTTTGTAGGTCAACAGACTGATTCTCCCTTGATTGTCTCAGTGATTGTCTCAGTCTCTTCCTTATCGGGCAGGATTTCTTACGTTAATATCATTTGACTTTTAGATTGAAGCCCGAATTGAGAGTATCGTGGTGGAGATCAGTTTGTTTCCTTTTTGGATTTCATTACTTGTTCTGCATGTAGATAACGCTTCCAGGTATGATTTAATGCATTCCTCGTATCCTTTCAGTATGATCCTAATAGAAGTCGCGGGTCATGACGATATGGTGTGATGCATCAACCAGGGAGGTTGTTTAGTATTTCGACCTTGATGTCTGAGAAGTTTCATCCAGCTTGGAGCCAGATTTGGCTTCTCTTGACTTCTTTGAAGCTAGATGTGGCCTCGACTGACCTTTTTAAAGCTAGGTGTGGCTTCGACTGACCTCGCGACCTTCTAGGGACATTCTTCTGTGTCAATCGAGGTACAGACGAGTATCTTGAGCATTTGCGAGATGATCTTGACTTCGGGGAGCTTCTAGTTTTGATGATGCGGGCTAAGTCCGATCATTCCGGGCTCTATCCCGGATGTTTCCGGAGCCCGCCCTTGTTCCTAGGGTGGTATTGCAGTTCGGCCCTGGATAGAGAGGTCTCCTGGTGGAAGCTCTCAGGTCCGGGCATTATCCTAGATGTTTCTGGAGCTCGCTCTTGTGCCTGGGGTGGTATCGTAGCTTGGCTCTGGATATAGAGGTCTTCAGGTGAAACTTTCGAGTATGGAACCAGGTCTAGGAAGTGAAAAATTTCCCTTTGGTCCTTAGCCTATTTTGGCTATTAACAAACTTCATCATCCTTCACTTCTAACACAAAGAAATCCACTGGGACCTTAAGTCCATGGATGTCCAATTGCACATCCTCAACTACTCCACAAGGAGTCTTTGGAGAGTTGTCAGCCATCTTGAGTCTAGTTTGAGTGGTCTTCATGGGTTGTAGCTTCATTTGTCTATATACCTCCAAAGGCATCATATTGACACTTGCCCCCATATCTAGCACTGTCCCCTATTTTTTCTGACTCTCCAATGGTGACTGGAATGATGAAGTCACCAGGATCCTCCAGCTTCACTAGACTAGTTTCCTTTTACTTGACTGTCTTTTCTTGTACAACATCCTCAACAACAACGTTTGTTCCATGAGTTTCTTTACTAAGGGCCAACTCTTCATTCTTCCCTAGAAGTACCTCCATCACTTTAATATACTCATTATGGCTCTGAGACTTCCCTTTGTCCTCCATGTGCAGAGCTTCTGCAATTTGAGAGACTTGAGTCTCCAATCTCTTTATCAAGGCATCCATATTATTTGCCCTTTGATCATTTGACTATATATAGCTCTTCAAAATTTGCTCATTTGCACTCTGGGAGTTTCTCATGGCTATTGAAGCTTCATCTATTGCCTTGATAAAGTCTCTCAATTCTTCTCCAAGTGATCTGAATTTCGGTTGATAAGCATTTGCTTGCTTGTTGAAATTTCCCTGTGGGTTATTACTATAGCTCCCCCACTGGTTGTTGCTTGCTCCACCTTGATTGTTGTATCTGCTGTATCCTTGATTATGATATCCTTGATTGTTTGCATTGTTGTTGTTGCTCCATGGAAAGTTAGGGTGGTTCCTCCACCCTGAGTTGTACTAGTTGGAGTAGGGGTCATTCCTTTGCCTTTGGAATCCCCCTAACATTTTGGCTTCCTCATGCTCCAACTGTCCTTCCACTCCATTTAATGTGTCATCTGTGACTTGGTTCACTTGAGCTGTTGGCTTGAACATATTCTTCATCAAGTCCTTCACTGACTGCATTTCCTTGGCCATTCTTGACATCTCATTAGCAATTCCTGTGTTCCCATCAATTTCTAATTTTCCACCCCTCCTTATGCTTGAGGACCTTTGTTGTGAATTTTGGGCTAATTTTTCCATAATCTCATATGCTTCTTGAGCCCTCTTGTCAGCAATTGTTCCCCCACAAGCATTGTCCACCATCATATGAGTAATACTGGATAGCCCTTAGTAGAAGAAAGTGACCTTCAATTCTTCAGGATAGGTATGTCGTGGAACTTGAGCAAGTAGGAGATGAAATCTTTCCCATGCTTCATGAAATGATTCCCTGTCCTCTTCACTAAAGGTGGCGATCTTGATCTTCAATTCTCTTGCTTTGCGGTTGGGAAAAACTTGTTGCAAAACACCTTACAAATTTTGGACCAAGACTTGAGTGTTCCCGGCCTCAATGCCATGTACCACTGTTTGGCACGGTCCTTGAGACAATATTGGAAGCAACGCATCTGCAACTGTGCCCTAGTCAATACTCTGTCTCGAACTACAATGGAGAATGTTTCCAACACAGCACTATATTCCTTCATGAATTGAAGGCAATCCTCAGATGGAAGCCCATGAAATGTTGGCAACAAGTTCACATGCATCCCCTTCAACTCATATAACCTAGCGGTATCATCCCAAAAAATAGCCGGTGGTTGATCATCCCCAACTGATGGAAAAGTGTACTCCCCAATTGTGAGTCCCAATTCCTACTCATTTGTTCCTTGTTCCTTAACTTGTGTATTCTATGGAATTCCTGTTAATAGCCAAAATTGGCTATGGACCAAAGGGAAATTTTCCACCTCCTAGACCTAGTTCCATACCTGAGAGTTTCACCAGGAGACCTCTCAATCCAGAGCCGAACTACGATACCACCCCAGAAACAAGGGCGGGCTCCGGAAACATCCGGGATAGAGCCCGGACCCGAGAGCTGACAAACACGTTTTTTTCCCTTATGTCGTTTTAAAATATCAGTCCGTCAATAATATTTTAAGAAACCTCACAAAGCCTAAATCAGTTTGCAAACATAAATATAGCGGCAAGTGGGTGTCGTCCACATGGAGCGGAGTTAGCCAAATTAGTTAAAGCTAAAGCAATGGTATGTATATATATATATATATATATATATATATATAATAGCAAAACATGAATTGGTGAAAATGTAGATTGTGAACCAACTCTAAATAACACTAAATTAAATATGTAAATAAAATGAAGGGGGAATATGGAGTGAAGGATATATAGATGATGGAAACTAAGGAGTTAATGGATTCGAAAGCAAATACTGGGCAATGTAACAAACTTGTCAATAGCACGGCTCTTCAAGGTAACCAACCTAGGATGTATAGAGTCGGTTATTTATCCCTAGAAGGTGGCCAACCTAGGATGTATAGTGCGGACCACCTATTAGGGATTAATCCTTGTAAACTACCAACCTAGGATGTATAGAGTTGATTGTTTACCGGATTCTAGAAATGAAGCTCGTCTACCTAACATTGACTCAACCGATTACAAATAGTCACCCTAGGATGTATAGTGATGACTTCTAACTCTCTCACGGATTCCGACCTAGGATGTATAGTGCCGGAAACACGATCGAGGTTAGATTAAAACCGCGGTTCAAGAGTCGGAATTCATGACTTTCCGTCTATTCTTTAGAGCATTAAACAACTAAATAGGATGTATATCTAGATGCAATACTCATACACAATAAAAAGACATCTTGAAAAGATCATGTATCTACACAAGAAATCAATGATAAACATTCACAACAAGAATAGATCAATGGAAGATAGACATGAATATCAATATAATATCAAGTTTATGTACAAGCCCAATATTAAACTAACTACTCCATCAACCCCTTGAAGGGGATTTAGCTACTCATTACAACTAGGAAATCAGTAGAGAGGAGAAAGAAATAACCCTTGGAGAACATCTCCTTCCTTGAAGTGGCTCCAATCTCCTAACTTCCATAAAGTTGAGTAGAGAATGTAAGGATGAGAGGTAGAGAGAGAAACTAGATCTAAGAATGCTTAATCTGTCCTAAACGGAGTTAAAAGCTCCTTAAAACGTTTCTATACTTTTCTATTTATACTAAATACAAAAATAGGTCACTTAAGCTTTGAAAATCAGGCTGGCGCGCTCGGAGTGCGGGTGGAGTGCGGGTGATTTACCCGTACTGTACCCACACTGTCTGGGTTGCCTGCAACTTCAGTTTCAGATCAGGATATTAGTGCGGGTGGAGTGCGGTTGAATTACCCGCACTTGACCCGCACTTGGCCCGCACTTGGCATCGCACTGTGACCGCACTTCCCTCTCAGGTGCAAAATCTACCTTCTGTCTTGAGCAACAGTGCGGGTAGAGTGCGGTTGGATGACCCGCATAGTACCGGCACTCTAATGTCAGGTGCAATTCTGCTCTTCTGTTCTTGATGCAAGTGCGGGTAGAGTGTGGTTTGATGACCCGCACAGTGCCCGCACTCTAGTGTCAGGTGCGATTCTGTTCTTCTGTTCTTGGTGCAAGTGCGGGTGGAGTGCGGTTTGCTGACCCGCACAGCACCCGCACTCTAACGTCAGGTGTCTGAGCAGCTTCTCTGGTTTGGTATTAGTGCGGGTGGAGTGCGGTTAGCTGACCCGCACTGTACCCGCACTTTATCTCTGTACTTGCATTCTGCCCTGGCTATGCACATGAGTGCGGCTGGAGTGCAGCTGGAGTGCGGTTGCGACCCGCACTAGACCCGTACTGGACCCGCACTGTAGACCTGTTTGTGCTCATTTGCCTTTGCTTTCGCCCCTATTCTGTTGGAATCACCACAATATGCTTCCAAGCTTGTCTCTGCATCATTTCCTTCAAATAAGCACAAACAACCCATAAGAGACACAAAAACGCACGAAAACAAAACTTAAGGTAAGGATCTGAGGGCCTAAATATAGTACATATTTGGCCCGATCAAGAGCTTCCACCAGGAGACCTCTCTATCCTGAGCCGAACTGCGATACCACCCCAGGAACAAGGACGGGCTCCGGAAACATCCGGGATAGAGCCCGGAACGATCAGATCTAGCCCGCATCACCAAAACTAGAAGCTCCCCGAAGTCGAGGTCATCTCGCAAATGCTCCAGAGACTCATCTGTACCTCGATTGACACAGAAGAATGTCCCTAAAAGGCCGCGAGGTCAGTCGAAGCCACACCAAACTTCAACAGGTCGGTCGAGGCCACACCTAGCTTCGAAAAGGTCAAGGGAAGCCAGATCTGGCTCCAAGCTGGATGAAACTTCTCAGATATCAAGGTCGAAATACTAATCAACCTCCCTGGTTGATGTACCACACCATATCGTCATATCCAACGACCTCTATAAAGGATCATGCTGAAAGGATATGAGGGATACACTGAATCATATCTGGAAACGTTACCTATATGCAGAACAAGTAACAAAATCCAAAAAAGGAAACAAACCTGATCTCCACCACGATACTCTCAATTCGGATATTAACTCAAAGTCAATGACAATAAAATGAGAAATCCCGCCCAATAAGGAGGAGACTGAGAAAATCAAGGGAGAATCAGTCTGTTGACCTACAAACTATGTATAAATAGAAAAGAAAGGAAATGAAAAGAGGAGACTACTATTCGACAGGCATACGACAAACAATCACCCATTCCCTAGAGAGAATTGGGAGAAAAGATAAAAGAATTTTTGTACTGTATTTGTATACCATGCACATTCAATAAAAACATTCTTGCTTTCTTGTCATTTGATAGATCATTGCTACACATACAATAAATCTTGGCCACCACCTACGTGGTAGTGGTTTTGAGGGCGTTAACTGAGATTTCTCATCCCGAGCAAAATTTCCTTTAACACTTTCTGGCGCCGTTTGTGGGAACCGATCCTACACCCAATTAACAAATCGTTTGCATTTACATTTTTGTTGTTCTACAGGAACTATGAGGCTCCGCTCCTCCCAAGGCCAACATAGAATCCCGGAGCAACCTCCAGCGAGGCTAACACGAAAAGCCCCAAGAAATGGGAGAAAGTCAGGATATAGTAGCCCAGCTCCAATCCAGACAACCAATACGCGGGCTACTGGCCACCTTATAGTGAGCCAGGCAGCGCTCGACCAACAAGCGGCGGCCTTCGTAGAATCCATCCGCGTCTGCCTCCTCGCTGAAGGCATCACGATCCAGCCAACCAACCTGAATGATCAGGGAGAGCCGAGCAAGCTCGGAGCTAGGCCACCTGCTTTCAATCGCCTAGGACCTCCTCATCCAGAGCCAGCTCGAGACAGATCAGGGCCCCAACGTTCGATCCGGGATAGGCTGGGACCCATGCCCCCAGCTCCGAAATTTTTTTCACTAATATCAACCCCGGCTAGTTAAGTCTGTAGCGGATGCTTTTACCCAGAAACCGCGAGGGCTATCTCGTCCAACTACATCTAGGATAACTACACGGGCCCTAGAGGAGGAAAGTAGACAAACTCCCCGAGTGGATCATGTCCAGGAGGAGGACCGGATAGAAATTACCAGTTCATCAGAAAGATTCGACAGTGAGGAATCTGAGGTTAACTCAAAGAGACCTAGAAATAAGCGACTGAGGGATCAGCTGGCAAAGCTACAAAAAGAGGTCCAGCAGATAAGGAAGTGAAAGAGAAAGGAGGACAAAAAGAATCCCCTGAGTGAGATGAACGCTCCCTTCACTAGGAGGATCCGGGAAGCAGAGCTCCCCCCAAAATTCAAAATGACAGCAGATAAGTTCTCTGGAACAGAAGATCCTCTGAGCCACCTAGAGAGCTTCGTTCAACAGATGGAGGTCCAGAACACTACCAGAGCAGCTATGTGCAGAATGTTTCCAACGACCTAGACCTACTACGCGAAAACCTGGTTCAGGAAACTGCCCTTTGGTAGCGTGGATTCTTTCACAAAATTATCAACCGATTTTTGCTCACAATTCCAAGGGGTTAAACCTAGCCCAAAAGATCCCATACACCTCCAATATGTGATCCAGGAATGGAGTGAAACACTTCTATCGTACGTGGAGCGGTTTCACAAGGAGGTTATACAGATGGGAGTTTTCACTGAAAAAGAGACCTTCGCCAACTTCAGGCGAAACTTATGGGCAGGAAAGCTTTTCCGTTCCTTCACCAAGAGACCTCCCGAGTCTTACCAGGAAGCCTATGACCGGGCTCTTGAGCAGGTCGAGATCGACGAACAACTCAAGGTCAAGATAGAACACGACGACATGAGAACGGCAAAGTGTCTGAAGAAAGAAGCTCCCAAATTTGAGCCAGTGCAGAAAGCTCAGAATAAACCTCCCAACAGGTCGACCTATCGCCTCCTTGCTCCTCCGCATAGGCAAGAAAGATATCCGGTAAAACGAACCCCTCCCCGGGCTTCGCCACCTCCCAGGACCGTGGCTCCAGTAATGCAAGGGGAAAAAGGGTATGACTACTACACCACTTTGAATGCCTCCAGGGAAACAGTCTACCTTGCCATACTAGATAAAGGGTTGCTCCAAAAGCCCTCTCCCATGAAGGCCCCAGCTGACAGGAGAAACCGGTACAAGTACTGCGACTTCCACGAAGACGTGGGCCACAACACCTCGGAGTGCTATAATTTATGTAACCAGATTGAGGCCCTGATAAGGGGAGGATGCCTGATTGAGTTCTTACAACAGGTCAGAGATAATATCAGGAATGGAAGGAAGGTACAAGCTGAAATCCGTGAGGACGCAGAAAAGAGGAAAGGGGAGCAGGCTGACTTAATGCAACAGATCCAAGTGATACATAATATCAGCGGAGGTCCTACATTGGCCAGCGTTTCCAATAACTCCCAGAAAAACCACGCAAGAAAGGTTCCCCGCATCGGAGAGAGCCAAGGGATCTTCGAAGTCAGCCAGAGCCCGACAGAGCCCTCCCAATCAGCTCAGATCGTATTCACCGAAGCAGATGTCTTCAACATTGTGCAACCTCATGATGATCCTATGGTAATCACGATACAGATCGCCAACTGTCTGGTCCATCGCGTGCTCGTGGATACAGGTAGCAGTGTAGATATCCTCTTCAAGGATACCCTGGAAAAATTAAACCTGAAGCAACATTGCTACAACAGCTGTACCACTCCGCTTTACGGTTTCACTGGGACTCGATCATACCAGTGGGGTCAATGATCCTCCCAGTAATCATCGGGATCACCCCGCTCCAATAGAATGTTATGACCGACTTTGTTATGGTGGACACCCCATCGGCCTACAACGCCATCCTAGAGAGACCTTTCCTATCCTCCTTGAAGGGAGTCTTGTCCATATACCACAATGTCTTGAAATTCCCGGTGGGAACCAAAGTGGGAGAGGTACGCCGAGACCAGTAGGCAGCCAGGAAATGCTACGCAGTATCTGCCAATCCTACAGCCCTATCGAAGCAGTGTGTATAGGTGACATTAATCCAGGAAGACATGGATACATCCCGGATAATCCAGGAGGAGAAAGAGCCCGCGGAACATCCAGGGCATCCGGAGGATGAACCTATCATGCCCTACGAGGAAGAACGAAGAAAGAAATGGGCCAGCGGGCAGCCCGTGGACAAACTAGAAGAGATATCTATCAGGAATGACGACCCCTCCAAGGTCGTCAAGGTCGGAGCCACCCTTGATCCAGAAGTAAAAAGAGGACTGATTGACCTTCTCAAGGAATTCAGCGACATCTTCGCCTGGAACCATGATGAAATGCCTAGAATCCCAGCATCGTTGGCCACCCACTGACTAGCAGTAGATCCAACAGTCATGCCGGTCAAGCAGAAGAGGCATCACTTCAACGCTGATAGGAACACGGCAGTGCAGGAAAAGGTTGATAAATTGATCAAAGCAGGGTTCGTTAGAGAGGTACGTTACCCCGAATGGATCGCCAATGTGGTCATGGTTACGAAGGCGAATGGGAAATGGTGTATGTGTGTCGATTACACCGACCTCAATCGGGCTGTCCGAAAGATAGTTTTCCTTTACCAAAGATCGACCAGCTGGTTGACTCCATATCCGGAAATAAACTTTTGAGTTTTATGGACGCATTCTCAGGATACAACCGAAATTAAAATGCACCCGGCTGACCAAGATAAGACCAGTTTCATTACTGGGCAGGGCTTATACTTCTACAAGGTGATGCTGTTTGGTTTGAAGAATGCAGGGGCCACATACCAACGGCTGGTTAACAAACTGTTCAAGCCCGAGATAGGAAGGACGATGGAAGTGTATATCGACGACATGATCACGAAATCCCCAACCACAAAGGGACATCAGGAAGACCTTCGCAAAACCTTTCTCATACTGAGGGAAAACCAGATGCGTTTAAACCCCTCCAAATGTGCCTTTGGGGTAACGGCAGGGAAGTTTCTGGGCTTCATGGTTCATGAGAGAGGTATAGAAGCAAACCCAGAAAAAATCAAAGCTATCTTGGACCTGGAATCCCCGACCTCGCTCAAGCAAGTACAGATTCTGACTGGACGGGTGGCGGCACTCAAAAGGTTTATCTCTCACTCCACCGATAAATGTCTCCCTTTCTTCAAGGCCATCAAACAAGGAAAGAACATGAAATGGAGTCAGGAGAGTGAGCAGGCGTTTCAAGCTTTGAAAGAGTACCTAACAAGCCCCCCATTGTTATTCAAGCCGGTTCTAGGAGATGAGTTGCAGATTTACCTGGCCGTATCAGAAACTGCAGTAAGCGGGGCTTTGGCTAAGGATTGTAGCGACGGTTTTCAAAGACCCATATACTATGTGAGTCATGCTTTGACCAAATCAGAAAGGAATTACATTCTCCTGGAGAAGCTCGCTTATGCTCTAGTGATCTCAGCGAGGAAACTCCATCCCTATTTTCAAGCTCACACAATAGCAGTGGTGACAGACCAACCCCTCCGCCAATTCTTGGAAAGACCAGACGTGTCAGGAAGGCTAGTCCTATGGGCACTGGAGCTCACTCAACCACACTTGGAATACAGATCATTTGAAGAAATTCTACCCTTGAAAAGAGTTCTCAAGCAGACTACCCCCACTTAGTTTTCATTACAGGTCCTAATAAATATGTACTACATCTCAATCATCAATAAAGTCATTTTCCTTTTCTCTTCCATCTTTGTCTCCAACTATGTTCAACATTAGTGACTATACCCTTGTATGGGAATTCGACATAAACCTCTCGAGACTAGGAAATAGCTCGATAGCCCTCCTGATGCCTTGGTCGGGCTACCACCCCCAAGAAGGATCTGAGTGTAAGAGCATAGTTGCCCTCTAGATCTCGAGACTAGGAAATAGCTCGATAGCCCTCCTGATGCCCTTGTCGGGCTACCACCCCTAAGAAGGATCTGAGTATAAGAGCATAGTTGCCCTCCAGATCTCGAGACCAGGAAATAGCTCGATAGCCCTCATGATGCCTTGGTCGGGCTACCACCCCCAAGAAGGATATGAGTGTAAGAGCATAGTTGCCCTCCAGATCTCAAAGACTAGGAAATAGCTAAGTAGCCTTCATGATGTCTTGGTTGGGTTATCACCCCATAAAAAATATATATATATATATATATATATATAATGTTTGCTTTCGTGTGCAGGATCAAAATCATCATAATTCCCTACACGAATCTTAATTGTTGCTACAGATGCTACTCTGGATACCATTCAAGACCAGAAATAAAATAAAAGTTCTCAAAAGAGCGCTTCGATTTATCATTAAGGACAAGGGGAGCCTGTCCCCGATAAGGCTACATCCAAATGAGGAGCCCAACCCCCGAACTCGGGCTACAAAAAGAAGAAGAAAAATGAAAAACTGATAATGGCAAAACGGGGTGCCCACCCCCTTTTCCGGGCTATCAAAAACAAGGCATGATGAACCTCTTCAAGCTTTGGGACTCTCATGGCTCCCCTCTACTGGCCCACGTTCTTCTTACTAATCCTCACCATCAACCCCCTCTACAGGTAGCTGTACATCTTGGTCACCCTCGCCGACCGATCCTCCATTTAGAGGCTCCATCGGATGAACAGCTGGATCTTCCTCCAAAACTTTATTAATTACGTCCATAACCTCGGGAGGGATAACCGCGTCAAGGAGGGCAGCCAAGGACCCCATCTGGCTTCTGTCGACCTCTATCTCTGTTAAAGGGGGGTTCCATATGGGCTCCTAACCTCTTCACTAGCTCCCGATTGGTCCTCCTCGAATCGAGAGGACATCACTTTGCTGGAAGACTTCCTAGGACCTGAGGTGATAAAGGTAGGAAGATGAAATGAGGGATCTATCTGAGCGGGCTGCTCCCCAGCTCCGGCTGGGCTCGAGGGGACCACCTTGTCGCCTTCAGGGTGAGATAACTCGGCAGCTTTGAGCATTATTTCCTGTCTATCCCAGCCCGCAATAGATGATAAATCAAAGGGAGGAGGAAGAGCCTCCGCGACCTGAAAGGAAGCATAGAAATACACGTCGCTGAAGGAGATCTCCGCATCAGCTTGCAGCTTGGTCACCTGAGTAATCAGAGACTAGTTCTCGAGGTCCAACTTCTTAGCCTTAGATCTCCAGGAATCCCGCTGCCTAGCCCACCGGAGAGATTGAAGACGCTCCTGATCATAAGATTGCTTCATCCTCTCATGATCGCAGCGAAGCTCAGCCATCTCGACCTCGATTTTTCCCTGGCTGGAGGTCACCTCTTCCACTAAAGACCGAGCTTGCTTGAGCAGTTCCCTGGCTTTCTCGGCTTCAGCTTCGGCTTTTGTAGCCTGATCACGGAGGAGGGCTACCTGCTGGCCCATTGCGACATTAAGCTTGAAGGCCTACAAAATACAGAACCCGAGTTAGAAACTGAACGAATTAACAAGAGTAGCATGAAGGAAATACAATTACCTCAGCTAAAATAGCAGACCCCTTGGTTATAAGGACGTCCACAGGCATAGAAGCCATCTTGGAGATCCCGCCACCCGGACAAGATGCTATGAACTACTCCAGGACCTCATCCCGCCCTGTCGAGCTCGATTGAGGCCGGGAGCGGCTGGAAGGAACTTTCGCGACACCTTTCCCAAAAGCAACACCTTTCCCAGAAACCTCCGAGGCTTTGGTTGTTGGAAGCGCAGCGGAATTAGGTGTTTGAATCGAAGGAAAGAGTAGCGACTTTAGCGGCCACGGCCGAGGGGGCAGAAGCAGCCGGGCCAACCACCTGGGGAGCTTTACCCAAAGCCCGGAAAGCCCGCTAGGCAAGAGTGGCCATCTTAGACCCAGGCGGAGAGATAGACGAAGCCAGGGTAGGTTCGACCCCAGAGGAGGGAAGAGAAGCTCCACCTTGAGGAGAGCGTGAGACGTGACGGGTGGCCGGCTCCACGACAAAAACTGTGAATAAGCAGATTCAAAAAGAAAATGTTAGAACCAAGCTAAGTAATAAGGTGAAGCAACTCAAGGATACTTACGAGGAATAGCATCTGAAATCCGCAAATACTTGTTCAGCTTACGAGGATCAAAAGCTTCAGCAGTAGGGAACTTCGGATTCAGATAATTCCGGGCTAGAATAGCCTTTAAGACGGCTTCGAACTTAGAAGGCAGGGAGTCGCAGTCCCAGGAGGGCTTGTCACAGAAATCCAGTAAGAACCTCGAATTCATGCCCTCCGATGAAAATCGAGCTCCCCCAGTCATCCCCCGCCAGGATCCATTCTTCTTTCCACACTGGGTCCTTCTTCGAGGCACCAGGAACGATGAAGTTAAGCTTATTCTTGGCCTTGGCATATAACTGGCCTCAAGGAGCCCCCGACAAGCTCCCAATCAGGAAAAGATAAGCCAGCTCCTCTGCACCTGGCTCCCTTGTCACCTTACTCATCTGGCATTGTTCCCTCCATAATACAAGGAAACCAATCAGATGCCTCCAGAAGCCGGGCGTCAACTAGAGGGGAGCGAGCTGGATGGCGTTGAGAGCCCGTCGAAGGCTCGGATGGAGGGGAAGCCTGACCCCGTTCTCAAGAGCGGCCACATGAATCGGAAGCACGCCTTTAGGGGGATTGAAAAACTTAAAAATTTTGGGAGGCACCGAGATGGATACGCTGTCGGGGATGCCAAACTTTGACTTCAAGCGATCAATCGACACCGTGTCAACGGTGGAATCTGGGACAACCCGAAAATCGTAAGGAGGGAGCCTCTCCCCAAGAGGACCAGGAGCCGAGACCCGACGCTCCCCCGCAGCGCCACCGTCCGCTTCTTTGTCGAAGTCATCATCGACGATATCTAAAGGGTGGTCGGGATGGTTGGAGAACCCAGTCCCGATGGATACATTCCTACTTGACCGTCGACGTTGCCAGGTGGGCCGAGAATCGTCGCCGTCAGAACTCCTCCTAGCCCGCTTCCTAGAGTAAGACTGACAACCTCCTCGCCGTCGAATATGGAATCAGCTGAGTCGCGACTGTTTTTTGACATTATAGAAGACGAAGAATGAAGAAAGAAGCAAGCTTGGAGGAAAAACTATGGAAATATTTCTCAGCAAAAAATTTTTAGCTCGAAGAGATGTGAGGAAGATGAGGAGGAAAACAGACATATATATAGGCAGGAGGGCAACAACACGAGTTACCGAGATACTCGTTTGGTAAAGGTAAAAAATCGACTACAATAACGTAACCGGATTAAACTCGAAAGCGGGCTAATCATCTCATGCCATATAGCTTACGCAGTTAAGAGGAAGATCTCCCCTAGATTCTGGTAACGGTAAAAAATCTCGGGGACTGCCGTAACGCAATCAGATTAATTCGAAGATAAATTAGTCGGTTCGCAACACGTCACTCAAATGAAGAAACTTCCCCAATATTTCGGTAACGGTAAAAAGAGGAAGATTTCCTAAATAAAGTGAAAATCTGACCTCAACCCCGAGCTCGACGTCTGGTGTTCAAGTCAGAGGGGACTTCTGTTAATAGCCAAAATTAGCTAAGGACCAAAGGGAAATTTTCCACCTCCCATACCTGGTTCCATACCCGAGAGTTTCACCGAGAGACCTCTCAATCCTGAGCCGAACTACGATACCACCCCAGAAATAAGGGCGGGCTCCTGAAACATCCGGGATAGAGCCCGGACCCGAGAGCTTCCACTAGGAGACCTCTCTATCCAGAGCTGAACTGCGATACCAACCCAGGAACAAGGATGGGCTCCGGAAACATCCATGATAGAGCCTGAAATGATCAGATCTAGCCCGCATCACCAAAACTAGAAGCTCCCCGAAGTAGAGGTCATCTCGTAAATGCTCCAGAGACTCGTATGTACCTCGATTGACACGGAAGAATGTCCCTAAAAGGTCACGAGGTAAGTCGAAGCCACACCTAGCTTCAAAAGGTCAGTCGAGGCCACACCTAGCTTCGAAAAGGTCAAGGGAAGCTAGATCTGGCTCCAAGCTGGATGAAACTTCTCAGATATCAAGGTCAAAATACTAATCAACCTCCCTGGTTGATGCACCACACCATATCGTTATATCCAACGACCTCTATAAAGGATCATGCTGAAAGGATATGAGGGATACACTGAATCATATCTGGAAACATTACCTATATGCAGAACAAGTAACAAAATCCAAAAAAGGAAACAAACTGATCTCCACCACGATACTCTCAATTCGGATATTAACTCAAAGTCAATGACAATAAAATGAGAAATCCCGCCCAATAAGGAGGAGACTGAGAAAATCAAGGGAGAATCAGTCTGTTGACCTACAAACTATCTATAAATAGAAAAGAAAGGAAATGAAAAGAGGAGACTACTATTCGACAGGCATACGACAAACAATCACCCATTCCCTAGAGAGAATTGGGAGAAAAGATAAAAGAATTTATGTACTGTATTTGTATACCATGCACATTCAATAAAAACATTCTTGCTTTCTTGTCATTTGATAGATCATTGCTACACATACAATAAATCTTGGCCACCACCTACGTGGTAGTGGTTTCGAGGGCGTTAACTGAGATTTCTCATCCCGAGCAAAATTTCCGTTAATAATTCCTTCAACCATCTCTTCTTTAAGATTGTTGTTCTCAAACTGTTTGATCAGTGCTCTAATCCGATAAATATAGTTAATTCTCAGTACTAAGCTACCCCTCAAAGAGCGTCTCCCATGCATGTACCTATGCACCTATAAATCCAAAATAACAAGTACAATCAAAGTAAAAGAAACTTAAATAAATAGCTAACACTAAAACTAAATCTAATCGCAACTATGTATGCCGATCCCAGGCAACGGCGCCATTTTGAATGTGCAATATTTTATATACCGTGATATGCACTATTCAAAAAAATTTATAAGATCCCAAGATGCACTCAAATAAATATAAAACTAGTATGTGGCAAGTATGGGTATCGTTCCTTAGAGATCAAGCGATAGTTATGAGTAAATTAATGCTTTAGTTAAAAATGCAAGAAAAGTAAAGTGATATGGTTTTGGAGAAAAAAGTAAAACTAAAATGTAAACTAAGCTAAAATGCACTAAAATGTACTATTCTAAAAAGGTATGGATATGTGATATGTAGATTAAGGAATTGATGAATTCAACAAGCAAACAATGGGTGAAGAATGAACTCACATTAATTGCCATTAACTAATATAACCACCCTAGGATGTATAGGAGTGATTATTTACCTCTTGTGAGTGCCCAAACCTTCATGAATAGCAATGGCCACCCACAATTGGTTATACAATGTAAAAGCATCTATCACATAAGGGACAAGTCTCTTAGTTAAAAATTACCAACCCATCCTGTATAGGTTGATGCTTTATCTATCACATGCAAACAATCCTAGGA
Organism: Dipteronia sinensis; assembly: GCA_033220585.1. Lineage (NCBI taxonomy): Eukaryota > Viridiplantae > Streptophyta > Magnoliopsida > Sapindales > Sapindaceae > Dipteronia > Dipteronia sinensis. The sequence goes on from CM065637.1 coordinate 56,447,943, forward strand.
TGTATAGTCTTGATTACATATGAAAGATTAGAATTAGGTGAGATAAATTAGTTCGGATATTACTTGGGTCATGTACCCTTGTTCAATCCTCCTATTCAATTGAGCTTAGAGGACCAAGTATCATTTATACTTGATTCTCTACACATATAATTTCTCAAACAACTCATGAAGAGAGTCATGTACAATCAAACACAAATTGCTTTTGAAATCAAGTAAAACATTGTATAGAACAAATGAGATAGATTTTAATAGAAGATATTGAGTTCATTACAAATACCCATATTTACAAGTGAATCACATCAATCCCTTAATGGGATTTAGCTACTCATAACAAATGGAATACAAGAATAAAAGGGAGGGAAGTAGAGAGGACCCATGTAGAACCTTCTTTCTTCAAGCTTCAATCCACCTCCTATGTCCTTATGAGTAGCAATTGATGAAGATGATGATGGGTTTTTGGTGAGAAAGGCTTTTGGGATTTAGAGAGAGAAAGAATGAATGGAATAGTGTATGGTCGTGGGTCTCCTTTTTTTTCAAAAATCAGATTTGAAAACTATTTAAACTTCCTTCAAAAACTGGGCCAAAATGCTGATGTGACGAGCTGGGTATCCCGTATAGCACGGGTAGGTTACCCGTGCAGTCTTCATTTCCCTTTAGGTTTGCACAATGTGCATGGGTATGTGCACGGGTGGATGACCCATGCACCACTCGTGCAGTTGCCTTCGCCCGTGGCCTTGCTCCCTGGTCTAGTGAACTGCACGGGTGTGTACACGGGTGTTACTCGTGCAGATACCCATGCAGTTTGATCTTCTAAAAATCAACCTTCATGTGCACGGGTGAGTGCACGGGTATGCTACCCGTGCACTATTGCTTCCTTCACTTCATTTGTGCACTAATTGGTCCATTTTGCCCCCTTTCATGCCTTTTTGCCTAATGTCTGCAATAAAAACCAAAAGAGCCATAAATACACATAAAAACGCTTAAGAACAAAACAAAGAGAAAGGATATGAGGGCAAAAATGTATGACATTTTTGGCTTGATCACTGAGACCACCCTCATTTTTAGGAAGACAAGTATCCGACCATGAAACTTTTGCCCCTTTACAATTTCCATCAACACCTTTCCACACAAAGGAGCAAAGTTATGCCCAATATTCCTCAGAACCTTTGAAGGGAGACAAATGTGACTAGCCCAAAAGACTTGGATACTAGACAAAACCGAGATACTAAGTTGTAGCCGACCCACATAAGTAAGACAACGATTCATCCAAGAAAAAATTATATTCAAAACTTTGACCAAAATGGGAGAGCAATCAAGATGACTTAACTTTGAAGAAATTATTGGAATCTCCACATACCTGATAGGAAGCGAGCCAACATTATAGCCAAAAATGTTGTTGAGTTGCTGTCTACTATCATTAGGCACACTCGAAAGAAAAATATTACCCTTGGCCAGATTAGCTTTGAGGCCTGAGAGAGAAGAGAAATCATCAAGAGACATCTTGAGAATAGTAGCAAAAGGTGTAGAACCATGACAAAGCATAATAAGATCATCCGCAAAACATAGATGAGAAAGTTTAATCTTGTCAAACTTCCAATGATATTTATAATGTTGGGAATCTTGAATGTGCTTGGCTAATAACTTAGTGAGAACCTCCTTAGCTATAACAAAGAGATAGGGAGACATAGTATCACCTTGACGAAGCCCCCTCTTACTATGAAAGAAACCAGCAAGTTCGCCATTTATAGAAATGGAGAATTTAGGAGTTGTGATGCACGCCTTAATCTAGTTTATTACCTTCGAAGGAACACAAAAAGTAGCAAGGGTTTCTAACAAGAAGTCTCACTCCACCGTATCAAAAGCTTTCATCAAATCCACCTTCAAAGAACACTTGGGAGAGCTATCGTCTTTATGGTAATTCCTCATAAGCTCTTGGACAAGAAGAATATTATCACCAATCCTTCTTCCGGCCACAAAAGCTAATTGAGGAGGGCTGATAATGTTAGTAAGAATAATCTTAATCCTATTTCTAATGATCTTAGCGATAATAATGTAGAGAGTATTGCAACATGAGATCGGTCTAAAGTCCATCATTCTAGAAGGATTTGGGACTTTAGGAACCAAAGCTAAGATCGTTGTATTGAGTTCTTTGAGAAGATAACATGTTCGAAAAAACTCATGAACTTCATTGAGTATGTCTCCACCAACTATATCCCACGTCTTTTTAAAGAAATGAGCATGAAAACCATCAGGCCCTGGAGCTTTATTAGGATTAAGCGAGACGCAAACATCACGAATCTCTTCATTAGTGACACCCTTGCTTATCAAGTCAGCTTGATCATTTGAAATATGATTATGAATAATAGTTTGAAGTGTACCAGCTCTATTTAGTAAAGGAACCGAGCATCCGAGAATTTTCTAAAAGTGGCGGATGTCTTCATTTTTGACAAGAACATCACCTTCAATCAAAGAACCATCTTCCCCCATAATAGATAGAATTTTATTTCGATTTTGTTTACCATTGATAGCCTTGAAAAAATATGAAGAATTTCGATCACTAGCATGTAACCATTGGATTCTTGATTTTTGCATAAGAAAATCTTACTCAGCTTGAAGAGCCATAGTATAAGAATTAATAATATCATTTTCTTGCAATCTAAGAGTGTTATCAGTAGGGTGGGCATCAAGAAGATGTTGACACTCTTCAAGCGCTTCTTTGGCTTCGTTCAATTTGACTGTCACATCACCAACCTAGTTCTTGTTAAGAGATTTTAAAGCGTTCTTGAGAATACGAAGCTTCGAGCAAAGCTTAAATTGCATAGTTCCATGAACGTGTTCCTGCCAACAGCTCTTAACAAGAGGAATAAAGTCTTCCCTCTCCGTTAGAAAATTGAAGAATTTAAACGAGCAATTCTTCCTTCTACCTTGTAACCCAAGCTTAACCAAAGATAGACTATGATCTGAAATACTAGGTGGGAGAAAAATGGATTCTAAATTCGTGTACTTACCTAGCCAAGCATCATTAACGAGCACCCTATCCAATTTCTTATAGATACAATCATCATTACTTCTTTTGTTACATCAAGTGTGGATAAAAACTCGAGAACCACAAGTCATCCAGTTCAGTAGCTTGTAAGCAATCTGCAAACTCATCCATAGCAGCCAATCATCTAGAAGGACCCCCAATAGTATCACGAACCCCTCTAGCAACATTAAAGTCTGGAAGAACAATCCAAAGGGTACCAGAAGAAAGATTAGCACACATATTCTCCCAAAGTGCTCCCCTAGCTCAATCATCATTAGAACCATTAACAAAAGAGATTCTAAATGTGTCATTGTTATCAAGAAGACAAGCATGATAGTGGATAATCTGGTCGATTTCACAAAATTTGCTCACTTTAAGAATTCTTGGGTCCCAACCAACCCAAATCCTTCCAAGGCTATGACTATTCTAGTTGTCAAGCATGTCCCATTCTTTAAAAAATAGATTTGATAACATTGGGTTTATTAATGATTCTCACTCGAGTTTCAACCAAGCAAACCAAACTAAGCTTTAAATCAATCAACATCTTCCTTACCTCCAGCTGTTTAGGGGCAACACTAAGACCCCTAATGTTCCAACAAGCCATACTAATCATCTAAAGGTGGTGGGAGACTCCACCTTAGCTATAGAGCTATGAACCTTGCTTGACTTAGAGGCTTTAGAATTCCACTTCTTCTTCTTATGTCTAGAGGCCTCAGAGGTGCTAGAGAGACCTACAATAGGAATCTCATCAATATTCTTGATCTTGGAATGCCAAAGAGAGATATCGGGAGAAGCTATGGCAGGAGAATCTTCATTACTATAAGCCTCTTCTTCTTCTTCAATGAGAGCCAAGAACTTGTCGGAGGTATCAACCACTTCTTTCTTAGAATTAGCAGCAATGATATGGACTTCACTTCGCAAAATTGGAAGAGGAAGAATAGAAATACCTGTAATAGGCACATCCTCAGAAATACAATTAGAGAGGGGGGTAGATTGTCCTCCACCATTATTTGAAGCTTCTTCAACCTTCGTACCAACAGAGGAAACCTTACCCAAATTAAGGTCCCCTGAAGGAATGGAAAATGGAGCTGCACCATGATTGACCTTCACCCACTCTTGCTTCATTTTGGAACCACGGTTCTCGTCAGATCTGCCTTCCACATGCTTTAGACTTGGGCAAGTAGCAGCATTATGACCAAACGATTTTCATTCAGGTCAAATCTTTGGTTTCCATTGATATTCAACCAGAATTTTAACACTCTCCCCATTATTGTGCTCATCACCTTCGCCCATAAGTAAATCAAAAGAATAAATTAACTTGCTAGTAACATCAATTTTGACGCAAATTCTTACGTACGAAATTCTTTTCGTTGTTTCATTTAGACTATCAGCATAAAGAGGCTTCCCAACAGCACTAGCTACATAGCTTAGCCCCTCTTCAGTCCAACAGTCTAATATTCCTGAGGAATATTTAAAAACTTGACCCATACTAGAACCTTAGAATAAGATTCTTTCGTTAAAACAAGCCGAGAGCGCCATTTCTTAAGAATAATTATTCTTCCAGTAAAAAGCTATGGATAAGCCTCAAGAACTTTAGAGCAAGAGTCATCATCTGAGAACTTGAAAAAATAGAACCCTTTTTCATTAGCTAGCACCTCTAGAAGACCACCATTGCCCCCAAATCTTCATAGCAATATTGTTAACAAGAGAGAATGTGAGCTTTTCTCAATAAAATAACCCACTAAGCAGTTCTTTGAATCCTTACATCATGCATCAGCAACCTCCATTGGGGGGGGGGGGGGGGGGGGGGGCAACACACTTTCTATTTCCATTGTTAATAGGCTTGTAGAAGGCTTGTAGAATTTGAGCTTCACGGGCATTCGGTTTGGACCACCCTCATTTTGAGAATAAAGAATACTTTGAAGCACATTGATGTAGCTAATAGGCCTTTTTTCGAAAATACTTGGGGAAGATTTTCTAGGTTGACTAATTGCATTATTGAAGGCTCCATCATCCAAAGGGGAAGTGTCAAAATTTCCTTTAGAGGCATGCTTTTGTGCATGGCAAAAAAAGGAAAAAAGGGACTTTTGCTTCAGAACTGATTTTTGGGAGTTGTGACTCGTCTTCTACTCTATCACGTTCATGGAATTATGAAGAACATCTATTGTTGATTAACCTTCAGTCTCAAGAGACAAACCATCTTTATTGTAAATAGCTTCATCACCAGCTGTATTTTCTTCAGTTTGAGAACTCAATCCAGCTCATGGGAAAGAGTTTTGTTTGAAACAAGTTTAGACTTGTTAAGGTTATGTCCTCCACCTTTAGACCTATTATTACTCTTTTTTACAACACTAGCTTCCAAGAGAGAAGGAAAACCAACAAAAGAAAATCCATTGGATATAGTAAAGGGTGGATTCTCCATGATATAACCAGCTGGATGCACCAAAGAGTAGGAGATAGCAGCTGTGTTGAGTGAACTTGGACCAGCTCCTTCATTGCTGGGCAAGCTAGAAAGAAGCACTTCTTTGCTAGACTCAATATTGCACTTAATAGGAAAACTAGATTTTAAAATGGAAATGACACCAGCAGAGGGAATTTTATGAGGGAGGGAGGGAGGTTGACCTTTCATGGAGGAAATGGGAAGAAGAATACCAGGAGTGGAAGGGGAAAGAAATTCTGAATTTCTGAAATGGGCGGATTTTCAATGGTAGACTCCTTTGGAAGGACTATAGAGAAGGAGGAACGAGGCTTGTTAGAGACAAATCAAGGAAAGGTTGAGTTTTTAGGTGAGGAAGCCATGGATGGAGAAGAATCCACTATGGGAATGGGCTGGGAATATGAAGGTGCAGTAAGGAGTTCTAGAGAGAAGGAGGAGCATCTCTCTCTTAAGCTTATATGGGCCATGATCTATAAGAATCTCTCACTAAAATCCGTTTAACGATGAGATTCATATATATCAACTAATGATGGATATATGTGGGTGATCTTAATCATGAGTGTCTTATCGACTCCTTCAGGTTAGATCGTGGTCTTTGATATACCATGGGTGAAGTGGGAGTTGCATTCCTGATCAATGTGCTCTGTATGTTGGGATAGCGGTTTGGCATGTGGTTGGGAAGATTTGTACACAATAGTGGAGTCTGCTCCTTGCGAGAAGTAGATGATACTTCCCTTAAGGGTTGATTCGGGGCTTGAACAATATGAGCGCTCTCCTAATTCTGTGAGGAATGTAGGATTTATTGTTTATTGACGACGATTTTAGGGATTATGTAAATTAAATCATGCGTCACACAAGTTATATGTAATTTACGATTATGTAAGAAATCGAAAAGAGCAAAAGAAGAATAAAGCAAGTAAGATTTATATGGAAAACCCTAAAGGGAAAAAACCACGGTTGCCGGCGACGGCAAGAAGAAAATCCACTATAAATCAGTTGTTACAAGCTCAATCTTACTTACACCTTTGAATATCTAATGATTCCTTAACCCTTTTCGGGTGTTTTTAGGGTCTATTTATACATGCACGGACCCTTAATTTCTGGAGTACAAGTAAAAGAATTTGTGGCAGTGATTTAATGAAGTACAAATAATTCTGAGTTATTGGAGTCGTGCTAATCTTCCTTCCCGTTTTGCTTTACTAAAATCTTTAGAGAAATCTGTTTCCTTATCAAAATGTACTTGGTGATACATTATTTGAGGAAGACTCTTTTTTACGTATTTTAGTCGTGATTGCATTGAATTCAACGTTATCAACATGTCAGGCATCTGAGCGTATCTAGAAATTGCCCACGTGTCATTTAGCCGACCGTTTTCCAAACTTGACCAGATGTCTTTCACCCCCGACCAGGGATCTACACCCGATCAGGTAGCTAGACCTGATCATTTGGGTTGACCCAATCGTTTTCTTTATTTGACCAATCTTAATACCTTGGTAGGACTTTTTTCACCCAACTATCTGTGTAACCCCAATCAACATTGTAGGGTTATCTTCTAGCCATTTAAAGTTGGCTTAGTTTAGTCGGCATTTGTGACACGTTACTTATTATCCCTGTGAAACACGACGTTTATGCTGACGTGCTATCTTTCCGGATTTTACTAATAACAATACCCCCTTAAACATTCAAACCGAGCATCTCGCTCAGAAAAGATAAATCTCTCGGTGAGATATGTTTAACTCGGGAGTCTTTTGTCACGTAGTTCATTAATGCTTGCTAATGCTTGACTGCTGGTTTTTAATTATAACCACAAATGTTTGATTTGCCTTGGTGATTTGATACGCATGATGTAACTGACGGCAGCTTTTCAAATTTCGAATGGCGAGTGATCTCCAGGATTCGCACGCTAACCACCACTCTCGCAGGACATCATCTTCCCCTATATATATTTTCAAACCCTTCATTCTCCCTCTCATGCAATATTTACAGTTTTTTCTTCAGAAATTGCAATCTCGTTTTATCTTGAAATCCTGTCTCTTTTAGACCTTCAACTTCGCTAGTCGTCAACGTTCTCATTTCCTCCAATTTAATCATAAGGTATGGATCCTGTCACCCATCATCGATTCGTTGAGTTATTGATGCGTGCTATTGAAACTAGTGACAAAGAAAATGCTACTAGGCTTGAATTTATCTAAGGAGGGCATTCTTGAAACTTATCTCCTCCACTTCAGCCTGTAGCCCTCGACATTGATTATTTGATTGCTCACCCTGAATTTCAACCTTCATCTTTTGATTCGAATGTTGCTAACACATATATTGCTTCTCCTGGTACATACCCAGATATGTTGAAGACAGCTAGATCCGGTTGGGGTAGCAGACCAAGCTCAAGGGATTCTACTTGAATAGACCTCAAAATTCCATCCCAACTGTTGAAGATGGAAGAAGTTCTTTATTACGATTCTCCGTGAAACAACCAAGCGCCTTTGACTCAGAGGTGAATGTAGCAGATATACCGGAGTTAGTGAAGTACAGTGAGAGATTTAACCTCCCTCGATCAGCTGAACTTTTCCTGAGTGGACAACGCACAATTTGGAATCCCTATCGGGGTGCTGTGGCCGTTTATGGGGTAATGCTTATGTCTAGGGTCACATTGCCCCTCCTACCGTTTATTGCCCGATTTCTAGCTAAGGTCGGGATTTCTCTTGCTTAGCTTTCCCAAAACTCTTATTGGGTCCTTATGAGCTTGTGGCACCTGTGGAAGCAATTGGTGCCAAGTACCCCCCAGCCCCACAAGAGATTCGCAACTTCTATACTTTGGGTCGATCGAACAATGGGGGTACTTTTCATCTTCAATTTGTTTCTATTAACCATTGGATTCTAGAGGGCTATAAACAATGTCCTACACCCCTATCCAGCAGAGATCACAAGGGTTTTATCTGGGGCTTCCCCACCTCCAACAAATACTGAAACAACAACTGGTACTTCGTTCAAGGTGAATGGGGCGAGATCATGGTCACCGATACTCGCCAAGAATTAGCTAGGAATAATGTTCCTAGGCACTTTTGCAATCCTGAGCTGTGGAATAGAACTCCTGATACGCTCACTGAGGACCAGGCCAAGAATGTAGTCAAGGCCTCTTAAACAGCTTGGGAAGCCAAGGATCGGCCTGCGTTGTTTGCTGAGAAAGATCTTCTGGATCTGGGATTGTTTCTCCTTATCTCGAGTCTGCGTAAACGCTGTAGTTTTCCCGAATTAAGTTTACCCATTCTGACATATAGTTTCAATGTACGAGATGGATATCGTAGCGGGTGAGCAGGCTAAGAAGATTAAAAACCTCGACAAAGTTAGCCGAGCAGAAGCAGCTGCTCAGTTGGCTCTAGGGATTGCCCACCCTCCCCCCCAAGTTATGGTCAAGCATACTTATGAGCGTGATACCAACACATCTTCAGGCGTTCATGATCGGGAAGGAGAGAATAGACCCTGCGATCGAGACCAATGAATAGAGGCAATCTCCTAGAGGATCAAAAAGGAGATTTACCAAGGAGACGACAGCTCGAAAGTTGGCCAAACCCTCTAAAAGGTTCTCAATTAGGAAGGTGAGCAAAATGACTGAAGGGTCCTCCGCTTCTAAAGCAGCTCACAAAATGAAAGGAATTAAACCAGCAAAAGGCTCGGAGGCTTATCAGACTGGAGTCAAGCCAATTATTCTTGAAGAAGATGATGAAGATCAAGACATGCTGACTGATCTGATCCGTATGGAACAGAGATAGAAAAAAGGAAATGATCGCGCATCAACTCCATTTGCATCTGCCATTACATTACATGATCAACCCAAAATGTATGATCAAGCTACTGCGGGGGTCAGTAGACAGGCTACCTCTCAACAAACTCAATATGTTCTTCTAGCTGAGCCAGCTATCCTTCAAACTAACCGTCCAGCCGATCAAGCTTCCTGTAAATCTCTAATACAGCGTGCCGATAAAGCCGTGATGAAAGTTTTTGTTATACGTCAAATAGTCTTCATTGACTCAGATTCTGACTAGGGGCAAGCCAGACCTGAAGAGGTATCAGCCGACCCACCTGCTCCTGAAGATAATCTGTCTGCCCATGAGGCTAATTATGTTAATAAAGTTTCCATACAGCTGGGCCATCATTCTGGGCCCTTGCCCATTGTCGTAGTGGCCACCTCTATAGGCGGTGCCGAAGCAGGCCCATCAGGAGCTACTAGTCAAGAGCAAACTGCTGCCACACCCCCGATGACTTCTCATGAGGCCACTTCTCTTATTCTAAGTTCAATCCCAACTGATCAACAGCCTCATGGCCCATAGGTGATAATACATCCTGCTGCAGTCTGCACTCCTGGCTTAGAAGAGACGTCGGTCGACCCCTTTGACATGCTGAAGTCCATGTCTACTGGAAGGGGCTATGTCGGAGAAGGTTATTGGACTGACTTTCGGAATGCTAGTGATGCAGAACGAGTCCGTGCAATTTATAATAATGGCGTATATGTATGTGCTTCTTACTCTCCTGTTGATTCTTTTGGTTTCAGGTTTTACAATCATAACTTGTTTCTTTTCTTTTTAAGGCCGTGGAGGAGATGACCAGGGATATGATAGCTTAGAAGAAACAGGCTGCTGAAATCTCTCAGCTAAAAAATGAGCTCGAAAAGAGAAAGAAAGCGATCAGTTCTACCTCAGCCAGTGAATCGAATCTGAAAGAATCCTTTGAAGAGAGGTCGAGGCAGCGTGACGTGACCAAAGAGTTCTTAAGGAAATCTGTGTCCACCGTTGAGACCCGAGCTAGCATAGCAAAGGAAAATCTTACCGATCTTGCTAAGAAAAACACTCAGCTTGAAGCAAACTTATCTAAAGCCGAACAAAGGTGTGCTGAGTTAGAACGAAAGGTTGTCCTGGCCGAGCAGGCGGCTATCAACCAAGAAGTAGAAGCTCGAGCTCCTTAGGAGACTTTGGCAGCTTCCCAGCAATCTATGCTCAAAGCCCAACAGGGATCTGATGAGGCCAAGCTTCGTTACGAAAGTCTGGCCGAAGATCTAAAGCAGCAAAAGGACAGTGTGGAGGTGCTTTCCCAAGAGGCCAGATTTGCCCTTGAGGCCAGAGCGTTGATCAATACAAGAGGTCCCCTGCTTTTGAAGCTGTCATGCTAAGAGAGCTAGAACGTGGGCTTACCACCGCTCGCATAGTCTTCAGGGGTAATGAGAGGTCCATCGGAGAAGCTCATCTAAAATGGGATCGGACGATCGAAAAATATAAGGCTGAGTCCCTAAACGCGGTAAGGAATCAGAGGATGAGATGGAGGGCTTATTGCAAATCTATTAGGAAGGACCCCCATGTAATGCATCTAGAGCTCTTATCCAAATCGTCACTGGTGACCTTTCATGCGGGCAAGAAAGGTGGTTCAACCTCCAAAGGTGTTGATGCTGGACCTTTGCCTAAAACCAATTACTCTCCTTTAATGGCTAAAGATTCTGAAGATAACATTTGCTAGCCAGATTTTGGAGATCTGACCAAGGGTTATGAAGAAGAAGACAAACCCCCCGGCAACTCCTGACTTGGTGGCTCTTCGGGAACTCCTAGAGCTTGATCTATCCCTCATCATTGTTATATTTTTTGTTATGTCACATATCTTGTAAATCTTTTCTATATCACTATGTAAATGATTACTTCATTCTTAATGATACAAATCTTTATTTACTTCATATGAGTTCCTTTAGTTTGACAGATCATCTTAGCTGACCGCCACTTCTAATCAGTTATCTCGTTAACCGATTATGGCTGATTGATCGATCATGTTCTGAATTGATCGAACTTGACTGATTGCTAACCCGACTAGTTAAATTACTAACTAATCGAACTTGGCTTACACTAGTTTTGTTTCGAATTGACCATCTTCGTTTCAATCAGGTATCTTTTAACTGCTCGTTGTTAACCCAGTCAATTATCTTATTGGCTGACTGACCTTTGGTCTAGTCTGTTTTGTTATTAACTAGTCGTTGGTTGATCTGGTCAATTATCTGATCTACTAACCAAACTTGATTTGTTGCACAAACAGTTTCTGGCTTTGCTTGCAGTAGCCATTCGTGGTTATACCATTTATTTTGTCAAGTAGTGTTCTTTTAAATGACCATTTACATGGTATCTAATTTATAGATGCTTCTCTTTTGTCTGTCAACTAAGTCATTGGGATGTCTCCCAATAGTCTGTTGCTCAAGACTCGTTGTAATAGGGATGGCTTGTGTCTCATTATCTTTAACTTATCTTAACCGAGTATCTGGCTAATGGTATTCAAGTATGAGAGCTAAGTTACCCTATTCAACCTTCTACGCATCCCTTCAAGTATCTATAACCTGAAGGTGCTCTAACATGTTGGGGTTTATGCCCTAAATATGTAATTTGTAAATGGATTTATGAAATAAATAAAAAGAAAAGTTTAATTCATTCTTGTTGTGTTTTTTATTTTATAACTTGTGCATATATTAACATCCTAGATCGCCGGATGTAATCTCGAACTGTTTATATGAGTGTCATATACGGATGGATACAGTAAGAGACGTGCAACCTAAAGAGTCCATAGATAGCAAATAAAGCTGGGTACTTTATTTGTGGTTAATCTATAACTGCGATCCATTTCATAATGTACGATGATTCTATCCTGAATCATTCCTATGTGATATTGGAATGGAGGCACCTTGTATGATGTGATCATATAGGACTGGGCCATGATCTATATGAATCTCTCACCAAGATTCGTTTATTTATGAGATTCATATATATCAATTAATGATGGCTATATGTGGGTGATATTAATCCTGAGTGTCATATCGACTCCTTCAAGTCAGATCGAGGTCATTGTTATACCATGGGTGAGGTCGGATGCAGTTCCTGATCAATATACTCCATATGTTGGGATTGCGGTTTGGCTTGTGGCTGGGAAGGTATGTACACAATAGTGGAATCCACTCCTTCTTGTGAGAAGTAGATGGTAGTTCCCTTAAGGGTTGATTCAGGGCTTGGACAATATGAGCGCTCTCATAATTCAGTGAGGTAATAGGATTTATTGTTCATTAGAGAATCAACGGTACTTAAAGGATATATGTTATTAGAGAGGTATAACCGACATTATGACCCAGCTCTAATTATGAACTACTGTGGAGGATCACACCATGTGTAATAGCTATATCGATGGACACCGAGTTGTATCGGTTTGTGTAAAAGCGTCTACAGTTGAGAGAGTGCAGCTTGTGGTTTTTAGTGGAATAACACCGGAGTTAATAATCAAGGAATATTAATTAAAGAGTTTAATTAATGATTCCGTGGATTATTAGAGCTCAAAATATTGTGGGTCCATTAGGCTCCCTTGCTAGCCCGATCGATTTAGGTAACAAGGGTCACGGTTAATTAATTGGATTGTCCAATTAATTGTGTTACGAAAGTGACGTATTTATTTAGGGATTAATTGAATAATGAGATTATTTAATTAATATATTAATAATTAAATAAATTAAATAATTAAATATTTAATTACTGGATTAATAATTTTGAATTATTAATTAATTATTAAATGGAGGTTGCAGATTCAAATCATGACTAAGACATAAAATAATTAGATTATTTTATTCTTTGAGAAGTCTAGTATTTAAGTTTAAGTTAACTAGGGTTATGTGGGAGTTAAAATCCTGCTCTACCTATGACACATAAATACTAATTATCTTTTGAATATATAAAGATATATTTGGGAAAAGATAATTATCTAGTTTTAAAAATATATAATGATATATTTATATAACTAGATAAGTGAGAAATAGTCTTCGATTGAGATTTGAACAACTCACAAAAGAGAAAAAAAAAACAAGAAAAGTGGTGCGGCAATCAAGAGAGCAAAAAGCATAAAAGAGAAAAAGAAGCAATGTGTGTTGTGTGCACTGATTGAAAAAAAAATTAATTAAGATAATTTTTTCTCCTAGAATTGTTCTAGGTATTTTTTTCTCTTGGAAGAAAAAGTTTATTTTTCTTTTCTCTTCATCCTCCTAAGTTCTTGAGTACGTGACGCGCCCACACGCAGTTACCAATTCCAGAAATAGCTAGGAAGATCTGTAGTACATACCAGTAGCATATTGCATAAAGTGAAGGAACCTTCAAACATTGGTAAGGTTCTAATTTTTTTATATTGATTACAAATTCTTGAGTTTACATATTGTATGTATTTGTTCCGGAAAAATAATTACGATCTCAAGTTCACTGGTTCCAAAAATTTTAAAACCTATTTCCGTTGCGTTACCAGTGAACGAGGTTCCAACAATTGGTACCAGAGTCAATTTTTTTTTTCGGAACAGGAAATTATTTTCGATGCTCCCATATGTATGATTGTGTAGGCACTGTTTAAATTGACTGTATGTTGTTTTTGTATGTATATTAAATTTGTTAATTTACAAAAACATGATTGATCGTTAATTATATGGTACTGTGGATTTAGGGTTCATGGGTTGTATTATATTTTTTTAATATTTTTTTTCTGTTATTGTATTGTAAAAAAAAAATAAAAAAATTGTTGTAACCTATATTGAAGACCTGAAAAAAATGACGGAAGAGCGAAATTTAAAATACGCGCGACGGAGGTACTGTTCACGGGGCACTATTCATACAGTACTGTTCACGCTTTAATGTTCACGAACACAGTTCACTAGCACTGTTCATGAAGTACTGTTCACATCGTCTTGCACGGTGTTGTTAGCAAGTGTTGCCTAGTGCGTTCCATGCGGATTTCCTATTTCAGATTCATGAGATGAATCAGAGTGACGTAAAGAGACTAGAAGACTCGAAAATTACAAGAAGACCAAGGAATGCCTTGGAGATATTTTTGTATCAACCGATTACAAATAGTCACCCTAGGATGTATAGTGATGACTTCTAACTCTCTCACGGATTCCGACCTAGGATGTATAGTGCCGAAAAACACGATCGAGGTTAGATTAAAACCGCGGTTCCGGAGTCGGAATTCATGACTTTCCGTCTATTCTTTAGAGCATTCAACAACTAAATAGAATGTATATGTAGATGCAATACTCATACATAATACAAAGATATCTTGCAAAGAGGATGTATCTACACAAGAAATCAATGATAAACATTCACAACAAGAATAGATCAATGGAAGATAGACATGAATATCAATATAATATCAAGTTTATGTACAAGCCCAATGTTTAACTAACTACTCCATCAACCCCTTAGAGGGGATTTAGCTACTCATTACAACTAGGAAACCAAGAGAAAGGAGAAAGAAATAACCCTTGGAGAACATCTCCTTCCTTGAAGTGGCTCCAATCTCCTAACTTCCTTGAAGTTGAGTAGAGAATGTAAGGATGAGAGAGAGAGAGAAAACTAGATCTAAGAATGCTTAATCTCTGCTAAACGGAGTCAAAAGCTCCTTAAAACGTTTCTATACTTTTCTATTTATACTAGATACAAAAATAGGTCACTTAAGCTTTGAAAATCAGACTGGCGCGCTCGGAGTGCGGGTGAATTACCCGCACTGTACCCGCACTGTATGGGTTGTCTGCAAGTTCAGTTCTCGGATCTGGGCATTAGTGCGGGTGGAGTGCGGTTGAATCACCCTCACTTGACCCGCACTTTGATCGCACTTTGATCGAACTTTGATCGCACTTCCCTGTCAGGTGCAAAATCTACCTTCTGTTCTTGGTACAAGTGCGGGTGAAGTGCGGTTTGATGACCCGTACAGTACCCGCACTCTAATGTCAGGTACAATTCTACTCTTCTGTCTTTGGTGCAAGTGCGGGTGGAGTGCGGTTTGATGACCCGTACAGTACCCGCACTCTAATATCAGGTGCCTCTTCAACTTCTCTAGTTTGGCATTAGTGAGGGTAGAGTGCGGTTGGATGACCCGTACAGTACCCGCACCTTATCGTCAGGTGCAACATCAGCTTCTCTGGTTTGGCAACGGTGCGGGTGGAGTGCGGTTGGATGACCCGCACTGTACCCGCACTTTATCTCTATACTTGCATTTTGCCCCGGCTATGCACATGAGTGCGGCTGGAGTGTAGTTGGAGTGCTGTTGCGACCCACACTGGACCCGCACTGTAGAGCTGTTTGTGCTCCTTTGCCTTTACTTTCGCCCATTTTCTGCTGGAATCACCACAATATGCTTCCAAGCCTGTCTCTACATCATTTCCTACAAATAAGCACAAAACAACCAGTAAGAGATATAAAAATGCACGAAAATAGAACATAAGGTAAGGATCTGAGGGCCTAAATATACAACATATTTGGCCCGATCAAACACCCCCAAACCAAACTTTTGATCGTCCTCGAGCAAATCTAATCAAAACAATAAGACGCCAACTGAATTTAATTTCTATATACCTAAACAATATCTCAACAATGCCGTAAGTTGCATGTGTGATATGATACAATTAGGTGTGATATAGAGGAGAAAAACATATGCACAAGATCAAGAGCAATTTGGAGACACCCAAGGGAGGCTCGTACGAACACGAATCCCACACCTAAAGGCATTCATGAATTTAGGACCACTTACTCCCATACCTTGAGCATAATTCGCTTCAATTCTAAAGCTCACATGGATCCTCTCTTTTCTTTCCTCAAGAGTCCTAAGTTCCACACAACAAGTATGCAAAGAAAATTTTGCATAAAATTTAAGCAATGAACTATCCTAGGAACAAGTCACCATGCCATGGATGTGAAAGATCGTGCTTCAACAAACATTCCCGAACTAGACTTATATGGATCAAATAGGGCTTTTCAATCGGTTATAGTGTGGCTGTGGGGTTGAATGAGTTTACACAAAAATATGGAAATTAGGAGTTCAAACTCACCAATCATGCTAGAATATATCCCTACTACCACACCATGTTCTTTTCTTGTTTAAATGCACCCCTCTAGGAAACCATTTAACCCACATTTGTACCTTCAACGTTGCATTCCGTTTGGCTGTTTTTAGCATAAAACACTTTCATTATGGCACTTCAAGTACAATCTTTCTTTAAAATTTTCTTTTAACAATTTCTCAATCACAATGTGGTACTCCATTCGAGTTGTTACAATTTCCCTTTCTTAGGCATTTAGGGTGCATAACTTACCCCTTTCCTTGCATATTTTCAACAACTATTTCATTTTACCTGCTGTAGGACCATTTTTACCCTTTTTCATCACTACCATTTCCCATCCTAACATGATTAGTACAAGGGTAGGCATGTGTTTAGGCTATTGGGTATATGGTTGAATGTGGTACCAAATGAAAGGGTAAGTGTTTGGCCTCAAATTGGCTTTGGAGCACACAATATGGTATGTGGTGTTTAGGCTATAGAGGTAATTCAAAACACATACATTCCCTAATATCACTTCCACAACCATCTAAAAAGGGAATGAAAGCATTCATCACACAATTCACAAAATGATGCAAGTCCTATGGCACATGACATAAATGACGAGAGGCGTGTTTAAGAAAAATCAATAATGCACTCAGAAAACGCACTTTCATGCTTGTGTTTGTGATCTCACGGGTATCTCCACTATTAGAACAAGACATGGGAACAATGAGTCCCCAATACTTAACACCAACGGGTGGGACGAACCCATGATGGTGCAAGCTAACCCTGAAGTGGCACCAAACTATATCACAAGGTCAGAGCACATATAAGGAACTCGTCAAACGCACACTCTAGAGGCATCATACCCACTGGATTACAGTTTGAAAAATGGACAAGCGACAAAATTGAAAAATTGGACACTAAACTGTACAAGGCGGAGGCGTAATGCACCCCCAAACCAAAACTCAATAATGTCCCCATTGTTGGAAAGAACAAGCATAATCTCAACAAATGGCGGAATGAGGGATCAACACCCCCAAACCGAATCTAGACATACATTAAACCATGCTCATTCAAAATAACAAAAACTAAATCGCATTCATTGAAACTTAAGTACAAAACCGAAGGTAGAAAACTCCCTTTAGAAGGAAGATCGTTCGATGTCCATGCGTGTTATTGTGTGCTTCCCAAAAGATGCACAACCTAGCTTAAAACCACACAACAACTCTACCAAACGAATATTAAATGCGAAAAGAAAAGAAAAATAAGTCTAAACCGCTTAAAAGAAAACACAAATACAAATACAAGCAATAAAAGTCCCAGAATAATAACAAATAAAAATGAATGGATGGTCAATCTTCGTCGGAAAAATCCCTTTCCGGTTCACTGGCGATCCCTTTGCCTTTGGGGTCGATCTCTAATCTGATCCGCTCTTCATGCTCCCTCCTAGATCTCTCCATAGCAGCTCTGAGCTCTTCCCCATATGGGTCAATGTCTGGACCCCCTGAAGAAGGTGAGAAAGCTGTTGGCCTCTTCTTCTTCTACGGATAACTTGGAAGGCTGAGTGCCTCTCGCATGTCAGTGAGGTTGCCCCAAATGTCTGTAAAATACTCATTGGCTTCCGCCCTGCTTTCAGTAATCTGCCTCCTGTTGTCGGCGACCTCAGTCCTGAGGTTCTCCAATCCTGTAAGCAAGGTCTGCTAAGGGACCTCTCCAAACGTCTCCTGCGGGGGTGGGGAAGCAGCGGGCCTATAATCACCATATTCGATGTAAACCGGCTCCACATCTGGTTGTTCCGGGATGTCTTCAACCTGTCTGCTCGTGCTGCCCCCTCGAGCAGGTTTTCTCCTCCCTGTTCGGACCCTGACACCAGAGGGGTCCTGCTCTCTGACCTGGTCGTTCCATGTGAATCGCCCAACTGGCCCCAAACCGCATTCGAAAGGGTCGGATCCAAAATCTACTCCGGCAGTTCTGCAGAATGAGGTAATGAGGCTAGGGAAGATTAGTGGCTGCTTGTCCACCCTGACCCCTCCCAACTCCAGAATCTCTCTCTTGACCAGAAAGCCTATGTCGACTAACTAATTTTGCAGTATACAGTACAGGATCATGGCTGCATTGAAGTTCACGGAAGTCCTGTGCTTTCTGGGGATCAACGAGTGGGAGATGAACACATGCCAAAATCCCAACTCACTCCTTAAGTTGGTGTGCTTCATGCGGTGATCAAGTGCCACCCAAAAGTCCATTGGACGGATCACTAACTGATTTGCAAAATCCACATTTTGGGTAACAAAAAATTCGCTCCAAGCCACCCCCTGCTTAAGACGTCCGACTGCTTCGGGATCAACTGGAAGCTCAGTCCTATAGTACATGTTAATGTCCGCTATAGTCATCCGGACTTCTACCCCGTGGACCAGAACCAAAGAAGTGCGCTGAAAAGTTTCAAGTACCATTCCAGCAAAGAATTCTTCGACCACACGTCGACAATACATCGGGGGGGGGGCTGACAAAGGTTTCCCATCCCCTTGCTTCAACCATTAGAGGAATCGGGGTGCCCTCCAGCTCTTCAACTGCTATCCCCCTCTCCACCACTATGTCATGCTCCCTGAAATATTCTAAACGGTCCTCGAAATCTGGGTGCCTCATGCATGGCGGTGGAACTTGGGGTCCCCTCGGCGGTCTTTGTTCGGAACCCTGATTGCTTTGCCTAGTTGCTCTCCTGGTTCTTCCTGACATTTGCACAATAAACAACAGTTTTAATGCAACATTCAGATCAAAGAACCAAGAGGTTATGAGGAAGGAATTTGAAAGGACACATATTCTGCCAGGAGGATAAAGTGCGGGTGGAGTGCGGGTGAATGACTTGCACTGTACCCGCACTCTAACTCGTTATCAGATACCAGCACATGCAGAGTTTCAATTAATGTAAACATTTCATAATCTCAGCATATCATCGACCGAATTAACACCAATATGATTCTAACTCATGTATAGGCTTCCATTCAACCATCTAAACCCAAATTAATGGTTTGAACATCCAAATGCAATAGAAAATCAATGTAACAATGAACACATCACATGCATAATTAAATAACACCCATCATTTTATCCTTATAGATATTAGCAAAGGCGAAAACAAAAGTTCAAAACCCTTACTAATGAAGTTCATGCATAAGAGGAAAAATAATTTTGATAAAGAGGGTTAGGGTTTGGATTAGAGAGATATGTAATGAAATTAGAGTAAGAATCCATACCTTGATTGCCGAAAAATCGAAAACGTGGCACACACGGAATACCTTTCAGTTGAGAAGAGGGAAAAATTTGAAGTTTGCTGTGTTGTTTAGTTTTTTGTGGCAAGTGGAGCCCTAGAGAACGACAGGCAGTATATATACTGCGACCAAAGTGCGGGTGGAGTGCGGGTGATAGACCCGCACTTTACCCACACTTTATTACCTGATGCCTTCGGAGTGCGGGACGAGTGCGGGTGACTGACCCGCACTATAACTGCACTGTTCCCCTGGACAGACTCCTGAACTCTGCCTTGCAACTGTATCTGCACCAACACTAAACCCATTAAACATTCTCAAGCATTCTCAAAAGTTTACAATAACAAAAACTAACCATCCGAAAAATACAAATAAAAATAAAAACACTAAAATAAATTCAAAAGTGGGTGCAATGCACTCAAAGTGGGACCCGGTCAACCAAATGAGGTTTTTCCGGAATGGGGAGCACATTCAACTTGGCCACCCAAACCGGTGCCAAATGCCTATGCACTGCATCTCTCCCCACTTCCAGCATTTGACCGACTAGGCCCTTTCGAACCCATATTTGTTTATTCCTTAGTGGGTTCATCCTAGATCCAACTCTACTTGTTTTGAACTGTTGGAAACTAAAGCAATAAGCTTTAGTGTGCCCTTTTTGGAACAAAAGTAACAAGTAATAGGACGGTTAGGGAAACTCCCTGTTCGATTGTTGGCGTGGGCCACTTTCTGTTGTCCGAATCTGAGGGATTTGACATTATTTTCTATCACAGCGAGTTGCTCAATCAAATCACACTCCTTGACCTTGGCCCGCTTCAACTCATTATCTTTCATGCTCAACTGTTCTTGCAATTCCCTGACCGCCCTTGCGGACTCCTCCACACCTAGTTGAAGTTTCCTTGTCCTTCTCCCATAGTCTTCTTCAAACTCTTCTGAGAGCTTTGCCAATGCATCTAATTTCTTGGAGACTAACTCCTTTTTGGTGGCAAGCTCCACTACTTGTTCTTTTAACCCGTTGTTCACTGTTGAGAGATCATGCAATTTCGTCTTCAACTGTCCATTCTCAGCCTTAAGCAAATAAACCTCCAGTTTGAGCTTTGTGTTGTCTTGCTCAAGCTCACCTAATTGTTCGAAAAGTTCAGTATTTGCTTCCTCCTCTTCGAATTCTGATTCTTGCCTTTCCTTAATGCAGTCTTGGTTTCCCAATTCCATCTCCTTAACACCCTCAAAGGCTTGAACAAGGGTGAGCACCCGGCTTTTTTTCTTTCTGGAATTTGGTGCCTCCAAGACTAAACAATCTCTGACTTGGCTTGTTCCGGGGGATGTTACCTTGAAGTTCACACTCCTACCTCCACAGCTGAAGGAAATGTCCCTAGAACAATTATCAACCACCATACTCGCTGTGGCCATGAATGGCCTCCCCAACAGTAGTTTCCAGTCCCTACCACCGGATTCTGCTCGTTTGCAATCCAACACCACAAATTCTACCGGCACCATCAAACCGTGCACATTCACATAAACTTCCTCCACGATACCAACTGGGGTGATGGGAGAATTATCCGCCATGATGAGAGTCTGGGAGGTGAGCTTGATTGACTGAATCTTCAGCTGTTCATATGCCTCTAAAGGCATCATATTGATGCTAGCCCCCATATCAAGGACCGCTCCCATCTTTGGTGAATTCTCTATTTGTACCTCTATGACGAAACTCCCGGGGTCCTCAAGTTTAATGGGAGAGTATATGTCACTTCCCTTTTCTTCCTTATCTGTGACCTCTACCATACTTTCCTCGGTTTCATCAATTCCCAACTGGATGACCTCTAACACGTTAACATGTTCATCGGAGTTTGATGCCTTCTCCTTGTTCTTGACCAATGCATCAAAAATCTGTGCCAACTGAGTTTCCATCTTTTTTAGTGACGCCCCATGACTATTAGCCCTCTGATCATTGGATTGCATGTAAGCTGACATTCATTGCTCAGAGGCATGCAAGGTGTTCTTGAGGGCTTTTGACCCGATACTAACCGTTTTGATCACTGTGTTCATTATCTCCTCTAGAGACTTGTCCTTTGGTTGGCTAGCGGAAGCGCGGGAATTGAAGTTGGACGGTGGGTTACCATATGAACTTCCCCATTGATTGTTGTTGTTTGCCTCTCCTTGATTGTATCTATTGTATCCCCGGTTTTGGTACCCTTGGCTATTGTTTCCACCTTGGAAATTGTTGTTGCCACCTTGGTAATTGTTATTGCCACCTTGGTAAGTGGTTGCTCCTAGGTGGTTGTTGTTGGACCAAGACAAGTTTGGATGGTTTCTCAACCCTGGATTATATGTGTTCGAATATGGGTCATTCCTAGGCGGCCTTGGAAATTCTCTAAGGGCTTGGGCTTGCTCTTCTTGACTGAAATGCCCTTCTCCCCCTTCAATCTCCCCCATGACTTGACCAACTCCTTGGGAGGACCCTGGTTTTCCGATTATAAGCTCCTTGATTGATTGAAGCTCCTTGTTCATTCTAGACATCTGAATCTGAACTTGGGTATCCTGACCCACTTCTATTCTTCCACCCCTTCTCACATGTGATGTCCTCTGTTGTGAGTTCTGGGCAATCTTCTCCAGAATGTCAAAAGCTTCAACTGCCCTTTTGTCTGCTATAGTTCCTCCGCATGCATTATCCACCATCATTTGGGTTATCGGTGAAAGTCCACTATAGAAGGAATTAACCTTCAGTTCTGGATGGTATGTATGCGGTGGCATTTGAGCTAACAACAAGTTGAACCTCTCCCATGCCTCATGGAATGGTTCACCGTCCTCTTCGACAAAGGATGCTATCTTCAACCTTAGGTCTTTAGCCTTCTGTGATGGAAAATACTTGTTGAAGAAAACCTTGCAGACTTGGCTCCATGTCACCACTGATCCTGGCCTCAAGTTCATGTACCAAGTCATTGCGGCATCTTTCAGACAATACTGGAAACACCTGAGATGAAGCTGCTCCCTTGTCAGTACTGCTTGGCGAGCCATGACCGGGAAGGTTTCTAATGTGGCCCCATACTATTTCATTAATTGGAGGCAATCCTCGGCAATTCGCCCACTAAACGATGGCAGGAGGCTAATGTGCATAGTTTTCAACTCATACTGCCTTGTTACATCATCCAGTACTATGGCAGTGGGCACATTACCTACAAACGGGAGAGTGTACTCGCCCATGGTGAGGCCTAGCTCTTCATCCCCATGTACACTTCCCTCATTCTCTCGAGCCTGCTGCTCATTCTCTCTATGATCGTCCATAATTCCCTTTAATTGCCAGGTTCTTCTACCCAACGAATTGATGTTATCGATAACTGGCAACACTGTTCCTCTTAACGATCTTCGTCCGTGCATATACCTAAAATCCTGAAATTTCACAACTAACAACGCACAACGTAAATGAGAAACAGATAGGGCAGAGCAGGAATATTACTAGACTAACCTTACTTATGCAAAACTAATTAAACTAACATGCCGTTCCCCGGCAGCGGCGCCATTTGACGATTACATTTTTCTCTTATTGTCATTTTAAAAAGATCAGTCCGTCAACAATATTTGATAAAACCTCACAAGCCTAATTTAGTTTGAAAACATAAATATAGTGGCAAGTAGGGTGTCGTCCATAGGGAGCGGAGCTAGCTAAATTAGTTATTGCTAAAGTAATGATATGTATATATATAATAGCTAAACATGAGTTGGTGAAAATGGTGGTGGTGAATTATACTAAAAATAACACTAAATTAATTATGCAAATTAATGAAGGGGGAAATGGAATGAGGGATATATAGAGATGATGGAAACTAAGGAGTTAATGGATACGAAAGTAAATACGGGGCAATGCAACAAACTTGTCAATAGCACGGCTATTCAAGGTAACCGACCTAGGATGTATAGAGTCGGTTATTTATCCCTAGAAGGTGGCCAACCTAGGATGTATAGTGCGGACCACCTATTAGGGATTAATCCGTGTAAACTACCAACCTAGGATGTATAGAGTTGGTTGTTTATCGGATTCTAGAAATGAAGATCGTCTACCTAACAATGACTCAACCGATTACAAATAGTCACCCTAGGATGTATAGTGATGACTTCTAACTCTCTCACGGATTCTGACCTAGGATGTATAGTGCCGAAAAACACGATCGAGGTTAGATTAAAACCGTGGTTCCGAAGTCGGAATTCATAACTTTCCGTCTATTCTTTAGAGCATTCAACAACTAAATAGAATGTATATCTAGATGCAATACTCATACATTATACAAAGATATCTTGCAAAGAGGATGTATCTACACAAGAAATCAATGATAAACATTCACAACAAGAATAGATCAATGGAAGATAGACATGAATATCAATATAATTTCAAGTTTATGTACAAGCCTAATGTTTAACTAACTACTCCATCAACCCCTTAGAGGGGATTTAGCTACTCATTACAACTAGGAAACCAAGAGAAAGGAGAAAGAAATAACCCTTGAAGAACATCTCCTTCCTTGAAGTGGCTCCAATCTCCTAACTTCCTTGAAGTTGAGTAAGAATGTAAGGATGAGAGAGAGAGAAAACTAGATCTAAGAATGCTTAATCTCAGCTAAACAGAGTCAGAAGCTCCTTAAAACGTTTCTATACTTTTCTATTTATACTAGATACAAAAATAGGTCACTTAAGCTTTGAAAATCAGACTGGTGCGCTCGGAGTGCCGGTGGAGTGCGGGTGAATTACCCGCACTGTACCCGCACTATATGGGTTGTCTGCAAGTTCAATTCTCGGATCAGGGCATTAGTGCGGGTGGAGTGTGGTTGAATCACCCGCACTTGACCCGCACTTTGATCGCACTTTGATCGCACTTCCCTGTCAGGTGCAAAATCTACCTTTTGTTCTTGGTGCAAGTGTGGGTGAAGTGCGGTTTGATGACCCGCACAGTACCCACACTCTAATGTCAGGTACAATTCTGCTCTTCTGTCTTTGGTGCAAGTGCGGGTGGAGTGCGGTTTGTTGACCCGCACAGTACCCGCACTCTAACGTCAGGTGCAATTCTGCTCTTCTGTTCTTGGTGCAAGTGAGGGTGGAGTGCGGTTTGATGACCCGTACAGTACCCGCACTCTAATATCAGGTGCCTCTTCAACTTCTTTGGTTTGGCATTAGTGCGGGTAGAGTGCGGTTGGATGACCCGCACAGTACCCGAACTTTATCGTCAGGTGCAACATCAGCTTCTCTGGTTTGGCAACGGTGCGGGTGGAGTGCGGTTGGATGACCCGCACTGTACCCACACTTTATCTTTGTACTTGCATTCTGCCCCAGCTATGCACATGAGTGCGGCTGGAGTGCGGTTGCGTCCCGCACTTGACCCGCACTGTAGAGCTGTTTGTGCTCCTTTGCCTTTTCTTTCGCCCCTTTTCTGCTGGAATCACCACAATATGCTTCCAAGCCTGTCTCTACATCATTTCCTACAAATAAGCACAAAACAACCCGTAAGAGATAAAAAAAATGCACGAAAACAGAACATAAGGTAAGGATCTGAGGGCCTAAATATACAACATATTTGGCCTGATCAAGTACTCGGTCAATTCATGTATGCTTTATATTATGTGATGGTAAAAGCATTGACATGCATACATATGTCATTTAGATTAGATGTGCCTACACAAATATATTTGATCTGTCATACATGCATCATAGCCTAATATTTTATGTATTTTTTTAATATGATTAAAATAGGTAAATACATTATTGGCAATGAAAATGAGATTAGTTTTTTTTAATAGTTAGAAAACTTGTTAATTCTCATTAACATTAATCTAGTAATTAAAGTGTTTAATAAGTTAGATTAATATGGTCATTTATTGTAATTAGTATTAATATGATTTATGACCTAATAATAAATTAACCGAATAAAGTGTTAGAGTTTTAATAGTTAAAACCTGGTAAACACTATCATAATGATCTGACCTTAGTAAATAGTTTACAAAGGCTTAGATTATTCACTAGTAGATTAGATTTTTAATTGTTAAAAATCATTAATAATTTATTAGTTAATTTGAAAGAATTTCTTAATGCGGTAGATAACTTGATTAAAGTTAGCCGTTTGATCCTATAGAGTCTAGGTGCATTAACGAATAATAGAAAACCGTAATTTTTAATTAGTGAGTGGGAGAGGGATATATGACATATATATCCTGTAGCCTCCATCATTAGTTCAACACCGTGAGATCTGAGTGGGGCCTCGTGACGGCTTTGCTTTCGTCCTCCCTAAGGAGGGTTTCCAAAAAGATCAATACCAAGGTTGACTTCTTAATGGATATGATATCTGAGGGTATTTCGGGATTGACCGACCCTAAAGCTGCAATTCTCGAGTTAAGCTCGGAAAATCTAAAATGGTGGGTTACACTAACACAGGTTTTGATTAAGTTTTGTTAATTAAAAACCTGACTGAATAAACGATGGTTGAATGATATGGAATAAGAGATATTCTAGAATATCATTTGATTGAAAATGTCCTGGTCCAACATGCAAAGACTTGACCGACCCTAAGGCGGCACTTCTTTGTGGTATGTTGGATTGTCGTGGTATAGTAACTGTTTTTTTTAGTTATTTCTCGTTCATTAAACATGTTCATGCATCATGTTTAAATTTATGCTAAAGCAATCGCACATGTTTTTTAATAAATGACTGAATGAATATTTCATTTATTTCAGCAATTATGTCTTCTGCATTACTTCAAATTCTCGTAAAAGACAAATTAGCTGGTGATAACTACATTAAGTGGAAACTTAATATTAATGCAATATTGGTCACCAAAGACCTCAAGTTTTTGCTTACGGAGGAATGTCCTTTGGTGCCTACCACCAATGCCATAAGAACTATTCGTGAGGCATACCAGCGATAGGTCTCATCTGATGAGAAGGTCCGAACATATCTATTGGCTTCTATGACAGACGTGCTTGTCACATAGCATGAAACAATGACTACAGCATTCGAAATTATGGGGTCGTTGCAAGCTATGTTTGGGCAGCCCTCCGAGCAAAAGCGACACGAAGCTGTTCGTTCAGCTATGCTCGCTCGCATGACGGAAGGTACATCAGTTCGGGAACATGTCCTGAGCATGATGCCCTACTTCAACACAGTAGAAGTCAATAGCGGGGCCATTGAAGAACCCAATCAATTGAGCATTATACTGACGAATTTTCCTAAGAGTTTCGATCAGTTTAAGAGCAACTACGGGATGAACAAGTTAAGGTTCAGTCTCACATAGTTGCTCAATGAGCTCGCTACTTTTGAGTCCTTAACTAAGGACAGTAAAAGTTAGACCGGTGAGGCAAATGTTCCCGAACCATCTTCCTCCAATAATAAGAAGAGGAAGAGGTCTGCTGGGAAGGTGAAGGGTAAGCCCAAACCAAAGAAAGCCCAGAGCAAAAAGAAGAGCATCTCCATTGGCAAGGGCAAGGGAAAATGTTTCCATTGTGACAAGGTCGGGCACTGGAAGAGGACTGTCCTCAGTACTTGGAGGAGGTAGCCAATGGAGAGGTTCCTTGGCAGACTTTGCTTACCAGATTGGAGAACCTCAGGACCGAGGTCACCGAAAATAGGAGACAGATCACTGAGAGCAGGGCAGAAGCAAATGAGTACTTCACGGACATTTGGGGCAACCTCACAGACATGAGGGAGGCACTCAGTCTTCCGAGTTATCCACAGAAAAAGAAGAGGTCAGCTGCTTTCTCACCTCCTTTAGGGGGTCCAGTCATTGACCCATATGGGGAAGAGCTCAGAGCTGCTATGGAGAGATCCAGGAGGGAGCAGGAAGAGCAGATCAGATCTGAGATCGACCCCAAGGGCAAAGGGATCGCCAGTGAACCAGAGAGGGAGTTTTCCGAAGATGATTGACCATCCTTTCTTTTTCTTTATTATTGATCAGAACTTTTACTGCTTGTATTTATATTTGTATTATCTTTTAAACGGATTAGACTTATTTTTCTTTTCTTTTCGCATTTAATTTTCGTTGGTAGAGTTGTTGTGTGGTTTTAAGCTAGGTTGTGCATCTTTTGGGAAGCACACAACAACACGAATGGACATCGACCGATCTTCCTTCTAAAGTGAGTTTTCTACCTTCGGTTTTGTACTTAAGTTTTTAATGAATGCGATTTAGTTTTTGTCATGATGAATGAGCTTGGTCGAATGTATGTCTATATTCGGTTTGGGGGTGTTGATCCCTCATTCCGCCATTTATTGCGATTATGCTTATTCTTTCCAACAATGGGGACATTGTTGAGTTTTGGTTTGGGGGTGCATCACGCCTCCACCGTGTACTGTCAAATTTTTCAATTTTGTCGCTTGTCCATTTTTCAAACTGTAATCCAGTATGGGTATGATGCCTCTAGAGTGTGTTTTTGACGAGTTTCTTATATGTGCTCTGACCTTGTGATATAGTTTGGTGCCACTTAAGGCTTAGCTTGCACCATCATGGGTTAGTCCCACCCGTTGGTATGAAGTATTGGGGACTCATTGTTCCCATGTCTTGTTCTAATAGTGGAGATACCCGTGAGATCACAAACACAAGCATGAAAGTGCGTTTTCTGAGTGCATTATTGATTATTCTTAAACACGCCTCTCGTCAGGTATGTCATGTGCCATATGACTTGCATTATTTTGTGAATGCGTGATGGATGTTTTCATTCCCTTTTTAGATGGGTGTGGAAGTGATAGTAGGGAATGCATGTTTATTGAATTACCTCTATAGCCTAAACACCACTTACCATATTGTGTGTTCCAAAGCCTATTTGAGGCCAAACACTTACCCTTTCATTTGGTACCACATTCAACCATGTACCCAATAGCCTAAACACATTCCTACCCTTGTACTAATCATGTTAGGATGGGAAATGGTAGGGAGAAAAAGAGTTAAAATGGTCCCACAGTGGGTAAAATGAGATAGATGTTGAAAATATGAAAGAAAAGGGTAAGTTATGCACTCGAAATGCCTAAGAAAGGGAAAATGGTAACAACTCAAATGGAGTACAACATTGTTATTTGGAAATTGTTAAAAGAAAAATTTGAAGAATGATTGTACTTGAAGTGCCATAATGAGAGTGTTTTATGCTAAAAACGCCCAAACGGAATAAAAATGTGGGTTAAATGGTTTCCTAGAGGGTTGCATTTAAAGCAAGAAAAGAACATGGTGTGGGAGTAGGGATTTTATTCTAGCATGATTGGTGAGTTGAACTCCTAAAAATTCCATATTCTTTTTTGTGTAAACTCATTCAACCCCACAGCCACACTAAATAATGAATCAAGTATTTTGCAAAGAGATGAGTATGAGCAGTGGAAGACCTCAGATGATATGGCCAAATGTTACATTATGGCTACTATCTCCGACGTGTTGCAACAGCAGCATGAAGGAATGGGGTCTGCTGCTGATATTATGATATCTCTGGAAGAGATGTTTGCTATGAGGTCTAGGACGACTAAGAGAGAGGCAGTGACTGCTTTTATGAATCTTAGGATGAAACCTGGACAGGCTGTGAAAGATCACATGATGAAAGTCATAGCACATCTAAATATTGCAGAATTAAATGGCGCTGAGATAGATGGTGAGACCAAAATTGACATGGTTGTCACCTTGAACAAAAAGGAATACACCTTGCAGGGCCTGATGCGAGATGTTCAAAGCGTTGAAAAGATCCTTGTGAAAAGCAAAGGTCAAGAGATTCATATGGTTGGTAAAGTTGCTACTGTGAAGACCCGTCAGAAGGTCAAGAAACAATAGAAGAAAAAGCAACTTGGGCCTACCAAGAAAGTAACCAAGATTAAAGGGAAATGCTTCCTTTGTGGTGAAAAGGGAAATTGGAAAAGAAATTGCCCAAAGTCCCAGAACAAGAAGGAAGAAGGTAATATTAATTATCTTGAAACATGATTTATGGCAGATTCTACAGATTCTTGGATCATAGACTCTAGAGCCACTAATCATGTTTGTTATTCCTTACAGGGGTTCCAAGAAAGGAGAAGGCTGAATAAGAACGAAATCAATTTGCGCTTGGGCAACGGATCGTTAGTGTCTGCAAGTGCAGTGGGAGATATTAGAGTTATTATAGATTCTAGTAGGCATTTAGATTTAATAGACATTTATTATGTACCTCAATTCAAGAGGAATTTAATTTCAGTTTCTTGTTTAAATAAATTTGGATATTCGGTTACTTTTAATAAAGCTTTTATTATTAGTAAGAATGACAAAATTGTTTGCAAAGGTACATTGGAAAATGGTCTATTCTTTTTGCATAGAAATATCTCTCACTCGTTAGACACAGAAATAACGGAACCTAATCATAAAAGAGTAAAATTATCAAAAGATGAAACCTACCTTTGGCATTTACGCGTAGGTCACATTAACCTTTATAGGATTAAAAGATTGGTATGTGACGAACCTTTAAGTGACTTAAAGGTTGATGATCTACCAACTTGTGAATCTTGTTTGGAAGGTAAAATGACCAAAAGGCCATTCAATACCAAAGGTGCAAGAGCCACTGAATGTTTAGGACTAATACACACTGATGTATGTGGTCCTGTGAGCATTCAAGCTAAAGGTGGATATGAGTACTTCATCACCTTCACAGATGATTACTCAAGATTTGGTTATGTGTATCTCTTGAGACATAAGTCGGATGCTTTTGACATGTTCAAAGCATTCAAAGCTGAAGTAGAAAATCAGCTTGAGAAACGCATAAAAATCTTGAGATCTGATCGTGGTGGAGAATATCTATCTGGTGAGTTTCAGCAATATCTTATTGATAATGGGATAGTTTCTCAGTTTTCTGCACCAGGTACACCTCAACAAAATGGGGTAGCAGAAAGGAGAAATAGAACTCTTTTGAACATGGTTAGGTCTATGTTGAGTTATTCAACACTTCCTATTTCTTTTTGGGGATATGCTCTACAAACTGCAATATATATTCTAAACGTGGTACCATCGAAGTTGGTTCCTGGAACACCATATGAGTTGTGGACTGGGCGAAAGCCTAGTTTACAACACATAAGGATATTTGGTTGTCTTGCACATGTGTTAAAAGGAAAGACAGAAAAGATGGAGTCCCGTTCGGAAACATGCATATTTGTGGGGTATCCAAAAGGAACTAAAAGATATTATTTCTATAGTCCTAATGATCTAAAAGTATTTGTTTCAACAAATGCTTCATTTCTAGAAAAGGACTATATGAATAATTTTGTGCCCAAAAGTAGAATTGTCCTGAATGATATGTCAGGAGATACAATTCCACAAGAGGTTTCACAACCTAACCCAATGGTAATTTCCACCCCAACACAAAATCAACAACCTACCATTCCTCGTCGTAGTGGGAGGGTTATAACCTAACCTGAAAGATACATCGGTCTAGGAGAATCTGTTGAGAATCTCCCTGACGACGATGATCCCTACACGTACAAGGAAGCAATGGAGGATGTTGATTGTCACCATTGGCAAAAGGCAATGCAATCTGAGATTGAATCCATGTTCGATAACAAAATATGGTCCCTTGTAGACTTGCCTAAAGGGATAAAACCCATTGGGTGCAAGTGGGTATACAAGAGGAAAAGAGGTATGGATGGAAAGGTGGAAACTTTTAAAGCTAGATTGGTAGCTAAAGGTTACACACAGAAAGAAGGTATCGATTACGAGGAAACCTTCTCTCATGTGGCCATGCTTAAATCCATTAGGATACTCTTATCAATTGCAGCATCTTTAGATTTAGAGATTTGGCAAATGGACGTCAAGACAACTTTCCTTAATGGAAGTCTTGACGAAAGCATCTATATGATGCAACCAGAAGGATTCATTGAAAAGGGCCAAATGGAAAAGGTATGCAAGTTGCAGAAATCAATTTATGGATTAAAGCAAGCATCCAGATCCGGGAACATAAGGTTCGACCAAGCTGTAAAAGGTTTTGGATTTTTACAGAACCTTGAAGAACTTTGTGTATACAAAAGGATCAAAGGTGACAAGTTGGTTTTCCTTATTCTTTACGTAGATGATATATTACTCATTGGAAACGATGTGGGAGTATTGACATCAGTAAAAGAATGGTTAGCAAAACAATTTGATATGAAGGACTTAGGAGAAGCAAGTTTTATTCTAGGTATACAAGTAATAAGGGATAGAAAGAATAAAACGATTGCACTATCCCAAGCTTCATACATAGACAAAATCTTGTCTAGGTTTTTCATGCAAGATTCCAAGAAAGGTATGTTACCTTTTAGGCATGGAATCAAACTTTCTAAGGAACAAGTTCCTAAGAATGAGCATGAAGAGCAATTCATGAGTAGAATTCCATATGCCTCGGCAGTTGGAAGTCTCATGTATGGAATGCTCTGTACTAGACCAGATATTTGTTTTGCTGTTGGCGTAGTTAGCAGGTTTCAATCGAAACCTGATCCTGATCACTGGACGGCAGTCAAGCATATTTTCAAGTATCTTAGAAGAACGAAAGATAATATTCTTGTATACTCTGGAGGGGATTTAATCCCCGTTGGGTATACAGATTCTGATTTCCAATCGAATTCTGACTCTAGAAAATCCACATCAGGATCTGTGTTTACTCTTGGAAGAGGAGCAGTCATTTGGAGGAGTATCAAGCAATCTTGTATTGCTGACTCCACCATGGAAGTAGAGTATGTAGCTGCATGCGAAGCTGCCAAGGAGGCTGTTTGGCTTCGCCAATTCTTGATTGACTTAAAAGTAGTTCCTAGTGCGAATAAGCAGATCACTATCTACTGTGACAACAGTGGAGCTGTGGCTAATTCGAAAGAACCAAGAAGTCATAAGAGAGAAAAACACATTGAAAGAAAGTATCATCTTTTAAGGGAGATTGTTC
This sequence comes from Dipteronia sinensis, assembly GCA_033220585.1. NCBI lineage: Eukaryota > Viridiplantae > Streptophyta > Magnoliopsida > Sapindales > Sapindaceae > Dipteronia > Dipteronia sinensis. The sequence continues at coordinate 56,480,398 of CM065637.1, forward strand.
AGAGGGGAGACGTGACGATTACCAAAATCACGTCGGCAGAAAATCTAGCAGATCCCTTCACAAAGGCTCTACCTCAGAAGAGTTTTGATGGGCACTTAGAGAACATGGGAATGAGAGATATGACACATTTGCTATAGCGCAAGTGGGAGATTGTTGGGATTATGCTCAATAGCAAGAGTGTAATATTGTAATTGATAATCTTTTCATATAAATAAAGTGATTTCTGATTCTGCAAAATCTTATAGCATTTATAATTATAATTGTCAAGGTAAATAATCATAAGGTCAAAAGACTATGAGATATGAAGAATTGTTTGTACATCCGGATATGTATGAGGTAGACACAATTCTTTAGTTAGTCTTGAATAACGTTCACAACTTAAGTTAAAGGTTGGGCACCTCTATCTTGATAAAGTTGTAGAATTCTTTTACTACTATTTGAGTGGGATCAAATGAGTTATGATGAGTCTAAAATCATCGAAAGGTTTTCGAGTAAAAGAATCTAGTGCACTGGGTGCATTGAACTGGATCACAATGAAATACTTTATCTAGAACCGTCACTAGATATAAGTCTTTTCATTATCAGGACAATCAGAGAGTCTATCTAAATCTTGAGATAAATGATGGACTTATGGTTGCAAGTGTTATCATTTGAGCTATCAATGAGTACGATTATAGAGCATAGTCTATCCTCGATAGTTTGATGGTATTCATTTGTTAATCGATAGAGGACTTCATTTATAGATATGGACATCGTGGCTCCATTTATTAAATGAGAGTATAATATCATCATATGGATGTTTTGAGGTATTGGATATTAAATGTCAACGTTGAGTTTTCAATAATGATTATTGAAGACATGGCTTCTGGACAAGTCAAAATATCCAAGTTCAAAATGTGGTCATATGAGGAAATATGGTAACTTGGAGAGCTATAGGCGATCTATGATCTCTTGGCGATTACTGATATTATTCACGAGGATACACCATCTCCTATAAGATTGTCTAGGGTATGAATGAGAAACATCTCCTTATTCTATCTTTATTTAAGAGTTCAATTTTAGCCCTTTAGTGAAATGAGTTAAAATTAATAGAACAGACCTAAGTGAATCATTTGTTGATTGTGATTAGGTTATGTCTATTAAAGCTTAAATTTAGATAGCCCGCCAAGATCCACAATCCACACGTACATGCATGGATCACTTGATATATTCTACCGGACCAATTTATGGGTCCATCTAGAATTGCATTTAATATATTAAGAATATAATATGTCTATTATTTATTTAATGGGCTGCACTATTATATTAATATATTAAAAGGAGACATGTAGGCTTGTTTCTTTTAGTAAGAATAAGTCTGGTTCACATGTGGGCTTATATTTAAAGTCTAATGGATTAAATAAAATAAGAAAAATAATATTTGGCCCATATATACATGGTGTGGGCGGAAGGGCTAAATAAAATAGCCTAAGATATTATTTTATTTTATTGTTTTGATTAAATGGGAATTAATTAATTATTTAATTAATTAATAGTTTAAATCAAAATCTTTTCCTGATCAGTAAATTAAATACTATGTGTTGGATTAGGGTTGGAATTCTTTTAAGTGATAGGAGTCTTAATGTGGTAAGGATTAAGTCCACATACACTCCTTATTATACAAAGAATTCGGCCACCACTAGTTCTACAAGGGTTAGGATTCTTGAATTGATAGGAATTAGGGAAAAAGACAACTCCTTTTCAAGTAAGGAAATTAACCAACCATAGATTTCCTATTCAATAAATTCGGCCAACCTATAAATATAAGGTCATGAATTTTCGGCCACCAAGAAGAAGAAATATAGAGAGAGATTTTTGTTTGTTTTGAAAATAAAAATCCTACTCTATACACATAGATTTTCGGCCAAGAGAGAAAGAAAATAAGTTCTCATTCGATAGTGCACTTACAAGCCTTTAACATCAAAAGGTTTTGTGCACACTTTTGATTTAGGGTTACGCGAGTTTCAATCATATTGATTGTGAATTCAAAAGTGACCGGAACTAGTTTTTAGGCTCTTGGTGTTTTACTATTGAAGATCAAGATCAGAAATTCCATACATCCATTCTAAGGTAAGCAATTCAAAGAAAAAGGGAGACCACGCTCCTAGGTGATTCACGTACGTGCTAGGATTGAAGATCTTGCGGATTACCATCGACGTAAGTCAATCGGATCACGCGACAAGAGGTATTTAACTCTAACCGTATATTTGAGTTTAATTAATTAAAGGGTTAAGGTTCAAATCTTTAGAAAAATTTTAAAATATACGAAAATTATTTTTCGCCTTCCGCTGCGGTTTTAAGCAATTTTTCTCTACAACAAGAACAAAGGCGGCGTACGGCAGTAGGCATTACTAACCTTATGGCCTTACTTATAAATTTTGTAGGGAAAAATCGATATAAAACGCAGCGGAAGAAACGAAAAATAGATTTCGTATGGTTTTAAAATTTTTCTCAAAGTTGAACCTTAACCTTTCAATTAATTAAACTCAAATATATACGGTTAGAGTTAAATACCTCTTGACGAGTGATCCGATTGACTTACGTTGATTGGTAATCCGCGAAATCTTTTCCGATGCCCGTGAACATTACCCGCATGAACAGTGATTGTGAACAGTGCTCGTGAACAGTACCGCGAGATCTTCCAATCCTAACACGTACGTGAATCACCTAAGAGCGTGGTCTCCCTTTTTCTTTGAATTGCAAACCTGAGAATGGATGAACAAAGTTTTCTTTTTCCTTTTGTTAGTCACAAAACAATCAAAAGAAGACAAAAATTATTCCGGTCACTTTTGAGTTCTCAATCTAATGATCGAAACTCGCGTGAACCTAATTCGATGTTGTACACACAAGCTTATTGATGAACAAGCAATCAGTGTACTGTCAAAGAATAATCGCTTCTCTCTTTCATGTTTAGTAGAATAAAAATTATCCTTTTCTATGAATTGAGAAGAAGAAGAAAAATTGAATCATTCAATCAACTATGGTGGCCGAATTCTATATGTGGAATTATATAGGTGGCCGAAATTTTGCTGAAATCTTCCTCTAAATAGACTAGGGTTGCCGCAAATCACATACCAAAAAGTGTTTGTGTTGCACCCTAATTTCCATCAATCTTTAGACTTCAAAACCTAATCCAACTCATAGATATTTTTATTCTTTTATTGATTAAATAAAAAGACTTCTTATTTGATTAAATAAATAAAATTAATTATTTATTTTCTTATCAAACAAGTCTTTTACTTTTAATATACTACTACCAATAGTATAACTTTAGGAAATATATTTCCTGATCAGAAAAAGATTTGTTTCTTAATTAAACAATTAATTAATAAATTAACTAATTCTTATTTAATTAAAACAATGAAACAAAATAATATATTAGGTTAATATATACACCTTGCTGCCCCACTTATATAAATGGGCCATATATTATTTTTTTATTTCATTTAATCCATTAGACTTTAAATAAAAGCCCACATGTCTCCTTTTAATATATTAATATAATAGTGCAGCCCATTAATTAAATAACAGACATATTATATTCTTGATATATTAAAAACAATTCTAGATGGACCCTTAAATCGGCCCGGTAGAATATATCAAGTGATCCATGCAAATACGTGTGGATTGGGGATCTTGGCGGGCTATCTAAATTTAAGTTTCAATAGACACAACCTAATCACAATTAACAAATGATTCACTTAGGTCCAATCTATTAATTTTAACTCATTCCACTAAAGAGCTAAAATTGAACTCTTAAATAAAGATAGAATAAGGAGATGTTTCTCATTCATACCCTAGACAATCTTATAGGAGATGGTGTATCCTCGTGAATAATATCAGTAATCGCCAAGAGCTCATAGACCGCCTATAGCTCTCCAAGTTACCATATTTCCTCATATGACCACATTTCTAACTTGGATACTTTGACTTGTCCAGAAGCCATGTTTTCAATAATCATTATTGAAAACTCAACGTTGAGATTTAATATCCAATACCTCAAAACATCCATGTGATGATATTATACTCTCATTTAATAAATGGAGCCACGATGTCCATATCTATAAATGAAGTCCTCTATCGATTAACAAATGTATACCACCAAACTATCGAGGATAGACTATGCTATATAATCGTACTCATTTATAGCTCTAATGATAACACTTGCAACCATAAGTCCATCATTTATCTCAGGATTAAGATAGACTCTCCGATTGTCCTCTTTAATGAAAAGACTTATATCTAGTGACGGTTCTAGATAAAGTATTTCATTGTGATCCAGTTCAATGCACCTAGTGCACTAGATTCTTTTACTCGAAAACCTTTCGATGATTTTAGACTCATCATATTCATTTGATCCCACTCAGATGCTAGTAAAAGAATTCTACAACTTTAACAAGATAGAGGTGCCCAACCTTTAACTTAAGTTGTGAACGTTATTCAAGACTAACTAAAGAATTGTGTCTACCTCATACATATCTGGATGTATGAAAAATTCTTCATGTCTCATAGTCTTTTGACCTTATGATTATTTACCTTTACAATTATAATAATAAATGCTATAATTAATTGTAAGAATCAGAATTCACTTTATTAATATGAGAAGATTGTCAATTACAATATTACACTCTTGCCATTGAGCATAATCCTAACAACTTTATCACCATCGGTAACTACTGAAATTGGACATTTACCGTGCATAGCTTCTAAGAATGTCTGCAATATCCAAGTATATGTATCGACCGTCTCATCCACCAACAACCCGAAGCCAAAAATTGTGGTTTTCGTATGATTGTTCACACCAACAAAAATCATAAGCGGCCTATGATAAGAATTAGTTCTATACATTGAGTCGAATGAAATTACGTCACCAAAGTATCTGTAGTCGCATCGTGACATTGCGTCCGACCAAAATAAGTTACCAAGGCTACCATCTTCAAGAATGGTGTACCGAAAGAAAAATCTTGGATCCATTTCCAATTTCGCAGTCACGTAACAGATAATTGAATCAGCATCGGAATTAACGGATGCAGACCTCTGGACGGTGTCGAGCCGGTTCTGTAGGTCTTTCCTGGTGTGTCCAACAGCCGCATAACTACCAGACTGATCCAAAAGGTGGTCCATCACTTGGGAAGTTTTAATTCCAACTGATCTCAGTTATTGCACTTGTGCTATATCACAATCTTCAACATTTCGATGACAGCGAAGGAATTGGCTGTGATTCCCAAGTGATAACTTATGACTATGCTCATTGACAAACTTTGTAACCACTCATAACATTTTCTCTCTGTCAAAATTAATTTTCATTGATGCGCGACATCCTTCCCTAGTCTGCCCTCTAGGTTCACGTACCCTATCGGTTATGTGAACATGTTTTTTTGATCTATACCCTTCTTTTGAACAAACCCACCTACGAATTGTAATTAATCCATGTGTCCCGACACAACTTGTCCTTACGCATGCTGAACCTCATACCATAGGAATATTTCTTATAAAAATCCTCAGCATCAGTAACACATATAAACTCTTTCCTCATAATATCACTGAATTGTAAAGTTATAACTTCACTGTGTACAAGATCATCGGCCGGTTGCACCAAATTTTCATCAGACAAACCTGGGGTTGTGGAAACATCATCATCAGCTGGTTGCACCAAATTTTCATCGGAAAAATCTGGGGCTGTTGAAACACCACTGTGTGCAAAAGGCACATGATATGACCATTCATTATTGTTATAACTATCATGTGGATTGTACTCCTCATTGTATGTATGTGTTGTGTCTGCCTCATGCCACATTGAGTGTCCTTTATTGTTCAAATCCAAATGTCCAGTTCCATGGCCATAAATTTCATTATTCATATCCATTTTACTACCTACAAGCCATGAACATTGAAGAGTTTGAGTGGAAAAATATTGAGATAAACAACAATAAAATCCTAAACAAAAATTCATGAACGGATTGTGATTCATGCAATTCCATGAACAATTACTTTTCTATTTCACTTACTTGGACGAATTTCGGATGCGGATCAAACCGTCAAGAATCCGTTTTTGGAAGAATGAAATATATGTGTATAGATGTCCTACTGGAGGAAAAATGAAGGTGCAGTGAGTCTGGAGCTTGACTTGGAGAGGATATGAGAGTTTAATGAAATACTTGGTTTTAAAACTAAAAATCAAGTGGGGAAATTGTCTTGTTGGATGGGTTGGTCGACCACATTAATAAGGCAGGAACTTATTAATGGTCATCATGGAATGGGCATGGAATCGGGGTTGCTAGACAAAACCAAAATTACACACCAAATTTTCATGAATATAGTTATTTTTTGGGTTGGGCTGTTACTGTTGTGGGTTCAATTGAAAATAAATGAACTGTGGCTTTGGTGTATTCTGTGATTGGGACTAACACTTGTAAATGGGTTAACATTTAATTCAACAATTGCTTGAGTGAGTCCATTTAAATCTTAAATTGATTAGGCCCACCTGTTTTTATTACATTTGGGTTATTTTTAAAGGAATCCAGCAGCCCATCAACTAAACCCATTTTAGTATCTATTTACATGAATTACAACATAAAATTAAGTACTATAATATAACACAATAAATACTTGATACCATTTATCATGAAAAAAAATCATTTACCTAAGTTGATTGATTTCATTTGTTGTTCTCAACTCTAATTTAATTTTTATGATTTGTATTGAACATACATAACCGAACCAAATTGTAAAAATTTTGGGTCTATGGATGGATTTGACGGATTACAAACAACATAAACTGTGTCCGAATGTATTTTTTACAAAGAATTACAATTACTGCAACACTGAAGTTATTTATATGTAATTTTTTTACCAAGTATTAAGGAAAAACTGTGAACCATATAATTAATTTTACTAAACAATAACTTATTTTTAATTATTATTTTATTCTCAATCATTACAGAAAATAGGTCAATCGTATAGAAAATTAAACTTAAAAACAAATTGTTGTCAAATATTATTTCTATTATACTTTTCTATTAACAATGTTGAATTTTATATATAACATAAGCCATATGTTTCATATATGGGCTCCAAATGTGTATTATAATATGTTTTCGGAAAGCCCAGGACGTGCTCTACAGGTTAGTTATCAGTTTAGGCATCGACAAAGGTCGTTTAGCTTGTCATCCGGGGCACTTTAAGTTTCTTGCACGACAGATGGGAGTTTCTTTCTTTTTTTCATTTAGGTTTTATTTTCGGAAATAATCCGGGATTGTTTCCCGATTTAGTAGAGTTATTTTAGGAGTCAAAGAGATAATTTTCTCTATTTATTTGGTTGTAATCGCTCAGTGATATTTTTAGATTGGACTGAACAATAAAAGATAACTTGTTTTTCTACGGAATTATAGATCAAAGAAACCCTTGTGTGTTCGAACGCGTGTGAGTTCCGTTTTGGACATCTCCTACACTGGGAGGGTAATTACAGTGGGAGGGTAATTGCATTATGGGTTCTGGTTGGTGTGACACATAATCATGTGATCTGGAAATAATAAATACAAACTAATTAACACTAGAAAATGCATCTCATTGCAATAAATTTAGTCAATTATACGGAATTTATAAATTATTTACTGTATAATATGATTTTTGGGTATAGCCGTGTATAAATTTTTTTTTTCATTTTCAATTTTAGTTGATTACTAATAATTTCATTAATTGCAAATATAATTTTTTGATTATAATATATCTATACAGTAATTACACTAGGGATGCATCATGCACTAGATACACCTAAGATCTTCTCTACTAATTTAATCTACAATAACCACCGCTTCATAAAGATTTATTCTGATATCTGTACTGAACAATCTTCATAATGCCAGAAACGTTACACTTATATCCTGAAGTCATGTTCTTGTTTCATAAGCCCGGAATATTTTAATAGTTGAAAACAAAATATGCAATGCATAAATCATGCTCGGAATGATATTATTATAAAAAAATTAGTTTAGAACAAAATGAATAAATACTGATACTTTCATTTAATAATTTATGCCAACAATTACATAGATGACGGTATGCGTTCATCTAATATGAGAAACGTTCAAGTTGTTCATGATGGTATACGTGGACTAGTTCACTAAACGAGTGCGTACAATAACTTGTTCATGAAGGTTTACGTTAACTTGTTTATTGAAAAAGTTTAACATTATCAGATAAACGTTAAACTCGTTCATCTTACGTCGTCGTTGTTCATGAAGATTTACGTTGACTTGTTCAACCAACATTGAACTTGTTCATGAAGGTTTACGTTAACTTGTTCATTGAACAAGTTTAACGTTAATACGAACGTTAAACTTGTTCAACCTATGTTAAACATGTTCATGAAGGTTTACGTTAACTTGTTCATTGAACAAGTTTAACGTTATAAGATAAATGTTAAACTCGTTCAACATACGTTGAACTTGTTCACGAAGAATTACGTTGACTTGTTCAATGGACAAGTTTAACGTTCAGATGAACGTTAAACTTGTTCAACATACGTTAAACTTGTTCATGAAGGTTTACGTTAACTTGTTCATTGAACAAGTGTAACGTTAATACGAACGTTAAACTTGTTCAACCTACGTTGAACTTGTTCATTAAGGTTTACGTTAACTTGTTCTTTGAACAAGTTTAACGTTATAAGATAAACATTAAATTCGTTCAACATACGTTGAACTTGTTCACGAAGAATTACGTCGTTGAACTTGTTCACGAAGAATTACGTTGACTTGTTCAATGTACAAGTTTAACGTTCATATGAACGTTAAACTTGTTCAACCTACGTTGAACTTGTTCATGAAAGTTTACATTAACTAGTTCATTGACCAAGTTTAACGTTAATACGAACGTTAAACTTGTTCAACCTACGTTGAACTTGTTCATGAAGGTTTACGTCAACTTGTTCACTGAACAAGTTTAACGTTAATACTAACGTTAAACTTGTTCAACCTACGCTGAACTTGTTCATGAAGGTTTACGTTAACTTGTTCATTGAACAAGTTTAACGTTATAAGATAAACGTTAAACTCGTTCAACATACGTTGAATTTGTTCACGAAGAATTACGTTGACTTGTTCAATGTACAAGTTTAACGTTCAAATGAACGTTAAACTTGTTAAACCTACGCTGAACTTGTTCATGACGGTTTACGTTAACTTGTTCATTGAACAAGTTTAACGTTAATACGAACGTTAAACTTGTTCAACCAACGTTGAACTTGTTCATGAAGGTTTACGTTAACTTGTTCATTGAACAAGTTTAACGTTATAAGATAAACGTTAAACTCATTCAACATACGTTGAACTTGTTCACGAAGAATTACGTTGACTTGTTCAATGTACACGTTTAACGTTCAAATGAACGTTAAACTTGTTCAACCTACGTTAAACTTGTACAACCTACGTTAAACTTGTTCAACCTACGTTGAACTTGTTCATGATGGTTTACGTTAACTTGTTCATTGAACAAGTTTAACGTTTATACAAACGTTAAACTTGTTCAACCTATGTTGAACTTGTTCATGAAGGTTTACGTTAACTTGTCATTGAACAAGTTTAACGTTATAAGATAAAAGTTAAACTCGTTCAACATACGTTGAACTTGTTCACGAAGAATTACATTGACTTGTTCAACCTACATTGAACTTGTTCATGAAGGTTTACGTTAACTTGTTCTTTGAACAAGTTTAACGTTAATACTAACGTTAAACTTGTTCAACCTACATTGAACTTGTTCATGAAGGTTTACGTTAACTTGTTCATGAAGGTTTACGTTAACTTGTTCATTGAACGGGTTAAACATTCATCCTAACGTTAAATTTGTTCGGCCTACCTTCAACTCGTTCTTGAAATTCAAAATTTTTTATACTTTTTATTTTATTTTATTTATCTTAAATAATAATATTTCTAATTTTCATATATTTTAAATGAATTTTTTCAATATATTTTTTACATCAAATTATTTTTTATTAATTATTATGTAATATAATAAAATTAGATTATTTATATATATTTATATATTATATTAAAAAATCAGCAACCGGTTGAAACCGGTTGCTTTTTGTGGCCGGCAAACACTAACTTTTTTTTATTGTTTATATGTTGCTTTTTTGGTTGTTGTATGGTACAAAGCACACCAACCATTTGTACCATAGCCATCGCCATTCTATAATATTTCTTTTTACTGATTACCATATGGTAATCAGTAAAACAGAATTTGAAAAAAAATAAACATCGACTTAATTAAAAAATTATTATTATTATATAAAAACAAATTTATGAAAATGATCACAATATGTTTGATCTTGCCAATATCAGGTAGCTGGACCGAATAAGGTCATTAATTGTCATGGCATGATGAAGTGTTTGAGTTGATAACTTGCCCAATACGAGGAGAAGTATTGATGAATGGAATTGTCCACATCTACACCAATAATATTCTCACCAAGAGGATCTATTTCTTATTAATAAATCACAACAACCAAAGGTCCCTACATATGTTTTAGGGGGCGAAATTCCAGAGCCCTAAAAATTAATAGAATATTAAAAAATTACCCTTATCTACCTTTCCAATTTATTCTCTCATAGACAATTTTATTACAAGATTTCTATTTTCTTTACTTTTCTCTCTCTACAAAATTGAGTAATTTTCTCTCTTTTCTCTTTGAAATAATGTTCTCCTCACCGAAACAATTCCAACGGTATGTTATGGGTAAACATATAATATCGTTTGCCACCTCAAAAGTCCTTTGAAAGTAGTTAGTTTCACGATTATATCTTTATATACTCATATATCAATGTGATTACACAATGAGTTATCAATATGTTTACACGCTAAAATTTAAATATGATTACACGATAAGTTATTAACATGTTTACACGTTGAAATTTCATTCTAATTTCATGCTGAAATGAAAAAATAACATTTGAATAGGTAACCTTTTTTTTAACTAAAACAAAATAACTTTGCACGCTCAAATATAGCGTGTAAAGTTTATTTTTGACTTAATTATTTTTTACTTAAAAACAATTAAAAAAATTACATGTTGATTTCATCGTGTAAATTTTCTATTAGAAAATGTTGGGTACACCCAAGATGGGTCCAAGCCCAAGTATATTAAAATCTAACATTAACTTAACCCAGCCCATATACATATACCCATTATCAAATAACTGCATGTTATATGTAGAAATAACGGCAAGAGTAGTTTACACGTATAAAAACACATGCAGATGTAAAAAGAGCTATTGTGGGTTATGTTGTTATTTTGTGAAAAGTGTGTGTGTATTGATATAGAAACACAAAGAGAAATACTCAGTAAGAGTATAGATATCATATACTGTGACCTGAGTTATAATTCCAAATTCGTTGGTGATTCTTTCCTGACCTGTAGAACCATTTGTAGACGATCCAGAACCGAAGTACGGTATGTAATTTTTGTACCACTTACTTCTACATTATTTTATGATGATTTTGTTACATTGGTATCAGAGCTTGGTTAAATTGTTTTCTGGTTTTAAAAGGAATTGAGATAATTTCTTTTTAAACGTTATCAAAGCTCTTAATCGTTAATTATGTGTGGCTTTATCAAGAATGTTGAATACATGAATTTTGAATTTTTTTTAAAGTTTTACTGTTAATGTAAACAGTTTGTTAAACTTATAATTTTTTTTCGTGAAAATACAACTCAAGCGTGTATCTAAACAACCTAGAGAGGGGGGGGGGGGGGGGGGGGGGGGGGGGTGATTGAGTTGTTAATCGATTATTACCAACTTTTCGGTTAGTCAATATTAAACACAATTAAACCCAAACAATCAAACAATCAAATCAAATATAAAGTGTGGAAATATAAAGAACATTTGATTTTTACGTGGAAACCCTTCAACAAGGGAAAAACCACGGGATATCCTTCTAGCCACACACGATCACAGAAATCCACTATATGAGTAAAAAGTTACACCCTCAAGTGATACTCGGACTCTCACTCTCGACAACCTCAGGCTATGGACACTACCACTCGTCACTCATGGTTCAATCCCTAGTGATATCCCCTGATCTGCTACTCTTAGCGTGAGCACCTCTTACTCTACCCGGTGGGCCTTTTACAGTGGCACTTGACCAATGCTTGCCAACCACGCCTTGGTTGCAAGACTTGATTGCTTGTGCAACTTCACCCCGAAGCCACAAGACTTTGACTCAATAAAGAGTGTAAGGTCTAAGTGAGTGTGAGACAATATTCTTGAAAATACAACTCAACCGTGTCTAATAACCTAGAAGGGGGGGAGAGGGGGGGGGGGGGGTGAATAGGTTTTAATCAAGTTAATTACTAGTTTTTCTTGATTAGTCATTATTAAAAATTTACCCCATAAACAAACATACATAATCAAGTGTAAAGTGCGGAAATATAAATAACACTTGATTTTTACGTGGAAACCCTTCAACAAGGGAAAAACCACAGGCTATCCTTCTAGCCACACACGATCCTTAATCCACTATTGTAATGATGTTTACAACCTAGGTTGACCTCTTGTCACACCATTCTCGGTCACTAACCCACCACTACTACCCAACGGGCCTTTATAGTGAATCTTTGATCACTTTACTTGCCAACCACACCTTGGTTGCAAGACTTCACTTACTTGTGCACTACACCTTGTAGTCACAAGACTTAACTCTCAAGAAGAGATAAACAACCTATGTGAATATATGAATATTCAAAATGCAATTAATGCTAGGAAACACTAAATGCTTATCTAGAGATTATATTATGGTAATAAGCACAAATCCTAGATATCAATGTCTATATGAATGCTCATAAAGACCGAACTAGATATAGATATGCAATTCTAAAATCTAGTCATCACACAAAGCCATATCAACACATGTTGTCACACAAAATGGCAAGGACAATAAATGTAATTAACAAATGCAATCAATGAGTCCTAATTAGCTAGAGGGCAAATATGTCCTAAAATACAAGGAACTCATAAATATATGCTATAAAATAGAGCCCTAGCATTTAATCAACTAATAAATGCAATAAAAACATCATCTTGGAAAGTATATAAACAAATAACAAAGATGAGATTTTTGTTTAACTTACCAAGTCAATTTAATGATAAAGACCCATGCAAGAAAACATCTTAGATAAAGCTAGAAGATGTTTGATTAATGAATGATTGATGGGTTTTGGGTTTGGAGAGCTAAAGAACAAGTCTTGGAGCTTCTCTCACTAAGGGAACACTTCATCTCTCTAAAAATCAATTTCTGAAGCTCTGGTCTAAATGGGAGAGAAGATGACATATATAAATGGTAGGAAAAAAGACACAAAGGAAAAGTTGAAAATGCCCCTAAAAAGACGTCGGTCGTGGGGCAGGTCGTCACTTCTCCTCCTACCTCTCTCGCGACCACACTTCCAGTGGTTTTTGTTGGACAAGTGGTCGTCTCTCCTCCAGCGACCTCTCCCGCCACCACATAGATACAACTCTACAGCTTGAACTTCAAACGGCTCAAAACATTGTCCAACGACATCCAAACCTTTCGAATAATATACCGTTGGAAAGGTATGGAAGTCTACTTTCTACTTCAATTAACAAAACAAGATTTGGATAACTATAGAAAGATTTATGGTCAAAAGAGTGACCAAAGGTGAGATTTGGACAACAACAAGAATGCCCAAACTCATGGAAAATACCATGTGACCAAAGACCAAAACAAGAGAAGAAAAATACCTTCTCAAATGGTCACTCAATGCGTTAAAACAAGTACACCATCATGAAAGCACGAACACAACACAAAACCATACTTAAATCTAGAAATGAATTGCAAGTGTGATTGTGAAGAAATACACATATGAGCAATAAGAAACAAATGCATAACAACTCAAATGCATGTAAGTGTTTGTGTGTGCAACAATCAATGCATGTCAATACAAATGCATGAGATGTGAGTGTGTGCAACTAAGTCTCTTCAAGAGTTAAAAACAAGTGAACTACCTCTCTTGAAGCTCTTTAGGATGACCGGAAGCATGTCTTCGAGAAAAGCGCACTGGGAGAACGTATGCTACCCTTTACAACCATCCCTAATGTGATTTGTCATGAAATAAGCCAATCATAGAAATGAGGTTCTTACAATGCTCAAACGCAATAATGTGCAAGACCAAACATAGAATGCTTAACTAGATGTTATAATGCAATTTAACAACCTAGTTATCAACCAAACCTACATGTACACACATGAGGTCTCAATTAGTTGTAGAGAAGTTCTAACAACCTAATTGTCAAATAAAACTCACATAAATATTCAAGAACTTGACTAGATGCACAAAGTCAACCTAATCATCAATTAAGCATACATGAACATTTATGGATTAGCTATTTAGGCATAAATGACCTAATAATGCAAGCCATCACAAAAAAAAAAACCCAATCAAGCAATTTTGACTCAAAAATATATGCAATAAAGTGAGTCAAGGTATTTAATCAAGAAATAAATACCTAATCTAGGGTAAGTAGAACAATAAATGATATTCAATGAAGTTCCAACTTACCTAGTCAGGAAACTATGAAGATCCATGCTCAAAAGATGTTGAATGATGCAAGATGGAGATGGGTTTTGGGTTTGGAAAGTTAATGAAGCTTAAAGGGAGCTTTCTCTCTCAAGACTCTTTTTTTTCTCTCTACAGTTTCTGTAATTGCAGTAGAGTTGGGGAAGAAGAAGAGAAAGAGGGGATTATATAATGGGGAAAATGAGCAGCACTGAAAAGATGAAATTGCCCCTAAATCTATGTAGTGCCCGGGTCTGCTACACACAGTGCGCGGGTCTCCTACCCGCGCACATCTATGAAAACTCACAGTGCACCCACAGCGATGCCACAGCGGTGACCCACTGGAAATGCACCGCTGTGATAAATCACAGCGCACCAACAGCGGTGCCACAGCGGTGAGCTGCAAAAAACAATGTAGTGCGCAAGTCTCCTTCCAGGAGTGCTGATCGATCTATTTCTATACATTTTTTAGGTCCCCATTTCCTATTATTTGTGCTTTGTTCTTGAGTGAAATTAGATAGTTTATGTGTTTGTTGAGCATTTGTAGGTCACATTCCATATAAGAGGTGTTGGAAGTTATTTTGGAGAAAATAAGCAAAAAGATGAATTTTGGTTGTGCAGATCACTCTTATTGTAGGCCCCATATCTCTCTCCTTAGTTTGAATTGTGTGTCCTACCACCTAAGGATTGAAAGCCCCAGAATTCAATTTTTCGGCACACATTTTGGATCGCAATTCCGATATTCCTAGAAGAAGTTATGCCCAATTGAGTAACCGAAGGTTAGAGCTGGAGAAGTCTACCACGGGCTAGACTGCGGTTTGTGTAATTTCCTACATAGTGGTCTATGTAGCGGTAAATATCAGTATAGCACTGCGGTGCTGACAGCGGGCGACCTGCGGAGTGACCTAGGCCTCGGTTTTGACATACTTTTGGCGGATTCCATTCCGAATTAGTCCAGAACTGTTCCAAAACTTCCCAAATCAAATTTTAATGATTTTAAAAGATCAAAACATGTTTGGGAAACTTCCTAAACTCAAATTAGGAGACAATTATCAAGGAAAGAAATCTAATTTAGGAAAGGATTCCAATTCCTTCTCTCATTCTACTTTCCTACTTTGTGAGTTTCCTACAATGAAGCAAATTGGGAGTTCACAAGGAATTATCACCTATAAATATCATGAGTTTCTTGAAGAAAAGAGCCCCGCTCGCCATCACTCCATCACCACACATCACCTCAAGACCCATCCATCCATTGTAGAAGAAGACAAAGAAGAAGAAGAATTAGAGGAGCTCTTTGATGATCATCTCGGGTTTTCTCTACTTAATCTCTTTTCTTTTCTTTTTCCATGATGTGTAACTAACCCCATAACTAGGAAATCAATGTGAACCTTTTTGTGAATGCTCATGTTTGGATTAATTATTATTTCATCAATTCAATTATTGATTTATTCATTGTTCTTAACTGCTTAATCCCAATTAGTTTTAATATTTATTCACACCATAGACCAATGGTGGTTGATTATTTGGCATGATTTTAGGGTTAAGACTATCTGAGAATTAGGGTTAGAGTATAGACCAAACCTAATCTTGATTAATGCTCTTTTGAATGAATGAATTTTATCTTTAGTATAGGCCAAGCAAAGTATAGAATTTGGTTCTTATTTCTTGCGCTTAAAGGGTTTTCTATTGTTGTTCACACCATAGACCAAGGGTGAATAGTGGTTGGGAACACATGACTGATCCCATGATCATACGGTAATAGTCATATTAAAGACATGGAATGAACCCTATAATTGATTGAATTTTGTTTACAAATTAATTCCATACATTGAGTGTTCATAATTAGGGATCATTGATGACCTAGTGTTTTCTCTCCATTGATCATAATCATATTCCTTTGAATTGGTTTTAGTTTAATTTAATTTAATTTAATTTAATTTAGTTTAGATTAATCAATCAATCAACAATCTCTTGGTTACTTTTAATTTAACTTTAATTAAAATTAGTTTTCAATCAATAAATCTCTTTTCCTCGTGGGAACGATCCTTACTTGCTGTTGTGCTTATCTTCACGATTCGAGCACTTGCGAGTGAGTATTTTATAACACGATTTTACATCATCAAGTGCGCGGGTAGCCTACCCATACACACACCCGCACACATCAGGGACCAACAGCACACTAGGACAACAATGCTGGTGGCTGCGCGGGTATCTATCGGCGCACATGGACCCGCGCACAGGGTCTGACAACGCGCAAAAACAAGCACACTAAAATGTGCGAGCGCGGACCCAACAACCACACTTAAATCTAGAAATGAGGTGCAAGTGTGATTGTGAAAAGGATGCACACAGATAAATAATTTCAACACAAATGCAAGATGAACAAAGCATGCATGAAGTGTGTGTGTGTGCACCTAAACTCTTCAAGAGACAAAGTCAAGTGAGTATACCCTTTGCTCTTGAAGTCATGGAGATTATTGGAAGCTTTGCCGACAAGGACCTAAACTACACATTACACAATCATCCCCATTGTGGTGTGGTTTGTCATGAAATAAGCCAATCATAAAATCAAGGTCCTTACATTTCGAATTCATATTATCACCTTGCTATTGATGATTTGCAATGAAGATTTTATTTTATTTTATGGCTATTAATGAATTCTATTATACATATGTTTTACTGCGTCTTAGAAATTGAACATGTAGAACATTTTTTTTTTCTTACTTCGAATTCAGTATAAAGCTTGTTATATGAAGTTTGTTTATGTTCGAATTCTTTTATTTGTGTTATATGCCATAAAAAACACGTCCCCATACCCATTTGGGGAATTTTTTTTAGGGAAAATGGGGAATACGCAAAAGCAAATGGGAGTGAGGAATGAGCATATGCAAAATGTTCTAAACAACTCGAAGGCACCTCAAGGGAAACTGGCACAACACGAATCCCACTCTTTAAATGCCCTTGCCTCAGAAACTACTCACTCTCACACCTCGAGCATAATTCGCTTCGACGCTAGGTTCTCACATGGATTCTCTCTTATCTTTCCTCTCAGAACCTAGGTTCACACTCATGCAACATGTATGCCAATGAATTTATGTAACTGAATCAACTTAGTTGCATACATTTAGTGTAGAATAAACGATGTTTTCAGTGAGTAAGTCTCATGAAAGAATCACGTGTCATGAACGTGGAAAGAGCATTCATTAACTAACTTTCCCAATCTAGACGTCCCCTAAGATCAACTAGGTATTTTCCATTTGGTTGTAATATGGCCACGGTGAATGGTGATTAGAAGAATGAGAAATTTAGGCACAAGCACTAATCAACCAAGTTAAGGCAGTACATTCTACACTTAAGCATTTAATTTCTCGTGCAATTCCACTTCCAAATACAATATGGCGTCCAGGCATACAATTAGACTCTACGTGCAATCTTTAACTACTCATGTTACCCATTTGAGTAGCATTTACAATTTACACAAGGCATTTGAAGCATATTTTTCTTTTGTTACTTTTTGCTTCTTTTCTTTTCTTTTCATGCCTTTTTACTATGCACATTTTCACAACTCATTACTCTTGCCTAGGTACAGGCCATTTATCAAATTAAAGCACAACTTTACATTCCTAAGCCTCAACAAGATCAATTAAGAGAGGGTTGGATAAGTGTTTAGGTTGCTTGGGTTATGGATAACGTGGGTGTAGAATGGAAAGTCTATATGTGTTTGGCTTCAAAATTGGCTTGGGAGCACACATATTACGGGAATGGGAAGTATTTAGGCTTTCTTTTTTAGTGGCTAAAACACTCATTGCCTAATATCACTTCAAAGGATCAATCTACCAAGGGAATAAAAGTTTCAGTCAAGCAATCCACATATATGATGCATGTTCAATGACAAATGATGATTTTTGATGTAGTGAGACTATGCATGGTGTTTGAATAGTGTTTACAGATTTGAAAAATATTTTCCCTCAAATATGCACGCTTTTGGCTTTTGTTTGTGATCTCACAAGGGAAATCTCCACTATTAGAACAAGGCGCTTGAGCATCGAGTTCCCTAAACTTGGACACTAGAAGATGAGACTAGCCCATGAAGTGCAAGTGAGACCCCTAAAGTGACTAAGAGTTATTGAATAAGCACACAAAGCATACACACATTCGCCCCAAACACTATGCTCCAGGTATCTCACCAAGCTAAATAAGCTCAAAATTATGGCTAAGCAATAACTTTTTCGAAAATAAGACACAAAAATGACTCAAGACACAAAAGACGACTCAAAAAGACGTCTACACCCCCAAACCAAAACCCAACATTGTCCTCAATGTTGAAGACAAGAGAATCCGGCCTAGCGGCACGCACCTAACATGACTATAAACAAACCTAGTTACTAATCAACCACAATCAATGCACCAAAAAAATAAAAGTGACTCAAACAAGGCTCACAAAATAAAGGCAATTGATGCAATATATCATTGAAGCACAAGTCAAGCTTAACATCATGCATTTCATCAAAATTGATGGAATGGGGCATGAACAACCCCCAAACCGAATTAAACAATATTAAGCACATGCACTCATACTTTAACAAGAGCCTCCGGCTCTTTCATCCATAAATATAATCAATAAATTCAATGTGCAAATATCCACAAAATATAGCATTCGAACAAACTATCCCAACATCACAATTTATTGAATTTAAACAACATAAAACATAAAACTAACTACATGCATCAAAATTATTCAATGGGATGCATTCATGGAGAGGCTAGGGTCCTCTAAGGGTGGTTTGACCAAGTTAGGAAATTCCCTATTTTTCACTACCCAAATAAATTTAGGTGACTTTATTATCTTTTCCTTTTTCATGTTTCTATATAAGTGCACTTGGTCTTTCCTTACCCATATTTGCTTGACCCTAGGTGGACTCCACCTATTCCTAGGACCTCTAGTTTTCCTATGTTGATTTGGCTTGTAATTTTTAGCCTTAAAATGCTCTATCCTAGAACATGCATAGCAAAAGATATTAGATTTAGAGGAACTCCTCTTTGATGCGTGGTCTTGAGGATGTTTGATTTGTTTCACTTGTAACGCCTTGACCTTCGCCTCCTTTTTGCTTAGTGTTACCTTTGCTTCCTCTAAGGTATTGGCTTTTTGATCAACCTCCATTTGCATCTTCATTGACTTGTGAGCTATCTCATCTTCAAAATCTTTTGATAGCCTCGATGCGGTACTCTTTTCGGCTTCAAATCTCTCAATTCGATCTTCCAATTCTTTGTTATTGTCAGAGACTTCGCCATTTGTCTTCTTGAGAGTATCATTCTCAACCCTAAGCATCTTCACTTCAAATAATAGTTTCTTGTTCAACTCTTGGAGATTACTCGCCTTTTCCATTCCCAAGGCTTCTCTCTCTTGAAGTGCTTCATTCTCTTCCTTCAACACACCCCTTTCCAACACTAGCTCTGTGCTCATGCTCATAAGCTCTTGGTTTATATTGATCATCTTGTCCATCTCGTCCATTATCTTGCTTCACTCCACTTCAAATTCTATTCGGACCTTATACATGTCTTTTTTTGAGAAATTGGAGGAATCCAACGGTTTGGTTGCTTTAACCTGGAAATAACTCAGATTCACCGGGGTGGACTGCTGGGCGGATTCGAGCATTTGGGTGGTTTTCTCTTCAATGAAGGCTTGAGTCTCTTGTTGAGAAGCTATCATCTGCTCAGTCTCCCGCACATGATTTTTCATGAAATTTCTTAGTTGATCTTCAATGGAATTTGACTAGAATGACGATATGTAGGTATTCTCGTTAGGCTCGTAGCTTGACCCTAAATTTTGCCAAAAGGAATCCATAGAGTCTTGAAACAAACAAAAAATAAAAACTACCAAAGCAATAAAAGAAACTAACAAAACTAAAAACAACTAATAAACTAGTAGTATTAAAACTAATCTAATCACTACTACGCACACCGATCCCCGGCAGCGGCACCATTTGATGGGAAGGTTTTTTCTGTCAGAAAACTGCCCGTCAAAACAATTTATAAAACCTATGTGATGCGTTTACAAGTAGAAATACAAGTAAAGTGGTAAGCACTGGTGTCGTCCACTGAGATCGGGGTAGAGGTGATAAGATTAGGATTAATATAACTGGTATGCATAAAAGTAAAGTGATTGTGAATGAAAATAAAATAGAAACTAAACTATGAAAGCAAATAAAATGGGATGACAATGGAGTGATGAATGAATGATGATGGAACTACAGAGTTGATGGACTCGTAAGTGAATATTGGGGCAATTGAAACAAACTCTCAATTAAGAACGTATTGACAAATGTAACCAACCTAGGGTGTATAGTGTTGGTATATATCTCTAGCAAGAGGTCAACCTAGGGTGTATAGCGAAGACCTCCTACTAGCGATTAATCCTCCTAAGCAACCAACAATGGCTAGTTACTCAATCCGGACTTGTTCCATGAATGCTAATTTATCTAGCAATGGCTCAACCTATTACTAATGTAGCCATCCTAGGGTGTATAGTGATGGCTTCCAATTTCCTCACATGTGGCCGACCTAGGATGTATAGTGAAGGCCACCAGGTTGAGATTGGATGAGGTTCGAGGTTATCAACCGAATTCTACTCGAAGGTTAGTTCTCGTAAAATCACTAAAGTAGCCAACCTAGGGTGTATAGTGAAAACCACTAATTCAAGATTAGATTAAGGGCATGGTTGTAGAGCCTGATTTTCGGAAATCCTTCCATTCAATGGAGCATAAGATAACCTAATTGCCTATTCAAGTAATCCAAATCAATCATGCAAGGAGGGTGTATCCAAGCAAATCAATAATGGAAATCAATTCAAGCAATGGAATAAAACATAGAGATAGAATAAATATAACACATAGAGTTTATTTACAAAGCCCAAATATCCATCAAACAAATAACATCAACCCCATAGTGGGGTATTTTAGCTACTCATGTTCTATTACAAACCAATAAACTAATAGAGAGTGTAGAGAGTAAACCCTTGAAGATTGATCTTCTTCCTTGAAGCTTGAATCCAAGTCTCCTAGTTGCCTTTGATTGAGTAGTGATGGTTTGGATGATAGGGAGATGTGTTTCTAGCTTAGACTACAAGTGTTGGGAGATATGGGAGTTTTTGTTCGTTCCCATCCTTTTCTATTTGTAGAGGATGGAAAAATAGGTCAGTTAAGCTTGAAAACAGAAGTTGTCGCGCGCAGAGTACGGGTGGAGTGCTGGTGAATTACCCGCACTGTAAGGGTTGTCTTCATCTTCAGTTCTCTGATCAAGGCAATAATATGGGTGGAGTGCGGTTGGATTACCCGCACTTGACTCGCACTTGACCCGCACTTGATTCGCATTTTACTCGCACTTTACTAATAGGTTCAAAATCCACTCCTCTGTTTTGAGCAATAGTGCGGGTGGAGTGCGGTTGCAAGACCCGCACTGTACCCGTACTCTAATGTCAGGTGTAAATGCTCTTCTCTGGTTTGTCAACAATACGGGTGGACTGCGGTTGGATGACCCGCACTGTAACTCTTCTCCTGTATCAGATCCTGGCTATGAGCATGAGTGCGGTTAGAGTGCGGTTGGAGTGCGGTTGCGACCCGTACTTGCTTGCACTTGACCTGCACTGTAGAGCTGCTTATGGTCCTTTGTCTTTCCTTTTGCCCATTTTCTGCTGGAACCACCACAAAACGCTTCTAACACCAGAATTACATCTATTGCCTGCAATTAGCACCAATGAGCCTGTTAGACATAAAATATATAGAAAATACACACAAGAACAAGACAAAGGAATAGGAATGAGGGCCGAAATATACAACAATTTAGGCACGATCAACCGCCTGGCTTAAAAGATTTTTTGAAGATCTGGGTGTCTCTAAGGACAAAGGGAAGCTAGTAACTATTTACTGTGATAGTCAAGCAGCGATTGTTTACACTAAAGACTCCAAGTATCAAAGTAAATCCAAACACATAGAGACAAAATACAATTTTTTCAGAGACATCGTATCGAAGAAGGAAGTAGTGATTCAATACATTTCAACCCATGAGATGGTAGCTGATCCTCTCACTAAAGCTATGACTAGAGATGTCTATGAGTCATATGCCAAATCCTTAGGGTTGCGTAGATTGTAATGATAGATTGAATCATTGTATTAAAAGATGTTATTATAGTCACAAATTAAATTGATTTCTATTTGAAATCGTACTATCATATTATATTTCAAGCATGAATTTAATATCTCATCAGGTTGAGACTATCATTCCTACAGGTGCGGTCGCCTCAGTTATTTAGAGAAACAAGATAAGATGAGACACATATATAATAAATAATATGTGAGAAATATTCTAAAAGGAGGTTTTATATATATATATATATATATATATATATATATATGAAAATGTAGCCTTGACTATGTCAATATGAGGTTCTTAACAAATATACATAAATGTTTTAGAACCGATCATGATATACCCCACTATCATTGATACATGATTAAGCCATATGTGAGATTTTAATATGGCGCTAAAAGGTGGCGAGCTGTTAAGAACTTAGGTTAGTCACAGATTGTGTGACTGAACTTAAATTTGTACAGTGAATTAAGAAAAGACATAGCCATTCTTATTTAGAATGAAGATCACTGTAACACGTGTTTCATAATGCGTGTGCTATTAGTGACCGATGTGGAAAATAAGAAAATGAATCCCTGCTTCCTCGTTGTGTAAGTTCCACTGAATTTATATATAAAACTTCAAATGATGTCCTTATGACTATTCACTTTGTCTTGAAGTGACAGAATAGTGTTAGCACTTTCAGCGTGTTATTTCTATGGCTATGATAATCTAGCCTATGGGACATGTCTAAGGGAGCAACTGTTTTGGAGACTAAAAGACAGAGATAGAATGGGAAGATTTAATAAATTTTTATCTTACTTATGTATTTAATGGCTAGCAAGTTGTATTTGGAGATACAATTGTAAATACATGAAATGTGATAAAGTCAAGCATAGCTTCTTGAAGGATTATGTATGCTTTAGACTGATAAAAATTAAGAAATTAAATCTAGGACACAACGAATGAACAACATGATATCTCTTGTAAATGGTGAATTTACAATTGAGATTTCAAAGCTCCTTAGTTTTATACTGATTGTTCATAAGTCACACGGTATAGTTGTAGGTTCCAGATTTTGGATTGCACAGCGGAATGAGGTTTTTAAAATTCCAATGCAATCATCAATTAAACCAATTGTATAGTAATAATCGAAAACAATAAGAAAGAGATGAAACTATTTCATACAAACGTTTGTAGGCTCATTCTTCTTTTCGATCTGCTTCCTTATTTGAACCATAAGATCTTCTTGACTATCTCCCAAGATTGGTAACGGCGTGTGGGCGCGTCATGGTACTCAGGAACGAGGATGAAGAAAAAAAGAAAAAAAAAATTTCTTTGGCCGAAAAATACCTAGAGCACTTTCTAGGGTTTTTTTTTTCTTTTCTCTTCTTTGGTTCTATACGCTTAAAAAAATTGACTCTCAACTATGAACGTATGTTGTGTTTTCTTAGTTTTCAAAAACATATAACATATTTTTTTTAATAAAACTAATTAATCAAATCTTTTAAGATATCTGATATCTTTAAAGATATTAATTAATATTAATTTATTTGTTTGATTTGAATTCAAACTCTATTAAATTCAAATTCAAATCTTTTAAGATATCTGATATCTTTAATTAATATTAATTTATTTGATTTAAATTGAATTCAAACTCTTTTAAATCCAAATTTAAATATTTAATTTAATGGAAATAAAATAATCAAATTATCTTATCTTCATTCAAAATTATATATCAATCAACACCCTCCATCTAATGATTAATTACACAATTAAATAATCTAATTATCTAATTAACATAATCATTAATATTCATTAATTAAATAATCTCATTATTCAATTAATTCCCGAATAGACACGTGTCACTTTTGTAACACAATTAATTGGACAATCCAATTAATTAACCGTGACCCTTGTTACCTTAATCAATCAGGCTAGCAAGGGGACCCAATGGACCCACAATATTTTGAGCTCCAATAATCCCTAGAAATAATTAATTAAACTCTTTAATTAATATTTCATGATTATTAACTTCGGTGTTATTCCACTAAAAACCCGAAGCTGTATTCTCTCAACTGTAGATGTTTTTACACAAACCAATAACTTTTGGTGTCCATCGATATAGCTATTACATATGGTATAATCCTCCACAAGTAGTTCATAATTATAGCTGGGTCATAATGTCCATTATACCCAACTAATTATATCTTTCCATTAAGTATCATTGATTCTCTAATGAACAATAAATCCTACATTCCTTACAAAATTAGGAGAGTTCTCATATTGTTCAAGCCCTGAATCAACCTTTAAAGGAACTACTATCTACTTCTCGCAAGAATGAGTAGATTATACTATTGTGTACAAACCTTCCCAGTCACAAGCCAAACCGCGATCCCATCATATGGAGCATATTGATCGGGAATGCAACTCTGACCTCACCCATGGTACATCAAAAATCACGATCTAACCTGAAGGAGTCGATAAGACACTCAGGATTAATATCACCTATATATAGCCATCATTTATCGATATATAAGAATCTCATCATGTAAAGCATCTTATTGAGAGATTCATATAGATTGTGGCTCAGTCCTATATGATCACATGATACAAGGTGCCTCCATTCTCATATCACCATATGAATGATCCAGGATAAGATCACCGTTCATTATGGAATGGACCGCAACTGTAGATTAACCACAAATAAAGTACCCAGCTTTATTTGCTATCTACAGACTCTTTAGATTGCTCGTTTAAAACTGAATCCATCTGTATATGACATTCATATACTCAGTTCGAAATTACATCCGGCAATCTTGGATGTTAAATACACATGTTATATAAAAGTATAAAATAATTTGAATGAATAAACTACTTCTTTTATTTATGTTCAATTCACATTTACAAATTACAAGCTCTAGGTGACCAGTAAACACTTTAGCTGGTAAGGTTATCGTAAATGGACCAGCATGATTGTCCTGTGACGCTATCTTGGTCACGGTCACATCTCCTCTCTACACTATCTCTCTGATGAGATGATATTTCCTCTCTATATGTTTCCCTCTTTTGTGGCTTCTTGTTTCTTTGGAGTTAGCCACAACACCACTCTTATCACAATAAAGTGTGATGGGCTTATCTAGATCAAGAACAACTTCCAGATCACTCAAGAATTTTCAGAGCCAAACAGCCTCTTTAGCAGCTTCACAAGCGGCTACATATTCGGCTTCCATGGTGGAGTCAGTAATACAAGATTGCTTAATACTCCTCCACATAATAGTTCCACCACCAAGGGTGAATACTGATCCATACGTGGATTTCCTAGAATCCCTGTCTGACTAAAAATCAGAATTTGTGTATCTTAACGGGATCAATTCATGTCCAGAATACACTAGCATATAGTTTCTCATTCTCCGTAGATACTTGAGAATAGTCTTGACAGCAACCTAATGATCCAATCCTAGGTTGGACTAGTATCTGCTGACTACTCCCACTGTGAAGCAGATATCCGGTCTCGTGCATAACATAGCATACATGAGACTACCTACTGCTAACGCATAGGGTGTTAGGATTATGCTCAATAGCAAAAGTGTAATGATGTATTTGACAATCTTTTCGTATTAATAAAGTGATTTCTAGTTTAACAAATCTTATAGCATTTAAAGTTTAATTATTATAATTGTCAAAAGTTAATAATCATAAGGTCAAAAGACTATGAGAGTTGAAGAATTGTTCATACATCTGGATATGTATGAGGTAGACATAATTTTTTAGTCAGTCTTGAACAATGTCCACAACTTAAGATAAAGGTTGGGCGCCTTTACCTTGTTAAAGGTGTAGATTTTGCTAGCATTTCAGTGGGATCAAATGTGTTATGATGAGTCTAAAATCATCAAAGAGTAGTGTCTTTGGGCAAAAGAATCTAGTGCACTAGGTGCATTGAATATGATCACAGTGAAATACTTTATCCAGAACCGTCAATGGATAAAAGTTTTCACTTGAGGAAAATCGGAGAGTCTATCTCAATCCTAAGATAACTGATGGACTTATGGTTACAAGTGTTATCATTTGAGCTATCAATGAGTACGATTATATAGCATAGTTTATCCTCAATAGTTTGGTGGTATTCATTTGTTAATCGATAGAGGACTTCATTTATAGATATGGACATCATGGCTCTATTTATTAAATGTGAATAGAATATCATCATATGGATATTTTGAGGTACTGGATATTAAATCTTAACGTTAAGTTTTCAATAGTGTCTATTGAAATATGGCTTCTGGACAAGTCAAAATATCCAAGTTTAAAATGCGGTCATATGAGTAAATATGGTAACTAGGAGAGCTGTAGGTGGTCTATGAGCTCTTGGCGATTACTGATATTCTTCACGAGGATACACTATCTCCAATAAGATTGTCTAGGGTACGAATGAGAAATATTATCTTATTATATCTTTATTTAAGAGTTCAATTTTAAATCTTTAGTGGAATGAGCTAAAATTAATAGATCGGACCTAAGTGAATCATTTGTTGATTGTGATTAGGTTATGTCTATTGAAGCTTAAATTAGATAGCCCGCCAAGATCCCTAATCCGTAAGAACTTGCATGGATCACTTGATATATTCTACCAGACCAATATCTGGGTCCATCTAGAATTGTTTTTGGTTTTCGGGATCCAAAAGTTTTGGAGAGGTATGGTCAAGACACGCGGTAACTCTTCAAAAAGGCCTAGAATGGGCGGCCAAGGATGTAGGAATCCTAGGGTGACCCTAATGGGGTGCGTTTAGCATTCCATTAATACATTAAGAATATAATTTGCACATTTTAATCAAATGGGCTGCTAGATTATATTAATGTATTAAATTTAAGGCATGTGGACTTGTTTCTTTTATGGTAAGAATAGATCTAGTTCACATATGAACTTTTTATTAAAGTCCAATGGATTTAATAAAATGGAAAAATAATATATTGCACAAGTATTTACTTGGGCGGCAAGGCCAAATTAATTAGTCTAATATATTGTTTTATTTTATTTTATTTTATTAATCAAATGGAAATTAATTAATTAATTGATTGATTAAAAGTCAAAATCTTTTTCTAACTAGGAGAAGGATTCCTAGTGTCATACTATTGCTGGTAGTATGATAAGTATCAAAGACTATATTTGATAACTAGATAAATAAAAGTATTTTATTTATCTAGTCAAATTAGGAAGTTTTTGATATAGTCACAATATTATATTCAATAATTTATTATTAGATAATACACTCGTAAGTTGGAATATGGTTAAAACTCAAAGTTAATAGGAGACTTGGTGAAAATGTAATCCTACTTGTGTGAGGATTTGACTACAATGTAGAAATCCTACTTGTGTGAGGATTTGACTACAATGTAGAAATCCTACTTGAGTGAAGATTAGGTCATCACCCATATATATATATATATATATTATTAAATTCAGAATTAATAATGGTAGTTCAAAAAAGAAGTTTCTTTTTAGAACATTTTTATTCTCTTGCTTTTGAATAAAAAAAAACTTCTAACTCAAGAAAGGGGTGTTGAATTCGGCCAAAGAGAAGAAGAATAAGGAGCGTTTTATTTTCAATAGTGCACTAGAAGCTTTTACATCAAAAGGCTTTATGCACATGATCGAATTAGGGTTCACGCGAGTTCTTGATTAAAAAGATTAGGAATTCACAACTGACCAAACGTTCTTTATTTTCTCTAGGAGGATTATTGTGACTAATAAAAGAAAAAGGTTTGTTTTTTCCATCCTTAGGTTTACAATTCAAAGAAAAGAGAGCCCACACTCCTAAGTGATTCACATTCGTGATTGGATTGGAAGATTTTGCGGATTCAATTCGAAGCAAGCGGATTCAATTCGACGCAATATCAATCGTCACGTGAAAAAAGTACGATACTTTTACTATATGTTAATTAAACAATGGTTAAGGTTCTTTCTTCTAAAAGGAAATTTTTTTGAAATATACAACCCAATTTTTTGCCTCCGCCGTGTGTTTTTCCCTACATAGGGAACACGTCTCATATCCTTAACTTCTTGAGGTGTCTTAGGACACTATTCTTTAGACAAGTGAACCCCATGCCTTGAAGGTAAATTACCTTTCTTGGAGTTCTGCATCGAAAAACGTACAAGAATCTTGTCGATACACAATGCCTGAGACAATGCTATGAGTTTGTTCTTACGATCCCTTATAAGTTGGATCCCTAGAACATAACTTGCATCTCCCAAATCTTTCATTTGGAATTGGCTAGCCAGCCAGCCATTTACTTCTAATAATACCCTTACATCATTTCCAATGGTAGGATATCATCTACGTATAAGACTAAGAAAACTACTTTCTTGTCAACGATGCGCTTGTAGACACAAGGCTCATCAATATTTTGCTCAAAGCCATAGGTTTTGATCACATCATCAAACCTTATGTTCCAAGATCTAGATGCTTGCTTCAGTCCATAAATGGACCTTTGCAACTTGCAAACCTTTTGCTCTTGATCTGGAGACACGAATCCCTCTGGTTGTATCATGTAGATGCTCTCATCAAGATTTCCATTCAAGAATGCAGTCTTGACGTCCATTTGCTAGATTTTATAATTGAAATAGGTAGTAATGGATAAAAGAATCCTAATAGACTTAAATATGGCTACTGGAGAGAAGGTCTCTTCATAATCGACCCCGTCTTTCTGGGTATAACCCTTGGCCACTAGCCTTGCCTTAAAGGTCTCTACCTTCCCGTCTACTCCTCTCTTTCTCTTGTAGACCCACTTACACCTTACGGGTTTTACCCCATCCGGTAAGTCTAAAAGTTCCCAAACTAAGTTAGAGTACATGGACTCCATCTTGAGATTCATGGCTTTAAGCCACTCCTCTTTGTCAAGATCTTCCATTGCATTCTTAAATGTCAATGGATCATCCACACTATCAGTAGAGATGACATCTCGTCTCTCACCTATACCTAAATAGCGTTCAGGTTGTCTCACAACACTCCCACTACGTCTAGGTGGTAGTGTATATTGATTAGGAATCATCTGACTATCATATGTACATGGATTAATAACTCATATTGACTGAGCACTAGTCGTATCATGCTTCATTTCATTCAATACTGTTAACGGAAATTTTGCTCGGGATGAGAAATCCCAGTTAACGCCCTCAAGACCACTACCACGTAGGTAGTGGCCAAAATTCTTTATATATGTAACAGTGGTTTATAAAATGACAAGTAGGCAAGAATGTTTTTATTTAGCATGCGTGGTGCACGAATACAAAGATTCTTCTCTCTTTTCTCTCAAATCTCTCTAGGAAATGGTCGATTGTTAGTCTTATGCCTATCGAATAGTAGTCTCCTCTTTTCATTTCTTTTCTTTTCTATTTATACATGGTTTGTAGGTCAACAGACTGATTCTCCCTTGATTGTCTCAGTGATTGTCTCAGTCTCTTCCTTATCGGGCGGGATTTCTTGCGTTAATATCATTTGACTTTTAGATTGACGCCCGAATTGAGAGTATCGTGGTGGAGATCAGTTTGTTTCCTTTTTGGATTTCATTACTTGTTCTGTATGTAGATAACGCTTCCAGGTATGATTTAATGCATTCCTCGTATCCTTTCAGTATGATCCTTATAGAAGTCGCGGGACATGACGATATGGTGTGATGCATCAACCAAGGAGGTTGTTTAGTATTTCGACCTTGATGTCTGAGAAGTTTCATCCATCTTGGAGCCAGATCTGGCTTCTCTTGACTTTTTCGAAGCTAGATGTGGCCTCGAGTGACCTTTTTGAAGCTAGGTGTGGCTTCGACTGACCTCGCGGCCTTCTAGGGATATTCTTCTGTGTCAATCGAGGTACAGATGAGTTTCTTGAGCATTTGCGAGATGACCTTGACTTCCAGGAGCTTCTATTTTTGATGATGCGGGCTAAGTCCGATCATTCTGGGCTCTATCCCAGGCTAGAGCTTCCCCACCTATGTGGTTCCCACAGTCCCCAGAGTGGACCTCTCTCAATGCCCACTTAGCATCATCGAGATGCAATCACCTAAGTAAGAGAAGGGATCTGCCCCTCATGTAGAGGTATCCGTCCACCATACAATATCGAACTGAGAGTCTCTTAACTCTTCGGGCTTGGTCGGGCTCTTTAGGAAGCTCTCCTTCATGGAGGTAGGCAACAATTGGGTCCATCCAGTAAGGTAGGCGATCCAGGGAACAAATTTCTCCATTTGTGGCTATGCTTGGCTGGGTGATCACTTGGAGGGGAATTCCCCTTGACAGGGATTGGCCTCCGTTCGCCGCTATTTAAGCCAGAAGATCTGCGCGATGGTTTTAGTGTCGAGGCACCTGATCGATCTTGAGTCCCTTAAATTTGCTTTTCAGTAGCCGAGCTAGATTTAAGTAGGCAACCATATTATCTCCCTTTGCCTGGTAGACCCCAGTCACCTGGTTTACAACAAGCAACGAATCGCTCTTGATATACAGGTAGTCGGCCTTTAGTTCGATAGCTACCTTCATCCCAGCTAGGAGGGCTTCATATTCCGCTTCGTTGTTGGTAGCTTTAAATTCGAACCTAAAACAGTGACAGAATTCAGTCCCCTCTGGATCTATCAAAACTATGCCAGCTCCTCCCCCAGCTCATCTGGATGCTCTGTCTGAAAAGAGGATCCATGGCTTGCAGCCCTCCGGCCAATTTTCGACCTCGGATATCTTCTCAGGGACCTTGTTTGATACTGAGGGATCAACTGGGTCTGGGATCGCCAAGAATTCTGCCACGAAGTCGGCTAAAGCCTGTGCCTTAATCGTAGTCCGGGGCTTATACTTTAAGTCGAACTGAGTGAGCTCTAGTTCCCATAAAACTAGCCTTCCTGACATATCTGGTCTTTGCAAGAATTGACAGAGGGGTTGGTCTGTCACCACTGCTATTGTGTGAGCTTGAAAATAGGGACGGAGTTTCCTCGTTGAGATTAACAAAGCATAAGCGAGCTTCTCCAGGAGAACGTAGTTCCTTTCTGATTTGGTCAAGGCATGATTCACATAGTATATGGGTCTTTGAAAACCGTCGCTACAATCCTTGGCCAAAGCCCCGCTTACTGCAGTTTCTGATACAGCCAGGTAAATCTACAGCTCATCTCCGAGAACCGGCTTGACTAACAAAGGGGGGCTTGTTAGGTACTCCTTCAAAGCTTGAAACGCCTGCTCGCTTTCCTGGCTCCATTTCATGTTCTTTCCTTGTTTGATGGCCTTGAAGAAAGGGAGACATTTATCGGTGGAGCGAGAGATATACCTGTTGAGTGCTGCCACCCGTCCAGTCAGAATCTGTACTTGCTTGAGCGAGGTCGGGGATTCCAAGTCCAGGATAGCTTTGATTTTTTTTAGGTTGGCTTCTATACCTCTCTCATGAACCATGAAGCCCAGAAACTTTCCTGCCGTTACCCCAAAAGCACATTTGGAGGGGTTCAAACGCATCTGGTTTTCCCTTAGTATGAGGAAGGTTTTACGAAGGTCTTCTTGATGTCCCTTTGTGGTTGGGGATTTCGTGATCATGTCGTCGATATATACTTCCATCAACCTTCCTATCTCGGGCTTGAACAGTTTGTTAACCAGCCGCTGGTATGTGGCCCCTGCATTCTTCAAACCAAACGGCATCACCTTGTAGCAGTATAAGCCCTGCCAGTAATGAAACTGGTTTTATCTTGGTCAGCCGGGTGCATTTTAATTTGGTTGTATCCTGAGAATGCGTCCATAAAACTCAAAAGTTTATTTCCGGATGTGGAGTCAACCAGCTGGTCGATCTTTGGCAAAGGGAAACTGTCTTTCGGACAAGCCCGGTTGAGGTCGGTGTAGTCGACACACATACTCCATTTCCCATTCACCTTCGTGACCATGACCACGTTGGCGGTCCATTCGGGGTAACGTACTTCTCTGACGAACCCCGCTTTGATCATTTTATTAACTTCTTCCTGCACCACCGCGTTCCTATCAGTGTTGAAATGATGCCTCTTCTGCTTGACGGGCTTGACTGTTGGATCTACTGCTAGCCGGTGGGTGGCCAACGATGCCGGGATTCCAGGCATTTCATTATGGTTCCGGGCGAAGATGTCGCTGAATTCCCTGAGAAGATCAACCAGTCCTCTTTTTACTTCTGGATCAAGGGTGGCTTCGACCTTGACGACCTTGGAGGGATCGTCATTCCTGACGGATATCTCTTCTAGTTTGTCCACTGGTTGCCCGCTGGCCCATTCCTTACTCTGTTCTTCCTCGTAGGGCATGATAGGTTCATCCTCCGGATGCCTAGGATGTTCTGCGGGCTCCTTCTCCTTCTGGATTATCCGGGATGTATCCATGTCTTCCTGGATTACTGTCACATGTACACACTACTTCGATAGGGCTGTAGAATTGGTAGATACTGCGTAGCATTTCCTGGCTGCCTGCTGGTCTCCGAGTACCTCTCCTACCTTGGTTCCAACCGGGAATTTCAAGACGTTGTGGTATATGGACAAGACTCCCTTCAAGGAGGACAGGAAAGGTCTCCCTAAGATGGCGTTATAGGCCGATGGGGTGTCCATCATAATAAAGTCGGTCATTACATTCTGTTGGAGCGGGGTGACCCCGATGATTACTGGGAGGATCATTGACCCCACTGGTATGATCGAGTCCCCAGTGAAACCGTAAAGTGAAGTGGTACAGCTGTTGTAGCAATGTTGCTTTAGGTTCAGTTTTTCCAGGGTATCATTGAAGAGGATATCTACACTGCTACCCGTATCCACGAGCACGCGATGGACCAGACAGTTGGCGATCTGTATCGTGATGACCATTGGATCATCATGAGGTTGCACAGTGTTGAAGACATCTGCTTCGGTGAATACGATCTGAGCTGACTGGGAGGGCTCTGTCGGGCTCTGACTGACTTTGAAGATCCCCAGGCTCTCTCCAAGGCGGGGAACCTTTCTAGCGTGGTTTTTCTGGGAGTTATTGGACACGCCGGCCAATGTAAGACCTCCGCTGATAGTGTGTATCACATTGATCTGTTGCCCCTTTCCTCTTTTCTACGTCCTCACGGATTTCAGCTTGTACCTCCCTTCCAGTTCTGATATTATCTCTGACCTATTGTAGGAATTCAATCAGGCATCCTCCCCTTATCAAGGCCTCAATCTGGTTGCGCAAGTTATAGCACTCCGAAGTGTTGTTGCCCACGTCTTCATGAAAGTCGCAGTACTTGTACCTGTTTCTCCTGTCAGTTGGGGCCTTCATGGGAGCGGGCTTTCGGAGCAATCCTTTATCCCATATGGCAAGATAGACTGTTTCCCTGGAAGCATTCAAAGGAGTATAGTGGTCATACCCTTTTTCCCCTTGCATTACTGGAGCCACGGTCCTGGGAGGCGACGAAGCCCGGGGAGGGATTCATTTTGCTGGATATCTTTCTTGCCTATGCGTAGGTGCAGGGGGACGATAGGTCGACCTATTGGGAGGTTTATTTTGAGCTCTCTGCACCGGCTCAAATTTGGGGGCTTCTTTCTTCAGACGCTTTGCCGTTCTCATGTCGTAATGTTCTATCTTAACCTTGAGTTGTTCGTCCATCTCGACCTGCTCAAGAGCCCAGTCAAAGGCCTCCTGGTATGTCTCGGGAGGTCCCTTCGTGAAAGAACGGAAAAGCTTTCCTGCCCAGAGGTTTCGTTTGAAGTTAGCGAGGGTTTCTTTTTCAGTGAAAACTCCCATTTGTATGACCTCCTTGTGAAATCACTCTACATACGATCAAATAGTTTCATTCCGCTCTTGGATCACATATTAGAGGTGTATGGGATCTTTCGGACGAGGTTTAACTCCTTGGAATTGTGAGCAAAAATCGGTTGACAGCTTTGTGAAAGAATCCACGCTACCCACGGGCAGTTTCCTGAACCAGGTTTTCGCATAGTCGGTCAAGGTTGTTGGAAACATTTTGCATATAGCTGCTCTGGTAGTGTTCTAGACTTCCATCTGTTGAACGAAGCTCTCTAGATGGCTTAGAGGATCCTCCGTTCCAGAGAACTTATCCGCTGGCATTTTGAATTTTGGGGGGAGCTCTGCTTCCCGGATCCTCCTAGTGAAGGGAGCGTTCATCTCGCTCAGAGGATTCTTTTTGTTCTCCTTGCTCTTTCCCTTCCTTATCTGCTGGACCTCTTTTTGTAGCTTGGCCAACCGATCCCTTAGTCGCTTGTTCCCGGGTCTCTTCGAGTTAACCTCAGATTCCTCACAGTCGAATCTTTCTGATGAACTGGCAATTTCTATCCTGTCCTCCTCCTGGACATGATCCACTCGGGGAGTTTGTCTACTTTCCTCCTCTAGGGCCCGGGTTGTTCTCCTAGATGTAGTTGGATGAGATAGCCCTCGCGGCCTCCGGGTAAAAACATCCGCGTCAGACTTAACTAGCCGGGGTTGATATTGTGAAAGTCTTTTAGGAGCTGGGGGCATGAGTCCCAGCCTATCCCGGAACGTTGGGGCCCTGATCTATCTCGAGCCGGCTCGGGAGGAGGAGGGCCTAGGCAATCGAAAGTAGGTGGTCTAGCTCCGAGCCTGCTCGGCTCTCCCTGATCATTCAGGTTGGTTGGCTGGATTGTGATGCCTTCAGCGAGGAGGCGGAAGCGGATGGATTCTACGAAGGCTGCCGCTTGTTGGTCGAGCGCTGCCTGGCTCACTATGGGGTGGCCAGTAGCCCACGTATTGGTTGTCTAGATCGGAGCTTGACTACTATATCCAGACTTTCTCCCCCTTCCTGGGGCTTTTCGGGTTGGCCTCGCCGGAGACCGCTCCGGGACTCTGTGTTGGCATTGGGAGGAGCGGAGCCTCATAGTTCCTGTAAAACAATGAAAATATAAATGCAAACGATCAGTTAATCGGGTGTAGGAAAAGTTCCCACAGACAGCGCCTGAAAGTGTTAACAGAAATTTTGCTAGGGATGAGAAATCCCAGTTAACGCCCTCAAGACCACTACCACGTAGGTGGTGGCCAAAATTCTTTATATATGTAACAGTGGTTTATAAAATGACAAGTAGGCAAGAATGTTTTTATTTAGCATGCATGGTGCACGAATACAAAGATTCTTCTCTCTTTTCTCTCAAATCTCTCTAGGAAATGGTCGATTGTTAGTCTTATGCCTGTCGAATAGTAGTCTCCTCTTTTCATTTCTTTTCTTTTCTATTTATACATGGTTTGTAGGTCAACAGACTGATTCTCCCTTGATTGTCTCAGTGATTGTCTCAGTCTCTTCCTTATCGGGCAGGATTTCTTGCGTTAATATCATTTGACTTTTAGATTGACGCCCGAATTGAGAGTATCGTGGTGAAGATCAGTTTGTTTCCTTTTTGGATTTCATTACTTGTTCTGCATGTAGATAACGCTTCCAAGTATGATTTAATGCATTCCTCGTATCCTTTCAGCATGATCCTTATAGAAGTCGCGGGACATGACGATATGGTGTGATGCATCAACCAAGGAGGTTGTTTAGTATTTCGACCTTGATGTCTGAGAAGTTTCATCCATCTTGGAGCCAGATCTGGCTTCTCTTGACTTTTTCGAAGCTAGATGTGGCCTCGACTGACCTTTTTGAAGCTAGGTGTGGCTTCGACTGACCTCGCGGCCTTCTAGGGACATTCTTCTGTGTCAATCGAGGTACAGACGAGTTTCTTGAGCATTTGCGAGATGACCTTGACTTCGGGAAGCTTCTAAGTTTTGATGATGCGGGCTAAGTCCGATCATTCCGGGCTCTATCCCGGATGTTTCCGGAGCCCGCCCTTGTTCATGGGGTGGTATCGCAGTTCTGCCCTGGATAGAGAGGTCTCCTGGTGGAAGCTCTCAGGTCCGGGCTTTATCCCAGATGTTTCTGGAGCCCGCCGTTGTGCCTGGGGTGGTATCGTAGCTTGGCTCTGGATATAGAGGTCTTCAGGTGAAACTTTCGGGTATGGAACCAGGTCTAGGAAGTGGAAAATTTCCCTTTGGTCCTTAGCCAATTTTGGCTATTAACAAATACAATCTTACTACGAGGTTTATGATCACTGATCTAGCTATCCTCAAGAAACGTTGCACTTGTCGATACAAACACTTTGTTCTCTTTAGGACTATAGAAGTATCCACATCTGGTCTCTTTGGAATATCCTACAAACAAGTAG
This sequence comes from Dipteronia sinensis, assembly GCA_033220585.1. Taxonomy (NCBI): domain Eukaryota; kingdom Viridiplantae; phylum Streptophyta; class Magnoliopsida; order Sapindales; family Sapindaceae; genus Dipteronia; species Dipteronia sinensis. Next base: position 56,517,284 of record CM065637.1, read on the forward strand.
ACCACAGACTTGGGGTCCAGCTTTCCACTTATGTTCTTCAGCTCATGTGCTGGACATACCCATATGTGGAAATGTCGCAAACTAGCTTTACAACCATTCCATAACTCTAAGGGAGTCTTAGGAACATATTTAGATGGCACTACATTCAAAATGTATGCCGCAGTTTGTAACACATATCCCCAAAAGGATTTTGGTAATGGTGAGAAACTAATCATAGATCTTACCATTTCCATTAGAGTTCTATTTCTCATCTCCGTGACACCATTCTGTTGTGGTGTACCATGAGCTATGAGTTGGGACACTATCCCATACTCGACCATAAAGTCTTCAAACTCTGGGTCAAGGTACTCACCTCCATGATCTAATCGTAGAGATTTGATAGTCTTTCCTAACTGGTTCTTAACTTCAGCTCATAATTCTTTGAACTTTTCAAAAGTTTCCGACTTCCATTGCATTAGGTAGACATATTCATATCTCGAGTAGTCATCTATAAAGGTGACATAATACTTATAACCACCCATTGATTTAACATTCATCAGTCCATAGACGTCTGAATGTATAAGCTCTAGTGGTTCTTTAGCTCTAAGCCCTTTTCAAGTAAAAGGTCTCTTGGTCATTTTACCTTATAAACAGGATTTGCAGACAGGTAAGGTGCCAACCCTTAACTCACTTAAATGTTAGCTTTTAACTAGTCTATCTATCATGTCAAGATTAATGTGGTCAAGTCTTAGATGCCACAGATACGTTTCATTTTCTAGAGAAATCTTTTGTCGTTTTGGTTTTGGTTTTTCAACTTTAAACATTTCAGCATTGAGCAGTGTAGTATGTAATAACGGCCTTAAAACATACAAGTTGTTTCGTTTAATCCTGGACATATATTCAAACCATTCTTTCCAATAATAACAGATTTATTATTAAAAGAAACATAATATAATTGCTCCAACAATTTTGAAACTGAAATCAAATTTTGAGTAAATCCAGGAATTAAAAATATATTATTCAAAACAATGAAACAACTTCCAAAATGTAGTCTAACTACACCCACTGCTCTTGCTGACATGACATCCCCCGACCCAACACGCATAAAGAAGGCTCCCTCCTCAAGCTGTGTCTAAGAATCAGTCCACTGTTTAGTGGCCCCCGAATCAACTATCCAGGGTGAAGAATCATCTTCCACTAAACACAACTCTAGAACAAGTAAATCATATTTACCTTTTGTTTTCTTCTTCTTGGCAACCTCCTTTAGATATTGAGGACAGTTCCTCTTCCAGTGTCCAACCTTGTAGCAATGGAAACATTTTCCTTTGCCTTGGTCATTGGAGGCACCCTTCTTCTTGCCTTGGGCTTTCTTGAGCTTGGGCTTACCTTTCGCCTTCCCAGTAGACCTCTTCCTATTTTTATTTCTAAAGGAAGACTGGTTCAACAACATTTGCCTTACTAGTCTTACTTTTTCCGACCTTTGTCAAGAACTCAAAAGTAGTGAGCTCATTGAGCAACTGAGTGAGACTGAACTTTAGCTTGTTCATCTCATAGTTACTCTTGAATTGATCGAAACTCTTTGGAAAAGTCTTTAGTATGATGCTCACCTGACTGGGTTCATCAATGGCCCCGACATTGATCTCTGATGTGTTGAAATAGGACATCATGTTCATGACATTTTCCCGAACAGATGCACCCTCTTTCATCAAAACAAGCATTGCGGAACGAACAGCTTCGTGTCGCTTTTGCTCAGAGGGCTGCCCGCAATAACCCCATTATTTCAAATGCAGTACCCATTGCTTCGTGCTTAGTGACAAGCACGTCTGTCATACTGGCTAACAGATATGTTCGGGCTTTCTCATCTGATAAGACCAATTTTTGATATGCCTCATGAACAATTCGTGCAGTATTGGCAGTAGGCGCTGGAGGAAAATTCCTCCGTAAGCAAAAACTTTAGGTCCTTGGTGACCAAGATTGCATTTATGTTATGTTTCTATTTAGTGTAGTTATCACCAGTTAATTTGTCATTGGCAAGGATTTGTAACAGTGCAGATGACATGGCTGAAAAAACATAAATTAAGAATTCATTCAATCATACATTCAAAACATGTCCGAATGTTCGGCATAAAATTAAACATGATGCATGAAAATGTTTAATGAACAAGAAGAACCCTAAGAAAACAATGTTTCTATACCACGACAATCCAACATACCACAAGCAAGTGCCGCCTTAGGGTCGGTCAAATTCTTACATGTTGGATCGAGACCTTCTCAATCAAATGATAAACCAGAATAACTCTTATTCTAATAGCATTCAACCATCGTTTATTTAGTCAAGTTTTCAATTAACCAATTTAATTAAAACCTTGTGAGCGTAACCAATCATTTCAAATGTCATGAGCTTAACTCAAGAATTGCCGCTATTACTATCAGTCAATCCTGAAATCCCCTCTGAAATCCTATCTGTTAGGATGTCAACCTTGGTATTGATTCTTATAGAAACCTTCCTTAGGGAGGATGAAAGCAAAGCCGTCACTCGAATCTCACTGTGTTGAACTAATGATGGAGACATCGAATATAATGTCATATATCCCTCTCCCACTCACTATTTTATAATTAGGGTTTTCTATTAATATTAATGCATCTAGATTAAATGGCAAATTTCAATCTAAACGTCTAGTGCATTAATCACAAATTATTAGAATCTTATTTCAATAACTAATAAACTAATATGATTTTTAACTCTTAAAAATCTAGTTCATTAGTGATGATTCTAATCTATGTAAACTATTTACTAAGACTAGAATTATTAAATGTGTATTTACCAAATTTTAACTGTTAAAACTAAACACATTATTAGGTCCAATTATAATTAGAGACTTAATCGAATTAAATCTAATACTTATAATGGACCCTACTAATCTAAGTGACAAAACACTTTAATAAATAGATTAGTACTTAATGAGGATTACCAAATTTTTACTCCTAAAAACTAATCCCATTAACTTATAGACAATTATGTGAATAACCCATTTGAATCAAATTAAAAATAAACACATAATATAGAAGGCTATAATGTATGTATGACATATCAACATATATATGTGTAGGCACACCTAATCTAAATGATATGTATATGCATGGCAATACTTTAATTATCTCATAATAAAAGCATACATAAGCTGACCGAGTACAATGTGTTATTTAACTTTAAAAAAAATATCTAATTACAAAAGTTAACCAAGGCATTCCTTGGTCTTCAACTAATCTCCAAGATTCTTCAAGTCTTTTGGGTTCTTCTTAATTTGGGCTTTTAATGAAGTCCAACTTGATTAAGAAAAAAATTATTTGATCATTGTGACCCATCTCATGAATCAAATCTAAAGCCTAAGTGTTACTTTAACACTGTACTTTAGGTCCAAGGTAAGAAAAAATAAAATTCAGCCAAAAATCTTTTTGTAAATTCGGAAACCCTAACGTCACGAATTTTCAGCCCATAACACTTTCGCTCATAGCCATCATTCATGCACGTAGGCTGCCCACACTAGTACCGCGTAAACAGTATCGCGGAACAGTACCGCACTGCATGAACAGTGTCCCATCGCGTGTGTTTCTAATTTCGCTCTTTCGCCATTCGTCTTTTTACATATTTAAATTTTTACATATTTAAAGTTGAAGCTTACAACCTGAGAGATAGAGAGATGTATTTACAATTACAGATCCAAATCTAACGCATATTTTATGATTTTCTCCATCTTTTTTTTAAGAATGATAAATAGATCCAATTAAAGGATCTGTTATGTATATTCGTATTATTATTGTCTTGAAAATATTTCCATATTCTACATTGTCAGTTTGTGATGTACTAAAGAACACTTATGTTCAAGATTGCTTGGATGAGGATATAAACTGTACCTTAAAATGACATGTAAGGGTGACAATTCATATTATCATATTTTGCTTATGTAAATCTGAATTCAGTTATATATGTCAAAATCTACAACCCTACCGTTATAAATTGTTTCGTGTAAGTGTCATGCTCATTAGCTGTGTCAAAAATTGATCTTGTTAGTCATTTCTTTATTATTCTATTATTTTTTTCTCGTGTTTGAGTTTGACATTTGAAGGTGCGTGGTTCATTTGAGAGCAATTTAAGTGTTAATCATTATTTGAGTTCTAGCGGTAAGGTACTTAGAGCTCGCGCTTATCAACCAAGATCCTCTAATATGTACCAAGGTAATTAGATTACATCGACCTTAGTTGAAAGAAATATCGTCTTTATTTGGAACATATTTCGGGTCCCTTTAAATATAAAATTAAGACTTCTTAATTTAGGGGAAAAACCTAGTTGTCCCAAAAATGAGGAAGTTCCGGTTTATGTTGAAGCTTGAACTTGTTAGTTTATGGTTTGTATTGGCTTAATTCCATGTCAAAATTCTCATTGCTTTAATTTTTAGTTGCTTACAATGATAGCCTATTTGAGCTTCAATCTTGGTCAAGAGTGACGTGTTTTATCAGTTCAGCTCGAACTTTTGTGTATCCAACCGCTTCTTTACTTTTTCTTATGCTATTTTCAAATGTCGTTTATTATTATTATTTTATTTTATTTTGGACTTGAAACATGTATTTATTCTTGACTTTCTGATTTGTAGTTTAGTTAAATTGGCTTTTAGTCGACCTGATACATGAAGTGAATACATATCCTTTAAATCTTGTTAATGGGTTTACTAACCGAACTGATCTCAAATATCAAAGCACACCAGTATTCATTTTGTCTTCATAAGTGTATTAAAAATATAAAATTGCCACTAGTAACATATAAATTAGTGCTGACTATTTGGGCCGGGCTTCCGTGGGCCGCCCGGCCCGGCTCGTTATTTTCATGGGCTTGGCCCGGCCCGGCCCGCCAGCGAAAATGGCCAGGTCCAAGCCCGTTTCGTTGGCAGTCCAAGCTGGGCCCCCATTTGAAAAAATACCAGGCCGGTCCCGGTAAAGCCCGCAAAGCCTGCCAGAAAAAAAATTTCAAATTTTAAAATTTTGAATTTTTTTTTTAAATTTGAATTGAGGGGTGGCTTTTGTAATTAAACAGGTTACCGTTAGGGGGGAAAAAATATTCAAAACTTTTAAAAATTACATTTTTTTAAATCATTTACAATTTTTTCCAATTATACCCTTACCTAACTCTTTCAAATACCTAGGGATGGGCGCGGTTCGGTTCGGTTCGGTTTTGGCCAAAACCGTATTGAACCGTTATATTTTCGGTTTTTGAAAGCTTGAATCGGTTTGAACTGTATTGGACCACAAAACCGAATTGAACTGAACACTTTTATCTCTGTTCGGTTAGGTTCGGTTCAATTCGGTTTTTGGGCCTATTGGGCCTATTGAGATTTGAAGTTTTTTTTTATATATTTTTTCATTTTTTGTATCCTTTAACAACCCTATTTTTGTATTTAGACCTTTGGCTTTTGGGCAATTGATTTTGGGCTATTTTTTTTAACAATCCCTTACATTCAAAACACATCTAAATAGACTACATTACTGTTTAACTAATTAAATTTAGTCCAATTCAATCAAAAGTACATGCTCAATAGCTACCATTCTACCAAATTCAGTCAATATGACTCATTACATAGAATGATATAAGTCCAAAATAAAATAAGATCATACATAAATAATCCAACATACAATCCGTAATAAAATTTGTATTTTTTTATTTATAGTTCGGTTCGTCAGTTCGGTTCGGTTTTGGAAGGTCGAAAACCGTAACCGAACCATATTCTATGCGGTTCATTTGGTTCGAACCGAATTGAACCGAACTCAACCTTAAAACCGAACCAAACACCATATTTCGGTTCGGTTCGGATCAGTTCGGTTCGGATCAGTTCGGTTCGGTTCAATGAACTGTTCCCACCCCTATAAATACCTCATCACCCTCACCTCATTCTCTACATTTTCTCTACTTCCCTACTCTCTTATTCTCTCTATTCTCTACAATCTCCAACATCTCTCACTCACTCTTTCAACTATTTTGAAATTTATTTTATTTATTTAACATATTATTTATATACTATATACTATTATACTAATATACTATACACCATACATTATATTTTTTTTTCCCAATTGCACTCTTTTTTCCTTACCAAGGTTTTATCCCATTGGGTTTTCTTGGTAAGGTTTTTAATGAGGCAATCATGATTTGTAATTTATACATTTCAGTATCTCACTACAAATTTAATATGAAATTACAAAAATATTATTCTCCAAAAACTAATTAAGTGTTGTATGAAATGAATAATATTATATTTCATATTAAAATTATTACATTAATTACTCAAAATTATTACAATGTATAAAAAATAATATTGAATTAAAAAAATTTCGAAGTCCAACGGGCCTTTAACGGGCCGGCCCGTTATAGGCCCGGCCCGGCCTGCTCCTACAGCGGCCATGGACCCAGGCCAGGCTCCCTTTTTTGTCTAACAGACCGGCCCGGCCCAGCCCGTTTAACATATGGGTCTAATGGGCCGGGCCGGCCCGAATTGCCACCACTAATATAAATGACTAGTTTGAATTGCTACATTTTATAAAGTATCTCAGCCTGAATATGTGAGGACTTATTGAAATTGAAACTCAGCCCAATATATTTGGATCATCTGACATGTATATATATTATGCTATATTGTTATATAATATATAAGCCTATTTCTGGTTCCAGTCCAATATTATTGGCCGGTAGAGTTTGAGTCTTTGGGCTTACAATCCGGGTTTGCACGAGGATCCATTAAAATACCAAGTGACGATATTTGCACCCCTAAAAAACTGTTTGTACATCTCAAATTAATATATTTTTTTAAAACCAATATTACTCTTAAGTAAAATAACTTAATAGCAAATAGTTCGTAAGTACATCTACCAATAATTATTAATTGGTTTTATATTAATCATTTCTTTAAAAAAGGAAAAAAAAAAGAATTTCCTATTAATTCTTTCATATTCATATATATAATAAAAATCATTCTATTTTGTCAAACTCTAACTTCTATTTAAATACTACTTTCAATTTCTTCCAGGAATACAAATTGATTGAAAAGTATAAAGAATGAATCAAAATCATAAATTCGTTGTGAAAAAGTAAGTTTTAAATTAATTTTTATTATTTTTATTACAATAACAAAATCATAATAAATTGTCTTCTCTATAATATATATATATATATATATATATATATATTGTAGAAATTGAAACACACTATAGATTTTTTTTTTTTTTACCAATATTGGCCTGAGAAATTTGATAGCATGATATATCTTTGAAAATACTACTCTAAACGTGTGTCTACAACCTAGAGGGGGGTGAATGGGTTGTTAATTGATTATTACCAACTTTTTTGATTAGTCAATATTAAACATATAACCCAATAAAATAAACATACAAAATCAAGTAAAATACGGAAATATAAAGAACACTTGATTTTTACGTAGAAACCCTTCAATAAGGGAAAAAACCACGGGCTATCCTTCTAGCCACACACTATCACCGAAATCCACTATATTAGTAAAAGGTTACACCCTCAAGTGACACTCGGACTCTCACTCTCGACAACCTCAGGCTATGGACACTACCACTCGCCACTCTTGGTTCAATCCCTAGTGATATCCCCTGATCCACTACTTTTGGCGTGAGCACCTCCTACTCTACCCCTCGGGCCTTTTACAGTGGCACTTGATCAATGCTTGCCAACCCACCCTTGGTTGCAAGTCTTCAATGCTTGTGCAACTTCACCCCGAAGCCACAAGACTTTGACTCAATGAAGAGTATAAAGGTCTAAGTGTGTATATGACACTCAAATTCTATAATGTGCAAGACGAAACACAAAATGCTTAACTAGATGTTAAAATGCAATTAAACAACCTAGTTATCAACCAAGCCTACATGTACACATATGAGGTCTCAATTAGTTGTAGAGAAATGCTAACAATCTAATTGTCAAATAAACTCACATAAACATTCATAAACTTGACTAGATGCACAAAGTCAACATAATCATCAATTAAGCATACATGAATATTTATGGATTTGCTATTTAGGCATAAATGACCTAATAATATAAGCTATCACAAACAAACTCAATCATGTTATAAAGACTCATAAATATATGTGTTAATAGCCAAAATTGGCCAAGGACCAAAGGAAAATTTTCCACCTCCCAGACCTGGTTCCATACCCGAGAGTTTCCACCAGGAGACCTCTCTATCCAGAGCCGAACTACGATACAACCCCAGGAACAAGGATGGGCTCCAGAAACATCCGGGATAGAGCCCGGAACGATCAGATCTAGCCCGCATCACCAAAGCTAGAAGCTCCTCGAAGTCGAGGTCACCTCGCAAACGCTACAAAGACTCGCCTGTACCTCGATTAACACAAAAGAATGTCCCTAGAAGGCCTCACCTAGCTTCGAGAGGTCAGGGGAAGCCACACCTAGCTTCGAAAGGGTCAAGGGAAGCCAGACCTGGCTCCAAGCTGGATGAAGGAAGGCCGCACCTAGCTTCGAAAGGTCAGGGAAAGCCACACCTAGCTTCGAAAGGGTCAAGGGAAGCCAGGTCTGGCTCCAAGCTGGATGAAACTTCTCAGATATCAAGGTCAGAACACTAATCAACCTCATTGGTTGGTGCACCACACCATGCCATATTCAACGACCTCTATAAAGGATCATGCTGAAAGGATACGAGGGATACACTGAATCATATTTGGAAACGTTACCTATATGCAGAACAAGTAATAGAATCCAAAAAGGAAATAAGCTGATCTCCACCACGATACTCTCAATTCGGCAAAGTCAATGACATTAAAACGAGAAATCCCGCCCTATAAGGAGGGGAGAGACTGAGAAAATCAAGGGGAGAATTAGTCTGTTTGACCTAAAAACTATGTATAAATAGAAAAGAAAGAAAATGAAAAAGAGGAGACTACTATTCGACAGGCATATGACAAATATTCAACTATACCCTAGAGAGAAATTTGTATATCATACACGTTCAATAAAGAAAATATTATTATTCTCTTTTGGATGTTAAACTGTATCATTGTTCTTTCATTGTTCTTGATCATTTCGAAACACATTGTTGACATATACGATCAATCTTGGCCACCACCTACGTGGTAGTGGTCTTGAGGGTGTTAACTGAGATTTCGCACCTTGAGCAAAATTTCCGTTAACACTTTCTGCCGCCGTCTGTGGGAACTTACCCTACACCCAATTAACCAATTATTTGCATTTACATTTCATTCGTTTTACAGGAACTATGAGGCTCCGCTCGTCCCAAGGCCAACATAGAGTCCCGGAGCAACATCCGACGAGGCTAACACGAAAAGCCCCAAGAAAGGGGAGAAAGTCTGGATATAGTAGTCAAGCTCCGATCCAGACAACCAATACGCGGGCTACTGGCCACCCTATAGTAAGCCAGGCAGCGCTCGACCAACAAGCGACAGCCTTCGTAGAATCCATCCGCGTTCGCCTTCTCGCTGAAGGCATCACGATCCAGCCAACCAACCTGAATGATCAGGGGAGCCGAGCAGGCTCGGAGCTAGGCCACCTGCTTTCGATCGCCTAGGACCTCCTCTTCCAGAGCCGGCTCGAGATAGATCAGGGCCCCAACGTTCGATCCGAGATAGGTTGGGACCCATGCCCCCGGTTTCGAAAAGACTTTCACAATATCAACCCAGGCTAGTTAAGTCTGCCGCGGATGCTTTTACCCAGAAGCCACGAGGGCTATCTTATCCAACTATATCCAGGAGAACTGCCCGGGCCCTAGAGGAGGAAAGTAGACAAACTCCCCGAGTGGATCATGTCCAGGAGGAGGACCAGATAGAAATTGCCAGTTCATCAGAAAGATTCGACAGTGAGGAATCTGAGGTTAACTCGAAGAGACCTGGGAACAAACGACTAAGGGATCAGCTGGCAAAGCTACAAAAAGAGGTCCAGCAGATAAGAAAGGGAAAGAATAAGGAGGAAAAAAAGGATCCCCTGAGCGAGATGAACGCTCCCTTCACTAGGAGGATCCGGGAAGCAGAGCTCCCCCCAAAATTCAAAAAGCCAGCAGATAAGTTCTCTGGAACGGAAGATCCTCTAAGCCACCTAGAGAGCTTCTTTCAATAGATGGAGGTCCAGAACACTACCAGAGCGGCTATGTGCAGAATGTTTCCAACGAACTTGACCAACTACATGAAAACCTGGTTCAGGAAACTGCCCGTGGGTAGCGTGGATTCTTTCACGAAATTATCAACAGAATTTTGCTCACAATTCCAAGGAGTCAAACCTCGCCTGAAAGATCCTATACACCTCCAATATGTGATCCAAGAACAGAGTGAAACTCTTCGATCGTACGTGGAGCGATTTCACAAGGAGGTCTTACAAATGAGAGTCTTCACTGAAAAAGAAACCCTCTCCAACTTCAGGCGAAATCTATGGGCAGGAAAGCTTTTTCGTTCCTTCGCCAAGAGACCTCCTGAGACTTACCAAGAGGCCTACTATCTGGCTCTTGAGAAGGTCGAGATCGACAAACAACTCAAGGTCAAGATGGAACACGACGACATGAGAACAGCGAAGCGTCTGAAGAAAGAAGCCCCCAAATTTGAGCCAGTACAGAAAACTCAGAATAAACCTCCCAACAGGTCGACCTATCGCCTCCCTGCTCCTCTGCATAGGCCAGAAAGATATCCAGCAAAACGAACCCCTCCCCGGGCTTCGCCGCCTCCCAGGACCGTGGCTCCAGTAATGCAAGGGGAAAAAGGGTATGACTACTACACCCCTTTGAATGCTTCTAGGGAAACAGTCTACCTTGCCATACAAGATAAAGGGTTGCTCCAAAAGCCCGCTCCCATGAAGGCCCCAGCTGACAGGAGAAACCGGTACAAGTACTGTTAGGATTATGCTCAATAGCAAGAGTGTAATATTGTAATTGACAATCTTTTCATATAAATAAAGTGATTTCTGATTCTGCAAAATCTTATAGCATTTATAATTATAATTGTCAAGGTAAATAATCATAAGGTCAACAGACTATGATATATGAGGAATTGTTTATACATCCGGATATCTATGAGGTAGACACATTTCTTTAGTTAGTCTTGAATAACGTTCACAACTTAAGTTAAAGGTTGGGCACCTCTATCTTGATAAAGTTGTAGAATTCTTTTACTAGCATTTGAGTGGGTTTTCGAGTAAAAGAATCTAGTGCACTGGGTGCATTGAACTGGATCACAATGAAATACTTTATCTAGAACCGTCACTAGATATAAGTCTTTCATCATCAGGACAATCAGAGAGTCTATCTAAATCCTGAGATAAATGATGGACTTATGGTTGCAAGTGTTATCATTTGAGCTATCAATGAGTACGATTATATAGCATAGTCTATCCTCGATAGTTTGGTGGTATTCATTTCTTAATCGATAGAGGACTTCATTTATAGATATAGACATCGTGGCTCCATTTATTAAATGAGAGTATAGTATCATCATATGGATGTTTTGAGGTATTGGATATTAAATCTCAACGTTGAGTTTTCAATAATGATTATTGAAGACATGGCTTCTGGACAAGTCAAAATATCCAAGTTCAAAATATGGTCATATAAGGAAATATAGTAACTTGGAGAGCTATAGGCGGTCTATGAGCTCTTGGCGATTACTGATATTATTCACGAGGATACACCATCTCCTATAAGATTGTCTAGGGTATGAATGAGAAAAATCTCCTTATTCTATCTTTATTTAAGAGTTCAATTTTAGCTCTTTAGTGGAATGAGTTAAAATTAATAGATCGGACCTAAGTGAATCATTTGTTGATTGTGATTAGGTTATGTCTATTGAAGCTTAAATTTAGATAGCCCACCAAGATCCACAATCCACACGTACTTGCATGGATCACTTGATATATTCTACCGGACCAATTTATGGGTCCATCTAGAATTGCATTTAATATATTAAGAATATAATATGTCTATTATTTATTTAATGGGCTGCACTATTATATTAATATATTAAAAGGAGACATGTAGGCTTGTTTCTTTTAGTAAGAATAAGTCGGGTTCACATGTGGGCTTTTATTTAAAGTCTAATGGATTAAATAAAATAAGAAAAATAATATTGGGCCCATATATATATGGTGTGGGCGGCAAGGCTAAATAAAATAGCCCAAGATATTATTTTATTTTATTGTTTTGATTAAATGAGAATTAATTAATTATTTAATTAATTAATAGTTTAAATCAAAATCTTTTCCTGATCAGTAAATTAAATACTATGTGTTGGATTAGGGTTGGAATTCTTTTAAGTGATAGGAGTCCTAATGTGGTAAGGATTAAGTCCACATACACTCCTTATTATACAAAGAATTCGGCCACCACTAGTCCTACAAGGGTTAGGATTCTTGAATTGATAGGAATTAGGGAAAAGGATAATTCCTTTTCAAGTAAGGAAATTAACCAACCCTAGATTTCCTATTCAATGAATTCGGCCAACCTTACTTGGTGAAGGAGAAATTCGGCCAACCTATAAATATAAGGTTATGAATTTTCGGCCACAAAAGAAGCAAAATAGAGAGAGATTTTTGTTTGTTTTGAAAATAAAAAATCCTACTCTATTGATTGTGAATTCAAAAGTGACCGGAACTATTTTTTTAGGCTCTTGGTGTTTTACTATTGAGGATCAAGATCAGAAATTCCATACATCCATTCTAAGGTAAGCAATTCAAAGAAAAAGGGAGACCACGCTCCTAGGTGATTCACGTACGTGCTAGGATTGAAGATCTTGTGGATTACCATCGACGTAAGTCAATCGGATCACGCGACAAGAGGTATTTAACTCTAACCGTATATTTGAGTTTAATTAATTAAAGGGTTAAGGTTCAAATCATTAGAAAAATTTTAAACTATACGAAAATTATTTTTTCGCCTTTCGCTGCGGTTTTAAGCAATTTTTCCCTACAATTGGTATCAGAGCCTTGGTTGTACCCTTAATTAATTAACGTATATATACGTGAATCTATTTCTTTTTATTGTGATTATGCATGTTTCAGAAAGAGATGACACTCTAGGTATTCGCATATATAATTACATGTGGAATGTATGGATTTATATATGTTGTTATAAAGTGAATTGTTTATTGCTCGATTTTGGTCCTAGAATTTCAATGTATTTTTTGTTTCGGAATTGTAACAAGAAGAGTGGTATATTATCGCCATAATTCCTTCTTGGTAGTTGCTAAGTTCTTATTAATTTTATTGTAAAAATATTGCAGTTTTTTTTATTGTATTAAAATTTAGTGCAGTTTTTTATTGTATTAAAATACTGCAGTAGTTTAAATAAAAATAAAATAAAATTATGCAGTATTTTATTGTATAAAATAAGTTGTAATATATTCAAGATTCGAAGAATCAAATATTTGAAGAAATTGGAGCATCCGGAACCGAGCTTGGCACCCGCGCGCACCGAGACAACAAGCGCGCACGCAACCAAGCGTGCAGCTGCGCTTGTTGCGGTGCAGCAGCGCGCGCAACCCATGCATGGGCTGGCCATGCGGCAGCTCATGCCCTTGCATGGGCTAGGCGTGCGCATGGGCTGATTGGTGATCTTTGGGCTCGCGAGTTACGTGCGCGAGATGGTCGCTTGAAGTCTTGTTCGCCAAGAAAGGAGTTTTTTGTATTCCGTACAATTGTAATTTACATGCTTTTCTAGGATGGACCAAAATTGTGGCTATTTATTTTTATGTATAAATAGTATAATATTTGTTATTGTATGATAACATGTCATATAGAATAGGAGTGCCACTCATATATCTCTTTTGGTATAAACATGCATTGAATGATTTAGGTATCTAATTGGCATCTAGATAACTTGGTAAAATCATTCTTTGGAATTTAATCACACGCCTTAAATAATTGAGTGGGAGAAGGTGTGTTAGAACACCTATGGCCTCCAAGGTTAGTTGAGCTTTATCATTTATTGGTAATCCCCCCGAGGGGCGTCCATAAATGGAATTTAGCAAAATACTTCCTTACAAGGATAGACTAGACAATTGACTCAAACGATATCTACTCCCAGAGGAGGGATTTTCGTGAGAGAAAATTGAGGGTCGATATCTTGGTAACACACTCAATGTAATTTTATTAATATCCTCCCGAGAGTTCTTGTTAATAAAATTGCAAGGCTAAAATTGAAAACGCTGGTTGTTATGTTAACAATTAGGTGGGACCTAGTCCAACTAGTAAATGGTGCGAACTCCGGAAGGAGGCGTAACATTTATGGGTGTTGGATCACCGTTGAATTTTTCACGATTGAGTTATTTAATTAATTCAAGATCAATATTCGAAAGTGCTTTATCATGATTATTTACTTATATAAGCTTTTTGTTTTATTCAGAAATCATGACCCCATCACTTATGAACATCCTGAAAGATAACACTTTAAGAGGAGATAATTATGTCACATGCAAAAGGAAAATTGGGTTGTTGCTGCAAAGTGAAAAACATAAGTTTGTTCTAACTACTCCTAAAACACCTGCTCCTAATAATGAATCAAGTATTTTGCAAAGAGATGAGTATGAGCAGTGGAAGACCTCAGATGATATGGCCAAATGTTACATTATGGCTACTATCTCCGACGTGTTGCAACAGCAGCATGAAGGAATGGGGTCTGCTGCTGATATTATGATGTCTCTGGAAGAGATGTTTGCTATGAGGTCTAGGACGACTAAGAGAGAGGCAGTGACTGCTTTTATGAATCTTAGGATGAAACCTGGACAGGCTGTGAAAGATCACATGATGAAAGTCATAGCACATCTAAATATTGCAGAATTAAATGGCGCTGAGATAGATGGTGAGACCAAAATTGACATGGTTGTCAACTCACTATCAGATTCCTTTGATTAGTTCAAGTTTGACTACACCTTGAACAAAAAGGAATACACCTTGCAGGGCCTGATGCAAGATGTTCATGTAGGGAAAAATTGCTTAAAACAGCAGCGGAAGGCGAAAAAATAATTTTCGTATAGTTTAAAATTTTTCTAAAGATTTGAACCTTAACCCTTTAATTAATTAAACTCAAATATACGGTTAGAGTTAAATACCTCTTGTCGCGTGATCCGATTGACTTACGTCGATAGTAATCCACAAGATCGTCAATCCTAGCACGTACGTGAATCACCTAGGAGCGTGGTCTCCCTTTTTCTTTGAATTGCTTACCTTAGAATGGATGTATGGAATTTCTGATCTTGATCTTCAATAGTAAAACACCAAGAGCCTAAAAAAATAGTTCCGGTCACTTTTGAATTCACAATCAATATGATTGAAACTCGCGTAACCCTAAATCGAAAGTGTGCACAAAACCTTTTGATGTTAAAGGCTTGTAAGTGCACTATCGAATGAGAACTTATTTTCTTTTTCTCTCTTGGCCGAAAATCTATGTGAATAGAGTAGGATTTTTTATTTTCAAAACAAACAAAAATCTCTCTCTATTTTGCTTCTTCTTGGTGGCCGAAAATTCATAACCTTATATTTATATGTTGGCCGAATTTTCTCCTTCACCAAGTAGGGTTGGCCGAATTCATTGAATAGGAAATCTAGGGTTGGTTAATTTCCTTACTTGAAAAGGAATTATCCTTTTCCCTAATTCCTATCAATTCAAGAATCCTAACCTTTGTAGAACTAGTGGTGACCGAATTCTTTATATAATAAGGAGTGTATGTGGACCTAATCCTTACCACATTAAGACTCCTATCACTTAAAAGAATTCCAACCCTAATCCAACACATAGTATTTAATTTACTGATCAGGAAAAGATTTTGATTTAAACTATTAATTAATTAAATAATTAATTAATTCCCATTTAATCAAAACAATAAAATAAAATAATATCTTGGGCTATTTTATTTAGCCTTGCCGCCCACACCATGTATATATGGGCCCAATATTATTTTTCTTATTTTATTTAATCCATTAGACTTTAAATAAAAGCCCACATGTATACCAGACTTATTCTTACTAAAAGAAACAAGCATACATGTCTCCTTTTAATATATTAATATAATAGTGCAGCCCATTAAATAAATAATAGACATATTATATTCTTAATATATTAAATGCAATTCTAGATGGACCCATAAATTGGTCCGGTAGAATATATCAAGTGATCCATGCAAGTACGTGTGGATTGTGGATTGTGGATTTTGGCGGGCTATCTAAATTTAAGCTTCAATAGACATAACCTAATCACAATCAACAAATGATTCACTTAGGTCCGATCTATTAATTTTAACTCATTCCACTAAAGAGCTAAAATTGAACTCTTAAATAAAGATAGAATAAGGAGATGTTTCTCATTCATACCCTAGACAATCTTATAGGAGATGGTGTATCCTCGTGAATAATATCAGTAATCGCCAAGAGCTCATAGACCGCCTGTAGCTCTCCAAGTTACCATATTTCCTCATATGACCACATTTTGAACTTGGATATTTTGACTTGTCAATAAGCCATGTCTTCAATAATCATTATTGAAAACTCAACATTGAGATTTAATATCCAATACCTCAAAACATCCATATGATGATACTATACTCTCATTTAATAAATGGAGCCACGATGTCCATATCTATAAATGAAGTCCTCTATCGATTAACAAATGAATACCACCAAACTATCGAGGATAGACTATGCTATATAATCGTACTCATTGATAGCTCAAATGATAACACTTGCAACCATAAGTCCATCATTTATCTCAGGATTTAGATAGACTCTCTGATTGTCCTGATAATGAAAAGACTTATATCTAGTGACGGTTCTAGATAAAGTATTTCATTGTGATCCAGTTCAATGCACCCAGTGCACTAGATTCTTTTACTTGAGAACCTTTCGATGATTTTAGACTGATCATAACTTATTTGATCCCACTCAAATGTTAGTAAAAGAATTCTATGACTTTATCAAGATAGAGGTGCCCAACCTTTAACTTAAGTTGTGAATGTTATTCAAGACTAACTAAAGAATTGTGTCTAACTCATACATATCCGGATGTACAAACAATTCTTCATATCTCATAGTCTTTTGACCTTACGATTATTTACCTTGACAATTATAATTATAAATGCTATAAGATTTTGCAGAATCAGATATCACTTTATTTATATGAAAAGATTGTCAATTACAATATTACACTCTTGCTATTGAGCATAATTCTAACAATCTCCCACTTGCGCTATAGCAAATGTGTCATATCTCTCATTCCCATGTTCTCTAGGTGCCCATCAAAACTCTTCTGAGGTAGAGCCTTTGTTAAGGGATCTACTAGATTTTCTGTCTACGCGATTTTGGTAATCGTCACGTCTCCCCTATGAACAATCTCCCTTAAAAGATGATACTTTATTTCAATGTGTTTTCCTCTCTTATGACTTCTTGGTTCTTTCGAATTAGCCACTGCTCCACTGTTGTCACAGTAGATAGTGATCTGCTTATTCGCGCTAGGAACTACTTCTAAGTCAATCAAGAATTGGCGAAGCCAAACAGCCTCCTTGGCAGCTTCGCATGCAGCTACATACTCTGCTTCCATGGTGGACTCAGCAATACAAGATTGCTTGATACTCCTCCAAATGACTGCTCCTCCTCCAAGAGTAAGCACAGATCCTGATGTGGATTTTCTAGAGTCAGAATCCGATTGGAAATCAGAATCTGTATACCCAACGGGGATTAAATCCCCTCCAGAGTATACAAGCATATTATCTTTCGTTCTCCTAAGATACTTGAAAATATGCTTGACTGCCGTCCAGTGATCAGGACCAGGTTTCGATTGAAACCTGTTAACTATGCCAACAACAAAACAAATATCTGGTCTAGTACAGAGTAATGCATACATGAGACTTCCAACTGCTGAGGCATATGGAATTCTACTCATAATGTGCTCTTCATGCTCATTCTTAGGAACTTGTTCCTTAGAAAGTTTGATTCCATGCCTAAAAGGTAACATACCTTTCTTGGAATCTTGCATGGAAAACCTAGACAAGATTTTGTCTATGTATGAAGCTTGGGATAGTGCAATCGCTTTATTCTTTCTATCCCTTATTACTTGGATACCTAGAATAAAACTTGCTTCTCCTAAGTCCTTCATATCAAATTGTTTTGCTAACCATTATTTTACTGATGTCTGTAAGGACCTCGATTTTATGATTGGCTTATTTCATGACAAACCACACCATATTGGGGATGATTGTGTAATGGGTAGCTTAGGTCCGTATTGGCAAGCTTCCAAGCATCTCCATGACTTCAAGAGCGAAAGGTATACTCACTTGACTTTGTCTCTTGAAGAGTTTAGGTGCACACACACACTTCATGCATGTTTTGTTTATCTTGCATTTGTGTTCTTTATTGTTTATATAAGTGTGCATCCTTTTCTAAAACACTCACTAGCTTGCATTAGATATCATATCTTGCATTGTATCTCATTTGATAAACATGTTTGACATGTTAATTGTGCTTCATTGTGTGCATCTCACTCACTTCACACTTGCACAACATTCATGTAAGATAGACTTTTTTCTTGAGTGTTAAAAAAAAAGGGATTTTTCCCTTTAGCGCGGCCTAGACCGCTCAGCAGGCTTTTGCTTGCACCGCGGCGCATGGAGCGGTATTCTCCAGTGAGTCATGCGCGACATGGACCGTGACCTGTGCATTTACACGCACAGCGGTCCCGACCGAGGTGTTGTCCAGATGGTGCACTGCTGTATGTACCGCGGTCTGGACACTTACCTGTGCCGCGGTCTAGCAAGCGGTTTTGACGGGATTCTGGTTCCCAAGTTCAAAACGATGTAGTTTTAACTAGGGCTTCATATATATTCTTCCTCTTCTCTTCTTGGCCGACTAAGAGCTCAGAAAATCATTTTTAGAGAGAGGTTAGAGCTCCTAGAGAGAGAAAGCTTCAAGAAAGCATCTTTGACTCTCCAAACCCAAAACTCATCTCCATATTGCATCATTCAACATCAATTGAGCATGGGTCTTCATTGTTTCATGACTAGGTAAGCAAGAACTTCTTTGAATATCATTTATTGTTCTTCTTACTCTAGATTAGGTATTTATTGTATGATTAAATACCTAGACTCTATTTATTGCATATTTATGAGTCTTGATAACATGATTGGGTTTGTATTTTGATAGCTTAATTGATTAGGTCATTTTTTCCTAAAAGCTAGGTCATAAATATTCATGTGTGATTTATTGATAACTAGATTGAGAAATTGTGTTTTAATCAACTAGCTAATATTCATGAATATTTGATTTGTTTTTTTTGTGATAGCTTGCATCATTAGGTCATATTTGCCTAAATAGCTAATCCATAAATGTTCATGAATGTTTATGTGAATATATTTGACAATTAGGTTGTTAGAATTTCTCTACAACTAATTGAGACCTCATGTGTGTATATGTAGGCATTGTTTGATAACTAGAGTGTTTAATTGCATTATAACATCTAGTTAAGCATTTTGTGTGTGGTCTTACACATTATTGCATTTGAGCATATTGTCTCATTTTCACTTAGACCTTATACTCTTCATTGAGTCAAAGTCTTGTGGATTCGGGGTGAAGTTGCACAAGCATTGAAGTCTTGCAACCAAGTTGTGGTTGGCAAGCATCGGTCAAGGGAATCCATTGTAAAAGGCCTGCAGGTAGAGTAGGAGGTGCTCACACCAAGAGTAGTGTATCAGTGGATATCACTAGGGATTGAACCAACAGGGGCGAGTGGTAGTGTCCATAGCCTGAGGTTATCTAGAGTGAGAGTCGAAGTATCACTTGAGGGTGTAACTATTTATTCATATCGTGGATTTCAGTGATCGTCTGTGGCTAGAAGGATAGCCCGTGGTTTTTCCCTTGTCGAAGGGTTTCCACGTCAAAATCAAGTGTTCTTTATATTTCCGCACTTTTACTTGATTTTGTATGTTTGATTTAATTGGGTTATATGTTTAATATTGACTAATCGAAAAATTGGTAATAATCGATTAACAACCCATTCACCCCCCCCCCCCCCCCCCTCTAGGTTGTAGACACACGCTTTAGAGTGTATTTTCAATTGGTATCAGAGCGGGTTCCTAGACATACTTAGGTGATCCTTGATCTTGATTGTGTGTGTCTTGCATTTGTGTGCATTTTGTTGGTTGCATTCACTTGCATTCATATTACCCAAACACTATGAGTGACTTTGGGATGAGTAATGAGGGAGCATCAAGCATACGACCTCCTTTGCTCAAGGGTGACAATTATGCCTCATGGAAAGGCAAGATGGAGTCCTATATTTGCCAAATAAGTGATCGAGCTTGGATGGCAATTGAAGATGGCTACACTCCTCCAACAATGACCACCGAAGATGGAAGTGAAGTCTCCAAGCCTAAGTCTCAATGGAGCACACAAGAATTTGAAGCTTCAAAGTGGAACAACAAAGTAATGCATGCTTTGTTTTGTGCAGTGGATGAGAGCCAATACAAACTCATCCAAATCACCAAAAATGCACATGAAGCTTGGAAGATCCTAGAGACGGCGCATGAGGGAACCGAAGTGGTTAAGGATTCCAAGCTCCAAGTTCTTCAAGCATAATTTGAGACGATCAAGATGGAGGAGCATGAGTGCTTTAATGACTTCCAAGTGAAGTTGATGGACATTGTGAATCAAAACCATCAACTAGGTGACCCGTATTCGGATAGGAGGATCAAGTAAAAGATCATGAGGTCACTTCCCGCTAGATTCGAATCCAAAGTGACGGCTCTTGAAGAAAACAAGGACTTCAAGACTATGAAGCCAAGTGAAATGATTGGAAGGCTACTTGCCTATGAGTCTAGACGGGGTCCTACCTCCACACCTCCCAAAAAGCAAAAGGGGTTAGTCTTGAAGACCTCCAAGATTGGGAAGGGGGATGATGACTCGGATGAAGACATGGCTCTAATGGTGAAGAGATTCAAGAAATTCTTGAAGCTACAAAAGAGCGGCCATGGCTCTAAGGGAAATGACTTCAAGAAGAAAACCCACTTCAAGAAGATTGAGCCAAGTCAAGAGAAGCCATCAAGAACGGGGATTCAATGCTTTGAATGTGAAGGATTTGGGCATATCTCTAAGGATTGTACTAACTTGAAGGACAAGAGAAGAGAAAAGGCGATGGCTATCTTATCAAGTGATAGTGAGAGTGTAGAAGATTCCTCGGATGATGAAGAACTTTCCATTAACTACACAGCCTTTGGAGTCTCTTATGTGGAAGTAGAAGAAGGCAAGAGTGCCTTGTCATGTGACCAAGGCGAAAGGCTTGATGAGGAAGTTGACTCATTTGATGAGAGGCAAAGTGAAAGGAGTGTCTCACTCTCTAGTGTAGGAAGTGACTTTAGTGATGAGAAGTCTTCTCCTCACTCTAGAGGAATTTGTGAAGGCATGGACCTTGAAGGCTTCATCAAACACTTTGAAGACTCTATATTGAAAAAGAAAAAGGAGATTCAAAAATTTAAGGAGGAGAATCTCAAGCTTTCAACCAAGGTAACTCACTTGAATGAAGAAGTGAGGAGAGTCAACGAAAGTGAAGACAAGATGAAGAAGGAGCTTGAGGAAGCTAAGGAGTTGCTTGCCAAAATGACCTCCGGCACCGAAAAGCTTGATCATATGTTGGGCATTGGAATGAAGTCCAATGATAAGAGAGGCCTTGGATATGTTCATGACAAGGAAACTCCCTCCATAGGCAAGACGGTGTTTGTCAAGGGAAATAGCGTGAAGGAAGCCTCACCTCCACAACATCCAAAGAGGAAGATTGAGCTTGGAGAGTCATCCAAGAGTGGCCAAGTGAAGATGCCAACAAAGAATGGAGCTCAATCTCAACATTCGCATCAAGCTCAAGGCAAAAGCAAGGCCATATCCAAGCAACCTTCAACTCAAGGGAAGTCCTCACAAGCCTTGGCAACCCAACTAAAGCCCAGGCAATTCAAGAAGAAAGGACAAGTCCTTGAGAAGTCTATCACCTCCTCCAACAAGCCAATTACGGAGAAATGAGGTAATCACAGGAGGCATGATCAACCGACTCAACCACCTCTACAAGCAAAACCACAAAGGTGCCACCAATCGGCTCAAGCTCCTAGGAGAAGCAAACCGATGCACCATCAAAGACAACCTCATCAACATGGCGATGCCTCGATGAGATCACAATGCTATGGTATAAATCCTTACTTTGAACCTACTTGTCATTATTGTGGTATGATTGGTCACTTAAGACCAAATTGCTTAAATTACATTAAGAGGTGTAGATTAGAGAGCATGAAAGAAATACGGTTGAAAAATAGGGCAAGTTTGCATAAACCTAGGGAACCTAGAAACATGTCTATGACCACTAAAAATGTTAAAGTGGAACCTAGGTGGGTTAGAAAGAATGAACCCGCTTGCCTTAGTGCCCATGTGACTCCTGTAGATGCAATTAGGTCCATTGGACTTGATAGGTCTATAAGAGCTCATGTCTCCCATTGACTTGGTTGGAATTGACCCCATGAGAGGAGCTCAAGCAAAGAGAGCAAACTTGCATGATTTTCCATATGCAAAAAGTTGATTAATTTTATGCTCTTTTATAATTGCTTGAGATGATTGGTCGTACATATGCTTATATGTTATTTTCATAATAAGTGTGCAACCTTGCTTTACTTGCAATCCATGTCATATTTTAGTTCAACAATGAATTTTTGGACTAGGAGATTTTGATTGGGAAAGTATATTTGAATGACCCATAATTTAACTCCTTGACATGAGAACTTTTAATGACATGCTTAAAATGATATGCATGAAATGTTTTTTGATTGCTTTAGTGCAAAATATGTGTGAAAGCAAATGAGAAGACTAAACACAATAAGGATCTAGTATCCATGCAATAAATAAGGATGTCTCATCCAAATTTAGTCTTCTCTCTCTTTATTAGTTGAACAAGACTACTATCATACGGGTATCCTACCCGGAAAAATCAAAAAGGGTGCAAAAGTCACTCATGTCTTGTTTTGCTTATAAAGTTTGATATAGTTGCTCTTTAAATTGAAATTCATTTTGAAAAACTATATCTTGTTTGCTTATGACAAAAGGGTACAAATTGGTTTGAATTCTTTTGGAAACCCTTTTGATGTTTGCTTTGCCAAATACCATTGCTTGAACTTGAATGCTATATGTCTTGCATGCAAAGCAATAAATTCACACATTTTTTTAATAAATCTCCTTGAATCTCTCTCAATTATTTAAGTTGCATAAAGTTTGTGAATATGATTATGCAATGTAATTGTGCGAATAGCTCTTTTTGCTAAACCAACCCGATAGGGGGAGCTCCTTTGCCTATCTCATGACAAAAAGGGGGAGAAGTCTTGAGAGATATAGGGGGAGCATTGTTTATGCTTTCAGGGAGATATCATGAGAGAGAGTAACCTTTTAGGGGGAGGAGAGATATAGGGGGAGCATTGTTTATGCTTTAAGGGAGATATCATGAGAGAGAGTAACCTTTTAGGGGGAGCATTGTACATGCATTCTTTGTATTGTTTATTTGTATTTAAGTGCAATGCTTGTTTTTATTTGGTCACCTCACATGCACTTGTTCTTGGAAAGTGTTTCTTGCTATTGTGTGTAGGTACATTGATAATTCTACAAAGAAACTGAAGATATTGAAGATTTAGATTCTAGGTATCTCTTTTGTAATGTAGAAGTGATTATGGACAATAGCTTTGTTTTATTTTGTGAGGATTGTTTGTGAGTGGTTGTTTTGTCATGAAATAGCCAAAGGGGGAGATTGTAAGGACCTCGATTTTATGATTGGCTTATTTCATGACAAACCACACCATATTGGGGATGATTGTGTAATGGGTAGCTTAGGTCCGTATTGGCAAGCTTCCAAACATCTCCATGACTTCAAGAGCGAAAGGTATACTCACTTGACTTTGTCTCTTGAAGAGTTTAGGTGCACACACACACTTCATGCATGTTTTGTTTATCTTGCATTTGTGTTCTTTATTGTTTATATAAGTGTGCAACCTTTTCTAAAACACTCACTAGCTTGCATTAGATATCATATCTTGCATTGTATCTCATTTGATAAACATGTTTGACATGTTAATTGTGCTTCATTGTGTGCATCTCACTCACTTCACACTTGCACAACATTCATGTAAGATAGACTTTTTTCTTGAGTGTTAAAAAAAAAGGGATTTTTCCCTTTAGCGCGGCCTAGACCGCTCGGCAGGCTTTTGCTTACACCGCGGCGCACGGAGCGGTATTCTCCAGTGTGTCATGCGCGACATGGACCGCGGCCTGTGCACTTGCACGTACAGCGGTCCCAACCACGGTGTTGTCCAGACAGTGCACTGCTGTATGTACCGCGGTCTGGACACTTACCTGTGCCGCGGTCTAGCAAGCGGTTTTTACGAGATTCTGGTTCCCAAGTTCAAAACGATGTAGTTTTAACTAGGGCTTCATATATATTCTTCCTCTTCTCTTCTTGGCCGACTAAGAGCTCAGAAAATCATTTTTAGAGAGAGGTTAGAGCTCCTAGAGAGGGAAAGCTTCAAGAAAGCATCTTTGACTCTCCAAACCCAAAACCCATCTCCATATTGCACCATTCAACATCATTTGAGCATGGGTCTTCATTGTTTCATGACTAGGTAAGCAAGAACTTCTTTGAATATCATTTATTGTTCTTCTTACTCTAGATTAGGTATTTATTGCATGATTAAATACCTAGACTCTATTTATTGCATATTTATGAGTCTTGATAACATGATTGGGTTTGTATTTTGATAGCTTAATTGATTAGGTCATTTTTGCCTAAAAGCTAGGTCATAAATTGTGATAGCTTGCATCATTAGGTCATATTTGCCTAAATAGCTAATCCATAAATGTTCATGAATGTTTATGTGAATATATTTGACAATTAGGTTGTTAGAATTTCTCTACAACTAATTGAGACCTCATGTGTGTACATGTAGGCACTGTTTGATAACTAGAGTGTTTAATTGCATTATAACATCTAGTTAAGCATTTTGTGTGTGGTCTTACACATTATTGCATTTGAGCATATTGTCTCATTTTCACTTAGACCTTATACTCTTCATTGAGTCAAAGTCTTGTGGCTTCGGGGTGAAGTTGCACAAGCATTGAAGTCTTGCAACCAAGTTGTGGTTGGCAAGCATCGGTCAAGGGAATCCATTGTAAAAGGCTTGCGGGTAGAGTAGGAGGTGCTCATGCCAAGAGTAGTGTATCAGTGGATATCACTAGGGATTGAACCAACAGGGGCGAGTAGTAGTGTCCATAGCCTGAGGTTATCTAGAGTGAGAGTCCGAGTATCACTTGAGGGTGTAACTATTTATTCATATAGTGGATTTCAGTGATCGTCTGTGGCTAGAAGGATAGCCCGTGGTTTTTCCCTTGTCGAAGGGTTTCCACATCAAAATCAAGTGTTCTTTATATTTTCGCACTTTTACTTGATTTAGTATGTTTGATTTAATTGGGTTATATGTTTAATATTGACTAATTGAAAAATTGGTAATAATCGATTAACAACCCATTCACCCCCTCTAGGTTGTAGACACACGCTTTAGAGTGTATTTTCAATGTCAATACTCCCACATCGTTTCCAATGAGTAATATATCATCTACGTAAAGAATAAGGAAAACCAACTTGTCACCTTTGATCCTTTTGTATACACAAGGTTCTTCAAGGTTCTGTAAAAATCCAAAACCTTTTACAGCTTGGTCAAACCTTATGTTCCAGGATCTGGATGCTTGCTTTAATCCATAAATTGATTTCTGCAACTTGCATACCATTTCCATTTGGCCCTTTTCAATGAATCCTTCTGGTTGCATCATATAGATGCTTTCGTCAAGACTTCCATTAAGGAAAGCTGTCTTGACGTCCATTTGCCAAATCTCTAAATCTAAAGATGCTGCAATGGATAAGAGTATCCTAATGGATTTAAGCATGGCCATAGGAGAGAAGGTTTCCTCGTAATCGATACCTTCTTTCTGTGTGTAACCTTTAGCTACCAAATATGCAGGAATAATATCAGTAATCGCCAAGAGCTCATAAACCGCCTATAGCTCTCCAAGTTACCATATTTCCTCATATAACCACATTTCGAACTTGGATACTTTGACTTGTCCAGAAGCCATGTTTTCAATAATCATTATTGAAAACTCAACGTTGAGATTTAATATCCAATACCTCAAAACATCCATATGATGATATTATACTCTCATTTAATAAATGGAGCCACGATGTCCATATCTATAAATGAAGTCCTCTATCGATTAACAAATGTATACCACCAAACTATCGAGGATAGACTATGCTATATAATCTTACTCATTGATAGCTCTAATGATAACACTTGCAACCATAAGTCCATCTTTTATCTCAGGATTAAGATAGACTCTCCGATTGTCCTCTTTAATGAAAAGACTTATATCTAGTGACTATTCTAGATAAAGTATTTCATTGTGATCCAGTTCAATGCACCTAGTGCACTAGATTCTTTTACTCGAAAACCTTTCGATGATTTTAGACTCATCATATTCATTTGATCCCACTCAAATGCTAGTAAAAGAATTCTACAACTTTAACAAGATAGAGGTGCCCTACCTTTAACTTAAGTTGTGAATGTTATTCAAGACTAACTAAAGAATTGTGTATACCTCATACATATCCGGATGTATGAACAATTCTTCATGTCTCATAGTCTTTTGACCTTATGATTATTTACCTTGACAATTATAATAATAAATACTATAAGTAATTGTAAGAATCAGAATTCACTTTATTAATATGACAAGATTGTAAATTACATTATTACACTCTTGCCATTGAGCATAATCCTAACAATAGGTGCTCTAACACACCTTCTCCCACTCAATTATTTAAGGCGTGTGATTAAATTCCAAAGAATGATTTTACCAAGTTATCTAGATGCCAATTAGATACCTAAATCATTCAATGCATGTTCATACCAAAAGAGATATATGAGTGGCACTCCTATTCTAAATGACATGTATCATACAATAACAAATATTGTAATATTTATACATAAAAATAAATAGCCACAATTTTGGTCCATCCTAGAAAAGCATGTAAATTACAATTGTACGGAATACAAAAAACTCCTTTCTTGGCGAACAAGACTTCAAGCGACCATCTCGCGCACGTAACTCGCGCGCCCGAAGATCACCAAGCAGCCCATGCGCACGCCTAGCCCATGCAAGGGCATGAGCTGCCGCATGGCCAGCCCATGCATGGGTTGCGCGCGCTGCTGCACCGCAACAATCGCAGTTGCACGCTTGGTTGCGTGCGCGCTTGTTGTCTCGATGCGCGCGGGTGCCAAGCTCGGTTCCGGATGCTCCAATTTCTTCAAATCTTCGAGTCTTCGAATCTTGAATATATTACAACTTATTTTATACAATAAAATACTGCAGAAATATATATATATATATATATATATATATATTTATTTTGTTAATGGAAATTTTGCTCGGGATGAAAAATCTCAGTTAACGCCCTCGAGACCACTACCACGTAGGTGGTGGCCAAAATTCATTATATAGGTAACAGTGATTTATAAAGTGACAAGTAAGCAAGAATGTTTTTATTGGACATGCATGGTATACAAGTACAAAGATTCTTCTCTCTTTTCTCTCAACTTTCTCTAGGGAATGGTAGATTGTTAGTCGTATGCCTGTCGAATAGTCATCTCCTCTTTCATTTCTTTTCTTTTCTATTTATACATAGTTTGTAGGTTAACAGAATGACTCTCCCTTGATTTTCTCAGTCTCCTCCTTATCGGGCGGGATTTCTTGTGTTAATGTCATTGACTTTTGGATTGACGCCCGAATTGGGAGTATCGTGGTGGAGATCAGTTTGTTTCCTTTTTTGGATTTTATTACTCATTCTGCATGTAGATAACGTTTCTAGATATGATTCAATGCATTCCTCGTATCCTTTCAGTATGATCCTTTATGGAGGTCGTTGGATATGACGATATGGTATGGTGCGTTAACCAGGGAGGTTGATTAGTATTTCGACCTTGATATCTGAGAAGTTTCATCCAGCTTTGAGCCAAATCTGGCTTCCCTTGACCTTTTCGAAGCTAGGTGTGGCCTCGACTGACCTTTTGAAGCTACGTGTGGCTTCGGCTGATCTCGCGGCCTTTTAGGGACATTCTTCTATGACAATCGAGGTGTAGACGAGTCTCTGGAGCACTTGCGAGATGACCTCGACTTCGGGGAGCTTCTAGTTTTGGTGATGCGGGCTAGATCTGATCATTCCGGGCTTTATCCCGGATGTTTTCGGAGCCCGTCCTCGTTCCTGGGGTGGTATCGCAGTTCGGCTTTGGACAGAGAGGTCTCCTGGTGGAAGCTCTCGGGTCTGGGCTCTATCCCGGATGTTTCCAGAGCTTGCCCTTGTTTCTGGGATGGTATAGTAGCTCGGCTCTGGATTGGGAGATCTCCGGGTGAAACTCTCAGGTATGGAACCAGGTTTGGGAGGTGGAAAATTTCCCTTTGGTCCTTAGCCAATTTTGGCTATTAACAGAAGTCCTCTCTGACTTGAACACCAGACGTCGAGCTCGGGGTTGAGGTCAGATTTTTACTATATTTGGGAAATCTTCCTCTTTTTACCGTTACCGAAATATTGGGGAAATTTCTTCATTTGAATGACGTGTTGCGAACCGACTAATTTATCTTCGAATTAGTCTGATTGCGTTACGGCAGTCCCCGAGATTTTTTACCGTTACCTGAATCTTGGGGAGATCATCCTCTTAACTGCGTAGGTGATGTGGCATGAGATGATTAGCCCGCTTTCGAGTTTAATCCGGTTACGTTACCGTAATCGATTTTTTACCGTTACCAGATGAGTATCTCGGTGCTGTTGCCCTTCTGCCTATATATATGTATGTTTTCCTCCTCATCTTCCTCACATCTCTTCAAGCTAAAAACTTTCTGTTGAGAAATATCTCCATAGCTTTTCCTCCGAGCTTGCTTCTTTCTTCATTCTTCGTCTTCTATAATGTCGAAAAACAGTCATGACTCAACTGATTCCATATTCGATGGCGAGGAGGTCGTCAGTCTTATTCTGGGGAAGCGGGCTAGGAGGAGTTCTGAAGGCGACGATTCCCCGCCCACCTCACAACGTCGGCGGTCAAGTAGGAATGTATCTATCGGGACTGGGTTCTCCAACCATCCCGACCACCCTTTAGATATTGTCGATGATGACTCTGACAAAGAAACGGCCGGTGGGGCTGTGGGGGAGTGTCGGGTCTCGGCTCCAGGTCCCTTTGGGGAGAGGCTCCCTCCCTACGATTTTTGGGTTGTTCCAGATTCCACTGTTGACCCTGTGTCGATTGACCGCTTGAGGTCAAAGTTCAGCATCCCCGACAGTGTATCCATCTCGGTGCCTCCCAAGAATTTCAAGTTTTTCAACCCCCCCTAAAGGCGTGCTTTCGATTCATGTGGCCGCTCTTGAGAACGGGGTCAGGCTTCCCCTCCATCCGACCCTTCGGCGGGCTCGCAACACCATCCAGCTCGCTCCCCTCCAGATGACGCCTGGCTTCTGGAGGCATCTGATTGGTTTCCTTGTCTTATGGAGGGAACAATGCCAGATGAGTAAAGTGACGAGGGAGCCAGGTGCAGAGGAGCTGTTTATCTTTTCCAGATTGGGAGCTTGTCTAGGGCTCCTCGGGGTCAGTTCTATGCCAAGGCCAAGAATAAGCTCAACTTCATCGTTCCTGGTGCCTCGAAGAAGGATCCCGTATGGAAAGAAGAATGGATCCTGGCGGGGGATGACTGGGGGAGCTCGATTTTCATCCGAGGGCATGAATTCGAGGTTCCTACGGCTTTCAGTGACAAGCCCTCCTGGGACCGGGACTCCCTGCCTTCCGAGTTCGAAGCCGTCTTAAAGGCTATTCTAGCCCGAAATTATCTGAATCCGAAGTTCCCTACTGCTGAAGCTTTTGATCCTCGTAGGGTGAACAAATATTTGCGGATTTCAGACGCTATTCCTCGTAAGTATCCTTGTGTTGCTTCGTCTTATTATTTAGCTCGGTTCTAACATTTTCTCTTATTCACAGTTTTTGTCGTGGAGCCGGCCACCCGTCACATCTCACGCTCTCCTCAAGGCGGAGCTTCTCTTCCCTCCTCTGGGGCCGAACCTGCCCTGGCATCTTCTATCTCTCCGGCTGGGTCTAAGATGGCTACTCTTGCCTCGCGGGCTTTCCGGGC
Organism: Dipteronia sinensis; assembly: GCA_033220585.1. Taxonomy (NCBI): domain Eukaryota; kingdom Viridiplantae; phylum Streptophyta; class Magnoliopsida; order Sapindales; family Sapindaceae; genus Dipteronia; species Dipteronia sinensis. The sequence goes on from CM065637.1 coordinate 56,547,561, forward strand.
TTTAGGTAAAGCTTCCCAGGTGGTTGGCCAGGCTGTTTCTGCCCCCTCGGCCGTGGCCGCTAAAGTCGCTACCCCTTTGACTCAAACACCTGATTCCGCTGCGCTTCCAACAACCAAAGCCTCGGAGGTTTCTAGGAAAGATGTCGCTTCTGGGAAAGGTGTCGCGAAGGCTCCTTCCAGCCGCTCCTGGCCTCAGTCGAACTCGACAGGGCGGGATGAGGTCCTGGAGCAGTTCATAGCATCCTGTCCGGGTGGCGGGATCTCCAAGATGGCTTCCATGCCTGTGGACGTCCTTATAACCAAGGGGTCTGCTATTTTAGCTGAGGTAATTGTATTTCCTTCACGCTACTTTTGTTAATTTCTCCAGTTTCTAACTCGGGTTTTGTATTTGTAGGCCTTTAAGGTTAATGTCGTGATGGGCCAGCAAGTAGCCCTCCTCCATGATCGGGCTGTAAAAGCCGAGGCTAAAGCCGAGAAAGCCGGGGAACTGCTCAAGCAGGCTTAGTCTTTAGTGGAAGAGGTGACTTCCAGCCAGGGAAAAATCGAGCTCGAGATGGCTGAGCTTCGCTGCGATCATGAGAGGATGAAGCAATCTTTCGATCAAGAGCGTCTTCAATCTCTCTGGCGGGCTAGGCAGCGGGATTCCTGGAGATCTGAGGCTAAGAAGCTGGACCTTGAGAACCGGTCTCTTGATTACTCAGGTGGCCAAGCTGCAAGCTGATGCGGAGACCTCCTTCAGTGACTAGTATTTTTATGCTTCCTTTAAGGCCGCAGAAGCTCTTCCTCCTCCCTTTGATTTATCGTCTATTGTGGGCTGGGACAGACAGGAATAATGCTCAAAGCTGCCGAGTTATCTCGCCCTGAGGGTGACAAGGTGGTCCCTTCTAGCCCAGCAGGAACTGGGAAGCAGCCAACTCAGTCAGATCCCTCATTCCATCTTCCTTCCTTTATCACCTCGGGTCCTAGGGAGTCTTCCAGCAAAGTGATGTCTTCTCGATCCGAGGAGGACCAATCGGGAGCTGGTGAAGAGGTTAGGAGCCCATCTGAGGATCCCCCTTTAACCGAGATGGAGGTCGACAAGAGCCAGATGGAGTCCTTGGCTGCCCTTCTTGACGCGGCTGTCCCTCTTGAGGTTATGGACGTAATTAATGAAGTATTGGAGTAAGATCCAGCTGATCATCCGATGGAGCCTCTAGATGGAAGAGCGGTCGGCGAGGATAACCCAGATGGACAGCTACCTGTAGAAGGGGTTGATGCCGAGGATCAGCAGGCAGGAGGAGGGCCAACGGAGGGGAGCCATGAGAGTAACAAAGCTTGAAGCGGATGACTTGTTTTTTATTGCCCGGAAAAGGGGGTGGGCACCCTGTTTTGCCATTATCAATTTTTCATTTTTCTTCTTCTTTTTGTAGCCCGAGTTTGGGGGTTGGGCTCCTCATTTGGATGTAGCCTTATCGGGGGATAGGCTTCCCTTGCCCTTAATGATAAATCAAAGCGCCTTTTTGAGAACTTTATTCTGTTTCTGGTCTTGAATGGTATCTAGAGTAGCATCTGTAGCAGCAATTAAGATTCGTGTAGGGAATTATGGTGATTTTGATCCTGCACACGAAAGCAAACATTATATATATATATATATATTTGTTTATATATATATATACACATATATATATATATATATATATTTATATATATATTTATATGGGGTGATAACCCAACCAAGACATTAGGAGGGTTATTTAGCTATTTCCTAGTCTTAGAGATCTGGAGGGCAACTATGCTCTTACACTCAGATCCTTCTTGGGGGTGGTAGCCCGACCAAGGCATCAGGAGGGCTATCGAGCTATTTCCTGGTCTCGAGATCTGGAGGGCAACTATGCTCTTACACTCAGATCCTTTTTGGGGGTGGTAGCCCGACCAAGGCATCAGGAGGCCTATCGAGCTATTTCCTGGTCTCGAGATCTGGAGGGCAACTATGCTCTTACACTCAGATCCTTCTTGGGGGTGGTAGCCCGACCAAGGCATCAGGAGGGCTATCGAGCTATTTCCTGGTCTCGAGATCTGGAGGGCAACTATGCTCTTACACTCAGATCCTTCTTGGGGGTGGTAGCCCGACCAAGGCATCAGGAGGGCTATCGAGCTATTTCTTGGTCTCGAGATCTGGAGGGCAACTATGCTCTTACACTCACATCCTTCCTGGGGGTGGTAGCCCGACCAAGGCATCAGGAGGGCTATCGAGCTATTTCCTGGTCTCAAGATCTGGAGGGCAACTATGCTCTTACACTCAGATCCTTCTTACGGGTGGTAGCCCGACCAAGGCATCAGGAGGGCTATCGAGCTATTTCCTGGTCTCGAGATCTGGAGGGCAACTATGCTCTTACACTCAGATCCTTCTTGGGGGTGGTAGCCCGACCAAGGCATCAGGAGGGCTATCGAGCTATTTCCTGGTCTTAAGAGGTTTATGTCGAATTCCCGTTCAAGGGTATAGTCCCTAATGTTGAACATAGTTGGGGACAAAGAGGGAAGAGAAAAGGAAAATGACTTTATTGATGATTGAGATGTGGTACATCTTTATTAGGACCTGTAATAAAAACTAAGTGGGGGTAGTCTGCTTGAGGACTCCTTTCAAGGGTAGAATTTCTTCAAATGATCTGCATTCCAAATGTGGTTGATGGATCGTCCGTCCATGTCTTCGAGTTTATAAGCTCCATTGCGAACAACTAGCTTTATCAAATATGGCCCTTCCCAATTTGGACTTAAGACTCCATCCGACCTTTTCCGAGTGTTCAGGGTCACTTTCCTAAGTACCAGATCCCCTTCCTTGAATTTCCGGGTTCTAACCTTTTGGTTGAAGTACCTAGCGATCTTACTCTGGTAGATCGCCACTTTCTCTGCTACCCGGTCTTACTTTTCTTCTAAGAGGTCTAGACTAGCTCGGAGCTTGACTTCGTTACTTTCGGGCTCAAAGTGTTGTACCCTGAACGAGGTTAATTTATGCTCGATGGGGAGGACTGCTTCAACCCCGAAAGCCAGGGAGTAAGGTGTCTCTCCGGTAGCTGTTCTTTTTGTAGTCCGGTATGCCCAAAGGACTTCTGGTAGCTCTTCGGCCCATTTACCTTTCTTCTGCTGAAGTTTCTTTTTCAGGAGTTTCTTGATTGTCTTGTTGGTGGATTCTACCAGCCCGTTAGTCTAGGGATGAGCCACTGAAGCGAGCCTGAGGTCAATCCCCAATCCTTTGCAGAAGTCTTTGAATCGGGCGTTGTCGAATTGCTTTCCTAGGTCGGCTATAATGATGAGAGGGGTCCCGAACCTGTATACCACGCTAGTCTTGATGAACTTGGTTGTATTCTTTTCTGATATTTGAGAAAGAGGTCCGGCCTCGACCCATCTTGTGAAGTAGTCAATAGCCACGATAGCATGTTTCATCTGTCCAGGAGCGGTAGGAAGTGGCCCAATTAGGTCGATTCCCCACATGGCAAAGGGGTAAGGTTAACTGAGGGACGACAGTCGCTCGGGTGGCTGGTGGCTCAAGTTTGAGGTTCTTTGACAAGGTTCACAGGATTGCACAAAACTCTTTGCATCTTGATGGATGGTCGGCCAGTAGTACCCCATACGAAGCACCTGATAGGCTAGAGCTTCCCCACCTATGTGGTTCCCACAGTCCCCAGAGTAGACCTCTCTCAATGCCCACTTAGCATCATCGGGATGCAAGCACCTAAGTAAGGGGAGGGATCTGCCCCTCCTGTATAGATATTCGTCCATCATAAAGTATCGAACTGAGAGTCTCTTAACTCTTCGGGCTTGTCCGGGCTCTTCAGGAAGCTCTCCTTCAAGGAGGTAGGCGACAATTGGGTCCATCCAGCAAGGTAGGCGATCCAGGGAACAAATTTCTCCATTTGTGGCTATGCTTGGCTGGGTGATCACTTGGAGGGGAATTCCCCTTTGTAGGGATTGGCCTCCATTCGCCGCTATTTTAGCCAGAACATCTGCACAATGGTTTTGGTGTCGAGGCACCTGATCGATCTTGAGTCCCTTAAATTTTCTTTTCAGCAGCCGAGCTAGATTTAGGTAGGCGACCATATTATCTCCCTTTGCCTGGTAGACCCCAGTCACCTGGTTTACAACAAGCAACGAATCGCTCTTGATCTGCAGGTAGTCGGCCTTTAGTTCGATGGCTACCTTCATCCCGGCTAGGAGGGCTTCATATTCCGCTTCGTTGTTTGTAGCTTTAAACTTGAATCTGAAATAGTGACAGAATTCAGTCCCCTCCGGATCTATCAAAACTATGCCAGCTCATCCCCCTGCTTGTCCGGATGCTCCGTCTGAAAAGAGGATCCATGGCTTGCAGCCTTCCGGCCAATTTTCGACCTCAGATATCTTCTCAAGGACCTCGTTTGATGCTGAAGGGATCATCTGGATCTGGGATCGCTGAGAATTCTGCCACGAAGTCGGCCAAAGCCTGCGCCTTAATCGTAGTCCAGGGCTTATACTTTAAGTCGAACTGAGTGAGCTCTAGTGCCCATAAAACTAGCTTTCCTGACACGTCTGGTCTTTGCAAGAATTGACGGAGGGGTTGGTCTGTCACCACTGTTATTGTGTGAGCTTGAAAATAGGGACGGAGTTTCCTCGCTGAGATCACCAGGGCATAAGCGAGCTTCTCCAGGAGAATGTAGTTCCTTTTTGATTGGGTCAAGGCATGACTCATATAGTATATAGGTCTTTGAAAACTGTCGCTACAATCCTTGGCCAAAGCCCTGCTTACTGCAGTTTCTGATACAGCCAGGTAAATCTGCAACTCATCTCCGAGAACCGGCTTGACTAACAAAGGGGGGGCTTGTTAGGTACTCTTTCAAAGCTTGAAATGCCTGCTCGCTTTCCTGGTTCCATTTCATGTTCTTTCCTTGTTTGATGGCCTTGAAGAAAGGGAGAAATTTATCGGTGGAGCGAGAGATAAACCTGTTGAGTGCCGCCACCCGTCCAGTCCGAATCTGTACTTGCTTGAGCGAGGTCGGGGATTCCAGGTCCAAGATAGCTTTGATTTTTTCTGGGTTGGCTTCTATGCCTCTCTCATGAACCATGAAGCCCAGAAACATCCCTGCCGTTACCCCAAAGGCATATTTGGAGGGGTTCAAACGCATCTGGTTTTCCCTCAGTATGAGGAAGGTTTTGCGAAAGTCTTCCTGATGTCCCTTTGTGGTTGGGGATTTCGTGATCATGTCGTCGACATATACTTCCATCGTCCTTCCTATCTCTGGCTTGAACAGTTTGTTAACCAGCCGCTGGTATGTGGCCCCTGCATTCTTCAAACCAAACGACATCACCTTGTAGCAATACAAGCCCTGCCCAGTAATGAAACTGGTCTTATCTTGGTCAGTCGGGTGCATTTTAATTTGGTTGTATCCTGAGAATGCGTCCATAAAACTCAAAAGTTTATTCCCGGATGTGGAGTCAACATGCTGGTCGATCTTTGGTAAAGGAAAACTGTATTTCGGACAAGCCCGGTTGAGGTCGGTGTAGTCGACACACATACGCCATTTCCCACTCGCCTTCGTGACCATGACCACGTTGGCGATCCATTCGGGGTAACGTACCTCTCTGACGAACCCCGCTTTGATCAATTTATCAACCTCATCCTGCACCACCGCGTTCCTATTAACGTTGAAGTGACGCCTCTTCTGCTTGACGGGCTTGACTGTTGGATCTACTGCTAGCCGGTGGGTGGCCAACGATGCCGGAATTCCAGGCATTTCGTCATGGTTCCAGGCGAAGATGTCGCTGAATTCCCTGAGAAGATCAATCAGTCCTCTTCTTACTTCTGGGTCAAGGGTGGCTCCGACCTTGACGACCTTGGAGGGATCGTCATTCCTGACGGATATTTCTTCTAGTTTGTCCACGGACTGCCCGCTGGCCCATTCCTTACTCCGTTCCTCCTCGTAGGGCATGATAGGTTCATCCTCCGGATGCCCAGGATATTCTGCGGGCTCCTTTTCCTCCTTGATTATCCGGGATGTATCCATGTCTTCCTGGATCAATGTCACCTGTACACACTGCTTCGCTAGGGCTGTAGGATTGGCAGATACTATGTAGCATTTCCTGGCTGCCTGCTGGTCTCCGCGTACTTCTCCTACTTTGGTTCCAACTGGGAATTTCAAGACGTTGTGGTATATGGACAAGACTCCCTTCAAGGAGGATAAGAAAGGTCTCCCTAGGATGGCGTTGTAGGCCGATGGGGTGTCTACCACAACAAAGTCGGTCATTACATTCTGCTGAAGCGGGGTGACCCCGATGATTACTGGAAGGATCATTGACCCCACTGGTATGATCGAGTCCCCAGTGAAACCGTAAAGCGGAGTGGTACAGCTGTTGTAACAATGTTGCTTTAGGTTCAGTTTTTCCAGGGTATCCTTGAAGAGGATATCTACACTGCTACCTGTATCCACGAGCACGCGATGGACCAGACAGTTGGGGATCTGTATCGTGATGACCATAGGATCATCATGAGGTTGTACAGTGTTGAAGACATCTGCTTCGGTGAATACGATCTGAGCTGACTAGGAGGGCTATGTCGGGCTCTGGCTGACTTCGAAGATCCCTCGGCTCTCTCCGAGGCGGGGAACCTTTCTTGCGTGGTTTTTCCGGGAGTTATTGGAAACGCCTGCCAATGTAGGACCTCCGCTGGTAGTGTGTATCACCTGGATCTATTGCATTAAGTCAGCCTGCTCCCCTTTCCTCTTTTCTGCGTCCTCGCGGATTTCTGCTTGTACCTCCCTTCCAGTTCTGATATTATCTCTGACCTGTTGTAAGAACTCAATCAGGCATCCTCCCCTTATCAGGGCCTCAATCTGGTTGCGCAAGTAATAGCACTCCGAAGTGTTGTGGCCCACGTCTTCGTGAAAGTCGCAGTTCTTGTACCAGTTTCTCCTGTCAGCTGGGGCCTTCATGGGAGCGGGCTTTTGGAGCAACCCTTTATCTCGTATGGCAAGGTAGACTGTTTCCCTTGAAGCATTCAAGGGGGTATAGTGGTCATACTTTTTTTCCCCTTGCATTACTGGAGCCACGGTTCTGGGAGGCGACGAAGCCCGGGGAGGGGTTCGTTTTGCTCTATATCTTTCTTGCCTATGCAAAGGAGCAAGGAGGCGATAGGTCGACCTGTTGGGAGGTTTATTCTGAGCTTTCTGCACTGGCTCAAATTTGGGGGCTTCTTTCTTCAGACGCTTTGCCGTTCTCATGTCGTCATGTTCTATCTTGACCTTGAGTTGTTCATCGATCTCGACCTGCTCAAGAGCCCGGTCATAGGCCTCCTGGTAAGTCTCGGGGGGTCTCTTAGCGAAAGAACGGAAAAGCTTCCCTGCCCAGAGGTTTCGTCTGAAGTTGGCGAGGGTTTCTTTTTCAGTGAAAACTCCTATTTGTATGACCTCCTTGTGAAACAGCACTACGTACGATCGAAGAGTTTCACTCCGCTCCTGGATCACATATTGGAGGTGTATGGGATCTTTCGGGCGAGGTTTAACTCCTTAGAATTGTGAGTAAAAATCGGTTGACAGTTTTGTGAAAGAATCCACGCTACCCACGGGCAGTTTCCTGAACCAGGTTTTCACAAAGTCGGTCAAGATTGTTGGAAACATTCTGCACATAGCTGCTCTGGTAGTGTTCTGGACTTCCATCTGTTGAACAAAGCTCTCTAGATGGCTTAGAGGATCTTCCGTTCCACAGAACTTATCTGCTGGCATTTTGAATTTTGGGGGGAGCTCTGCTTCCCGGATCCTCCTAGTGAAGGGAGCGTTCATCTCGCTCAGGGGATTCTTTTTGTCCTCCTTACTCTTTCCCTTCCTTATCTGCTGGACCTCTTTTTGTAGCTTTGCCAGCTGATCCTTCAGTCGCTTGTTCCCAGGTCTCTTCGAGTTAACCTCAGATTCCTCACTGTCGAATCTTTCTGATGAACTGGCAATTTCTATCCGGTCCTCCTCCTGGACATGATTCACTCGGGGAGTTTGTCTACTTTCCTCTTCTAGGGCCCGGGTAGTGCTCCTAGATGTAGTTGGATGAGATTTCCCTCGCAGCTTCCGGGTAAAAACATCTGCGGCAGACTTAACTAGCCTGGGTTGATATTGTGAAGGTCTTTTCGGAGCTGGAGGCATGGGTCCCAGCCTATCCCGGATCAAATATTGGGGCCCTGATCTATCTCTAGCCGGCTCTGGAGGAGGAGGTCCTAAGCGATCGAAAGCAGGTGGTCTAGCTCCGAGCTTGCTCGGCTCTCCCTGATCATTCAGGTTGGTTGGCTGGATTGTGATGCCTTCAGCGAGGAGGCGGACGCGGATGGATTCTACGAAGGCCGCCGCCTGTTGGTCGAGTGCTGCCTGGCTCACTACGGGGTGGCCAGTAGCCCGCGTATTGGTTGTCTGGATCTGAGCTTGACTACTATATCCAGACTTTCTCCCCCTTCCTAGGGCTTTTTGGGTTGGCCTCACCGGAGATTGCTCCGGGACTCTGTGTTGGCCTTGGGATGAGCGGAGCCTCATAGTTCCTGTAAAACAATGAAAATATAGATGCAAACGGTTGGTTAATTGGGTGTAGGAAATTTCCCACAGACGGCGCCAGAAAGTGTTAACGGAAATTTTGCTCGGGATGAGAAATCTCAGTTAACGCCCTCGAGACCACTACCACGTAGGTGGTGGCCAAAATTCATTATATAGGTAACATTGATTTATAAAGTGACAAGTAAGCAAGAATGTTTTTATTGGAAATGCATGGTATACAAGTACAAAGATTCTTCTCTCTTTTCTCTCAACTTTCTCTGGGGAATGGTCGATTGTTAGTCGTATGCCTGTCGAATAGTCGCCTCCTCTTTCATTTCTTTTCTTTTCTATTTATACATAGTTTGTAGGTTAACAGACTGACTCTCCCTTGATTTTCTCAGTCTCCTCCTTATCGGGCGGGATTTCTTGTGTTAATGTCATTGACTTCTGGATTGACGCCCGAATTGAGAGTATCGTGGTGGAGATCAGTTTGTTTCCTTTTTTGGATTTTATTACTCATTCTGCATGTAGAGACTCTCAGTTCGATACTGTATGGTGGACAGATACCTCTACAGGAGGGGCAGATCCCTCCCTTTACTTAGGTGCTTGCATCCCGATGATGCTAAGTGGGCATTGAGAGAGGTCCACTCTGGGGACTGTGGGAACCACATAGGTGGGGAAGCTCTAGCCTATCAGGTGCTTCGTATGGGGTACTATTGGCCGACCATCCATCAAGATGCAAAAAGTTTTGTCCAATCTTGCAAACCTTGTCAAAGAACTTCAAACTTCAACCACCAGCCACCCGAGCGACTGTCGTCCATCAGTTCACCTTACCCCTTTGCCATGTGGGGAATCGACCTAATTGGGCCACTTCCTACCGCTCCAGGACAGATGAAACATGCTATCGTGGCTATTGAATACTTCACTAGATGGGTCGAGGCAGGACCTCTTTCTCGAATATCAGAAAGGAACACAACCAAGTTCATCAAGACTAACGTGGTATGCAGATTCGGGACCCCTCTCATCATTATAGCCGACCTAGGAAAGCAATTCGACAACGCCCGGTTCAAAGACTTCTGCAAGGGATTGGGGATCGACCTCAGACTCGCTTCCGTTGCTCATCCCCACACTAACGGGCTGGTAGAATCCACCAACAAGACTATTAAGTAACTTCTGAAGAAGAAGCTACAGCAAAAGAAAGGCAAATGGGCCGAAGAGCTACCAGAGGTCCTTTAGGCATACCGGACTACAAAAAGAACAGCTACCGGAGAGACACCTTATTCCCTGGCTTTCAGAGTTGAAGCAGTCATTCCCATCGAGCATAAGTTGACCTCATTCAGGGTACAGCACTTTGAGCCAGAAAGCAACGAAGTCAAGCTCCGGGCTAATCTAGACCTCTTAGAAGAAAAACAAGACCGGGTAGCAGAGAAAGTAGCGATCTACCAGAGCAAGATCGCTAGATACTTCAACCAAAAGGTTAGAGCCCGGAAATTCAAAGAAGGGGATCTGGTACTTAGGAAGGTGACCCTGAACACTCGGAAAAGGTCGGATGGAGTCTTAAGTCCCAATTGGGAAGGGCCATATTTGATAAAGCTAGTTGTTCGCAATGGAGCTTATAAACTTGAAGACATGGACGGACGATCCATCGACCACACTTGGAATGCAGATCATTTGAGGAAATTCTACCCTTGAAGGGAGTTCTCCAGTAGACTACCCCCACTTAGTTTTCATTACCGACCCTAATAAAGATGTACTACATCTCGATCATCAATAAAGTCATTTTCCTTTTCTCCTCTATCTTTGTCTCCAACTATGTTCAACATTAATGACTACACCCTTGTATGAGAAACTCAACATAAACGTTTCGAGACCAGGAAATAGCTGAATAGCCCTCCTGATGCCTTGGTCGGGCTACCACCACCATGAAGGATCTGAGTGTAAGAGCATAGTTATCCTCCAGATCTCGAGACCAGGAAATAACTCGACAGCCCTCCTGATGCCTTGGTCGGGCTACCACCCCCAAGAAGGATCTGAGTGTAAGAACATGGTTTCCCTCCAGATCTCGAGACCAGGAAATAGCTGAATAGCCCTCCTGATGCCTTGGTCGGGCTACCACCCCCAAGAAGGATCTGAGTGTAAGAGCATAGTTGCCCTCCAGATCTCGAGACCAGGAAATAGCTCGATAGCCCTCCTGATGCCTTGGTCGGGCTACCACCCCCAAGAAGGATCTGAGTGTAAGAGCATAGTTGCCCTCTAGATCTCGAGACCGGGAAATAGCTTGATAGCCCTCCTGATGCCATGGTCGGGCTACCACCCGCCAAGAAGGATCTGAGTGTAAGAGCATAGTTACCCTCCAGATCTCGAGACCAGGAAATAGCTCGACAGCCCTCCTGATGCCTTGGTCGGGCTACCACCCCCAAGAAGGATCTGAGTGTAAGAAAATGGTTGCCCTCCAGATCTCGAGACCAGGAAATAGCTCGATAGCCCTCCTGATGCCTTGGTCGGGCTACCACCCCCAAGAAAGATCTGAGTGTAAGAGCATAGTTGCCCTCCAGATCTCAAAGACTAGGAAATAGCTAAGTAGTCCTCTTGATGTCTTGGTTGGGCTATCAGCCCATATAAAAAATATATATATATATATATATATAATGTTTTCTTTCGTGTACAAGATTAAAATCATCATAATTCCCTACACGAATCATAATTGTTGCTACAGATGCTACTTTGGATCCCATTGAAGACCGGAAATAAAATAAGAGTTCTCAAAAGCGATTCGATTTCTCATTAAGGACAAGGGGAGCCTATCCCCCGATAAGGCTACATCCACCAAATAGGGAGCCCAACCCTCGAACTCGGGCTACAAAAAAAAAAAAAAGAAAGCTGATACGGGCAAAACGGGGCGCCCACCCCCTTTTCCGGGCGATAAAAAACAAGTCATGATGAACTGCTTCAAGCCTTGGGACTCTCTTGGATCCCTTCCCCTGGCCCTCCTCCTTCTTGCTGACCTCCGCCATCAACCCCCTCTACAGATAGCTGTCCATCGGGGTTATCCTCGCCGACGGCTCCTCCATTTAAAGGCTCCATCTATTGATCAGCAGGATCTTCCTCCAAAACCTCATTTATCACGTCCATAACCTCAGGCGAGATAGCCGCGTCAAGAAGGGCAGCCATGGACCCCGTCTGGCTCCTATCGACCTCCATCTCTATTAAAGGGGGATCCTCAGACGGGCTCCTAACCTCTTCACTAGCTCCCGAATGGTCCTCCTCAGATCGAGAGGACATCACATTACTGGAAGACTCCCCAGGACCTGAGGTGGTAAAGGTAGGAAGAGAGAATGGAGGATCTGTCTGAGCGGGCTGCTTCCCAGCTTCGGCTTGGCTCGAAGGGACCACCTTATCGCCTTCAGGGCGAGATTGCTCGGCCAGTCTTTAGCATTATTTCCTGTCTATCCCAGCCGGCAATGGATGACAAATCAAAGGGAGGAGGAAGAGCTTCCGCTGCCTGAAAGGAAGCATAGAAATACCCGTCCCTGAAGGAGTCTCCGCATCAGCTTGCAGCTTGGTCACCTGAGTAATCAGAGACTGGTTCTCGAGGTCCAACTTCTTAGCCTCAGATCTCTAGGAATCCCGCTGCCTAGCCCGCCGGAGAGATTGAAGACGCTCCTGATCATAAGATTGCTTCATCCTCTCATGATTGCAGCGAAGCTCAGCCATCTCGGCCTCGACTTTTCCCTGGCTGGAAGTCACCTCTTCCACTAAAGACCGAGCTTGCTTGAGCAGTTCCTCGGCTTTCTCAGCTTCAGCTTCGGCTTTTGCAGCCCGGTCGCGGAGGAGGGCTACCTGCTGGCCCATCGCAACGTTAAACTTCAAGGCCTACAAATACAGAACCCGAGTTAGAAACTAAACGAATTAACAAGAGTAGCACGAAGGAAGTACAATTACCTCAGCTAAAATAGCAGACCCCTTGGTTATAAGGACGTCCACAAGCATGGAAGCCATCTTAGAGATCCCGCCACCCGGACAGGACTCTATGAATTGCTCCAGGACCTCATCCAGCTCTGTCGAGCTCGACTGAGGCCGGGAGCGGCTGGAAGGAACCTTCGCGACACCTTTCCCAGAAGCGACGCCTTTCCCAGAAACCTCCGAAGCTTTGGTTGTTGGAAGCACAGCGGAATCAGGTGTTTGAGTCGAAGGGGTAGCAACTTTAGCGGCCACGGCCGAAGGGACAGAAGCAGCCGGGCCAACCACCTGGGGAGCTTTACCCAAAGACCGGAAAGCCCGCGAGGCAAGAGTGGCCATCTTAGACCCAGCCGGAGAGATAGACAAAGCCAGAGCAGGTTTAACCCCAGAGGAGGGAAGAGAAACTCCACCTTTAGGAGAGCGTGAGACATGACAGGTGGTCGGTTCCATGACAAAAACTGTGAATAAGCAGATTAAGAAAGAGAATGTTAGAACCAAGCTGAGCAATAAGGCGAAACAACTCAATGACACTTACGAGGAATATCATCTAAAATCTGCAAATATTTGTTCACCCTACGAGGATTAAAAGCTTCAACAGTAGGGAACTTCGGATTCAAATAATTCCGGGCTAGAATAGCCTTTAAAACAGCTTCGAACTCAGAAGGCAGGAAGTCCTGATCCCATGAGGGTTTATCACTGAAAGCCGTGGGAACCTCGAATTCATGCCCTCCGATGAAAATCGAGCTCCCCCAGTCATCCCCCGTCAGGATCCATTCTTCTTTCCACGTGGGATCCTTCTTCGAGGCTCCAGGAACAATGAAGTTGAGCTTGTTCTTGGCCTTGGCATAATACTGGCCTCGAGGAGCCCCAACAGGCTCCCAATCTGGAAGAGATAGGCCAGCTCCTCTGCACCCGGCTCCCTCGTCACCTTACTCATCTGGCATTGTTCCTTCCATAATACAAGGAAACCAATCAGATGCCTCCAGAAGCCAGGCGTCAACTGGAGGGGAGCAAGCTAGATGGCGTTGAGAGCCCACCGTAGAGTCGGATTGAGGGGAAGCCTGACCCCGTTCTCAAGAGCGGCCACATGAATCGGAAGCACGCCTTTAGGGGGATTGAAGAACTAGTAATTTTTGGGAGGAACCGAGATGGATACGCTGTCGGGGATGCCAAACTTTGACCTCAAGCGATCAATCGACACCGGGTCAACAATGGAATCTGGGACAACCTGGAAATCGTAAGGAAGGAGCCTCTCCACAAGGGGACCAGGACCCGACGCTCCCCCACGGTGCCAACGTCCGCTTCTTGGTCAGAATCTTCGTCGACGATATCCAAAGGGTGGTCGGGATGGTTGGAGAACCCAGTCCCGATGGATACATTCCTACTCGACCACCGACGTTGCGAGGTAGGCGGGGAATCGTCGCCGTCAGAACTCCTCCTAGCCCGTTTCCCTAGAGTAAAACTGATGACCTCCTCGCCGTCGATAATGGAATCAGCTGAGTCGCGACTGTTTTTCGACATTGTAAAAGCCAAAAAGGATGAAGAATAAAGAAAGAAGCAAGCTTAGAGGAAAGGCTATGGAAATATTTCTCAGCAAAATTTTTTTAGCTCGAACAGATTTGAGGAAGATGAGGAGGAAAATAGACATATATATAGGCAGGAGGGCAACAGCACGAGCTACCGAGATACTCGTCTGGTAACGGTAAAAAATCGACTACAGTAATGTTACCGGATTAAACTCAACAACGGGCTAATCATCTCAAGCCACATCACTTACGCAGTTAAGAGGAAGATCTCCCCTAAGATTCTGGTAACGGTAAAAAATCTCGGGGACTGCCGTAATGCAATCAGATTAATGCGAAGATAAATTAGTCGGTTCGTATCACGTCACTCAAATGAAGAAATTTCCCCAATATTTCAGTAACGGTAAAAAGAGGAAGATTTCCCAAATAAAGTAAAAATCTGACCCTAACCCCGAGCTCGACGTCTGGTGTTCAAGTCAGAGGGGACTTCTGTTAATAGCCAAAATTGGCTAAGGACCAAAGGAAAATTTTCCACCTCCCAGACCTGGTTCCATACCCGAGAGTTTCCACCAGGAGACCTCTCTATCCAGAGCCGAACTACGATACCACCCCAGGAACAAGGACGGGCTCCGGAAACATCCAGGATAGAGCCTGGAACGATCAGATCTAGCCCGCATCACCAAAGCTAGAAGCTCCCCGAAGTTGAGGTCACCTCGCAAACGCTCCAGAGACTCGCCTGTACCTCGATTAACACAGAAGAATGTCCCTAGAATGCCGCACCTAGCTTCGAAAGGTCAGGGGAAAGCCACACCTAGCTTCGAAAGGGTCAAGGGAAGCCAGACCTGGCTCCAAGCTGGATGAAGGAAGGCCGTACCTAGCTTCGAAAGGTCAGGGAAAGCCACACCTAGCTTCAAAAGGGTCAAGGGAAGCCAGATCTGACTCCAAGCTGGATGAAACTTCTCAGATATCAAGGTCAGAACACTAATCAACCTCACTGGTTGGTGCACCACACCATGTCATATTCAACGACCTCTATAAATGATCATGCTGAAAGGATACGAGGGATACACTGAATCATATCTGGAAACGTTACCTATATGCAGAACAAGTAATAGAATTCAAAAAGGAAATAAGCTGATATCCACCACGATACTCTCAATTCGGCAAAGTCAATGACATTAAAACGAGAAATCCTGCCCGATAAGGAGGGGAGAGACTGAGAAAATCAAGGGGAGAATCAGTCTGTTTGACCTACAAACTATGTATAAATAGAAAATAAAGAAAATGAAAAAGAAGAGACTACTATTCGACAGGCATACGACAAACATTCAACTATACCCTAGAGAGAAATTTGTATATCATACACATTCAATAAAGAAAATATTATTATTCTCTTTTGGATGTTAAACTGTATCATTTTTCTTTCATTGTTCTTGATCATTTCGAAACACATTGTTGACATATACGATCAATCTTGGCCACCACCTACGTGGTAGTGGTCTTGAGAGTGTTAACTGAGATTTCGCACCTTGAGCAAAATTTCCGTTAACAATATGCAATAAATAGAGTCTAGGTATTTAATCAAGCAATAAATACCTAATCTAGAGTAAGAAGAACTATAAATGATATTCAATGAAGTTCTTACTTACCTAGTCATGAAACCATGAAGACACATGCTCAAATGATGTTGAATGATGCAAGATGGAGATGGGTTTTGGGTTTGGAGAGTTAAACAAACTCAAATGGGGCTTTCTCTCTCTACGGTCTCTCTATCTCTCTCTAGGGTTTCTACAATTTCAGAGGAGTTAGTGAAGAAGAAGAGATAAAGTGGTTTATATAAGGGAAGTCACGAGCTGATGGGAAAGGACGTTTTTACCCCTGAATCAACGTAGTGCGCGGGTAGGAAGACCTGTGTAATACCCGCGCACTTACCCGCGCAAAAGGGAAACCCGAGAAAATCAATCCTCAGTGCACGGGTAACTACACGGGCAATGCACGGGTAGGGTACCCGTGCAGAACCAGACCCAAGAACCCCTCAAAGGCATTGTGCGGGTACTGCGCGGGTAATGGACCCGTGCACCTACCCTCGCACACAGAGACAAAGAAGGTCTCTCATCGCGATAACATGCGCACACCATCGATGTGAGCGCAGATGTTTCTGATCAATCATTAGGAAATGAATTCCAACACATAAAACCACACTTAAATCTAGAAATTAATTTCAAGTGTGATTGTGAAAATGATGCACATAAATAAACAATTACAACAAAAATGCAAGATGAAATAAAGCATGCATGAAGTGTGTGTGTGTGTGTGCACCTAAACTCTTCAAGAGACAAAGTCAAGTGAGTATACATTTTGCTTTTGAAGTCATGGAGATGCTTGGAAGCTTGCTAACAAGGACCTAAGCTACCCATTACACACTCATCCCCAATGTGGTGTGGTTTGTCATGAAATAAGCCAATCATAAAATCGAGGTCCTTACAATCTTAAAGTTAGTGCATTATAAAACTATACAAGAATGATACAATAGCAATGTTGATGATCATGATAATACTATTTACTTTACGAACAATTTACTGCTACAAGAACTATGGTTGAGTGAATGAAAAATCATAAATACCAACAATAAACTTTCTTAAGAACACATTTTTTTGTTAAAAAAAACCTTCTTAGGAGCAAAGGAATCAGCTGGATACGCCTGTTGTGTGCTTCTTGCTGAGAGGTCTCCTTTTTAGGTATGTCTCTTCTTCATGTTTGGTGTAATTGCTATTTTTTATTAATGCAATGAAAAAATAATTGTCCAGGAAATTTTTAAGTGATCCCAAATGTTCTTGGGGAGTTGGAATGTTTTTTTAAACGATAAATTATTTATTTAAATAAAAGATATAAAATAAACTTTCAAAAAAATATTAAAATAATAATTAAAGCGATTAGATAACAAAATAGCAAGGGTGTACTTATAAAAATATAATACAATAAAATTAAAGAAAGCGTATTTTTGGAATTAAATAGAGTTTATTTATGATCTAAAGAATATAAAAGTATTTTAGGGATGTGCTAATGAAAGTGGTATATAAACTGTTTTTAAGGGGGTGTGCTTACGCATTATGCTATATTGTTAATTATAAGCCTTGTCTGGTTCAAGTCCAATATTATAGGCCGGTATAGTTTCAGTCTTTGGGCTTACAATCTAGGTTTGCTTCTAATCAAAGAGTGACAATAATGACACCCCTTAAAAACTGTATATATATCCCCTCATAAATGTTTTTTAAAAAAATCTCTAATTTGTAAATAAACCTCACTTAATGCCAAAAATACATTTTCTTTAATTATATTGTATCAGTTTTTTTATAAGTACAAGCCACATATAACTATTATTATGTTATTTAATCAACTTTATTATTATTTCAAATTTTGTAGTTACCTTTAATTTTCTTACTATTCTTTCTCTTTCCTACTTCTTTTCTCTTTTCGGTTTTTTCAAAATCAAACTCAATTTTTCGATATTTATTTTTCATTAAAAATCCATTTTTAAGATTTTTTTTATTGGAAAACCACTTTCTGTTTGAAAAAGTTGTAGGGATGCAAGATTTGTGTCATGTCCCAATTGATATGGAAGTACATAAGTGTTGAAGAACATCTAATTTTTTTTTTACCAGAAAGAACATCTAATATTGATAAATAAATAAAAAAGCCTAAAGTTTGTTTGAAATAAATAAAAATATATAGATAATATAGTTAGTTTAAAAGTCTGTTTATATACATAATGATTTTTCAATAAAAATAATAAAAATTAATTTAAAACTTACTTTTTCATAACCATATTTGTCTCATGATTTTGATTCATTTTCCATGCTTAGCAATCAATTTGTATTTTCTTAAAAAAGATTGAAAATATATGTAAAAGATAGTCTAGGATTTATCAAAATGGAAAGAGTTTTTATGATATATGTTAATATCAAACCATTAATAGGAAAAAAATTTACAAAACATTAAAATAGGAAACTAATTAATAATTATTGGTAGGTGTACTAACAAACAATTAGACCTCTTAGTAATTTTACTTAAGGGTATTATTGGATTTTTAAAAACATACTTATTTAGGGTATACATACAGTTTTTAAGAAGTGCAAATATCGTCACTCCTAATCAAATTTTAGGATTCGTCCATTAAAATACCATTTACCAACTTACATGTGTTTTTTGTATAGTAATCTATACGAACATTTCTAATGGTTGACTAAAATTTGAATCATGCACAATGGAGAAAGAGAAAAAAGAAAGTTGTAAACATTACTAAGAATATTATGGGCATGTTTGGCACACTGAGATTGGACTGTATTGTATAGAATTGTATTGGATAGTATTGAACTGTATTGGATTAAATTTAATACTCTACATTGTTTGGTATGAAATAGTATTAGACTGTAGCTGTTTGATTAATATATATTATTTAAATTTAACATTTATAAATATTTAAATTAAAATTTTGAATTTAAAATGATTAACAAATGAAAACATCTAATTTATATATATATATATATATATATATATATATATATATATACAGTCTTCCTACTGTCAGTTCGTCCTAATATAAAATATATCAGGATGAAGAATGTGGACCACAGATTATGGAGAAGTTTTGACAAGTGCATACACTTTGAGTCAAAATATGTAAATCTAATGGTCCACATTCTTCACCCTAATATATTTTATATCAGGACGACCTGACAATAGAAAAATTGTATATATATATATATATATACATATATAATTGGATCTCCACCAGATGGATGGTGAAGATCTGATAAAAAAAAGGGATCACCCACTGGATCTCCAGGTGAGGACGAAGGAGTGGCGGGGAAGACGGCCAGGGCTTCGAAGTGAAATAAACTGTCACGACGCAGTCGCAAACGATCTAAGGCATAGTGGATGACGATTGCACTAGCTCAACAATCCCAATCTGCAACGTCACCGGATTGATACTAGTGAAGGTCATCGAGTGGTGGAACAAACACGAGAGCGGTGCCGTTTCCGACGAGAAGGATCTAAAGGAGTGGGAAAGCCAGTTCGTGTTTGTCGGTAAGCGGTGCGATGGAGATTGCGATTTCTATGGGAGGCCAGCGGCCCCTTGAAGATAAGGCCAAGCAACCTCCACGATGGAGGCTGTTTGGCTTCACGTAAGTTTCCTTTTTTTTTCAATTTTTTTAAATCTAATCTGATTGAGAACTACATCTTCCCACCGTATAGATTAATACTATTTAAATAGTACTATATCAATACGTCGTACAATTTAGTACGACCATAAAATGTTACCGAACACTGTATAGTACTAACTAATGAGTTAGTACTGTCAAGTACGGCCTACCAAAGAAGCTATATATCGACTATTTCTTTCCACCTCACACATACACTTGGGATAAGGATCCACTGTTATACAATGTATGTTGATCTTTATGTCGACATTAGTAGATTCAGTGACATTTGACCGAGAATTATTTTTTTTGTCTTTTGTTTTTACTCTAATTTTTTAAATACATTATATTATTGTAGTGGTCAAATTTAGTCGCACAGTCCATTTACACGTCCAAAACAATAGAGGTTTGGCTCATTAAAGCCCAGCATGAGCGGGTTTTAAGCTCACGAACCGGGTCGACCCACTGGAGCCCAACCTGAAGGCTTGAGTCAATTGGCCGCATAAACTGGCCTAGTCAAAGCTTGACTCAGTCAGTGCAACCAATTGACGAGATATTCAAAATTCGAATATCTATCCTCAAACTCGCGATATCTCCATGAATCTCATGGCAACTGGCCACACATGATAACGACATTTGCAGCCTATAAATACCATACCCATCATTCGAAGAAGGGGTTGACTTTTCTCTACTGAAACATTGCTTAATCGTTCTCTCTCTCTATAACTTAGACAACTCAGTTCCATTTCAGCTCAAGCTTCGACCTTGTTTTGATTCAACAAGCTTAAAGACTCTTAGTCACCTTAGCTCAGTCAACCCGACACGCTCGACGCGACAATAAACATATTCGTTTGCTTTATCTATTTTATAATTTTCCTTAGTTCTAATCCTTTCGATTCTTGCATCACACTAATTCGAGAGTCGAAGATTCCCCTTAAGGGGACTGTTTGGTATACCGTCATCTTTACATGGGAATGAGAATCTCATAGCATTCCCATGTTTGGTAGGAGGTTTAAGTTTTTGGTTTTCCAGGAAAGTGAATTCCAAGGGAGTAATCTGAAACCCTTCCCAACAGGTGGGTTTCAGATTACTCTCCATCAGATTCCCACCGTGGGACCCACATTTAATTAAAAAATAATAATTGGTAATTTTAAAAACAATTCGTCCAAAAATTTTCACATTTTCTTACACTTTCTTACTACCCAAACACTAAATTTCCAGATTTCGAAACCTACTTTCATAAACTAAACCATGTCCAACTTCATCTTCATCAAAACAGCATCATCAAAAAGCATCATCAACACCAAAAGAAAAAAAAAATTACAGCAAAAACAAGATTAAAATATTACAGCAAAAACAAGATTTGGGGATGACGAGCATCGATGATGTGGATGAGACGAAGGGTTTCGATGAAGACGACGACGAAGATCAAGAATCCGGCCCGAGGCAACGATGCGACGATGTACCCAATCGGAGGCGACGACGATGAAGATCTGGGTGATGACGAGCTTCCATGATGTGGAGGCGACGACGAGCTTCGATGATGACGACGACGAGCTATGACGATGACGGCGAGCTGGGACGACGACGATGTACTCGGTCGGAGGCGACAACGACGACGACGATGTCCTGATTGGAGGCGGTGACGACTTCGAATACCAAGATCTGGAGAGAAAGATGGAAAGAAAGAGATAAAATTGATCTGGAGAGAGAGAGAGAGTGGATCTGGAGTGATTGTTTCACGCATGAAGTCCAGTGAAATGGACTTTGAATTTTTTTTTTTAAATTTTTTAGTTTTTAATAAATAAATAAATAAACAAATTGCCATGTACAACCAAACAGTTTTACTTGATATTCCCAGGAATCCTACATAATATTCTCATACACAACCAAACACATGTATATAAGTTTCTCAGGAATCACATTCCTATGTTTAACTTTCCCAGGAATCACATTATTTTGATTACCCTATACCAAACGACCCCTAAAGGATCACCCTTCTTTCGACTCGACCCTAGCCCTTTTTCTTTGTTTCATTTTGCAGGTTGTCAATGCCTACCAACGATTAAAAATTTAATCATAGATTCAACAGTTTACAATTATGTTTACTGTTTGATGTCAACATGAAGATCAGTACGAGAGAGGATCTCAATCCATAAATTTGACACAAACGATTTGATAAAATATAAAAAATATAAATGAATTTAATAATACATTTAAGATATAATTTAAAGACGTATTTGACATGATTCTAAAAGTAGTTAAGATAAATACCGACTTGTAATCATGTTAGGAAAAGCGACGTGGACGTGCATGTCTAATATTCATCACATTGCAAATAACGTCTACTAGTAGAAAATAAGATGAGAGAATCCAATCATACAACACAAGATTTTACGTGGAAAACTCAAAACAAGGAAAAACCATAGATGTCAAGACGACAAGAGAAAAATATCACTAGGTAGAAAATTGTTACAACTACACAATTCCAAATTTCCAATATTCTTTCTCTAACCCAAAATCCCAATTACAACCGAGCCTTACAGAGCCCAAGCTCACAACCGAGCTTAAATCTTAGCTCTCAGCTCACAACGCTCTCCAGGTAGTGCACCTCCGAATATCACCACCCCCGGATCTCTCCCCAAATCCTAGATATTCCCTAGATCCATCCATAGATATTCTCATGGATCTCTTCCTAGGTCTCCCCGGATATCCCTTAAGTCTCCCGCCCCTAGACATCCCTTGGGTCTCCCCTTAGATTTCCCCGGGTCTCACTCCTTGGATTCTCCCACTCTCTGATGTTTCAAGTGCCTCACCAAGTGTTATCAACCAAAGAATAAGCCTTACTATTTATAGGGTCACTAATCTTGGTATTTAAGGAATCACTACAAGAATAATGGGCTATAGGGACTAAATTTTTTGGGACGAAAGTTATTCATCCCAATAGAACGTCTATTGAGACTCAATAACATATTCGTCCCTAAAAAATTCAAACCCGAAGAAACCTTTAGGGACAAAAATATTTGTCCCAATAGACGTTCTATTGGGACGAAACATATTATCTGTCTCTAAAAAGGACAAACCTGACGAGACTTTTAGGGATGAAAAAACTTATTCGTCTCTAAAAAGTGCAAAAATAACGATACTTTTAGGGACAAATTTTTTTTTGTCCCAATAAGATGAGTATTGTGACGAAATAAATTATTCGTTCCTATAAGATGTCTATGAGGACGAAATAAATTATTCGTCTCTAAAAAGTTTGATATAATTTTTTTTTTGAAAAGAAAAGAAAAGAAAAAAAATAGATTTGGGGACTTATTAAGACAAAAATAATATTTGTTGCTGATAATGATTTATCGGGACTATATCTTTCATTTTTTATCTTTACTTTTTTTTAAAGTCTTTCCTAACAAACATATTAATAATTTAATTTCTTCACTTTTTTATATTAATTATTATACATTATTGGAATTAATCTACGAATAAAATTTTGATTGAAAAGTAAACAATAAAAATTTAATAACATATAGAAGTTATATATAAATATTTTGTTTTAACTAGCAAATTTGAAATAGTAGCAAAGTGGACAAGGCTTTGTTTCCATCTCAGGTGTCAAATTACACACCGGTAGACCACCTATAACAAGTATTTCATAAACAAATAATCCTAAAACATAACCTTCTTCAACAAAAAACCAACTCCCCACATATTTTTCCCACGTCTTCTAGGAGTTCCACGCACCTTCACGGGCTCCAAAAACATACTCCACGCGCCCAAATACTTCTGGCACACAGCAACACAGGTGCTGCGTAGCAATCTTCCGGGGCGTTCGGGACCGGATTCTGGCACCGTTTTCATCATTGGCTTCGTCTGGGACTCTTCTTTTCAACACAACTTGAATCACAATCATCCGAATCCATTTGGACCACTTATCCGAACAAATCCATAATTCAAAAAAAAAAAACTAAAACGGAAATGACTTTTCTAAAGACAATTGTTTGTAAAAATAAACATTTATTGTTTTGCATTTTAAGAAATTCTAATATTGTTTTGAAAACATTTATATGTCAATATTCGTAAAATTAATTATGAATTTTGAAGGTAATTAAAGTAACTCACATCTTTCATAAAATTATCAACTTAGATGAAATGTTTTCTTATTCAAAATATTTATTCTGCAGTATTTTTTGTTCCCGCAGTCATTTTCGGTTTAACATAATATTATTGACCTCCATATAAAAGGTGCACTTTTTTTTTAAACACATTTGTCTTGCAACTTTTTCTACCTTCGAAGAATGAGCATGAATTGGAGAGAAGAGACCAAAGAGAAATTAATAAATAGAGGTCAGCATCCGTTCCATGTGTTATGTGTACAAAATAGCTTGCTCGATGATCTCCTGTTTCCAGTCTGCGTCAAAGAGGCAAATGGGTCCTCATCACTCTCATTTTTTCAAACTCATTCAGACAATATTGTGAGGTGAGTCTTTGCTCTAATTTACGTTACTTATAACAATCCCCTTGTATATTTCTAGACGATAGAAGTTTGGTATTTCTCTAATTAAAGCCAAATTGTTGATAAAAATTATAAAATCAAGACATGTGTTAATAGCCAAAATTGGCTAAGGACTAAAGGGAAATTTTTCCACCTTCTAAACCTGGTTCCATACCCGAGAGTTTCACCAGGAGACCTCTCAATCTAGAGCCGAACTACTATACCATCCCAGAAACAAGGGCAGGCTCCGGAAACATCCGGGATAGAGCCCGGACCCGAGAGCTTCCACTAGGAGACCTCTCTGTCCAGAACCGAACTGCGATACCACCCTAGGAACGAAGACAGGCTCCGAAAACATCCGGGATAAAGCCCTGAACGATCAGATCTAGCCCGCATCACCAAAACTAGAAGCTCCCCGAAGTCGAGGTCATCTCGCAAGTGCTCCAGAGACTCGTCTACACCTCGATTGTCACAGAAGAATGTCCCTAAAAGGCCGCGAGATCAGTCGAAGCCACACCTAGCTTCAAAAGGTCAGTCGAGGCCACACCTAGCTTCGAAAAGGTCAAGGGAAGCCAGATTTGGCTCAAAGCTGGATGGAACTTCTCAGATATCAAGGTCGAAATACTAATCAACCTCCCTGGTTGACGCACCGCACCATATCGTCATATCCAACGACCTCCATAAAGGATCATACTGAAAGGATACGAGGAATGCATTGAATCATATCTAGAAACGTTATCTACATGCAGAATAAGTAATAAAATCCAAAAAAGGAAACAAACTGATCTCCACCACGATACTCTCAATTCGGGCGTCAATCCAAAAGTCAATGACATTAACACAAGAAATCCCGCCCGATAAGGAGGAGACTGGGAAAATCAAGGGAGAGTCAGTATGTTGACCTACAAACTATGTATAAATTAAAAAAAAAAAGAAATGAAAGAGGAGACTATTATTCGACAGGCATACGACTAACAATCGACCATTCCCCAGAAAGAGTTGAGAGAAAAGAGAGAAGAATCTTTGTACTTGTATACCATGCATGTCCAATAAGAACATTCTTGCTTACTTGTCACTTTATAAATCACTGTTACATATATAATGAATTTTGGCCACCACCTACGTGGTAGTGGTCTTGAGGGCGTTAACTGAGATTTCTCATCCCGAGCAAAATTTCCGTTAACACTTTCTGGCGCCGTCTGTGGGGAATTTCCTACACCCAATTAACCAATCGTTTGCATCTATATTTTCATTGTTTTACAGGAACTATGAGGCTCCGCTCCTCCCAAGGCCTACACAGAGTCCCGGAGCAATCTCCGGCGAGGCCAACCCGAAAAGCTCCAGGAAGGGGGAGAAAGTCTGGATATAGTAGTCAAGCTCCGATCCAGACAACCAATACCCGGGCTACTGGCCACCCCATAGTGTGCCAGGCAGCACTCGACCAATAAGCGGCGGCCTTCGTAGAATCCATCTGAGTCCGTCTCCTCGCTGAAGGCATCACAATCCAGCCAACCAACCTGAATGATCAGGGAGAGCCGAGCAGGCTCGGAGCTAGACCACCTACTTTCGATCGCCTAGGACCTCCTCCTCCAGAGCCGGCTCGAGATAGATTAGGGCCCCAATGTTTGATCTGGGATAGGCTGGAACCCATGCCCCCGGCTCCGAAAAGACTTTCACAATATCAACCCCGGCTACTTAAGTCTGCCGCGGATGTTTTTACCAGGAAGCCGCGAGGGCTATCTCATCCAACTACATCTAGGAGAACTACCCGGGCCCTAGAAGAGGAAAGTAGACAAACTCCCCGAGTGGATCATGTCCAGGAGGAGAACCGGATAGAAATTGCCAGTTCATCAGAAAGATTCGACAGTGAGGAATCTGAGGTTAACTCAAAGAGACCTGGGAACAAGCGATTGAGGGATCAGCTGGCAAAGCTACAAAAAGAGGTCCAGCAGATAAGGAAGGAAAAGAGTAAGGAGGACAAAAAGAATCCTCTGAGCGAGATGAACGCTCCCTTCACTAGGAGGATCCGGGAAGCAGAGCTCCCCCCAAAATTCAAAATGCCAGCAGATAAGTTCTCTGGAACAAAAGATCCTCTAAGCCATCTAGAGAGCTTCGTTCAATAGATGGAAGTCTAGAACATAACAAGAGCACCTATGTGCAGAATGTTTCCAACAACCTTGACCGACTATGCAAAAACCTGGTTCAGGAAACTGCCCGTTGGTAGCGTG
This sequence comes from Dipteronia sinensis, assembly GCA_033220585.1. NCBI lineage: Eukaryota > Viridiplantae > Streptophyta > Magnoliopsida > Sapindales > Sapindaceae > Dipteronia > Dipteronia sinensis. The sequence goes on from CM065637.1 coordinate 56,573,475, forward strand.
GATTCTTTCACAAAACTGTCAACCGATTTTTGCTCACTGTTCCAAGGAGTTAAACCTCGCCCGAAAGATCCCATACACCTCCAATATGTGATCCAGGAGCGGAGTGAAACTTTTCGATCGTACGTAGAGCGGTTTCACAAGGAGGTCATACAAATGAGAGTTTTCACTGAAAAAGAAACCCTCACCAACTTCAGACGAAACCTCTGGGCAGGAAAGCTTTTCCATTCTTTCATCAAGAGACCCCTCGAGACTTACCAGGAGGCCTATGACCGGGCTCTTGAGCAGGTCGAGATCGACGAACAACTCAAGGTCAAGATAGAACATGACGACATGAGAACGGCAAAGCGTCTGAAGAAAGAAGCCCTCAAATTTGAGCCAGTGCAGAAAGCTCAGAATGAACCTCCCAACAGGTCGACCTATCGCCTCCCTGCTCCTCTGCATAGGCAAGAAAAATATACAGCAAAACGAACCCCTCCCCGGGCTTTGCCGCCTCCCAGGACCGTGGCTCCAGTGATGCAAGGGGAAAAAGGGTATGACTACTACACCCCTTTGAATGCTTCCAGGGAAATAGTCTATCTTGCCATACGAGATAAAGGATTGCTCCAAAAGCCCGCTCCCATGAAGGCCCCAGCTGACAGGAGAAAACCGGTACAAGTACTGCGACTTTCACGAAGACGTGGGCCACAACACTTCGGAGTGCTATAACTTGCGCAACCAGATTGAGGCCCTGATAGTAAGAGGATGCCTGATTGAGTTCTTACAACAGGTCAGAGATAATATCAGAACTGGAAGGGAGGTACAAGCTGAAATCTGCGAGGACGCAGAAAAGAGGAAAGGGGAGCAGGCTGACTTAATGCAACAGATCCAGGTGATACACACTATCAGCGGAGGTCCTACATTGGCCGGCGTTTCCAATAACTCCCGAAAAAACCACAAAAGAAAGGTTCCCCGCCTCGGAGAGAGCCGATGGATCTTCGAAGTCAGCCAGAGCCCGACAGAGCCCTCCCAGTCAACTCAGATCGTATTCACCGAAGCAGATGTCTTCAACACTTTGCAACCTCATGATGATCCTATGGTCATCACGATACAGATCGCCAACTGTCTGGTCCATCGCGTGCTCGTGGATACAGATAGCAGTGTAGATATCATTTTCAAAGATACCCTAGAAAAACTGAACCTGAAGCAACATTGTTACAACAGCTGTACCACTCCGCTTTACGGTTTCACTGGGGACTCGATCATACCAGTGGGGTCGATGATCCTCCCAGTAATCATCGGGGTCACCCCGCTTCAGCAGAATGTAATGACCGACTTTGTTATGGTGGACACCCCATCGGCGTACAACGCCATCCTAGGGAGACCTTTCTTGTCCTCCTTGAAGGGAGTCTTGTCCATATACCAAAACGTCTTGAAATTCCCGGTTGGAACCAAAGTAGGAGAGGTACGCGGAGACCAGCAGGCAGCTAGGAAATGCTACGCAGTATCTGCCAATCCTACAGCCCTAGCGAAGCTGTGTGTACATGTGACATTGATCCAGGAAGACATGGATACACCCCGGATAATCCAGGAGGAGAAGGAGCCCGCGGAACATCCTGGGCATCCGGAGAATGAACCTATCATGCCCTACGAGGAAGAACAGAGTAAGGAATGGGCCAGCGGGCAGCCCGTGGACAAACTAGAAGAAATATCCGTCAGGAATGACGATCCTTCCAAGGTCGTCAAGGTCGGAGCCACCCTTGACCCAGAAGTAAAAAGAGGACTGATTGATCTTCTCAGGGAATTCAGCGACATCTTCGCCTGGAACCATAAAGAAATGCCTGCAATTTCGGCATCGTTGGCCACCCACCGGCTAGCAGTAGATCCAATGTTCAAGCCCGTCAAGCAGAAGAGGCGTCATTTCAACGCTAATAGGAACGCGGCGGTACAGGAAGAGGTTGATAAATTGATCAAAGCGGGGTTCGTCAGAGAGGTACGTTACCCCGAATGGATCGCCAACGTGGTCATGGTCATGAAGGCGAGTGGGAAATGGCGTATGTGTGTCAACTACACCGACCTCAACCGGGCATGTCCGAAAGACAGTTTTCCTTTACCAAATATCGACCAGCTTGTTGACTCCACATCCGGAAATAAATTTTTGAGTTTTATGGACGCATTCTCAGGATACAACCAAATTCAAATGCACCCGGCTGACCAATATAAAACCAGTTTCATTACTGGGCAGGGCTTATATTGCTACAAGGTGATGCCGTTTGGTTTGAAGAATGCAGGGGCCACATACCAGCGGCTGGTTAACAAACTGTTCAAGCCCGAGATAGGAAGCACAATAGAAGTATATGTCGACGACATGATCACGAAATCCCCAACCACAAAGGGACATCAGGAGGAACTTCGCAAAACCTTTCTTATACTGAGGGAAAACCAGATGCGTTTGAACCCCTCCAAATGTGCCTTTGGGGTAACGGCAGGGAAGTTTCTGGGCTTCATGGTTCATGAGAGAGGTATAGAAGCCAACCCAGAAAAAATCAAAGCTATCTTGGACCTGGAATCCCCGACCTCGCTCAAGCAAGTACAGATTCTGACTGGAGGGGTGGCGGCACTCAACAGGTTTATCTCTCGCTCCACCGATAAATGTCTCCCTTTCTTCAAGGCCATCAAACAAGGAAAGAACATGAAATGGAGCCAGGAAAGCGAGCAGGCATTTCAAGCTTTGAAAGAGTACCTAACAAGCCCCCCTTTGTTAGTCAAGCCGGTTCTCGGAGATGAGTTGCAGATTTACCTGGCTGTATCAGAAACTGCAGTAAGCAAGGCTTTGGCCAAGGATTGTAGCGACGGTTTTCAAAGACCTATATACTATGTGAGTCATGCCTTGAGCAAATCAGAAAGGAACTACATTCTCCTGGAGAAGCTCGCTTATGCCCTGGTGATCTCAGCGAGGAAACTCCGTCCCTATTTTCAAGCTCACACAATAGCAGTGGTGATAGAATCATGAAGGTGAAATATTCCATGCCATTAATGTGGAGTGTTGAACTAGCTAGTTTTGTTCTTATCCATCCGACAACTTTTGTGAATCATATTTATAAATGTAATCCTAAGGTGAGTAATTGAGTCAATCTGAATGATATTTTTGACCAAGTGATCCATTGCTATCTTAGGCCAAATCTAGCTATAGAGATGAATTGAAGCAATTAGAATGATATGGTTTCTTGTTCCATGAAGTTATTGAGTGAGTGTGGACTAACTTATAAGCTTTGAATTATGAAGCTATAGTTCATCTGTCTTAATCAAATTAATAGAATAATAGACATGTTTATTATCGAGAATTATTAGAATAATAGACATGTTTATTATCGAGAAAGATAATGATATTGCAAGAAACTACAATGGGTGGCAGGAATGATGGAAACATATGTATATGGCATGTGTAAGAAGTTAGTAAAATCCAGTCCCTATATATAGCTTTATCTCCATTGTTGAGAATAATTGAGTAGAGTCTATATCATGATGTTGAACTTGTCTTCTCATCGTCGACCCGGTGTTGGCAAATTAATAGCCTCCCTATATCTACTTGTGTTTCATTAGGGTTTGTCCCTTGTGCTAACTGTGACTCCAATGTCACTAGTGTTGGGGGATGACAACTCCTTGTGATCACTTGTCTCACGCCTGCTAATTACTTTTGTCAATATATATATATAATGAATCTTAATTAGCCATATATAGTTCAATCCAAGTGATTCGTATATATGATGTTTAAACTTTAATAATTTATATTTATTTTTAATATATAGTAATGTTAAGATGTTGGAGTTTGATGGTCCATTAAAACATTGCACGTGGATATGTTTACAGTAGAGGAGTACTCAGGACCACCAATTAATTTCCAGGAGTCTCTGCAGGTAACCCCAACCTCAGCTATAGCTAGAAATTAACCTCTAACAAATAGTCTTATTAGGGTTCAGACCACAACATAGTTTGAAGAAGAAGCAAATATAGTAGACCACCCACGGCATATCATTTCACATATTAGGGGGTGGCATTGCTTGGCTTTTGTTGAGAATGACTTCTCTCCATGACTTTGGTGCTCATTTTTTAATGCAATTTGTTTCTTATTGAGTTATTTCCTTCACCAAATCCCTCTCATTCTTAACATGTTGATCAGAATGTCGGCAACAATTGTATACGCCTCTTGTCAACTACTCCCATGATTAAGGCTATATCAACAAGCAATTTAATTAAGGGTTAAAATTGAAACTAACCATAATTAGAGTGTTTTTTATTTTGAGAGCTTCTCCTTAATATCCAATATTTTTCTTTTTACACTCAATTTCTAAAAACACTCAATTCTAAAATTTAAAATTTTAAAAAAAAATTCTAAAGACAATTTATTTCTTCCAAAATTATCTCTTATATCTTTTGGCACTCCTATTCTAAAGACACTCCATTTAAAACATTAAATTTCTAAAGATACTCCAAATTGAACAAAAGTGAGGAGATCGAAACAATAAGAAAACTGTTTTGCAAATCAAATTGTGAAAAATAGGAAAACAACATTTGATTTTCACTTTTGGATTTTAAGTTGAGTAAAAAAAAATTTAAATATATTTTTCTGGAAAAAAGAATATTATATATATATATATATATATATATCTAGTGATGGTGATAATTGAACATGATTGGTATTTGAGAATAAAAATGATTTCAAATTTGGTTGAACTGAAAAACAAGAAAACTTTTACACACACACACACACACACACACACACACACACACACACACACACACACATATATATATATATATATATATATATATATATATATAAACTGGTGATGATAATGATGGAAGGTTTGATAGTGTGTGAGAAAAAAAAATTATTTTGAAATAAAGAAGAAAATATTCTAGGGTTTGTAAAACAGGAAAAAAAACACAAAAGAGGAAAAAATAACTGAAGATAGAAAAAAAGGACCTATTTTCTATATATAAAAAAATTGGAGTGTCTTTAGAATTTTCTTGTCTTGTTCAGTAATTTTAATTCATGTTAAAATTGTCATTAATAAAAACATTTAAAATAGAGTGTAAACAGATAATTAGTGGATTGTCAATATTATTTCTCTTTTATTTTTACCCATTATTAGTGTTTTGATTGTTTTTACCAAACAATCCACTATTTGGACAAGAATACCTTTAAAGGTTTTTGAAATAAAAATACTTTTAAATTTTTTTATTGGAGGCCATCGGAGGTTTGTAGGCCTCCAAATAGACCAGGCCCACCTTTAGACCAAGTGGGGCCCGTGCTCTACCTCAATTTTTGTAATTTGATTTTGATTACAGTTATATATAAAATAAATAACTATCTTTATCAACTCATAGTGATGTTGGTATTGTGTCTTATTTCTTCTTTTGGTGATTGTGGTTCAAATACCACCAATCACATTTTTAACAATATCATTTTTTACAAATTTAATTTTACTATGTAATTTTAATAATTTTTCATACCTTTTTTATTTTACTATCTTTTCAAATTCCTTTCTCAAATGTTCATCTTATTCTGAAATAAAACAATTTATTTTCTCTTTTCCGTTATTATCAACTTCTTAAGTAATTTCAATTTGTGGTTATTTAACTCAATTTATTTTATATCGATTATTATCTAACTTTTATTATTTCTCATAGTTTTAGTTTCCAATCAATAAAGCTTAAAATATCAAATTTTAATTTATTGTATTAAAATAATACATCTATTATTATGATTCATTTTATTTTATCTTTAGTATTTTTCTTTATTTTATAATTTTAGTTTATTTGGCATCAGAAGACTAAAAAAAAAATCAAAAACATGTCTAGTAATATTTATTAATCAATTATTTTTGTATAAATTTAAAATGAATTCATTGTAAATACAAAACAAAATTTCTTATTATACAATTAGATTGTAATTATTATTCTATAAAAGAATAAATATTGTAATTTTTCATTGTTTATTTTGTTTTTCTTGTTATTATTTAATTTTTAACATTATGTTTCTTGTTTTTACTTTTATTTTTTAAAACGTAAGATTATTTAGTTTATTTTGACTAATTGTTCTATTTTCTTTATTTTATCTAAATTTTAGTATACAATCAATTTTTCTTTATGTAAAAAAAAACTCATTTTATTATGATCTTAATTTTTAAGTATTTTTTATATATAATATAATTGTTATTTTATTCAAGCACCCTACCTGGTTAAAATTCCTAGGTCCAGTGGCTCCAATAGTCCGGCGAGACCTCAAAGCGAGACCTCCAGTCTAAGAAGAAAAAGAAGAAGATCTGTGTGTTTAATTTTTAGTGTGTTTACTCTATGTGTTTTTAATTCCTAACGTGTTTAATTTATGTATGTTTAATTTCTGGCGCGTTTAATCTATGCGTGTTTAATTCCTTGCGTGTTTAACCTATGTGTGTTTAAAGATTTTTTTTTCAATGGTGTGTTTAATCCAGTTTTTAATTTCTAGCATGTTTAGTTCCTAGTGTGTTTAATCTATGTATGTTTAATTTCTAGCGTGTTTAATTTATAGTGTGTTTAATATATGTTTGTTTAATTCGTGGGGTGTTTATGTTATGTCAGTATGTTTAATCTCCTTCATCTTTATGGATTTTTTTCTCCTTCTTCTCAGTTTTATTATTGTTATTATTATTTTTGGCCAATGACCTCCATTGGAGGTCACGCAGACCTCCGATGGAGGTTTCGACCTCCACCTCCATTAGGTTGTCTAGACCTCCATTGAATGTCTGTGTGACCTCCAATAATTTAAAAAATAAAAAATAAAAAATAAATTTTATAGAAAATTAGTTTTAAAAATAAAAATAAAAATAAATAGAAAAATCAAAGATACTTTACCAAAGATCGACCAGCTGGTTGACTCCACGTCCGGAAATAAACTTTTGAGTTTCATGAACTCATTCTCAGAATACAACCAAATAGAAATGCACTCGGCTGACCAAGATAAAACCAGTTTCATTACTGGGCAGGGCTTATACTGCTACAAGGTGATGCCGTTTGGTTTGAAGAATGCGGGGGACACATACCAGTGGCTGGTTAACAAACTGTTCAAGCCCGAGATAGGAAGGACGATGGAAGTGTATATCGAAGACATGATCACGAAATCCCCAACCACAAAACGACATCAGGAAGACCTTCGCAAAACCTTGCTCATACTGAGGGAAAACCAGATGCGTTTGAACCCCTCCAAATGTGCCTTTGGGGTAACGGCGGGGAAGTTTCTAGGCTTCATGGTTCATGAGAGAGGTATAGAAGCCAACCTAGAAAAAATCAAAGCTATCTTGGACCTGGAATCCCCAACCTCGCTCAAACAAGTACAGATTCTGATTGGAGGGGGTGGCGGCACTCAACAGGTTTATCTCTTGCTCCACCGATAAATGTCTCCCTTTCTTCAAGGCCATCAAACAAGGGAAAAACATGAAATGGAGCCAGGAGAGCGAATGGGCTTTTCAAGCTTTGAAAGAATACCTACCAAGCCCCCCATTGTTAGTTAAGCCGGTTCTCGGAGATGAGTTGCAGATCTACTTGGCCGTATAAGAAACTGCAGTAAGCGGGGCTTTGGCCAAGGATTGTAGCGACGGTTTTCAAAGACCCATATACTATGTGAGTCATGCTTTGACCAAATCAGAAAGGAATTACATTCTCCTGGAAAAGCTCGCTTATGCTTTGGTGATCTCAGTGAAGAAACTCCGTCCCTATTTTCAAGCTCACACAATAGCAGTGGTGATGGACCAACCCCTCCGCCAATTCTCGAAAAGACCAGACATATCTGGAAGGCTAGTCTTATGAGCACTAGAGCTCACTCAGTTCAACCTAAAGTATAAGCCTCAGACTACAATTAAGGCACAGGCTTTGGCCGACTTCGTGGCAGAATTCTCAGCGATCCCAGATCCAGATGATCCCTCAGTATCAAATGAGCTCCCTGTGAAGATATCTGAGGACGACAATTGGCCGGAAGGCTGCAAGCTATGGACCCTCTTTGCAGATGGAGCATTCGGGCAAGCCGAGGGAGTAGCTGGCATAGTTTTAATAGATCCGGAGGGGACCGAATTCTGTCATTGTTTCAGATTCGAGTTTAAAGCTACCAATAACGAAGCGGAATATGAAGCCCTCCTAGCCGGGATGAAGGTAGCCATTGAACTAAATGCCGATTACCTACAAATCAAGAGTGATTCATTGCTTGTTGTAAACCAAGTGACTGGGGTCTACCAGGCAAAGGAAGATAATATGGCTGCCTACCTAAATCTAGCTCATCTGCTAAAAAGCAAATTTAAGGGACTCAAGATCGATCAGGTGCCTCGACACCAAAACCATCGTGCAGATGTTCTGGCTAAAATAGCGGCGAACGGAGGTCAGTCCCTACCAAGGGGAATTCCCCTCCAAGTAATCACCCAACCAAGCATAGCCATAAATGGAGAAATTTGTTCCCTGGATCGCCTGCCTTGCTGGATAAACCCAATTGTCGCCTACCTCCTTGAAGGAGAGCTTCCCAAAGGGCCCGACCAAGCTCGAAGAATTAAGAGACTCTCTGTCTGATACTGTATGGTGGACGGATACCTATACAGGAGGGGGAGATCCCTCCCCTTACTTAGATGCTTGCATCCCGATGATGCTAAGTGGGCATTGAGAGAGGTCCACTCTGGGGACTGTGGGAACCACATAGGTGGGGAAGCTCTAGCCTATCAAGTGCTTCGTATGGGGTACTATTGGCCGACCATCCACCAAGACGCAAAGAGTTTTGTGCAATCTTGCTAACCTTGTCAAAGAACTTCAAACTTGAACCACCAGCCACCCGAGCGACTGTCGTCCCTCAGTTCACCTTACCCATTTGCCATGTGGGGAATCGACCTAATTGGGCCACTCCCTACCGCTCCCGGATAGATGAAACATGCTATCAAGGCTATCGACTACTTCATAAGATGGGTCGAGGCAGGACCTCTTTCTCAAATATCAGAAAAAAAAATACAACCAAGTTCATCAAGACTAACGTGGTATGCAGATTCGGGACCTCTCATCATTATAGCTGACCTATGGAAGCAATTCGACAACACCCAGTTCAAAGACTTCTGCAAGGGATTGGGGATCGACCTCTGGCTCACTTCAGTGGCTCATCCCCAGACTAACGGGCTGGTAGAATCCACCAACAAGACTATCAAGAAACTTCAGAAAAAGAAGTTGCAGCAGAAGAAAGGTAAATGGGCCGAAGAGCTGCCAGAAGTCCTCTGGGCATACCGGACTACAAAGAGAACAGCTACCGGGGAGACACCTTACTCCCTGGCCTTCGGGGTTGAAGCAGTCCTCCCCATCGAGCATAAATTAACCTCATTCAGGGTACAGCACTTTGAGCCCGAAAGTAATGAAGTCAAGCTCCGGGCTAATCTAGACCTCTTAGAAGAAAAACAAGACCGGGTAGTAGAGAAAGTAGCGGTCTACCAGAGCAAGATCGCTAGATACTTCAACCAAAAGGTCAGAGCCCGATAATTCAAAGAAGGGGATCTAGTACTTAGGAAAGTGACCCTGAACACTCGGAAAAGGTCGGATGGAGTCTTAAGTCCCAATTGGGAAGGGCCATATTTGATAAAGCTAGTTGTTCGCAATGGAGCTTATAAACTCAAAGACATGGACGGACGATCCATCGACCACACTTGGAATGCAGATCATTTGAGGAAATTCTACCCTTGAAAAGAGTTCTCAAGCAGACTACCCCCACTTAGTTTTCATTACAGACCCTAATAAAGATGTACTACATCTCGATCATCAATAAAGTCATTTTCCTTTTCTCTTCCATCTTTGTCTCCAACTATGTTCAACATTAGTGACTATACCCTTGTATGGGAAACTCAACATAAACATCTCGAGACCAGGAAATAGCTTGATAACCCTCCTGATACCTTGGTCGGGCTACCACCCCCAAGAAGGATCTGAGTGTAAGAGCATAGTTGCCCTCCAAATCTCGAGACCAGAAAATAGCTCGATAGCCCTCCTGATGCCTTGGTCGGGCTACAACCCCCAAGAAGGATCTGAGTGTAAGAGCATAGTTGCCCTCCAGATCTCGAGACCAGGAAATAGCTTGATAGCCCTACTGATGCCTTGGTCGGGCTACCACCCCCAAGAAGGATATGAGTGTAAGAGCATAGTTGCCCTCCAGATCTCAAGACTAGGAAATAGCTCGATAGCCTTCCTGATGCCTTGGTCGGGCTACCACCCCCAAAAAGGATCTGAGTGTAAGAGCATAGTTGCCCTCCAGATTTTGAGACCAGGAAATAACTCGATAGCCCTCCTGATGCCTTGGTAGAGTTACCACCCCCAAGAAGGATCTGAGTGTCAAAGCATAGTTTCCCTCCAGATCCCGAGACCAGGAAATAGCTTGATAGCCCTACTGATGCCTTGGTCGGGCTACCACCCCCAAGAAGGATATGAGTGTAAGAGCATAGTTGCCCTTCAGATCTCAAGACTAGGAAATAGCTCGATAGCCTTCCTGATGCCTTGGTTGGGCTACCACCCCCAAGAAGGATCTGAGTGTAAGAGCATAGTTGCCCTCCAGATTTTGATACCAGGAAATAACTCGATAGCCCTCCTGATGCCTTGGTCGAGTTACCACCCCTAAGAAGGATCTGAGTGTCAGAGCATAGTTGCCCTCTAGATCCCGAGACCAGAAAATAGCTCGATAGCCCTTCTGATGCCTTGGTCAGGCTACCACCCCCAAGAAGGATCTGTGTGTAAGAGCATAGTTGCCCTCCAGATCTCGAGACCAAGAAATAGCTCAGTAGCCTTCCTGATGCCTTGGTCGGGCTACCACCCCCAAGAAGGGTCTGAGTGTAAGAGCATAGTTACCCTCCATATCTCAAAGACCAGAAAATAGCTAAGTAGCCCTCCTGATATCTTGGTTGGGCTATTGCCCCATAAAAATATATATATATATATATATATAATGTTTTCTTTCGTGTGCAGGAACAAAATCATCCTAATTCCCTACACGAATCTTAATTGTTGCTACAGATGCTACTCTGGATCCTATTCAAGACCAGAAATAAAATAAGAATTCTCAAAAGCGATTCGACTTTTCATTTAAGGACAAGAGGAGCCTATCCCCCGATAAGGCTACATCTATCAAACGGGGAGCCCAACCCTCGAGCTCAGGATATAAAAAAAAGCTAATAAGGGAAAAACGGGGTGCCCACCCCTTTTCCAGGCAATCAAAAACAAGTCATGATGAACTGCTTCAAGCTTTGGGACTCTCTTGGCTCCCCTCTGCTGGCCCTTCTCCTTCTTGCTGATCTTCGCCATCAACCCGCTCTACAGATAGCTGTCCATCTTGGTTATCCTCGCCGACCGCTCCTCCATTTAGAGGCTCTATCGGTTGATCAGCAGGATCTTCCTCCAAAACCTCATTAATCACGTCCATAACCTCAGGCGGGATAGCCGCGTCAAGAAGGGCAGCCATGGACCCCGTCTGGCTCCTGTCGACCTCCATCTCTGTTAAAGGGGGATCCTCAAACGGGCTCCTAACCTCTTCACCTGCTCCCGACTGGTCCTCCTCGGATCGAGAGGACATCACTTTACTGAAAGACTCCCCAGGACCTGAGGTTGTAAAGGTAGGAAGAGGGAATGGAGGATCTGTCTGAGCGGGCTGTTTCCCAGCTCCTGTTTGGCTCGAAGGGACCACCTTGTCGCCTTCAGGGCGAGATAGCTCGGCAGCCTTGAGCATTATTTCCTGTCTATCCTAGCCAGCAATAGATGACAAATCAAAGGGAGGAGAAAGAGCTTCCGCGGCCTGAAAGGAAGCATAGAAATATCCGTCGCTGAAGGAGGTCTCCGCGTCAGCTTGCAGCTTGGTCACCTGAGTAATTAGAAACTGGTTCTCGAGGTCCAACTTTTTAGCCTCATATCTCCAGGAATCCCGCTGTCTAGCCCGCCGGAGAGATTGAAGACGCTCCTGATCATAAGATTGCTTCATCCTCTCATGATCGCAGCGAAGCTCAGCCATCTCGACCTCGACCTCGACCTTTCCTTGGTTGGAAGTCACCTCTTCCACTAAAGACCGAGCCTGCTTAAGCAGTTCCCCGGCTTTCTCGGCTTCGGCTTCGGCTTTTGCAGCCCAGTCACGGAGGAGGGCTACCTGCTGGCCCATCGCAACATTAAACTTGAAGGCCTACAAAATACAGAACCCGAGTTAGAAACTGAACGAATTAATAAGAGTAGCACGAAGGAAATACAATTACCTCAGCTAAAATAGCAGACCCCTTGGTAATAAGGACGTCCACAGGCATGGAAGCCATCTTGTAGATCCCACCACCCGGACAAGATGCTATGAATTGCTCCAGGACTTCATCCCTCCCTGCCGAGCTTGACTGAGGCCGGAAGCGGCTGGAAGTAACCCTCGCGACACCTTTCCCAGAAGCGACACCTTTCCCAGAAACCTCCGAAGCTTTGGTTGTTGGAAGCGCAGCGGAATCAGGTATTTGAGTCGAAGGGGTAGCAACTTTAGCGACCACGGCCGAAGGGACAGAAGCAGCTGGGCCAACCACCTGGGGAGCTTTACCCAAAGCTTGAAAAGCCCGCGAAGCAAGAGTGGCCATCTTGGACCCAGCCGGAGAGATAGATGAAGCAAGAGCAGGTTTAACCCCAGTGGAGGGAAGAGAAACTCCACCTTGAGGAGAGCGTGAGACGTGGCGGGTGGCCGGTTCCACGAAAAAAACTGTGAATAAGCAGATTAAAAAGGAAAATGTTAGAACCAAGCTGAGTAATAAGGCAAAGCAACTCAATGACACTTACGAGGAATAGCGTCTGAGATCCATAAATATTTGTTCACCCTACGAGGATCAAAGGCTTCAGCAGTAGGGAACTTTAGATTCAAATAATTCCGGGCTAGAATAGCCTTCAAGACGGTTTTGGACTCAAAAGGCAGGGAGTCCCGGTCCCATGAGGGCTTGTCACTGAAAGCCGTGGGAACCTCGAATTCATGCCCTCCGATGAAAATCGAGCTCCCCCAGTCATCCCCCGCAAGGATCCATTCTTCTTTCCAAGCGGGGTCCTTCTTCAAAGCACTAGGAATGATGAAGTTGAGCTTGTTCTTGGCCTTAGAGTAGAACAGGCCTCGAGGAGCGCCAGACAGGCTCCCAATCAGGAAGAGATAGGCCAGCTCCTCTGCACCCGGCTCCCTCGTCACCTTACTCATCTGACATTGTTCCCTCCATAGTACAAGGAAATTAATCAGATGCCTCCAGAATCTAGGCGTCAACTGGAGGGGAGCGAGCTGGATGGCGTTAAGATCTCGCCGAAGAGTCGGATGAAGAGGAAGCCTGACCCCGTTCTCAAGAGCGGCCATATGAATCAGAAGCACGCCTTTAGGGGGGGTTGAAGAACTCGTAATTTTTGGGAGGCACCGAGATGGATACGCTATCAGGGATGACAAACTTTGACCTCAAGCGGTCAATCGAGACCGGGTCAACGATGGAATCTGGGACAACCCGAAAATCATAAGGAGGGAGCCTCTCCACAAGGGGACCAGGAGCCGAGACCCGATGCTCCCCCGCGGCGTCACCATCCGCTTCTTTGTCAGAATCTTCGTCAACGATATCCAAAGGATGGTCAGGATGGTTGGAGAACCAAGTCCCAATGGATACATTCCTACTTGACCGCCGACGTTGCGAGGTGGGCGGGGAATCGTTGCCGTTAGAACTCCTCCTAGCCCGCTTCGCCAGAGTAAAACTGACGACCTCCTCGCCGTCGATTATGGAATCAGCTGAGTCACGACTGGTTTTCAATATAGTAAAAGCCAAAAAGGATGAAGAATGAAGAAAAAAGCAAGCTTGGAGGAAAGGCTATGAAAATATTTCTCAGCAAAAAATTTTAGTTCGAGAGATGTGAGGAAGACAAGGAGAAAAATTGATATATATATATATATATATATATATATAGGAATGAGGGCAACAGCACGAGCTATCGGGATACTCATTTGGTAACGGTAAAAAATCTCGGGGACTACAGTAACATAACTGGATTAAACTCAGAAGCAGGCTAATCATCTCATGCCACATAACTTACGCAGTTAAGAGGAAGATCTCCCCAAGATTCTCTGGTAACGGTAAAAAATCTCGGGGACTGCCGTAACGCAATCAGATTAATTCGGAGATAAATTAGTCGGTTTGCATCACGTCACTCTAATGAAGAAATTTCCCCAATATTTCGGTAACGGTAAAAAGAGGAAGAATTCCCAAATAAAGTAAAAATTTGACCTCAATCCCAAGCTCGACGTCTGGTGTTCAAGTCAGAGGGGACTTCTGTTAATAGCCAAAATTGGCTAAGGACCAAAGGAAAATTTTCCACCTCCCAGACCTGGTTCCATACCCGAGAGTTTCCACCAGGAGACCATTCTATCCAGAGCCGAACTACGATACCACCCCAGGAACAAGGACGGGCTTCGGAAACATCTAGGATAGAGTCCGGAATGATCAGATCTAGCCCGCATCACCAAAACTAGAAGCTCCCCGAAGTCGAGGTCACCTTGCAAATGCTCCAGAGACTCGCCTATACCTCTCTGACACAAAAGAATGTCCCTAGAAGGCCGCACCTAGCTTCGAAAGGTCAGAGGAAGCCACACCTAGCTTCGAAAGGTCAGGGGAAGCCACACCTAGCTTCAAAAAGGTCAAGGGAAGCCAGATCTGGCTCTAAGCTGGATGAAACCTCTCAGATATCGAGGTCGGAACACTGATCAACCTCGCTAGTTGATGCACCACACCATGCCATATTCAACGACCTCTATAAAGGATCATGCTGAAAAGATACGAAGATACACTGGATCATACCTGGAAACGTTACCTATATGCAGAACAAGTAACAGAATCCAAAGAGGAAACAAACTGATCTCCACCACGATATTCTCAATTCGGCTGTTATCTCAAAGTCAATGACATTGAAGCGAGAAATCTAGCCCAATAAGAAGGGGAGAGACTGAGAAAATCAAGGGGAGAATCAGTTTGTTTAACCTACAAAACTATGTATAAATAGAAAGAAAGAAAATAAAAAAGAGGAGACTACTATTCGACAGACATACGACAAACACTCAACCATACCCTAGAGAAAGTTGAGAGCAAAAATAAAGAAATTTGTATTTGTATACCATGCACGTTCAATAAAAAGATTCTTGCTTTCTTTTGGGTGTATTGTATCATTCAATTCCTTGTCATTTTCTAAATCATCGCTAGACATACAATCAATCTTGGCCACCACCTACGTGGTAATGGTCTCGAGGGTGTTAACTGAGATTTCTCGTCCCTAGCAAAATTTCCGTTAACATATACCATTGATAATAAAAGCATTTTCATTCTTTTCCGATTATATTGATATTAGTATTTTTTATTGTTAATAGCCAAAATTGGCTAAGGACCAAAGGGAAATTTTCCACCTCCCAGACCTGGTTCCATACCCGAGAGTTTCACTAGGAGACCTCTCAATCCAGAGCCGAGCTACTATACCATCCCAGAAACAAGGGCAGGCTCAGGAAACATCCGGGATAGAGCCCGGACCCAGAGCTTCCACCACGAGACCTCTCTGTCCAGAGCCGAACTGCGATACCACCCCAGGAACAAGGACGGGCTCCGAAAGCATCCGGGATAAAGCCCGGAACGATCAGATCTAGCCCGCATCACCAAAACTAGAAGCTCCCCGAAGTCGAGGTCATCTCACAAGTGCTCCAGAGACTCGTCTACACCTCGACTGTCAAAGAAGGATGTCCCTAAAAGGCCGCGAGATCAGTCGAAGCCACATCTAGCTTCAAAAGGTCAGTCGAGGCCACACCTAGCTTCGAAAAGGTCAAGGGAAGCCCGATTTGGCTCAAAGCTGGATGAAACTTCTCAGATATCAAGGTCGAAATACTAATCAACCTCCCTGGTTGACGCACCACACCATATCGTCATATCCAACGACCTCCATAAAGGATCATACTGAAAGGATACGAGGAATGCGTTGAATCATATCTATAAACGTTATCTGCATGCAGAATGAGTAATAAAATCCAAAAAAGGAAACAAACTGATCTCCACCACGATACTCTCAATTCGGGCGTCAATCCAAAAGTCAATGACATTAACACAAGAAATCCCGCCCGATAAGGAGGAGACTGAGAAAATCAAGGGAGAATCAGTCTGTTGACCTACAAACTATGTATAAATAGAAAAGAAAAGAAATGAAAGAGGAGACTACTATTCGACGGGCATACGACTAACAGTCGACCATTCCCCAGAGAGAGTTAAGAGAAAAGAGAGAAGAATCTTTGTATTTGTATACCATGCATGTCCAATAAAAAACATTCTTGCTTACTTGTCACTTTATAAATCACTGTTACATATATAATGAATTTTGGCCACCACCTACGTGGTAGTGGTCTCGAGGGCGTTAACTGAGATTTCTCACCCAGAGCAAAATTTCCGTTAACACTTTCTGGACCCGTCTGTGGGAAAAAACATTCCTTCACCCAATTAACCAATCGTTTGCATCTATATTTTCATTGTCTTATAGGAACTATGAGGCTCCGCACCTCCCAAGGCCAACATAGAGTCCTGGAGCAATCTCCGGCGAGGCCAACCCGAAAAGCCCCAGGAAGGGGGAGAAAGTCTGGATATTGTAGTCAAGCTCTGATCCAGACAACCAATACGCGGGCTACTGGCCACCCCATAGTGAGCCAGGCAGCACTCGACCAACAAGCAGCGGCCTTCGTAGAATCCATCTGCGTCCGCCTCCTCTCTGAAGGCATCACAATCCAGCCAACCAACCTGAATGATCAGGGAGAGCCGAGCAGGCTCGGAGCTAGACCACCTGCTTTCGATCGCCTAAGACCTCCTCCTCCAGAGCCGGCTCGAGATAGATCAGGGCCCCAACGTTCGATCCAGGATAGGCTGGAACCCATGCCCCCAGCTCCGAAAAGACTTTCACAATATCAACCCCGGCTAGTTAAGTCTGCCGCGGATGCTTTTACCAGGAAGCCCCGAGGGCTATCTCATCCAACAACATCTATGAGAACTACCCGGACCCTAGAAGAGGAAAGTAGACAAACTCCCCGAGTAGATCATGTCCAGGAGGAGGACCGGATAGAAATTGCCAGTTCATCAGAAAGATTTGACAGTGAGGAATCTGAGGTTAACTCGAAGAGACCTGGGAACAAGCGACTGAGGGATCAGTTGGCAAAGCTACAAAAAGAGGTCCAGCAAATAAGGAAGGGAAAGAGTAAGGAGGACAAAAAGAATCCCCTGAGCGAGATGAACGCTCCCTTCACTAGGAGGATCCGGGAAGCAGAGCTCCCCTTAAAATTCAAAATGCCACCAGATAAGTTCTCTGGAACAGAAGATCCTCTAAGCCATCTAGAGAGCTTCGTTCAACAGATGGAAGTCCAGAACACTACCAGAGCAGCTATGTGCAGAATGTTTCCAACGGCCTTGACCGACTATGCGAAAACCTGGTTCAGGAAACTGCCCGTTGGTAGCGTGGATTCTTTCACAAAACTGTCAACCGATTTTTGCTCACAATTCCTAGGAGTTAAACCTCGCCCGAAAGATCCCATACACCTTCAATATGTGATTCAGGAGCGGAGTGAAACTCTTCGATCGTACGTAGAGCGGTTTCACAAGGAGGTCATACAAATGGGAGTTTTCACTGAAAAAGAAACCCTCGCCAACTTCAGACGAAACCTCTGGGCAGGAAAGCTTTTCCGTTCTTTCATCAAGAGACCCCTCGAGACTTACCAGGAGGCCTATGACCGGGCTCTTGAGCAGGTCGAGATCGACGAACAACTCAAGGTCAAGATAGAACATGACGACATGAGAACGGCAAAGCGTCTGAAGAAAGAAGCCCTCAAATTTGAGCCAGTGCAGAAAGCTCAGAATGAACCTCCCAACAGGTCGACCTATTGCCTCCCTGCTCCTCTGCATAGGCAAGAAAAATATACAGCAAAACGAACCCCTCCCCGGGCTTCGCCGCCTCCCAGGACCGTGGCTCCAGTGATGCAAGGGGAAAAAGGGTATGACTACTACACCCCTTTGAATGCTTCCAGGGAAACAGTCTATCTTGCCATACGAGATAAACGGTTACTCCAGAAGCCTGCTCCCATGAAGGCCCTAGCTGACAGGAGAAACTGGTACAAGTACTGCGACTTCCATGAAGACGTGGGCCACAACACTTCGGAGTGCTATAACTTGCGCAACCAGATTGAGGCCCTGATAATTGGAGGATGCCTGATCGAGTTCTTGCAACAGTTCAGAGATAATATCAGGACTGGAAGGGAGGTACAAGCTAAAATCTGTAAGGAAGCAGAAAAGAGGAAAGGGGAGCAGGCTGACTTAATACAATAGATCCAGGTGATACACACTATCAGTGGAGGTCCTACATTGGCCGGCGTTTCCAATAACTCCCGGATAAACCACGCAAGAAAGGTTCCCCACCTCGGAGAGAGCCGAGGGATCTTCGAAGTCAGCCAGAGCCCGACAGAGCCCTCCCGGTCAGCTCAGATCGTATTCACCGAAGCAGATGTCTTCAACACTGTGCAACCTCATGATGATCCTATAGTCATCACGATACAGATCGCCAACTGTCTGGTCCATCGCGTGCTCGTGGATACAGGTAGCAGTGTAGATTTCCTCTTCAAGGATACCCTGGAAAAATTGAACCTGAAGCAACGTTGTTACAACAGTTGTACCACTCTGCTTTATGGTTTCACTGGGGACTCAATCATACCAGTAGGGTCAATGATCCTCCCAGTAATCATCGGGGTCACCCCGCTTCAGCAGAATGTAATGACCGACTTTGTTGTTGTGGACACCCCATCGGCCTACAACGCCATCATAGGAAGACCTTTCTTGTCCTCCTTGAAGGGAGTCTTGTCCATATACCACAACGTCTTGAAATTCCCGGTTTGAACCAAAGTAGGAGAGGTACGCGGAGACCAGCAGGCAGCCAGGAAATGCTACACAGTATCTGCCAATCCTATAACCCTAGCGAAGCAGTGTGTACATGGGACATTGATCCAGGAAGTCATGGGTACATCCCGGATAATCCAGGAGGAGAAGGAGCCCGGGAAAAATCCTGGGCATCCGGAGGATGAACCTATCATGCCCTACGAGGAAGAACGGAGTAAGGAATGGGCCAGCTGGGCAGCCCGTGGACAAAATAGAAGAAATATCCGTCAGGAATGATGATCCCTCCAAGGTCGTCAAGGTCGGAGCCACCCTTGACCCAGAAGTAAAAAGAGGACTGATTGATCTTCTCAGGGAATTCAGCGACATCTTTTTCCTGGAACCATGATGAAATGCCTGGAATTCCGGCATCGTCGGCCACCCTATCGGCTAGCAGTAGATCCAACGGTCAAGCTCGTCAAGCAGAAGAGGCGTCATTTCAACGCTAATAGGAACGCGGTGGTGCAGGAAGAGGTTGATAAATTGATCAAAGTGGGGTTCGTTAGAGAGGTACGTTACCCCGAATGGATCGCCAACGTGGTCATGGTCACGAAGGCAAGTGGGAAATGGCGTATGTGTGTCGACTACACCGACCTCAACCGGGATTGTCCGAAAGACAGTTTTCCTGTACCAAAGATCGACCAGCTTGTTGACTCCACATCCGGAAATAAACTTCAGAGTTATGGACGCATTCTCAGGAAACAACCAAATTAAAATGCACCCGACTGACCAAGATAAAACCAGTTTCATTACTGGACAGGGCTTGTATTGCTACAAGGTGATGCCGTTTGGTTTGAAGAATGCAGGGGCCACATACAAGTGGCTGGTTAACAAACTGTTCAAGCCCGAGATAGGAAGGACGATGGAAGTATATGTCGACGACATGATCACGAAATCCCCAACCACAAAGGGACATCAGGAGGACCTTCGCAAAAGCTTCCTTATACTGAGGGAAAACCAGATGCGTTTGAACCCCTCCAAATGTTCCTTTGGGGTAACGGCAGGGAAGTTTCTGGGCTTCATGGTTCATGAGAGAGGTATAGAAGCCAACCCAGAAAAAATCAAAGCTATCTTGGACCTGGAATCCCCGACCTCGCTCAAGCAAGTACAGATTCTGACTGGACGGGTGGCGGCACTCAACAGGTTTATATCTTGCTCCACCAATAAATGTCTCCCTTTCTTCAAGGCCATCAAACAAGGAAAGAACATGAAATGGAGCCAGGAAAGCGAGCGGGCATTTCAAGCTTTGAAAGAGTACCTAACAAGCCCCCCTTTGTTAGTCAAGCCGGTTCTCGGAGATGAGTTGCAGATCTACCTGGCCGTATCAGAAACTGCAGTAAGCGGGGCTTTGGCCAAGGATTGTAGCGATGGTTTTCAAAGACCTATATACTATGTGAGTCATGCCTTGACCAAATCAGAAAGGAACTACATTCTCCTGGAGAAGCTCGCTTATGCCCTGGTGATCTCAGCGAGGAAACTCCGTCCCTATTTTCAAGCTCACACAATAGCAGTGGTGACAGACCAACCCCTCCGTCAATTCTTGCAAAGACTAGACGTGTCAGGAAGGCTAGTTTTATGGGCGCTAGAGCTCACTCAGTTCGATTTAAAGTATAAGCCCCGGACTACGATTAAGGCACAGGCTTTGGCCGACTTCGTGGTAGAATTCTCAGCGATCCCAGATCCAGATGATCCCTCAGCATCAAACGAGGTCCCTGAGAAGTTATCTGAGGACGAAAATTGGCCGGAAGGCTGCAAGCCATGGATCCTCTTTTCAGACGGAGCATCCGGAGGAGCTGGGGGAGGAGCTGACATAGTTTTGATAGATCTAGAGGGGACTGAATTCTGTCACTGTTTCAGATTCGAGTTTAAAGCTATAAACAACGAAGCGGAATATGAAGCCCTTTTAGCCGGGATGAAGGTAGCCATCGAACTAAAGGCCGACTACCTGCAGATCAAGAGCGATTCTTTGCTTGTTGTAAACCAAGTGACTGGGGTCTACCAGGCAAAGGGAGATAATATGGTCGCCTACCTAAATCTAGCTCGGCTGCTCAAAAGTAAATTTAAGGGACTCAAGATCGATCAGGTGCCCCGACACCAAAACCATCGCGCAGATGTTCTGGCTAAAATAGCGGTGAACGGAGGCCAATCCCTACCAAGGGGAATTCCCCGCCAAGTGATCACCCAGCCAAGCATAGCCACAAATGGAGAAATTTATTCCCTGGATCGCCTACCTTACTGGATGGACCCAATTGTCGCTTACCTCCTTGAAGAAGAGCTTCCTGAAGGGCCCGACCAAGCTCGAAGAATTAAGAGACTCTCAGTCTGATACTGTATGGTGGACGGATACCTATACAGGAGGGGCAGATCCCTCCCCTTACTTAGATGCTTGCATCCCGATGATGCTAAGTGGGCATTAAGAGAGGTCCACTCTGGGGACTGTGGGAACCACATAGGTGGGGAAGCTCTAGCCTATCAGGTGCTTCATATGGGGTACTACTAGCCGACCATCCATCAAGATGCAAAGAGTTTTGTGCAATCCTGCGAACCTTGCCAAAGAACCTCAAACTTGAGCCACCAGCCACCCGAGAGACTGTCGTCCCTCAGTTCACCTTGCCCCTTTGCCATGTGGGGAATCGACCTAATCGGGCCACTTCCTACCGTTCCTGGACAGATGAAACATTCTATCGTGGCTATCGACTACTTCACAAGATGGGTCGAGGCCGGACCTCTTTCTCGAATATTAGAA
This sequence comes from Dipteronia sinensis, assembly GCA_033220585.1. Classification (NCBI taxonomy): domain Eukaryota; kingdom Viridiplantae; phylum Streptophyta; class Magnoliopsida; order Sapindales; family Sapindaceae; genus Dipteronia; species Dipteronia sinensis. Next base: position 56,595,201 of record CM065637.1, read on the forward strand.
AAGAATACAACCAAGTTCATCAAGACTAACGTGGTATACAGGTTCGGGACCCCTCTCATCATTATAGCTGACCTAGGAAAGCAATTCGACAACGCCCGATTCAAGGACTTCTGCAAAGGATTGGGGATTGACCTCAGACTCGCTTCAGTGGCTCATCCCCAGACTAACGGGCTGGTAAAATCCACCAACAAGACAATCAAGAAACTCCTGAAAAAGAAACTTCAGCAGAAGAAAGGTAAATGGGCCGAAGAGCTACCAGAAGTCCTTTGGGTATACCGTACTACAAAAAGAACAGCTACCGGAGAGACACTTTACTCCCTGGCTTTCGGGGTTGAAGCAGTCCTCCCCATCGAGCATAAATTAACCTCGTTCAGGGTACAACACTTTGAGCCCGAAAGTAACGAAGTCAAGCTCCGTGCTAGTCTAGACCTCTTAGAAGAAAAGCAAGACCGGGTAGCAGAGAAAGTGGCGATCTACCAGAGCAAGATCGCTAGGTACTTCAACCAAAAGGTTAGAACCCGGAAATTCAAGGAAGGGCATCTGGTACTTAGGAAAGTGACCTTGAACACTCGAAAAAGGTCGGATGGAATCTTAAGTCCAAATTGGGAAGGGCCATATTTGATAAAGCTAATTGTTCGCAATGGAGCTTATAAACTCAAAGACATGGACGGACGACCCATCAACCACACTTGGAATGCGGATCATTTGAAGAAATTCTACCCTTGAAAGGAGTCCTCAAGCAGACTACCCCCACTTAGTTTTCATTACAGGTCCTAATAAAGATGTACTACATCTCAATCATCAATAAAGTCATTTTCCTTTTCTCTTCCATCGTTGTCTCCAACTATGTTCAACGTTAGGGATTATACCCTTGTATGGGAATTCGACATAAACCTCTCGAGACCAGGAAATAGCTTGATGGCCCTCCTGATGCCTTGATCGAGCTACCACCCCCAAGAAGGATCTGAGTGTAAGAGCATAGTTACCCTCCGGATCTCGACACCAGAAAATAGCTTGATAGCCCTCCTGATGCCTTGGTCGGGCTACCACCCCCAAGAAGGATCTGAGTGTAAGAGCATAGTTGCCCTCCAGATCTCGAGACCAGGAAATAGCTCGATAGCCCTCCTGATGCCTTGGTCCGGCTAACACCCCCAAGAAGGATCTGAGTGTAAGAGCATAGTTGCCCTCCAGATATCGAGACCAGGAAATAGCTCGATAGCCCTCCTGATGCCTTGGTCGGGCTACCACCCCCAAGAAGGATCTGAGTGTAAAAGCATAGTTGCCCTCCAGATCTCGAGACCAGAAAATAGCTCGATAACCCTCCTAATGCCTTGGTTGGGCTACCACCCCCAAGAAGGATCTGAGTGTAAGAGCATAGTTGCCCTTCAGATCTCCAAGACTAGGAAATAGCTAAATAATCCTCCTAATGTCTTGGTTGGGTTATCACCCCATAAAATATATATATATATATATATATGTATATATATATATATATAAACGGATATATATATACATATATAATGTTTGCTTTCGTGTGCAGGATCAAAATCACCATAATTCCCTACACGAATCTTAATTGCTGCTACAGATGCTACTCTGGATACCATTCAAGACCAGAAACAGAATAAAGTTCTCAAAAAGGCGCTTCGATTTATCATTAAGGGCAAGGGGAGCCTATCCCCCGATAAGGCTACATTCAAATGAGGAGCCCAACCCCCGAACTCGGGCTATAAAAAGAAGAAGAAAAATGAAAAATTGATAATGGCTAAACAGGGTGCCCACCCCCTTTTCCGGGCAATCAAAAACAAGTCATCCGCTTCAAGCTTTGGGACTCTCATGGCTCCCCTCCGCTGGCCCTCCTCCTGCCTGCTGATCCTCGGCATCAACCCCCTCTACGGGTAGCTATCCATCTGGGTTATCCTCGCCGACCGCTCTTCCATCTAGAGGTTCCATCGGATGATCATCTGGATCTTCCTCCAATACTTTATTAATTACGTCCATAACCTTAGGAGGGATAGCCGCGTCAAGAAGGGCAGCCAAGGACCCCATCTGGCTCCTGTCCACCTCCATCTCTATTAAAGGGGGATCCTCAGATGGGCTCCTAACCTTTACCATCTCCCGATTGGTCCTACTCGAATCGAGAAGACATCACTTTGCTGGAAGACTCCCCAGAACCCGAGGTGATAAAGGAAGGAAGATGGAATAAGGGGTCTGAGAGCGGGCTGTTTCCCAGTTCCTGCCGGGCTAGAAGGGACCACATTGTCACCCTAGAGCGAGATAACTCGGCAGCTTTGAGCATTATTTCCTCTCTGTCCCAGCCCGCAATAGACGATAAATCAAAGGGAAGAGGAAGAGCCTCTGCGGCCTGAAAGGAAGCATAAAAATACCCGTCACTGAAGGAGGTCTCCGCATCAGCTTTCAGCTTGGCCACCTGAGTAATCAGAGACTGGTTCTCGAGGTCCAGCTTCTTAGCCTCAGATCTCCAGGAATCCCGCTGCCTAGCCCGCCGGAGAGATTGAAGACGCTCCTGATCGAAAGATTGCTTCGTCCTTTCATGATCGCAGCGAAGCTCAGCCATCTCGAGCTCGATTTTTCCCTGGCTGGAAGTCACCTCTTCCACTAAAGACCGAGCCTGCTTGAGCAGTTCCCCGGCTTTCTCGGCTTCAGCCTCGGCTTTTGCAGCCCGATCACGGAGGAGGGCTACCTGCTGGCCCATCACGACATTAACCTTAAAGGCCTACAAATACAAAGCTCGAGTTAGAAACTAGAGAAATTAACAAAAGTAGCGTGAAGGAAATACAATTACCTCAGCTAAAATAGCAAACCCCTTAGTTATGAGGACGTCCACAGGCATGGAAGCCATCTGAGAGATCCCGCCACCCGGACAGGATACTATGAACTGCTCCAGGACCTCATCCTGCCCTGTCGAGCTCGACTGAGGCCGGGAGTGGCTGGAAGCAGCCTTCGCGATGCCTTTCCCAGAAGCGACATCTTTCCCAGAAACCTCCGAGGCTTTGGTTGTTGGAAGCGCAGCGGAATCAGGTGTTTTAGTCGAAGGGGTAGCGACTTTAGCGGCCATGGCCGAGGCGGCAGAAACAGCCGGGCCAACCTCCTGGGAGCTTTACCCAAAGCCCGGAAAGCCCGCGAGGCAAGAGTAGCCATCTTAGACCCAGCCTGAGAGATAGAAGAAGTCAGGGCAGGTTCGGCCCCAGAGGAGGGAAGAGAAGCTCCACCTTGAGGAGAGCGTGAGAAGTGACGGGTGGCCGGCTCCACGACAAAAACTGTGAATAAGAGAAAATATTAGAACCGAGCTAAATCCATAAGACAAAGCAACATAAGGATACTTATGAGGAATAGCGTCTGAAATCCGCAAATATTTGTTCACCCTACGAGGATCAAAAGCTTTAGCAGTAGGGAACTTCAGATTCAGATAATTCCGGGCTAGAATAGCCTTTAGGACGGCTTCGGACTCGGAAGGCAGAGAGTCCCGGTCCCAGGAGGGCTTGTCACTGAAAGCCGTAGAAACCTCGAATTCATGCCCTCCGATGAAAATTGAGCTCCCCCGGTCATCCCCCGCCAGGATCCATTTTTCTTTCCACGCGGGATCCTTCTTCGTGGCACCAGGAACGATGAAATTGAGCTTATTCTTGGCCTTGGCATAGAACTGGCCCCGAGGAGCCCCAGACAAGCTCCCAATCTGGAAAAGATAAGCCAGCTCCTCCGCACCTGGCTCTCTCGTCACTTTACTCATCTGGCATTGTTCCCTCCATAAGACATGGAAACCAATCAGATGCCTCCAAAAGCCAGGCGTCAACTGGAGGGGAGTGAGCTGGATGGCGTTGAGAGCCCGCCGACGGGTCGGATGGAGGGGAAGCCTGACCCCGTTCTCAAGAGCGGCCACATGAATCGGAAGCACGCCTTTAGGGGGGTTAAAAAACTCGAAATTCTTAGGAGGCACTGAGATGGACACACTGTCGGGGATGCCAAACTTTGACCTCAAGCGGTCAATCGACACCGGGTCAACGGTGGAATCTGGAACAACCCGAAAATCGTAGGGAGGGAGCCTCTCCCCAATGGGACCTGGAGCCGAGACCCGATGCTCACCCGCAGCGCCACCGGCCGTTTCTTTTCCGGAGTCATCATCGAAGATATCTAAAGGGTGGTCAGGATGGTTGGAGAACTCAGTCCCGATAGATACATTCCTACTTGACCTCCATAAAGGATCATACTGAAAGGATACGAGGAATGCATTGAATCATATCTAGAAACATTATCTACATGCAGAATGAGTAATAAAATCCAAAAAAGGAAACAGACTGATCTCCACCATGATACTCTCAATTCGGGCGTCAATCCAAAAGTCAATGACATTAACACAAGAAATCCCGCCCGATAAGGAGGAGACTGAGAAAATCAAGAGAGAATCAGTCTGTTGACCTACAAACTTTGTATAAATAGAAAAGAAAAGAAATGAAGAGGAGACTACTATTCGACAAGCATACGACTAACAATCGACCATTCCCTAGAGAGAGTTAAGAGAAAAGAGAGAAGAATCTTTGTATTTTTATACCATGCATGTCCAATAAAAACATTCTTGCTTACTTGTCACTTTATAAATCACTGTTACATATATAATGAATTTTGGCCACCACCTACGTGGTAGTGGTCTCGAGGGCGTTAACTGAGATTTCTCACCCCGAGCAAAATTTCCGTTAACATTTATCGTTTGAACAAGCACTATATAAAGTACATTCGACCCTGGCTGCCACCACCATCCGCAGTAGTGGTCTCGAGGGTGTTAATTGAGATTTCTCACCACGAGCAAATTTTCAGTTAACACTTTCTGGCGCCGTCTGTGGTAAACCCCATGTAGGGAAAAATTGCTTAAAACCGCAATGGATTGCGAAAAAATAATTTTCGTATAGTTTAAAATTTTTCTAAAGATTTGAACCTTAACCCTTTAATTAATTAAACTCAAATATACGGTTAGAGTTAAATACCTCTTGTCTCGTGATCCGATTGACTTACGTCGATGGTAATCCGTAAGATCTTCAATCCTAGCACGTACGTGAATCACCTAGGAGCGTGGTCTCCCTTTTTCTTTGAATTGCTTACCTTAGAATGGATGTATGGAATTTCTGATCTTGATCTTCAATAGTAAAACACCAAAAGCCTAAAAAAATAGTTCCGGTCACATTTGAATTCACAATCAATATGATTGAAACTCGCGTAACCCTAAATCGAAAGTGTGCACAAAACCTTTTGATGTTAAAGGTTTGTAAGTGCACTATCGAATGAGAACTTATTTTCTTTTTCTCTCTTGGCCGAAAATCTATGTGTATAGAGTAGGATTTGTTATTTTCAAAACAAACAAAAATCTCTCTCTATTTTGCTTCACATGGTGGCCGAAAATTCATAACCTTATATATATAGGTTGGCCGAATTTTCTCCTTCACCAAGTAGGGTTAGCCGAATTCATTGAATAAGAAATCTAGGGTTGGTTAATTTCCTTACTTGAAAAGGAATTTTCCTTTTCCCTAATTCCTATCAATTCAAGAATCCTAACCCTTGTAGAACTAGTGGTGGCCGAATTCTTTGTATAATAAGGAGTGTATGTGGACTTTATCCTTACCACATTTGGACTCCTATCATTTAAAAGAATTCCAACCCTAATCCAACACATAGTATTTATTTTACTGATCAGGAAAATATTTTGATTTAAACTATTAATTAATTAAATAATTAATTAATTCCCATTTAATCAAAACAATAAAATAAAATAATATCTTGGGCTATTTTATTTAGCCTTGCCTCCCACACCATGTATATATGGGCCCAATATTATTTTTCTTATTTTATTTAATCCATTAGACTTTAAATAAAAGTCCTCATGTGAACCAGACTTATTCTTACTAAAAGAAACAAGCCTACATGTCTCCTTTTAATATATTAATATAATAGTGCAACCCATTAAATAAATAATAGACATATTATATTCTTAATATATTAAATGCAATTCTAGATGGACCCATAAATTGGTCCGGTAGAATATATCAAGTGATCCATGCAAGTACGTGTGGATTGTGGATCTTGGCGGGCTATCTAAATTTAAGCTTCAATAGACATAACCTAATCACAATCAACAAATGATTCACTTAGGTCCGATCTATTAATTTTAACTCATTCCACTAAAGAGCTAAAATTAAACTCTTAAATAAAGATAGAATAAGGAGATGTTTCTCATTCATACCCTAGACAATCTTATAGGAGATGGTGTATCCTCGTGAATAATATCAGTAATCACCAAGAGCTCATAGACCGCCTATAGCTCTCCAAGTTACCATATGTTGATGGTGATTTTTCGTCGTCACTATCAACGAACTTGTATCAAGCGAAAATAAGAACAGATAAGTGTAATACCGCAAGAAAACAATAAATCAAGAGATACAAATACGTGGTAAAAACTCCTTTTAACTGGAGAAAAATCCACGGGTTGTTGCTTGAGCAACAAAGTCAAATCCACTATGAAAAATTCAATTACAAAGTATTTCTCTCTGACTTCTCCTGCTAATTCACACCTCTCTCCCCATTATGTTTCTTACCGGGGTATTTATACATGTTATTGCTAGGGTTTATGGTTGTGCTAGGGTTTGGTGTTGTGATACCCGTATTTTGTGTGATTTCCTAGTTCTAATTGAAGTCTGTCTCTTTATGGAGTTTATCCTGTTTTCTGTTTTGACTGAGTCCGAATCTGCGTCGGATTCCTCGCCCTTTATCTGCGGGAAATCTGTTTGTCCTTTCAATTGAACTCTGATAGTCGTATCGTTGCTTATTGTGGAGTTGCTTGCTTCTGATTCTATCCATATGTTTGTGAAGTACTCGTCTTCATTATCTGATCCCGAGTATGCCCGAGTATTAGCTGGTTTCTTCGTCTGTGGTCGGCTTGCTTTACTCTTTGCCGAGTAAATTCCCTTGGGGAATTTCTGCCCTTTAACGCTTGACTTTTCTCGACTTTGCTTACGTGGCCCCTTACTGTAATGACGTGTCCTTAATGATGATTTTTACATATAACAATACCCCCTTAAATATTTGAACCGAATGTATCCTGCTTACTCGGGATAAATATTTAACTCTTTCAAGACTTGTTCTCGTTTATCGTCTTCTTCATCAATGTCGGATTTCAAATTCCTCGTTCGCTTCGAAACGTTAATGGCATGTCTTAATTACGCCTGCACGCGTTTGATTCTTTTCTTATTCGAAGATCTTTTGATGGTGACTGACTGTCTCTTCGACGGCTCGGTGCCTCTCTTTACTGCCACCTGTCTTCTTTTGTTTGGCCGTGGTTCGTGGCATTTATGAGACGCGACCCTTCTGTTCGTGCCCGTACAGCTTACGTCATGATTCTTATCCCAATCTTTCCGGCTTCTCCTCACCTACCCTTTCTAGGGTTTCGTGTCTTGGGACCGGTTGCATGCTTATATATAGAAGTATTGCTTCAAAGGGGAAAACCCCTGTTCAAGTTTTTACCATTACTTCCCAGATTTCAGCCATCGTTTTTCCAGATTTCAGCCATCGTTTCCCAGATTTCTGCCATCGTTTCCCTGTCTGTAATCTCGTCCTGCGAAGATTTACTTCTTTCGGTTTCCAAACCTTTTCTCGACCTTCTCGAAGATCCTGCCGTACCTCACGTCGCTTCAATCCTTTAAGGTTAGTTCTCATGGATCCCTCTGCTAGACATCGTCTTTTTACTGTTGCTATGATTGCCATTGAGCAAGGTGATACTTGTACTGTTATGGCTGTCCACAGGTTGCTTGGTGATCCAATTCCCGATCAGCCCCGATTTATAGACACTGACGTCTCCGGACTCAACTTATCTGGACTGCGTCGTGAAGTTCCACCAGCTTCTTCCAGTTCGTCACAGCCTGAATCCTATCAGCCTGAAACCGATTTCAGTTCTGCTTCTGTTGCTTGTGATAATTCTCGGCCGTGGAAAAGCATGGGGAAGAAACAAAGCAATCGCGACATCAACAAAGGTTCCTTTGTTCGGGAAATTCGAGTCGGGCCCCAGAGGGTGGTCGATAAAGACATTAAGGACGAGCATAGGGAGGCTCGTATCGTTTTCTCTCCCGAGAGAGTTTGCGCTTACGACGTTAAGCCAAATGTGGTCGACCCTGAAGAAGTCATTAAATACACGAACCGTTTTGATCTGGACAGCGACACTATCTCATTAAACCCTGCTAACGGTCGGGCTGCGTGGAACCCCCCGCCCAGTCAAGTGGCGATTTACGGGGCGATGCTTTCTTACAGGGTGACGCTTCCGCTGTAACCCTTCATTACGTGGTTTTTGGCCGAAGCTCAGCTCGCCCCTGCTCAACTAACTCTGAATAGCTATCGGATCTTGATGTGCATGTGGCACATGTGGCATAGGATGGGACGACCACCTCCGACTCCTCGGGAAATTAATCACTTCTATTCTTTGAGTCCTCTGGGAAAGACCAGGATTTACTTCCTGCTATCAACTCAGCCCGAGAGTTGGGTCCCCAAGGACGTGATCGTGAAGAATAGGGTGATACCGACCGCTGATGAGAAGATGAAAGGGTTTGTTTGGGGCTTCCCCACCTCAAACAAGTTCTGGAAGAATAGTTGGTTCTTCGTGGGTGGAGACTGGGGACAGTCAATTTCTTTTGACATTGAGGGCTCCGAGATGACTCGCCGGGTGCCTCGGTACTTCTGCGCACCCCAGTGGAACCACATGACTTTGTCTTTTACGGATGAAGAACTCAAAACCATGACTCGGGCGGCCTTCCATCCAGTGGAAAAGAGGGGCAGACCTTACCTCTTCGATGAGAAGAAGATGATAACAGCTCGCCTCTTCCCTCAACTTTCTGCACGCCGGCGTCGCTGTAAGTTCTTTATTTCTTCCTTGCTATTTACCTGCTTTATCTATCTGGCTTTCAGCTTCCTAAAATTTTTTTTTTTAGTGTACGACATAGATGTAGTGTGCGATGCCCAAGCCCGCCGAATGAAAGGCATTGTGGAGGCGAGCCGGAGGGAAGTTAAACGTCAACAGGATGCGGGGATAGCCCCTCCTCAAGGTGACTCTGATGGGAATTCCTCCGAAGACATTCCCGAGGGGGGTGCAGACGACGTGCCGGATTACATGCCTGAGGAAACTCAGGATCAAGAGTTGGCCGCTCACACAACTGATGAAGGCAATCAAGCAGGTCCTTCGACAAAGGGGAAGGAGAAGGTTGGGGAGTCTTCCGAACCAGCTGCCTTCTCCTACGGAACTAGATCTCCTCGGCCTGCTGTAGTCGAGCCGAGTACCACTTCCCCGGATGCGGAAATTGCCAGGGAGCATCCGGACGTGACAGTTCCAGAGATTCTGATTTCTGCCGAACTGAACACTGCGCCATCTGGAAGTGGTGCTGAAATGGGGCGTTCCATCCAGATTTTGAGGACCCCACAGTAGACCTGAATACCCGTGGGAGGCAACCCAAAAAAAGAAAAGCCTCTTTCTCACCTGGCCGTCCGGCCCACAAGATTCCTCGAGTAGTTGCTTTCGTCGAGTCATCCTCGGATGAGGAGGGGGTAGCGGAGGCTGCTGAGAATGAGAGAACAATAGAGAACTCTCCTCCACGGGATCAGATGAGGGACGAACCTGGCATCCCCCTTAGTTCCCCTCAGGCAGTACCTACTGCTAGGTTCCCCGAAGCTAATCTTGGCAGTCCTGACCCTTCAGCCCAGTCTAGCGTACCTACCCCCGAGGCCATGTTGAAGGCTATGGCTTCGGGCCAAGCATATATAGGGGAGGATCGTTGGAGCGATCTCAGGGTCGGTTCATTATCTGATCGGCTCTGCCATTTCTTCAACAGCGCTTCTTATGTGAGTAACTCTTAAGACTTTCATATTTATCTCTTTTATTGCTACTTTATTTTTGTCACTTGTTATCAGCTCGTTGCAGATGGTAGCCGAGATGACTGAAGTCTGCCAGACTAGTGATGGTCAGACGGAGAAAATAAGGAGGCTTGAAGCCCAGTTGAAGGAAAGTGAAGATCGCCGTGCTCGGGCCGAACTGGCTTGTCAGGAAGGGGCCAGGTCGGGTCAGGTGCTTCTGGACCAGTGCTTAGCACGTCAACTAGAGGCTGAACAGAAAGCATCTTTCACTTCTGAAGAGGCCCAAACCTTAAAAGACCAGTTGTTATCTACTCAGGAGGCTCTACTCCAGGCCGAGCAGACAGCTGAAGATGCAAAGTCCTCCTACGAGCACCAGGATTCAGGACTTGGAACGTCAAGCCTTGACGGTCAAGTCCCTGTCAAAGGAAGCTAGGCTGGAGTTAGAGATTCAGGGGGTCGATCGCTTCAAAATATCTCCAGCCTATGATGCTTTACTTCTCCGGGAATTTCAGAGGGGAATGGTCTCGGCCGGAGAATTTTTCAAGAAGAAGAACAGAGCAACTGATCGGGCCAGGGCCAACTGGAACCTCTCGATCAGAAAGCATGTGGATGCTTCTCTGGAATCCCTTCGGCTCCAGATGAAGACGTGGCGAGCATATTGCAGAAGTAAGGGAAAAGAGCCACATCCCATGCACCTGGAAGTTCCCACTGCTGATTCCTTCTTAACTTTCCACGCTTGTGAGAAAGTGGGGATCGACGGTGAGGCTTCTGACGTTGGGCCCGTTCCCGGGGTAGATTAAGGCACTTGGATAGATGACGATGCCCCGGAAGATGTGATTGTCTGGCTTTCTGATGACAGCCTCCTGAATGAGTACGTGATGGAACTGGACCCGAGCATTGGTAGAAGTAGTTCTCAACCGCCGGCATCTTCTTGATTAATTTTCTTTTTCTTTTTTGTAACAATTGTTTTTTTTGTAACAACCGTTGTATATTCTTTCGCTCATATATAAGAAATCTATTCACTATTCTGCCTGTCCAGTTCCCTGCATGATAAACGTATAAACAAAAGAAAAACAAATGAAGCATAATTTGTTCGGTCACCTATACTCGGCTCATAGATCTTAAGAATTTTTGGAACTCTTAATTTCAACCAAGTGCTTGGCGATTACCAAAGTTAACCGAGTATCTTATTCAACTGGCAACTCGTTTATTAAGCCGAGTATCTCATTAAACTGGCCGTTGATTTATTGGACCAAGTATCTTATTTAACTGGCAATTTTTCTTTTAAAGCCGAGTATCTTATTTTACTGGCAATTAATTTCTCCGATCTTGTGAAGATCGTTTTACCCTAACGTTTCGTCGAGGCTCACCACAACCATACGTCAAGGTCCTTACACAAGTCACCTAGGACGTCTCCCGGTTTTGTCTGTGCAAGGTTTCGTCGAATCGTTGGTGGTTATGTTGACCAGCCAACGCGACTGCGCATCTCACCAGTCTTCCTGGCGGCGCTTCGAGCAGTTTTCCAGTTATCCTGGTGCCTCGGTTTTGCCTTTTGGTTAAGAAGTGCGTTTGCACTGCTTAAACCAGGCGGGCGCGCTATTCCAGCTTCTCAGCCCTTCAAGAACTACTTGTCCGCTCTCCCGTGGCCTCGTAGAGCATGATTATTTTTGAACGAGATTTGCTCGGACCGGTTTGTTTTAGGTGACTAAATTTAGTCTGCTTGTTCTCGGACGAAGTGGCCACTGTTTTTTTTGCTTTATTTGAACATTCTTTATCGTGGATTTCATCGTCTTCAATGAATAACCTCTTTATTAGCAAACGGACTTTATTAGATAACAATAAGAGTTAGAAACCTCTTAACTTGACTATAAGTTAAAGCAAAGCTAAAATAACGTTAAACATGAATGAGTTTGTCAGGGGTAGAAAATCTTGAGATACTGAGCGTTGCATGGTCGGGGTACTAAGCTGCCTTCTGGGTGAGCTATCATGTAGGCTCCGTGCCCTGCAACTCCCTTGATGATATACGGGCCTTCCCATTTGTCGACGAGAGATCCTGCCGACTTGTCCTTAGTGTTCGGGGATACCCTTCTTAGCACTAAATCTCCGAGCCGGAATCTACGCACACGAACATGGGAATTATAGTACCTTGCAGCCCTCTGCTGATACGCTGCGTCTCTCACTTGAGCTGCGTCCCTGATTTCTTCAAGCTCGTCTAAGTTCCGCTGCAACATGTTCACGTTGTGCTCGGGGCTGTATAGTTGCACCCTGGGTGACGTAAAGGTTGTTTCCGTCGGGATTACGGCCTCTGTTCCGAATGCTAGTGCAAAAGGGGTCTCCCCTGTGGATGACCTGATAGTCGTTCGGTATGCCCATAACACCTCTGGTAGTTTGTCTGCCCAACTGCCTTTCTTTGCTTCCAGCTTTGCTTTCAGTGTGTGCTTGATCACCTTGTTCACAGCTTCAGTTTGGCCATTGGTTTGAGGATGTGCAGGTGACGCATAGTAGTTTGCAATCTTGTACTCCTCGTACATTTCCCTGAACTTGCTGTTGTCGAACTGAGTTCCGTTATCCGTTATAATGATGCTCGGGATTCCGAACCTATATATGATGTTCTTCCTGACAAAGCTAGTGGTGTTCGCCTCCGTGATGTGCACCAATGCCTCTACTTTTGCCCACTTGGTAAAGTAGTCTACTGCCACAATTGTGTACTTTGCTCCTCCCCTTGTTCCTGTGGGCATTGGACCAATCAGGTCGAGGCCCCACATGGCAAAAGGCCAAGGGGAAGTTAAGCTTCTGAGTAACTCCGGGGGTTGCCGAATGTCGTTTGCCATTCTTTGACAGTGTCTTGCAACTTTCCGCGAATCGTTGCGCTTCAACAAATAAAGTCGGCCAATAAAAACCTTGCCGAAGTACCTTGTGTGCTAGGCTCTTACCCCCAGTGTGGTTTCCACACACCCCAGTGTGAACATCTTTCAGAATCTTGTAGGTTTCTTCTCCGGCAACACATCTTTGTAACACCTTTGAGAACCCTCTTCTGTATAGTTCTCCCCTTAGAATCGTGTACCGAGTTGACCTGTACCTGACACGTTTTGCCTCCACAGCGTCCTCCGGTAATATGTTTCTCTCTAAATACTCTCTAAGCTGGGTCGTCCAATCACTTGGACCTAACCGGATTTCTGACACCATGACCTCTTCAGATTCTGCCGTACTTGGTTTGGTCAGGTGCGCCACTGGTATTGCTTTCGACCTAATACTCATGGTGGCTGAGGCTAATTTAGACAAAGCATATGCTTTTTCGTTCTCCTCCCGAGGAATTTGAAGGATCCTGTACGCCTTAAACTTTTTAAGCAAGCTCTTTGCAATGCCTAAGTAAGCTATCATATGCTCCTCCCTCACCTGGTATTCATCCAGCACCTGGTTAACCACAACCTGAGAATCGCTGTATACCGCCAACTCATCTGCCCCCAATGCTATGCAAACTCTCAAACCAACCAACAAAGCTTCATACTCTGCTTGGTTATTAGTTGCTTTGAAGTCGAATCTCATGGCGTATTCCACAGCATCCCCTTCTGGTGTTGTTATGACTATTCCGGTCCCACTGCCATGAGTGTTCGACGATCCGTCCATATGCAATCCATTGGAACTTACTCACTTGTTCGCCTTCTATCATCCTTTGCACTTCCATATCTGGCTCGGTGAACTCTGCTATGAAATCGGACACCGCTTGTCCCTTAACTGCAGCTTTTGGGGTATATTTGATATCAAATTCACTTAACTCAACCGCCCATTTAGTCAATCTTCCCGACAGTTCTGGCTTTTGCAGGATGAGTTTTAGCGGGCAGTCGGTGAACACCTCTATTGCATGCGCTTGGAAGTACGGCCTTAGTTTTCTGGTTGCCGCGACCAAGGGCGAGTGCAACCTTTTCGGCCGGTGAGTATCTAGTTTCTGCTGGCAGCAACGCCTTGCTGGTGTAATATACCGGTTTTTGCACTCCTTCCTCCATTCGAATCAACACCGAACTTGTCGCTACCTCTGTGACTGAGAGGTACAAGTACAACGTCTCCCCGACCACCGGCTTTGAGAGGATGGGTGCTCGCCCTAAATACTCTTTCAATTTCTGAAAAGCAGCTTCGCATTCTTCACTCCATTCAAGGCCTTTTCCTTTCTTTATTGCTCTGAAGAATGGGGCGCATTTGTCTGTCTACTTCGCTATGAATCGGTTAAGTGACGCAAGGCATCCTGTTAGCCTCTGTGCATCCCTCAGCTTCCTTGGCGAAGCCATATCTTCCAACGCTTTGATCTTCTAAAGGTTCACCTCAATCCCTCTTTGATGTACCTGAAAACCAAGAAATCTCCCTGATGGCACTCCGAACACACATTTGCTCGGGTTAAGCTTCATTTTATATCTCCTCAGCACTTCGAAGGTCTCCCTTAAGTCTTCTGAATGCCTCTCCACTGTGACACTCTTGGTCAACATATCATCCATATAAACTTCCATGTTCCTCCCGATTTGCCGGGCAAAAATCCTGTTTACCAGTCTCTGGTAGGTTGCCCCAGCGTTTTTCAGGCCGAAAGGCATCACCTTATAGCAGTACAAACCCTGATCTGTGGTGAAGGCTATCTTTTCTTCATCCGCTTTATTCATTCTGATTTGATTGTATCCTGAATAAGCATCCATGAAGCTCAACAATTCATGCCCAGCTGTTGCATCCACCAGTTGGTCTATTCTCGGCAATGGGAAGCTATCTTTCGGGCAGGCCTTATTCAAATCGGTGAAGTCTACACACATTCTCCAATGATTATTTTTCTTCTTAACCAGCACCACATTGGCCACCCATTCTGGGTATTTGACTTCCCTTATCGATCCTGCAGAAAGCAACTTGCCTACTTCATCCTTAATGGCCACACTCCTCTCTGGATTGAACATCCGTCTCTTTTGCACTACCGGGCGGAACTCTGGATTGATGGAGAGGCAATGTGATATCACTTTTGGATCTATCCCGGGCATATCTTCGTGGCTCCAAGCAAAAACATCCTTGTAATCCCTTAGTAGTGAGACAAGTTGGGCTTTTACACATTCACTCAAATTTGCCCCAACTTTCACCGTCCTGCCTGGATCTTCTGGGTCCAATGCCACCTCTTCGGTCGGCTAATCTTTCTTAGCTTCGGGCTCTTCTCTGGGATCCAACTCAAAATCCTTCGGTACTTCTGATTCTTCAGTCTCATCAGTTATCAGCTTGGTTGTCACATTGTATACCTGGTTTACTTCCCTGTCCTTGTATACTGACAAATTTGCCCTTCGAGCCATTTCTTGTGATCCTTTGACTATTCCAACTCCAAACTCCGTTGGGAACTTCATCATTAAGGCATAAGTCACCGTCACCGCCTTAGCTTTATTCAAGAACGGTCGGCCCAATAGGGCGTTGTACGGCCAATTTTCTGTGTCGACGACTACAAAGTCGAGTAACACTGTCTTTTGGCAAGGAGCCTTCCCAACCTTCACCGGTAATTTTATTGTGCCGAGCGACCTTACCTCCACCCTGCCAAATCCTCTAAGAGGTGTAGGAAAAGGCTGCAGGTCTTTCCTGTCCAGCCTCAGCTGGTCATAAACTTCTGCACTCAAAATATCCGCTGAGCTTCCATTGTCGATCAAAATCCGATGGACCTCCCTATGGCCAATATGTGCGCTGATTACCAGTGCATCGTTCGGTCTTACATCTACTCCATATGAGTCAGCCTTTGTGAATATGATGGGATCCCAGCCTCCCTTGATCCTTTTTGGGTCGGGTTCAATGGAATTTTCACCTAGATCTCTTCTAGCCTCCACGGCTTTCCGAATTTCCTGGGTCCTCTCCCTATTACTTTTGCCCGTTGATGGTCCACCAAAAATCGTGTTGATCGCTCCTTCATCCTCAGCTTTCTTGGGGCTAAGTTTTCTTGCCCGACCATCCTGTCGGTTATCTCTCTGTCCGTCTACCTTGTCGGTTTTCCTCAGGACGATATCTTTCAAGTGTCCTTCCCTGATGAGGGTCTCTATGTGATCCCTAAGTTGAAAACACTTGGAAGTTTTGTGTTCATTCTCCTTATGAAACCTGCAATACTTGGTGGTGTCCCTCAGGGCATAGGATGACTGCCTAGGAGGTTCTTTAGACATGTTCTTCTCCTCCGGAATTGCCAGAATTTCCTCTTGATCCTTCCTCAGTGGGGTATAGTTTGTATATCTGCCTTGGAACTTCTGCCGCGGCTGATCTGTATTCGGATCATATGCCCGATGACCATCCCGACTATCCCGTGTCTTATTCTTTTGTTTATCACCTTTCGCATCGGGCGTCTTCGTTTGGTCCTTGGCTTTAGACCCTTCCGGGCGTCCGCCATGCATGAAGTATCCTCCCGTGGCGATTTCTTCTTCCTCTACCAAGGCATAGCCCCCAGCCATATCCATCGTGTCAGCGTAACTGGTTAGGACGGGCTTTTCTCAGGTCAAATGACAGCTGACCATTCTGGAGGTTATTGATGAACGCTGCAATTATAGCCTCGTGGTTTGCACTTCCAATCTCAGACATTTCTTGACCGAATCTTCCCAAATACTTCTTAAGTGACTCATCCTTTCCTTGCTTAAGTTGAGACAAGTGGGCCACCGACTTCTTTCTGTGCACATTCCCGAGGAACTGCCTTGAGAAAGCCTTACTCAGCTCGCTGAAGTTACTTATGCTGGCCGTTGGTAACCTGCCGAACCACCTAGAGCCCAGATCCCCAAGAGTTTGAGGGAAATTTAAGCATAGTAGGGCATCATTGTAAACATACTGGGCCATGGCACTCTTGTATCTTCTGACATGTTCCTTAGGGTCCGTGTCCTTTTTGAATTGCTCTACATCTGGCATTCTAAACCTCTCCGGGAATGGCGTCCTCAGGATCCTATTGGTGAAAGGACTCCCGGATTCATCATCTGACAACTCGTTACGCCCGTATCGCCTGACTAACGCATCCATTTGTCGGCGGTTATTCTCCACTTCCCGGGTCAAACTCTGTATGAGTATATCTCTGTCTCCCTCCGGCTCCCCCACAGCATTGAAATTCTAACTTATAGTCAGTTTTTGGCCTCTTTCTTCCGGATTCGATTCTCTTTGATCCCGATTTAAGCCGTGTAGCCGAACTGTGCCCCTTTGGCGCTTGTGATGATAATTCTGCTCACTCTCTCCCGAGGACGACGATCGATCTCTCCGATGAGTACGCCTCCTTGGACGGTCTCTATCCCTAGCCGTCTGGTCATGACCATACCTTTTGTCCGAGTCATTCTCATCTCTACGTTCTCCGCTTCCCCTGGTTGGCCTTTCAGAAAAAATCACCGGCCTGTCAATCGAATCACGGCTTGCCTTTATGGGTGCATCAGGCGTTGGTATCACCACTGTGGAGCGCAACCTCGTTGCTTGCTGATTTGGAGCAGAAAGATTGTGAGGTGACATCAAGCCTTCCATGGTGGAGAGATCAACCCCTTGCCTTGCAGCGTCTGATATAAGTTGCTGCAAGGAAGCGCGGAATCGTTGCGCAATTTCTTCGTTAGTTTGAGGAAAACGATGAATGCCAGCCAGGGCAGTTGACTGATCTGCCGTGGCCAAGGTTACCTCTGCAGTGTTAAGGGTGGCATCATCCTCCAATTCATTGATTGGCAATCCTTGACTATACCTGGAATCGCTACCATCTCCTTCGCCAGCCATTGTCACAAGTTTTGTTTGATATCCCCCTCCTTCTAGCGCCAATTGTTGATGGTGATTTTTCGTCATCTCTATCAACGAACTTGTATCAAGCGAAAATAAGAACAGATAAGTGTAATACAGCAAGAAAACAATAAGTCAAGAGATACAAATACGTGGTAAAAACTCCTTTTAACTGGAGAAAAATCCACGGGTTGTTGCTTGAGCAACAAAGTCAAATCCACTATGAAAAATTCAATTACAAAGTATTTCTCTCTGACTTCTCCTGCTAATTCACACCTCTCCCCATTATGTTTCTTACCGGGGTATTTATACATGTTATTGCTAGGGTTTATGGTTGTGCTAGGGTTTGGTGTTGTGATACCCGTATTTTGTGTGATTTCCTAGTTCTAATTGAAGTCTGTCTCTTTATGGAGTTTATCCTGTTTCCTGTTTTGACTGAGTCCGAATCTGCGTCGGATTCCTCGCCCTTTATCTGCGGGAAATCTGTTTGCCTTTCAATTGAACTCTGATAGTCGTATCGTTGCTTATTGTGGAGTTGCTTGCTTCTGATTCTATCCATATGTTTGTGAAGTACTCGTCTTCATTATCTGATCCCGAGTATGCCCGAGTATGCCCGAGCCGGTTTCTTCATCTGTGGTCGGGTTGCTTTACTCTTTGCCGAGTAAATTCCCTTGGGGAATTTCTGCCCTTTAACGCTTGACTTTTCTCGACTTTGCTTACGTGGCCCCTTACTGTAATGACGTGTCCTTAATGATGATTTTTACATATAACACCATATTTCCTCATATGACCACATTTTGAACTTGGATATTTTGACTTGTCCAGAAGCCATGTCTTCAATAATCATTATTGAAAACTCAACGTTGAGATTTAATATCCAATACCTCAAGACATCCATATGATGATATTATACTCTCATTTAATAAATGGAGCCACGATGTCCATATCTATAAATGAAGTCCTCTATCGATTAACAAATGAATACCACCAAACTATCGAGGATAGACTATGCTATATAACCGTACTCAATGATAGCTCAAATGATAACACCTGTAACCATAAGTCCATCATTTATCTCAGGATTTAGATAGACTCTCCAATTGTCCTGATAATGAAAAGACTTATATCTAGTGACGGTTCTAGATAAAGTATTTCATTGTGATCCAGTTCAATGCACCCAGTGCACTAGATTCTTTTACTCGAAAACCTTTCGATGATTTTAGACTCATCATAACTCATTTGATCCCACTCAAATGCTAGTAAAAGAATTCTACAACTTTATCAAGATAGAGGTGCCCAACCTTTAACTTAAGTTGTGAACGTTATTCAAGACTAACTAAAGAATTGTGTCTACCTCATACATATCCGGATGTACAAACAATTCTTCATATCTCATAGTCTTTTGACCTTATGATTATTTACCTTGACAATTATAATTATAAATGCTATAAGATTTTGCAGAATCAGAAATCACTTTATTTATATGAAAAGATTGTCAATTACAATATTACACTCTTGCTATTGAGCATAATCCTAACAATTTCCCACTTGCGCTATAGCAAATGTGTCATATCTCTCATTCCCATGTTCTCTAGGTGCCCATCAAAACTCTTCTGAGTTAGAGCCTTTGTGAAGGGATCTGCTAGATTTTCTGCCGACGCAATTTTGATAATCATCACGTCTCCCCTATGAACAATCTCCCTTAAAAGATGATACGGCAAAGCACTATACTGTTTCCGAGCACGACGATAACAACTCAAAGTCAAAGAACGGCAAAGAACAACTCAAAGTCAAGATGGAGCACGACGATATGAGAACGGCAAAGCACTAGAAGAAAAAAGGTCCCTAATCCGAGCCAGCTCAGAAAAATCAGAACAAACCGCCTAATAGATCAACATACTGTTTCCCCGCTGCGCAGCTCAGGCAAGAAAGACATCCACCAGGGTGAACCCCTCCGCGAGCTTCGCCTCCTCCTAGGACCGTTGCCCCCGTAACACGAGATGAGAAAGGGTACGGTTACTACACCCCCTTAAACGCTTGCCGGGAAACAATCTACCTCACTATACGGGACAAGGGGCTACTCCAGAAGCCCGCGCTTATGAAAACCCCAGTCGACAGAATGAACCAGTACAAATATTGCGACTTCCACGAGGACGTGGGTCACAACATTTTTGAGTGATATAACCTGTGCAACCAGATCGAAGCCCTGATAAGGGGAGGATGTTTGATTGAGTTTTTACAGCAGGTTAGAGATAATATTCAAACTATAAGGGAAGTACAAGCCGAGATCCGTGAGCATGCGGAGAAGAGAAAGGGTGAACAGACTGATTTAATGCAACAGATACAGGTGATACACACCATCAGCGGATGTCTCACATTGGCCGGTACCTCAAATAATTCCTGGAAAAACCACGCAAGGAAGATTCCCCGTGTAGAAGAAGGTCGGGGTATCTTCAAGGTCAGCCAAAGCCCGGCGGAGACCTCCCAGTCAACACAGATCGTTTTCACTGAAGCAGATGTCTTTAACACCGTGCTACCTCATGATGATCCCATGGTGATCACGATACAGATTGCCAACTGCATGGTCCATCGTGTGCTCGTTGATACGGGCAGCAGTGTAGATATCCTCTTCAAGGATACCTTGGAAAAACTGAATATGAAGCAATGGTGTTACAATAGTTGCACGACCCCGCTCTATGGATTCATGAGGGATTCGATCATACTAGTGGGAGCAAAGATCCTCCCAGTGATAGTTGGAACCTTACCTCTCCAACAAAACATTATGACGGATTTCGTTGTGGTCTACATCCCATCGGCCTACAACGCCATTTTAGGAAGACCCTTTCTATCCTCCTTGACAGGGGGTCTTATCCATATATCACAATGTCTTGAAATTCCCAGTAGGAACCAAGGTAGGAGAGGTACGCGGAGACCAGCAAGCAGCTAGGAAGTGCTACGCAGTGTTTGCCAATCCGACAGCTTTAGCCAAACAATTGATACAAGTTGCAACAATCCAGGAGGCGGAAGCGCTATGGATGGCCCTGGAAGATACGGAGCCCACAGATCATTTTCACAATGAACCCATTATGCCAGATGAGGAGGAACAGAGCAAGGAATGGGCCAGCGGGCAACCCGTAGATAGACTAGAAGAGATACCCATTAGAAATGACGATCCCTCCAAGGTTGTCAAGGTCGGAGCTAACCTCGAACCGGAAGTGAAAGAAGGCTTGATTAGGCTTCTTAGAGAATTCAGTGACATCTTCGCTTGGAGCCACGATGAGATTCCCGGAATCCCGATATCATTGGCCGCTCACCGATTAGCAGTGGATTCAACAGTCAAGCCCGTCAAACAGAAGAGGCGTCACTTTAATGCTGAAAGAAATATTACGGTTCAGAAGAAAGTAGACAAATTGATCAGGGCGGGATTTATCAGAGAGGTGCGATACCCCGAGTGGATCGCCAACGTGGTCATGGTTACGAAGGCGAATGGGAAATGGCGTATGTGTGTCGATTACACCGACCTCAACCGGGTGTGTCCAAAAGACAGCTTTCCTCTACCAAAGATCTATCAGTTAGTCGACTCTACATCCAGAAATAAGCTTCTTAGTTTCATGGACGCGTTCTCGGGGTATAACCAGATTAAAATGCACCCCGGTGACCAAGATAAGACCAGCTTTATTACTGGACAGGCTTGTACTGCTACAAGGTGATGCCATTTGGCCTTAAGAATGCTAGGCTATATACTAGCGGCTGGTTAACAAACTGATCAAGCCCGAAATTAGAAGGACGATGGAGGTGTACGTCGACGACATGATCACAAAATCACCGACCGTAGAATGACACCAAGAAGACCTTCGCAAGACCTTCCTAATCCTAAGTGAAAACCAGATGCGGTTGCACCCCTCCAAATGTGCCTTCTGGGTAACTGCAGGGGAAGTTCCTAGGTTTCATGGTCCATAAGAGAGGCATTGAGGCCAACCCAGAAAAAATTAAGGCTATCTTGGACCTGGAATCCCCCACATCACTCAAACAGGTACAAATTTTGACTGGCGTGTAGCAGCGCTCAACAGGTTTATTTCCCGCTCCATAGATAAGTGCCTCCCGTTCTTCAAAGCTATCAAGCAAGGGAGAAACAAGAAATGGAGCCCGGAGCGTGAACAAGCTTTTCAAGCCTTGAAGAAATACCTGACAAGCCCACCATTGTCAGTTAAGCCGGTTCCCGGGGAAGAGCTATAAATCTACTTGGCTGTCTCAGAAACTGCAGTAAGTGGAGCTTTGGCCAAGGAGTGTGGTGACGGGATTCAAAGGCCCATATACTACATGAGTCATGCTTTAACCTAGTCAAAAAAAATTATATTCTCCTGGAGAAGCTCGCTTATGCTCTGGTGACCTTAGCGAGAAAGCTCCATCCCTACTTCCAAGATCATTCAATAGCAGTGGTGACAGACCAACCTCTCCGTCAATTCTTACAAAGATGGGACGTGTTCGGAAGGCTAGTCTTGTAGGCCCTAGAGCTCACTCAGTTCGACTTAAAATATAAGCCCAGGACCACGATTAAAGCGCAGGCTTTGGCAGACTTCGTTGCAGAATTTTCAGCACTCTCAGGCCAAGCGATGCCCGCAGCATCGAATGTGGTTCCTGAGAAGACTTCCAAGATGGATAATTGGCTGAAAGATTGCAAATCTTGGACCCTCTATATAGATAGAGCGTCAGGGCAAGCTGGGGGAGGAGCTGGCATAGTTTTAATGGACCCAGAGGGGACTGAATTCTTTCACTACTTCAGATTCGAGTTTAAAGCCACCAATAATGAAGTAGAATATGAAGCCCTCCTAGCCGAGATGAAGGCAGCCATCGAATTGAAGGCCGACTACATGCAAATCAAGAGCGACTCATTACTTGTAGTCAATCAGGTGTCTGGGGTGTACCAGGCAAAATGAGATAACATGACCGCCTACCTAAGGCTAGCTTAGTCACTTAAAAATAAGTTCAAGGGATTCAAGATCGACCAGGTGCCTTGACACCAAAACCACCGCGAGGATGTTCTAGCTAAGATAGCCGCAAATGGGAGCCAAGCCTTACCATGGGGAGTTCCCCTCTAAGTGATTTCCCAACCAAGCATAACCGCGAGCAAGGAAATTCTCTCCTTGGATCGTCAGCCTTGCTGGATGGATCCGATCGTTGCCTACCTGCAAGAGGGAAAGCTTCCCAAAGAGCCCGATCAAGCCCAAAGAATTCAAAGGCTCTCTGTCCGATATTGCCTGGTAGACGAGTACCTCTACAGGAGGGGTAGATCCCTCCCCTTACTTTAGTGTTTACATCCTGATGACACTAAATGGGTAATAAGAGAGGTTCATTCTAGGGATTGCGAGAACCACATTGGTGGAGAAGCTTTAGCGTGTCAAGTGCTTCGTATGGGGTACTACTGGCCGACCGTCCACCAAGACGCAAGAAGCTTTGTACGATCTTACGAACCGTGTCAAAGGACTTCAAACTTGAACCACCTACCACCAGAGCGACTGACATCTCTCAATTCGCCCTACCCCTTTACTATGTGGGGGATTGACCTAATTGGACCGCTTCCCACCGCTCCTGGGCAAGTTAAATATGATATCGTGGCTATCGATTATTTCACAAGATGGGTCAAGGCAGGGCCTCTTTCTCGAATATCAGAAAAGAATACGACCAAGTTCATCAAAACCAACGTGGTCTGTAGATTCGAGACCCCTCTCATCATTGTAGCCGATCTGGGCAAGCAGTTCGACACGTCTGATTTAAAGACTTCTGTGAAGGTTTGGGAATTAACCTCAGGCTCGCTTCAGTAGCCCATCCCTAAACCAATGGACTGGTGGAGTCCACCAATAAGACTGTCAAAAAACTTCTGAAGAAGAAACTACAGCAGAAGAAAGGCAAGTGGGCCGAGGAGCTGCCCAAGGTCCTTTAGGCATACCGGACTACAAAAAGGACAGCTACCAGGGAGACACCTTACTCCCTAGCCTTTGGAGTTGAAGCGGTCCTCCCTATCGAGCATAAATTAACCTCATTCAAAGTGCAACACTTCAAACTTGAAAACAACGAGGTCAAACTCCGAGCTAATCTAGACCTCCTAGAAGAGAAACAAGATCGGGTAGCTGAGAAAGTGGCGATCTACTAGAGAAAGATCGCTAGGTATTTCAATCGAAAGGTCAGAGCCCGGAATTTCAAAGAAGGAGATCTGGTGCTCAGGAAGGTGACCTCGAATACTCGAAAAAGGTCGGATAGAGTCCTAGGCCCCAATTGGGAAGGGCCATACTTGGTAAAAGTAGGTGCTCGTAATGGAGCCTATAAACTCGAAGACATGGATGGAAGACTCATCGACCACACCTGGAACGCAGATCATTTGAGGAAGTTCTACCCCTGAGCAGAGGACTTTTGAGCAGATTACCCCAATTTAGGTTTCAATAAAATCCCAAATAACGATGTACTACATCCCGATCATCAATAAAGTCTGCGTTTTTTCTTTATCTCCCATTATGTTTTACTTTAATATCTACATGTTAACGGAAATTTTACTCGGGGTGAGAAATCTCAGTTAACACCCTCAAAACCACTACCACGGAGGTGGTGGTCATGGTAGAATGTATTCTAGTCAGTGCTGATTAAAAATGACAAAGAAAATTCTATTATCAATACCATCAAAAAGGAATGACAAAAGAGAACCAACATGTTTCTTTATTCTCATCAATGATGTATCATTTACAAATATTTATCAATCGCTCTCAATCTCTCTAGGATGTAGTAGGGTTGTTGTCATATGCCTGTCAAAAAGTAGTCTCCTCTTTCAGAAGGCCGAAGTCCTTCTTTTATACATTGTCTTCATAGGTTAAACTAATTGATTCTCCCCTTGATTTTCTTCATCCCTCCCCTCCTTATCGGACAAGATTTTACATTTAAATGTCATTGACTTTGAGTTAATTGCTGAGTTGAGGATATCTTAGTGGAGATCAATTTGTTTCCTACATGGACTCTATTACTTGTTCTGTACGTATGTAACGTCTTAAGATGTGAACCTATGTGTCTTCAGGTCTAGCATGATCTCCCATAGGGGTCGTTGAATATGGTATATATTATGGTGAGGTACATCAGTGTCTTAGCCCCGATATTAAGGAGTTTCGTCTGGCCAGGAGCTAGGTCTAGCCTCCATTGACCTTTTGGCCTCCTACGGATACCCCACTATGTTAGCGAGGTATAGGCGAGCTTCTGGAAAAATTGCGAGGTAATCTCGACTTCAGGGGGATTTCCTGGTTTCAGGTTCGGTGATGCGGGCTCGATCTGACCAAGCTGGGCTCTACTCCGGGTGTTTCTAGAGCCCGTCCTTATTCTTATGGGGTGGTATCGTAGCTCAGCTTCGGGTAACATGGTCTCCTGGTGGATGACCTCGGGCATTAAGCCAGGTTTTGAGGGTGGAAAATTTGCCTTTGGTCCCTAGCCAAATTTGGCTATTAACAGAAGTCCCCTCTAACTTGAACATCAGTTGTCGAGCTTGGGGTATGGGTCAGATTTTTTATTTTATTTTGGAAATCTTTCCTTCTTTACCGTAACCAGAATATTGGGGAAATATTCTCATTAACTACGCAAGTGACGTGGCATGAACTGACTGACTTATTTCTGAGTTAATCCGGCTGCGTTACGGTAGTCCCCGAGATTCTTTACCGTTACCAAATTTTGGGGAAATCTTCTCATTAACTGCTCAAGTGACATGGCGTGAGCTGACTGACTTATTTCTGAGTTAATCCGGCTGCGTTACGGCAGTCCCCAAGATTCTTTGTGATCTTAACCGAAGATCTCGACAGCTCGTGTTGTTGCCCTCTTGCCTATATATACTTGTTTATCTCAACGTCTTCCTTATATCTGTCAAATTTCAAATTTTCCCAAGATAAACTTTCTCTTATAAACTTTCTCTCAAGCATATCTTTTTCTTCATTCCTCATCCTCACCGACTTCATCATGTTGAAAACCAGTCACGATTCCGTTGATTCCATGGTTGACGGCGATGAGGTCTTTAGCCTCACCCCTGAAAAATAGGCAAGGAGGAGCTTAGACAGCGATGATTCTCTGCCCAATCATCAACGTCGGTGGTTGAATAGGAATGTGTCCATTGGGACCTGGTTTTCTAACCATCCCGACCATCCTCTAGATATAGCCGATGAAGATTCCGATAAAGAGGTTGGCGGGGATGCCGCAGGGGAGCATCGAGTCCCGGCTTCCGACCCCCCTTTGGAGAGGCTTCCTCCATATGAATTCAGGGTTGTCCCTGATTCCACCGTTGATCCGAACATGATTGATCATTTGAGGTCTAAGTACAGCATTCCTGACAGCGTTTCTATCTCAGTACCTCCCAAGGGTTATGAGTTCTTCAACCCCCCTAATGGCGTGCTTCCAATTCATGTGGCGGCTCTTGAGAATAGGGTTAGGCTTTCCCTTCATCCTACTCTTCGGTGAGCTCTCAATGCCATCCCGTTTGCTCCCCTCTAGTTGACGCCCGGCTTCTGGAGGCATTTGATTGGCTTTCTCATGCTATGGAGGGAACAATGTCAGCTGAGCAAGGTGACGAGAGAGCCCGGAGCAGAGGAGCTGGCCTATCTTTTCCAAATCGGGAGCCTATCTGGCGCTCCCCGAGGTCAGTTTTCTGCTAAGGCCAAGAACAAGCTCAACTTTGTTATTCCCGGTGCTTCGAAGAAAGACCCCGACTGGAAGGAAAAATGGATTCTTGCAGGGGATGATTGGGGGAGCTCGATTTTCATTGGGGGGGCATGAGTTCAAGGTTCCCACAGCTTTTAGTGACAAACCATCGTGGGACCGGGACTCCCTGTCTTCTGAATTTGAAACTATTTTGAAGGCTATTCTAGCTAGGATTGAAGGCTATTCTAGCTAGGAACTACTTGAACCTGAAATTACCAACCCCTGCTGCCTTCGATCCTCGTAGGGTGAATCAATACCTACAGATCTCAGATGCTACTCATCGTAAGTGTCACTGAATTGTCTCTCCTTGTCTTGTTGACTAGCTTGGTTCCGACGTTTTCATTTTTTGATTTGTTTACTCACAGTTTTTTTTATTGAGCCAGCTTCCCGTGACGTTCAACATTCTCCTCATGCTAGAACTCCTCTTCCCTTTGCTGGGGTCACATCGGCTCTTGCTCAACTACCTCCCCAGCTGGGTCTAAGATGGCCAACCTTGCGTCGCGGGCTTTTCGGGCTCTGGGTAAGGCTCCCCAAGATGTTGGTCCAACTGCTTCTGCCCCTTCTGTTGTTGTCGCTAAAGTTACTACCCCGAGCTTCGGAGGACTTTGAAACGGGTGTCGCAGGGATTCCTCCTAGTCGTTCTTGCCCTCGGTCGAGCTCGGTGGAGTAGGATGAAGTCCTGGAACAATTCATCGTGTCCTGTCCGGGTGGTGGGATCTCCAGGATTGCCTCCATGTTAGTGGATATCTTGCTCACTAACGGGTCTGCTGTCTTAGCTGAGGTAATTGTATTTTTTTCGTACTGCTTCTGCCAGCTTGTTCAATTTTTAACCCTGGTTTGTATTTTATAGGCCTTCAAGTTAAATGTATCCATGGGCATCAGGTAACCCTCATTCGTGAACAGGTTGTTAAGGCTGAAGCCGAAGTCGAGAAAGCCATGGGATTGCTCATGCGGGCTCAGTCCCTAGTAGAAGAGATGACCTCCAACCAAGGAAAAATTGAGATCGAGCTGGCCGAGCTTCGTTGTGATCATGAGAGGACGAAGCAATCTTATGATCAAGAACGTCTCCAATCTACCTGGCGGGCCAGGCAGAGGGATTCTTGGAAAGCTGAGGCTAAGAAGTTGGACCTCGAGAATCAGGCTTTGATTGCTCAGGTGAGTAAGCTGCAAGCTGACGCGGAGACCTCCTTTAGCGATGGATACTTCTACGCTTCCTTTCAGGTGCCAGAGGCTCTCCCTTTTCCATTTGACCTGTCATCCATTGGCAGTTGGGATAAAAAGAAGATAATGATCAAAGCTACTGAGTTGTCTCGCCCTGATGATGATGAGGCGGTTCCTTCGAGCCAGGCTGGAGCTGGAAAATAGCTCATCCAGGTAGATCCTACATTTCCTCCTCCTATCTTTACTGTTTCAGGTCCCGGGGAATCTTCAAGTCAGGTTCTATCCTCGCGATCCGAGGAAGATCAGTCAGGAGCTGGGGAAAGAGTTAGGAGCCCGTATGAGGAACCCCTTATAATGGAGATGGAGGTCGACAGGAGCTGGACGGGGTCTATGGCTGCCCTTCTTGATGCGGTTATCCCGCCTGAGGTTATAACAGTGATTAATGAAGTCCTGGAGGAAGATCCTACTGATCAACAGGAGGAGCCTCTGAATGGAGGGATGGTTGGCGAGGATAACCAAGATGGGAAACTACCTAAGGGGGGGGATGTTGATGGCGAGGATCAGTGTGAGGGATGAGGATCAGCAGAGGAAAACCAAGAGAGTTCCAAAGCTTGACGCGGCCTGTTTATGATTGGTCTTGATTTCCCGGAAAAAGGGGTGGGCACCCTGTTTCTCTCTTGATTAGTGTTAACGAAAATTTTGCTTAAGACTAGAAATCTCAGTTAACACCCTCGAGTCCACTACCACGTCGGTGATGGCCAAGGCTGATCATATGTGTAACAGTGCTTTATAAAATGACAAGGAATAATGATACAATTCACCACCCAAAAGAAAGAAAAATATTCTCTTTATTGATCATGTATGGTATACAAATCACTCTCAAATTGCTCTCAATTCTCTCTAGGGTGTAGTCGGGTACTTGTCGTATTTCTGTCGAATAGTAGTCTCCCTTTCAGAAGGAGACAGTCCTCCCTTTATAAAATGTCTTCATAGGTTTAAACTCATTGATTCCCCCTTGATTTTCTCATCCCTCCCCTCCTTATCGGACCAGATTTTTATCTTTAAATGTCATTGACTTTGAGTTAATTGCTCAGTTGAGGATATCTTGGTGGAAATCAATTTGTTTCCTACTTAGACTCTATTACTTGTTCTGTACATATGTAACGTCTTTAGATGCGATCCTGTGTGTCTTCGGGTCTAGCGTGATCCCTATAGGGGTCGTTGAATATGGCATGTATCATGGTGTGGTACATCGGATAGTAAGGTCAATCAGTGTCCTGGCCCCGATATTGAGAAGTTTCATCTAGTTAAGAGCTAGATCTGGCCTCCCTTGACCTTTCGAAGCTAGGTGCGGCCTCCTATGGACATCCCCCCTGTATCAGCGAGGTAAGGCGAGCTTCCGAAGAAATTACGAGATAACCTCGACTTCAGGGGGATTTCCTAGTTTCAGGTTTGATGATGCGGGCTCGATCTGACCGAGCCGGCCTCTATTCCGGATGTTTCTGGAGCCCGTCCTTTTTCCTGTGGGCCGGCATCGTAGCTCGGCTTCAGGTAACATGGTCTCCTGGTGGATGATCTTGGGTATGGAGCCAGGTTTAAAGGGTGAAAAATTTCCCTTTGGTCCTCGGCCAAATTTGGCTACTGACAATTAGTTTAGTTGTTGGTTTTTTTTAGCCCGTGCTCGGAGGTTGGGCTCCCTGTTGGATAGATGTAACCTTACCGGGGGATAGGCTCCTCTTGTGTTTAATGAGACTTGTCTTTAATGAGAAACCGATTCGCTTTGAGAAACTCTTGTTTTATTTCTGGTCCTGACTAGGAACCAGAACTGCATCCTTGATGATAATTTGTTCATACTTCATTCTGACTTTGGTAGGGAATTCTTATCATGATGATCTTGATCCTGCACACGAAAATAAATATTTATATTTAAATCCGTCTTAGGAGAGATAGCCCGATCGAGACATTAGGAGGGCTGTTTAGCTATTTCCTAGTCTCGAGGTCCTGATGGCAACCCTTCTTGGGGGTGGTAGCCCGACCAAGGCATCAGGAAGGCTTATTTAGCTATTTCCTAGTCTCGAGGCCCATATGGAAACTATGCTTTTACACTCAGACCATTCTTGGGGGTGGTAGCCCGACCAAGGCATCATGTGGGTTGTTTAGCTATTTCATGGTCTCGAGATCTGGATGGCAGCTATGCTCTTACACTCAGACCCTTCTTGGTGGTGGTAGCACGACCAAGGCATCAGGAGGGCTATTTAGCTATTTCCTGGTCTCGAGATCTGGATGGCAGCTATGCTCTTACACTCAGACCCTTCTTGAGGGTGGTAGCCCGACCAAGGCATCAGGAGGGCTATTTAGCTATTTCCTGGTCTTGAAATCTGGATGGAAGCTATGCTCTTACACTCAGACTCTTCTTGGGGGTGGTAGCCCGACCAAGGCATCAGGAGGGTTGCTTAGCTATTTCCTGGTCTCGAGATTTGGATGGTAGCTATGCTCTTACATTCAGACCCTTCTTGGGGGTGGTAGCCCGACCAAGGCATCAGGGGTAGCGAGGGGGATTCCCTGGCTAGTCACTGGTCTTGAGGTGTCTATGTTGAATTTCCCAATCGAGTATGTAGATACTAATGTTGAACATAGTCGGAGATAAAGAGATAAAAAATATGACTTTATTGATGATCGAGATGTAGTACATCTTTATTAGAGATTCTAATGAAATCTAAATGGGGGTAATCTGTTTGAAAACTCCCCGCTCAAGAGTAGAATTTCCTCAAGTGATCTGCGTTCCAAGTGTGGTCGATAGGGTCGTCCATCCATGTCTTTGAGTTTGTAAGCTCCATTGCGAGCAACTAACTTTATCAAATATGGCCCTTCGCAATTGAGGCTTAGGACTCCATCCGACATTTTTCGAGTGTTCAGGGTCACTTTCCTAAGCACCAGATCCCCTTCTTTGAAATTCTGGGCTCTGACCTTTCGGTTGAAATATCTAGCGATCTTGCTCTGGTAGATTGCCACTTTCTCCGCTACACGATCTTGTTTTTCTTCTAGGAGGTCCAGATTAGCCCGGAGCTTGACCTCGTTACTTTTGGGTTCAAAATGTTGCACCCTGAATGAGGCTAATTTATGCTCGATGGGGAGGACCGCTTCAACTCCGAAAGCCAGGGAGTAAGGTGTCTCCTCGGTAGCTGTTCTCTATGTAGTCCGGTATGCCCAAAAGACTTCTGGCAAGTTCTTCAGCCCATTTGCCTTTTTTACTGCTGTAGCTTCTTCTTTAGAAGTTTCTTGATAGTCTTATTGGTGGATTCCACCAGCCCGTTAGTCTGGGGATGGGCTACTGAAGCGAGCCTGAGGTCGATCCCCAATCCTTTATAGAAATCTTTGAATAGGGCGTTGTCGAACTGCTTACCCAGGTCGGCTATAAGATGAGAGGGGTCCCGAATCTACATACCACGTTGGTTTTGATGAACTTGGTTATATTCTTTTCTGATATCTCAGAAAGAGGCCCTGCCTCGACCCATCTTGTGAAATAATTGATAGCCACGATAGCATATTTCACCTGTCCGGGAGCGGTAGGAAGTGGTCCAATTAGGTCGATTCCTCACATGGCAAAGGGGTAGGGTGAATTGAGAGACGACAGTCGCTTAAGTGGCTGGTGGTTCAAGTTTGAAGTCCTTTGACACGGCTCACAAGATTGTACAAAGCTTCTTGCGTCTTGGTGGATGGTCGGCCAGTAGTACCCCATACAAAGCACTTGATATGCTAAAGCTTCCCCACCTATGTGGTTCCCGCAGTCCCCAGAGTGAACCTCTCCTAGTGCCCATTTAGCATCGTCAGGATGCAAACATCTAAGTAAGGGGAGGGATCTACCCTTTCTGTAGAGGTACCCATCTACCAAGCAATATTGGATCGAGAGTCTTTTAATTCTTCAGGCTTGATCGGGCTCCTCGGGGAGCTCTCCCTCTAGGAGGTAGGCAACGATCGGGTCCATCCAGCAAGGCTGACGATCTAGGGAGCAGATTTCTTAATTTGTGACTATGCTTGGTTGAGAGATCACTTGGAGGGGAATTCCTCGTGGTAAGGATTGGCCTCCATTTGCAGCTATCTTAGTCAGAACATCCGCAAGGTGGTTTTGGTGTCGAGGCACCTGATTGATCTTGATCCCCTTAACTTATTTTTAGCAACTGAGCTAGCTTTAGGTAGGCAGCCATATTATCTCCCTTTGCCTGATACACCACAGTCACCTGATTAACAACAAGCAATGAGTCGCTCTTGATTTGTAGGTAATCAGCCTCTAGTTCTATGGATGCCTTCATCCCAGCTAGGAGGGCTTCATACTCTGCTTCATTATTTGTGGCTTTAAACTCGAATCTGAAATAGTGACAGAATTCAGTCCCCTCCGGGTCTATTAAAACTATGCCAGCTTCTCCCCCAGCTTGCCAGGATGCTCCATCTGTATAGAGGGTCCAGGACTTGCAGCCATCCGGCTAATTTTCGATCTCAGATGTCTTTTCAAGGATCTCATTTAGTGATGCAGGATTCTCTTGACCTGGGAGCGCTGAAAATTCTGCCACGAAGTCTGCCAAAGCCTGTTCCTTAATCGTGGTCCGGGGCTCATACTTTAAATCGAACTGAGTGAGGTCTAGCGCCTATAAGACTAGCCTTTCGGACACATCTGGTCTTTGTAAGAATTAGCGGAGAGGTTGGTCCGTCACCACTACTATTGAATAAGCTTTAAAATAGGGATGGAGCTTCCTCGTTGAGATCACCAAAGCATAAGCGAGCTTTTCGAAGAGAATATAATTTTTCTCAGACTTTGTTAAAGCATGACTCACATAGTATATGGGCCTTTGAATCCCGTCGCCACACTCCTTGGCCAAAGCTCCGCTTACTGTAGTTTCTGAGACGGCCAGGTAGATCTGCAGCTTCTCTCCGGAAACTGGCTTGACTAACAACGGTGGGCTTGTTAGGTATTCTGTCAAGGCTTGGAAGGCTTGCTCGCTCTCCTGGCTCCATTTCATATTTCTACCATGTTTGATGGCTTTGAAGAAAGGGAGGCAATTATCGGTGGAGCGAGAGATAAACCTGTTGAGCGTCCTCTACACGTCCAGTCAGAATTTGTACCTGTTTGGGTGATGTGGGGGATTCAAGGTCCAAGATAGCTTTGATTTTTTCTGGGTTGGCCTCTATGCCTCTCTCATGAACCATGAAACCTAGAAACTTCCCCGCTGTTACCCTGAAGGAACATTTGGAGGGGTTCAACCGCATCTAGTTTTCTCTCAGTATGAGAAAGGTCTTGCGAAGGTCTTCCTGATGTCCTTCTACGGTTGGTGATTTTGTGATCATGTCGTCGATGTATGCCTCCATCGTCCTTCCTATCTCGGGCTTGAACAACTTGTTAACCAGCCGCTGGTATGTAGCCCTTGCATTCTTCAAACCAAATGACATCACCTTGTAGCAGTACAAGCCCTGCCCAGTAATGAAACTGGTTTTATCTTGGTCAGCTGGGTCCATCTTAAGTTGGTTGTATCCTGAGAACGCGGCCATAAAACTCAGAAGTTTATTTTCGGAAGTGGAGTCAACCAGCTGGTCGATCTTTGGTAAAGGAAATTGTCTTTTCGATAGGCCCGGTTGAGGTCGGTGTAATCAACACACATACGCCACTTCCTATTCGCCTTCGTAACCATGACCACGTTGGCGATCCATTCGAGATAGAGCACTTCTCTGATAAACCCTGCCTTGATCATTTATCTACCTCTTCCTGCACTATCGCGTTCCTCTCAGCGTTGAAGTGACGCCTCTTCTGTTTGATGGGCTTGACTGTTGGATCTACCGCTAGTCGATGGGCAACCAATGATATCGGGATCCCAGCCATTTCATCATGGCTCCAAGCAAAGATGTCGCTGAATTCTCTGAGAAGATTAATTAAACCTTCTTTCACTTCTGGCTTGAGGGTAGCCCTGACCTTGACAACCTTGGAGGGATCATCATTTCTGATGGGTATCTCCTTTAGTCTATCTACGGGTTGCCCGCTGGCCCACTCCTTGCTCGGTTCCTCCTCATAAGGCATAATAGTTCGCTCTCTGGATGCTCAGGTTGCTCCGTGGGCTCCATCTCTTCCTGGATTATCTGGGATGTTTCCATGTCTTCCTGGACTAATGCAACCTGTACGTACTATTTTGCTAAAGCTGTAGGATTGGCAGACACTGCGTAGCACTTCCTAGCTACCTGCTGGTCTCCACGTACCTCCCCCACCGTGGTTCCCATCGGGAACTTCAGGACATTGTGGTATACGGACAAGACTCCCTTCAAGGAGGACATGAATGGTCTCCCTAGGATGGCGTTGTAGGCCGATGGGGTGTCAACCACAACAAAGTCGGTCATAACATTCTGTTGGAGAGGGGTGGTTCCAACGATTACTGGGAGGACCATCGACCCCACTGGTATGATTGAATCCCCAGTGAACCCATAAAGTAGAGTTGTACAGCTATTGTAACACCATTGCTTCAGATTTAATTTTTTCCAAAGTATCATTGAAGAGGATATCTACACTGCTGCTCGTATCTACTAGCACACGATGGACCGGACAGTTGGCAATTTGTATTGTGATCACCATGAGATCATCATGAGGTTGCACGGTGTTGAAGACATCTGCTTCAGTGAAAACGATCTGTGCTGACTGGGAGGGCTCCATCGGGCTTTGGCTGACCTTGAAGACTCCCTGGCTTTCTTCTATGTGGGGAATCTTCCTTGCGTGGTTTTTTCAGGAATTATTGGAAGTGCCAGCCACTAATGGATTTGTTCCTTCTTTCTCTTGTGTGGTTTTTTCAGGAATTTTTCAGGAATTATTGGAAGTGCCAGCCACTAATAGAATCTTCCTTGTGTGGTTTTTTCAGGAATTATTGCATGTGGGCCCTCCGCTAATGGATTTGTTCCTCCTTTCTCTTCTCTGCATCCTCACGGATCTCGGCTTGTACCTTCCTTTCAGTCTGAATGTTATCTCTGATCTGCTGTAAGAATTCAATCAAGCATCCCCCCCTTATCAGGGCTTCAATCTTGTTGCGTAAATTATAACACTCTGAAGTGTTATGGCCTACGTCTTCATGGAAGTCGCAGTACTTGTACCGGTTCCTCCTGTCAACTAGCGCTTTCATGGGAGCAGGCTTATGGAGTAGCCCCTTGTCTCGTATAGCAAGGTATACCGTTTCCCTGGAAGCGTTCAAGGGAGTGTAGTAGTCATACCTTTTCTCCCCTCGTATTACGGGGGCTACGGTTCTTGGAGGTGTTGAAGCCCGAGGAGGGGTTCGTCTTGCTGGATGTTTTTCTTGCCTGTGCTGAGGAGCGGGGAAGCGATAGGTTTATTCTGAGCTCTCTGAGCTGGCTCAGTTTGGGGGGCTTCTTTTTTCTGACGCTTCACCGTTTTCATATCGCCGTGTTCCATCTTGACTTTGAGTTGCTCGTCGATCTCGACCTGCTCAAGAGCCCAATCGTAGGCCTTCTGGTAAGTCTCAGGAGGTCTCTTGGCGAAGGAACGAAAAAGCTTTCCCGCCCACAGGTTTCGCCTGAAATTGGCGAAAGTCTCTTTCTCGACGAAAACTCCCATTTGTACGACCTCTCTGTGAAAACGTTCCACGTACGATCGAAGTGTCTCACTTCGTTCCTGAATCACATATTGGAGATGTATGGGATCCTTCGGACGAGGTTTGACCCCTTGGAACTGCGATCAAAAATCTGTTGATAACTTCGTGAAAGAATCCACGCTACCAGCAGTCAGCTTCCTGAACCAAGTTTTCGCGTAGTCGGTTAGGGTCGTTGGAAACATCCTACACATAGCTGCTCTGGTAGTGTTCTGGACATCAATCTATTGGACGAAGCTCTCTAGGTGGCTTATAGGGTCTTCTGTTCTGGAGAACTTATCTGCTGGCATTTTAAATTTTAGTAGGAGCTCTGCTTCCCAGATCCTCCTAGTGAAAAGAGCGTTCATCTTGCTCAAAAGATCCTTTTTATCCTCTTTGTTCTTTCCTTTTCTTATCTGCTGGACCTCCTTCTATAGCTTTGCCAATTGATCCCTCAGTCGCTTATTCCCAAGTTTCTTTGAATTGATCTCGGATTCTTCACTGTCGAGTCCCTCAGATGAACTAGCGACCACTATCTGGTCCCCTTCATGGACAGGATCCACTCTGGAAGTTTGTCGATTCTCTTCCTCTTGGGCCAGGGCGTCCCTCCTCGATGCCGTTGGGCGAGGTGCCTCTCGT
Organism: Dipteronia sinensis; assembly: GCA_033220585.1. NCBI lineage: Eukaryota > Viridiplantae > Streptophyta > Magnoliopsida > Sapindales > Sapindaceae > Dipteronia > Dipteronia sinensis. The sequence goes on from CM065637.1 coordinate 56,630,942, forward strand.
TGCTCCCGGGTCAAGGCATCTGCGGCAGACTTAACTCGTTAGAGCTGATATTATGAAGGTCTTTTTGGAATTGGGGACATGGGTCCCAGCCTATCCCGGATCGAAAGTTGGGGCTCAATCCTGTCTCCAGCTGGCTTTGGAAGAGGCATGGGTAGTAATTCCAGCTACCTGGGGAACGGAGGCTCCTCTGTTTACCACTTTGGAAGCCCACGAAGCAAATGTAGCCATCTTGGATCTCACTTGGGAAGGCGATGGAGTAGGAGCATGCGTGATCCCGGTAGAGACAATCAACCCTTCCTTCTCCGAGATAGCAGGGAAGCCCCCCTGGTCAATCTGACAGATGGAGGATGAGTGCGAGCTTGCCAGAGCTGTTGAGCGTCGTGAGAAGCTGGCTCAACAACAAAAACTATAAGTAAATGAAACAAAAAGGGAAACGTCAGAACTGAGCTAGTCAACGAGACAAAGCAAGATGATTCAATGATACTTACGAGGAATAGCATCAAAGATCCGCATGTATTGATTCGCCTTGCGAGGATCGAAGGCTTCAGTGGTTGGAAACCTCAGGTTCAAGTAGTTCCTAGCCAGAATAGCCTTCAAAACGGTTTCAGACTGAGGTGGCAGGGAATCCTGGTCCTATGATGGTTTGTCACTGAAAGCTGTGGGGACCTCGAACTCATGGCCTCTGATAAAAATCAAGCTTCCCTAGTCACCCCCTACCAAGATCCACTTTTCCTTCCAAGCGGGATCCTTCATCGAAGCACCAGGAATGACAAAGTTGAGCTTGTTCTTGGCTTTTGCATAGAACTGACCTCGGGGAGCGCCGGAGAGACTCTCGATTTGAAAAAGGTAGGCCAGCTTCTTCTGCTTTGGGCTCTTCTCATCACCTTAATCAGCTGGCATTGTTCCCTCCACAGTACGAGGAAGCTAATCAAATGCCTCTAGAAGCCGGGCGTCAACTGGAGAGGAGCAAGCTGGATAGAGTTGAGAGCTCGTCGAAGGGTAGGATGAAGGGGGAGCCTGACCCCATTCTCTAGAGCCGCCACATGAATCGGAAGCATGGCGTCAGAGGGATTGAAGAATTCATAACCATTGGGAGGAACCGAGACAGAAACACTGTTAGGAATGCCGTACTTAAACCTCAAACGGTCAATCGAGTTCGGATCAACGATAGAGTCGGGGACAACCTTGAAGTCATAAGGGGCAAGCCTCTCTAGAGAAGGACAAGCAACTGTGACTTGACACTTCCTGGCAACATCCTCTCTGTCCTCTTTATTAGAGCCTTCATCAACCAAATCTAGAGGACTATCAGGTCGATTAGAGAACCCGGTCCCAATAGCTACGTTTCTAGTAGACCAACGGCATTGAGGACTTGGTAGAGAGTCATCACTGTCGAAACCTTTGCACACTCGCTTTCCAAGGGCGAGACTAGCGACCTCCTCACCATCGACAATAGAGTCGACAGAATCACGGCTGTTTTTTGACATGGTAGAAGAGAATCTAGCGAAGTCAATAAAGAGAAGATGAAATTCTTTCCAAAAGAAAGTTTGAAACTTGAAAGAGGCGAAAGTGTGAGGAAGGCGGTGGAGTTGTTGAGTTTAAATAGGAGCGGACAGAGCAGTGACGTCGACAGCCCAAGAACAAAATCTTCGGTGGTGGGTTGCCTCGAATAACGGAGTGGCCGTAACGTAGCCGGATTAGTTTGAATACCCCAGTCTACATGCGCCACGTCATTTGGGGCAATTAATGAAAAGATTTCCATCGAGATTCTGGTAACAGTAATGGAGGGAAAATTTCCTAAATAAAATAGGAAATCTGACTTTAACCTCAAAACTCAATCACCGGCGTTCAAGTCAGAGAGGACTTCTGTTAATAGCCAAATTTGGCTAGGGACCAAAGGGAAATTTTCCACCCTTCTAGTCTGACCCCAGACCCGAGGTTATCCACCAGGGGACCACGGTTCCCGAAGTCGAGCTACGGTACAACCCCACATAAATAAAAGCCGAGTTTCAGAAACACCCGGAATAGAGCCCAGCGCGATCAGATCGAGCCCGCGCCACCAAACCAGGAATCGGGAAGCTCCCCGAGGTCGAGACTACATCGCAACCTCTCCAGAAGCTCTCCAAAACCCTGCTGCCATAGAAGAGTGTCTGCAGGGGGCCGCATCAAGCTCCAAGAGATCAAGGGAGGTCAGACCAAGCTCCTGGCTAGACTAAGCTCTTGAATACCGAAGCCAAGACACTGATCTACCTCGCTATACTAGACAATACATACCATATTCAACGACCTCTATGAGGGATCACGCTGTGAAGATACGAAGATACACTGGATCATATCTAGAAACATTACGTATGTGTAGAACAAGTAATATAGTGCAAAGAGGAAACAAACTGATCTCCACCAAGATATTCTCAACTCGGCTGTTAACACAAAGTCAATGACGTTTAAATGAGAAATCCCGTCCATAAGAAGGGAAGAGATTGAGAAATTAAGGGGAAAATTAGTTGGTTTAACCTACCAAAACTATATATAAATAGGAGAAAAAGTGAAAGAAAGGGATGACTACTTTTCGACACGCATACGACAACAACCCTACTACACCCCAGAAAAATTGAGAACATTTGAGAGATACTTGTACATGATATACCGTTGATAATAAAAGCATTTTCATTCTTTTCCAATTATACTGATATTAGTATTTTTATCATTTGAACAAGCACTGTTTAAAGTACATTCTACCCTGGCCACCACCATCCGCGGTAGTGGTCTCGAGGGTGTTAATTGAGATTTCTCACCACGAGCAAATTTTCAGTTAACATTATATAAGTAGATTTAAATCTAGAGATCTCGCTGGAGGTCAGCGAGATCTCGCTTAGAGGTCTTGCCGACCTCAATTAATTTTTTATTTAAAAAAAATATTTTTATTTTAGAAATCAATAAGGGTATTCTCGTCTCTTCAGTTCAAAGTTTAGTAAAAACAATCAAAACACGAATGCTGGGTAAAAATAAAACTCCACTAATTATATGGTTAGTTTCAATTTTCAATTTTAACCCTATATTATAACTATTATTGATTTTGCGTTTTAATTTGATTCTCTGAAACCCTCTCTCGTCTCTCTTAACACATATTAAGCAGATCATTGTCTTCTAATTTCTCTCTTATCTGCACAGTAAAATCGCTCAAGTTTTTTTGATCTACAATTCTACATTATTCCTCTTAAATACATTCCTAGCTAGCTAGGTACCGGCCACTTAGTCAAATCTTTATATATAAAAGTTTTACAAAGCTTTACAATCTATGTTTATTAAGTACTTCAATTCATTTTCGTTTAACAACTATGAAATGCATTATTTCATTCCTTTTAGTTTCACTATGATATGTGAATATATAAGGTGTATGAAAGACTAACATTATTTGTGATTTGAAGTTCGATATCATTCTTCAATCTTCAGAAAGTTTATATGGCAAGACCAAATTAGCCTGTAATTCTATAAATATATAGTTTGCATTGGCATGCAATATTTGACTGATTTGGAGTGTAATCATAGGATCTTATGTCCCGTAAGGCGGTAACTTTGTTATTATTGGCATGTAAACACCGACTATTAGGCGTTTACACTGTCGTAATTCAAGTGGTTTTCCACTGCTTGACTTTTGCCCACTTGATATCAACTTGATATCCACAACCTTAGCCTATCCTCTTAATTGAGTATGGGGCTAGCCTTAAAAGGCTATAGATATGGTGCTCTCTCTCTCAATTGTAAAAGATTGGTTCAGCTGAAGCATCAATACATTCTCTCATCTCTCGTCTCAGCTTTTTTGTTTGTTATTTTTTGTCCCTCTTTCACTTTATTATCTCATCTGTTCTTTATTATTAATTATTTATTTACAAATATTTTTTTAAATAAAAGTTAAGATCCTAATGTATCATTCATTTGAGAAAAAAGATCTACACATCTCGTAGGATGTTGTGAGTATCATAAAAGAGATTCAAGATCCTAACGAATAATGAAATTGGAAATAATATTTTACCCATTTCATACACATTCAATAAAATGCTGTGAGTATCATAAAAAGAATTTAAGATCCTAGCATATCATAAAAAGAATTTAAGATCCTAACGTATAATGAAATTGGAAATAGTATTTTATCAATTTCATACACATCCAACGAGATTTAAGATCCTAATATCATAAAAGGATGTAAGATCCTAATATCATGTATAATGAAATTGGAAATAATATATCCAATTCATACATACTAGAAAAGAGAGAAGAAAAAGAGGTGTGCAGAAATTATGTGAAGAACACCATTGCGCAGTCTTGATCAAACATGGATATCTCATTCGTCTGAGATCAGTTTGGGCTGAAATTTAGTCAGCATGTTCTACTCTTGGAGTTCTTAAATCTTACGGTGTGATTGTCAATCGGAATTCCCTGTGGTGAATTCTGCAGTTCCGAACAGAGCTGGACAGAAAAATAGGGGAGGAAATTCCAACATTGCGCATGTTTCATCAATGAGTGATATCTCTTTGATCTGTTGTCAGATCGGGTTGATATTTGGTCAGAACGTTCTTCACCCATGGTTCTACAATTTGATTGGTTGGCTTGTTGATCAGAAGTTTCTCCAGAGACATATACACCTCGAACATAGTATCCAAAATAAAAAGGGAAAAAGGTGTGTAGAATAAACCTATTAAAAAGATGAATTATTATCGTATTAGATCAGATATAAAATGACATTACATATAATGTCTATAAAATTCCCAGAAGGGAAATAATTATGACTTGCCGAGAGTGCAACGACTCATACAATTCTGCAAAGTCAGATATATTTTATGAATTTGACTTTGTTCAGAACAAATGTTAATACTGTATCATGTCCAACGGATCTGATAGAAAGCTCTGGAAGAGTCACGATATTATTATCAAACAATACTAAATCATGTATCAATGATACTTAATATTATTCAAGCAGAACATAAAGAAATTTGTTTAGATCAAAGGCATATGGCATTATTAATGTCATATTGAGATTATGAATAATAAGAGTGTTGAATATCTGTGCATGATTTGGGCCAGAATCTCATTATTGAGAAGCTGCACACTTTCTCATCTGCACTGCATATTCACAAACGGAAACTAGTTATTAAACCATCTAGTTCTAAAATTTGGTTTTGAATCCCTATTCAAAGGGATATATGTGGATATATTCATCCACCGAATAAGCCATCTCATTCTAAAGTTGGTTTTGGATCCCCATCATTCAAAGGGATATATGTGGACATATTCATCCACCAAATGAACCCTTTCATTATTTTATAGTTCTAATTGATGCATCTACGAGATGATCACATGTTTGATTATTATCAAAAATCTCCATATTACTTGCACTGATTATTAATTTTTCAAGCATAGTAACTTGATTGAACTTACAGGATATTGGATGAATATTGCTAAGCAGCTGGGATTGATGTTCAACATCTAGTTTTCAGATATACTCGCAAACAAAATGGATCAGGGGAATCACTTATCAAACGTCTCCAGGTAATTGCGAGAAGTTTATTATTTCTATACAGTTACTAAATTCTATATAGGTGCTTACTCACTTTTTAAGATATTTTATTGTGTTGTATATCTCATCGTTGCATCTTTGGCATGATCTAAGATAACACGTCCATATCATTTTGAGATTAATATTGATTTAGATTAATTTGCTATCATATCATTTAAACTTCTGATAGTTTATACGCACAATCTGTGTATTATTATATTGATTAATTTTCAAATGGAAAGTTTATCCAGAAAATGAGTAAATGAAAAGTTACTCTTTTGTAAAATAGAGATACCGGTTCGGTTCTCTATATATAAATGTGTATCATTTCAATCATCGTATCACTCAAATACGAAAGATAATTTATCATCAGATGATTATTAATCCGTTACCTGATATATTAAAGGTAACAAGATTTTATAAATTGCTATCTCATAAATCATGGCCGGGTGATTGTTCTTGAAGAACGATCAGAGAAAAAAGGCAACAAATAAATCATCTTATATATATCATAAACTTATGAACCTTTTTGAAAGGTATTGTTATTGGGATCCCAAAGTAAACAAAATTCGAGTTATAAATAAATCCACTTTCTCTAAATCAACTCTATAAGAGTCTGATATATGTAAAGAGACACAAGTCTATGAAATGACTAAATCCATTGAAATGGAAGAAATCTCAACAGAGATACAAGAATATAGAAATTGAGAGAAATTCTATAAATCATACAAGTCTATGAAATGACTAAATCCATTGAAATGGAAGTAATCTCAACAGAGATACAAGAATATAGAAAATTGAGAAAAATTCTATAAATCAAATGAGAGAAATGTGGAATCAAAGGAAACAATCATTGATGATGTATTTTTATACACTGTAGCACTGCTGAAATTATAAATGATAATTATGATATTCATAATATCAATGATTGTAGACAAAAGGCATGATTGACCTAGATGAAAGAAGCAATTCAAGAAGAATTGACTTCATAAGCCAAATATAAAGTTTTTAAATCAATAGTACTCCAGACACCTAGAGATGTCAAACTAGTTGGATATTAATGGATCATTATACAGAAACGTAATGAGAAAAACGAGATCGTGAGATATGAGGCACGACTCGTAGTGCGAGGTTTCTTACAGAAACTTGGTATTCACTACTAATGAATACGATTACGTTGTTGATAAATTTGGCTGCCTTTAAAAGGCTTGAAATTCGTCTTCTAGACGTAGTAATCATTTATTTATATGATTCACTCAATGCAGATATTTATAAATCCTAAGGATTCAAAAATGTTTAGAAGCATGTAAATCGAGATCTTGTAATATGTATTTGATGCACATACAAAAATCCTTATATGGATTTGTTATCGGTAAAATCCGAAAAGATGACACATCAGCATAAACATTGTGTTTCACGGAGATAATAATTGATGTGTCAATGAATGTCGACTAGATTAAGCCAACCTAAGATGGCTAGAAGATAACCCCATAATGCTGGTCAGGGTTACTTAGATGGTCGGGTGGAAAACATTCAACCATGGTAATTAGATTGATAGAGTAAAGAAAATGGTCGGGGAAACCCAAATGGTCGGGTCTAGTTATTTGATCAGGTGTAGATCCCTGGTCGGGGGATGAAAGAGGTTTGGTCGGATTTGGTGGACGGTTGGCTAAGCGAATCATGGACAACTTTGAGATACGCTCAGATGCCTGACAAGTCGACAACGTAGAATTCAATGTAATCACGACTCAAATACGCAAAAGAAGAATCATACTCAAAAAAGGTGCTATGAAGCAAACTCAGATAAGGAAACAAACTTCCTTAAAGCTACCAGAGTCCAGAATAGGCAAAAGACTTGATGTGTTTAAAACACAAACAATGCAAAACAGGAAATAAGATTAAAACGACTCCAACAAGTCAGAGTTTTATTAAGTTACTACCACCTTTTCTTTTACTTATACTCCAAGAATTAGGGTTATATACATGTATAAATAGACCCTAAAAACACCCAAAAGGGGATGAACGAAACCTAAGATACAAACCTAAGATTGAGTTTGTAACAAGATTCATCATAGTGAAGCTTTTCCCTTGCTATCACTGGCAACCGTGGTTTTTTTCCTTCTCGGGTTTTCCACGTAAAATTGTGTTTGCATGCTCTCTTTCTCTCTTTTGTTCATAATATTATTGTCAACTCACCATAACTTGTTAGACGAGTGATCGAGTTTACATAATCTCAAAAATCACCAGTCAAAAATTGACGTTAGAAGGAGGGGGAGAGCAATAAAATCTAAGGGAATTTGTGTGATAGTAACATGGCGAATAGTAGAGATGAAAGTCAGTCCCCGCGTGAAACTGGCACCCCGTGTGGTGTCAATGATACTGGTTTAACAAACACTAGCGCTGCTAGAGGAGATTTACCTTCTAAAACTCGTCTTCCATGGGACAGGACGTGATAACCTCTACAGATGCTATCCCTAGTATTTCCCCGGATGCTTTCCGGCAAGTTCAGGAATCCCTACGGAGAGTCATCGAGGACGCCGCCAGACAGGGGATCAATATAACTGCTACCACCAACTTAACCTCACCATATCAACTATCAACGTCGGTGATAGCTCGGGACCCTATGGTGCTTTATGAGATCATGGTTACAACCCCAAGCGCGCCGTAGAAATCTGGTAGAGATAAGGCGGATCGTCGTCAAAGGAAGAAACATTCCCAAATGAGAGATGATCTCTAAGATGACCAGGACCACAGACAGCGTGGGAGCCGGGGAAACCAAGAAAGAAGAGAACACATGGAGTCCAGTTTGTAGGATAATACAGGAAGGTACCATGGATGGGAAACGAGTTACGACCGGGATGACAGGTACAACAGTCACAAGAGGAGATCCTGATTAGCTTTAACAGACAAGGAAGCTTCGCCTAGGAGGCGTAGAGAGACAACCCCCGCACCTAATTACAACATTCGTGACTCCCAGGTCATGGGGCAAGTTTCAAAGAACCCTCATGGACTCATCATTCGTCAAAAGTTTGATGAGCGCAGTGAACCGTAAGGAGAGCGGGAAGTTCTGTTAAGAAGGATTGAAGCATTGGAGAGGAGACAAGGTCGTAAAAATTTGCTAATTGGTAATTCTGGTAGTCCATTTGCTACTTCCATAAGGCAAGCTCATTTCTCGGAGAAGTTTAGGATGCCACACGTGGAGCAATTCAAGGCCAACACTGGCCCCCAAAAGCACGTCAGAAGATACCGAAATGCGATGGCACAATATGACTATGATGATGCACTCCTATCTAGGATGTTCCCTCAAACATTAGGGGATCAATGGTCTAGATGGTTTGGTGGCCTCGCTAGTGGATCAATCAGAAATTTTGAAGAATTGATACATGCTTTCACCAGGCAATTCATGGGGAATATTCAGCGTGGAAAGTCAATATCCATCATTTCAACCTTGAAACAAAGAAAGGACGAGAATTTAAAGGACTACTTTAGCAGATTCTTGCAGGAAGTCTCAAAAGTTTAGGACCCCAACGACGAGGCGGTAGTGTCTGCATTTGTCAATAGTTTACAGCACAGCCAGTTGTCACTCAGCTTAAGGCAGAGGGGGCCAACCACCTATGCTAATCTAGTAAATGAAGTAGGAGGATACGCCATGGCTGAAGAAGAGCAGATAGCCCACGGAGGAGAACTTACACATGTCGGCCGACCGAGAGAAGGCCAAAAACCCAAAAATAATGGTTCGAGGGAAATACTAATGGAGACAAAAGTAACAATCCTTGGAAAGGCAAGGAAGGTCGCAAAGACGATGATCAAAAAGGTAATAGGACCTTCATGAGGATACACTAACAGTACCCCACTGGCCCAGAAGCAGGAAGAATTCTGAACGTAATAGAAGACAAGAACATGTACAAAAAGCCCCAAAGCAATCCAGTTTTGTAAGGAGAGACACCTCTAAGTACTACCAATTCCATCAGGAGAACGGTCATGAAACTTCCAAATGCTACCAACTGAGGGATTATATTGAAAAGTTGATCAGAGTGGGGCATCTGAAGGATGTGGTTCTCAAATGAAGGGATGATCGGCAGAATGACCTCGTGAAGAATGAACAAGACAAAAAAAGCAGTCCAAGTGGAAATTCAGATGTTAGAGCTATCAACACCATCTTTGGTGGGCCATGCACATGAAGAAGTAGCAGAGAGAGAATGACTGAAGTCTGTGAGGCAATAGAGGGCCAGAAGAACTTGGAAGTAAACTTAGTAGGTCCCGACCAAAAGAAGCTCAAGCAAGGTTGAGACCCGATCGTTTTTCTGAAGCAAATGCCCATGGACTTGAAGTCAGACCAAATAATCAAATCGTGGTGTCAGTTCATATTTGTCACAAAGAAGTAAAGAGAGTGTTGATCGATAATGGAAGCTCGATGGATATCCTAAGTGTCGAGGTATTTGATCAGTTGGGGCTTTTTTTTCTACAGCCACTGATGATTCCACTTAGAGGATTCGGAGGAGTGAAAGTGAGATCACTAGGGATGGTCAAACTACCAGTTAAGATAGGGAGCTTCTCATGTCAGAAGACGGTGCTACTAGATTTTGTAGTTGTCGACACCGAGAATTGGCCCTACAATGCCTTGTTAGGAAGAGCATTCTTAAACAAGTCAAAGGGTGTCACGGCAACCTACGCCATGACTGTTAAATTCCTGACTAAGGCTGGTGTTAGTATCGTGAAGGGCCCCTAAAAATGGGCAAGGAAAGCCAATCTGATTGTTTATGTAGAAAAAGCTGATCCAGATGTAATGCAGATAGACCATCCCGAACGGGAAAAGTGACCGAAGGTAGACGAAGAGAAGAAAAGGAAAAAGCGGAGACACCGACTCACTTTGACCTAGACCTAAGGGAGTCATCTCTAGAAGATGGGAAAGACCATGAAGGGGAACCAACTAATGAAGTTGTGATAGACGACAAAAACCTTGAGCAGACAGTGAAGCTAGGGGCGCAGTTGACAGAACAAGTACAAAATAAGCTAGTCAACTTGTTAAAAGAATACAAGGATGTGTTCGCTTGGAAGCATGAAGATATATCAGGATCGATGCCAAAATAAGGACATGTTCGCTTGGAAGCATGAAGATATGTCGGGGATCGATGCCAAAAGAATACAAGGATGTGTTCCCATGCCCTGGCAGTTGAGCCCGAGTGGAAACCGGTTATCCAGAATATTTGATGATTTAACCCTAAGAGAATCCAAGCGATCAAAGATGAAGTCCATAAGCTACTGACAGCAGGTTCGATCAGGGAAGTGCAGTACCCAGAGTGGGTCACAATGTCGTCAAAAAGAAGAACGGACAATGGATAATGTGCATGGACTTCACGGACCTATACAAGGTATGCCCGAAAGACAGTTTTCCTTTGCCGCGAATAGACCAGCTGGTCGATGCAACAACGGAGCATGAGCTACTGAGTTTTATGGACGCCTATTTGGGCTATAACCAGATAAGAATGTTCAGGCCAGATGAGGAAAAGATTGCTTTCACAACTGACCAGGGCTTTACTGCTACAAAGTAATGCCTTTTGGCCTGAAGAATGTCGGGGAAATTTAACAAAGATTGGTAAATAAGATGTTCACCCTTCAGATTGGCAAAAACATAGAGGTGTTTATAGATGACATGCTGACAAAAAACATCACAACACAAAAGCATGCAACCGATCTGGAAGAAACATTTGGGGTGCTGAGAAGGTATGAGATGAAGCTCAACTAGAACAAATGTGTTTTTAGGGTACCATCTGGAAAGTTCCTTGGGTTTCAAGTGCACCAGAGGGGGATCGAGGTGCATCCTGAGAAGATAAGGGCCTTTGAGAAAATGAGGTCCCCGGTTACCCTAAAAGACATTCAAAGGTTAACAGACTGCTTGGCCTTGTTAAACCGATTTATCAGTAAATCAACAGACAGGTGCTTGTTTTTCTTCAAAGCCATAAGGAAGGGCAAATGAGTGGAATGGAACGAAGAGTGTGAACAAGCCTTCCAGAAAATTAAGGAATATCTAGGTAAGGCCTTGATCTTGTCGAAGCCTCTAGACGGAGAAGTGTTGTATTTATACCTGTCAGTCACAGCTATGGCCACGGGGTCACTACTGGTCAGGATAGATGAATGAATACAAAAATTGGTATACTACACTAGCATGGCCTTGTTGCCAGCAGAAACGAGGTTCTCGGCAGACGAGTAGATGGCATTAGCACTGGTGACAGCATCAAGAAAACTGAAACCTTACTTTCAGGTTCACAGGATCGAGGTTTATATGGACTGTCAGTTAAAGCAGATCTTGTCTAAACCGAAAGTGTTAGAAAGGTTGACAAAGTGGGCAGTTTAGCTAAGTGAATTCGATATCACTTACTTGCCAAGGGCCGCAATAAAGGGTCAGACAGTGGGAGATTTGATCGCTGAGTTCACTGAACCAAATAGTGAAGTGATCAGAATGCTCGAAGACAAAGAAAGGAATATTTTTAATTGGAAGTTGCACGTCGATGGGTCATCAAATACTCACGGCAGCGGGGCAGGCATAGTGGTATCCACCCCAGAAGGTGATTAGGTAGAATGTGCCTTGCAATTTGACTTCAAAACTACCAAAAATATGGCCGAGTATAAGGCATTATTGGTAGGACTCAGGGTTTGCACGGCAGTGAGAGCGGACGAAGTAGAAATATTCAAGAACTCATAGGTCCTGGGTGAGTACCAGGCGAAGGACAACAATATGGCGGCTTACCTAGACATAGCTAAGGCACTTTTCGGGAGATTCAAAACTTACAGAATCACCTATATCCCATGAGAGAAGGATGAGAAAGCCGACGCTCTTTCAAGATTGGCATCATCAACCACTGTTTTCTGGTCCAAAACGATCCCAGTGGCTCAACTCAAGAGACCTAATATCAAAGAAGAGGAAAAGTTAATAGTCGAAGTAGTTGATGAAGGGCAGATCACCTGAATGACCCTGATTAGGAAGTATCTAAGAGATGGCACGCTTCTAGAAGATACGGTCGAAGCAAAATGTATCAGGTACTGGGCGGCTGGGTATTCAGTAATAGGAGGAATGCTCTAAAGAAGAGAGTTTTCAAAAGCCTTGCAGAGGTGTGTCAGTCAGGCTAAGGAAGATAAGATTCTGGCAAGTATACACAGAGGTGTATGTGGAAACCATACTGGGGGAAAAAGTTTGGCTCATAAAACCCTTAGACAAGGTTTCTATTGGCCAACCTTATTCCAGGATGCGCAATCTATGGCTGAGAAGTTTAGTACTTGTCGAAGGATTGCGAATGACATTAAGTACCCACATGAGCGCTTGAAGAGTCTGACCTATCCTTGGCCATTCACAACATGGGGATAGATCTGATCGGCCAAAAGCCAACAACGACCAAAGGAGGTGCAAAGCATGCCATAGTAGCAGCAGACTATTTTACAAAGTGGGCAAAAGCAGAGGCATCGGTACACATAACCAAGGCTAATACCACCAGCTTCATGAAGAAAGATATCATTTACCGATTTCGAATCCCAGATATAATCGTCACTGATAACAGGACCAAATTTGATAGTGATAACTTTAAGGAAATGTACCAAAAGTACCACATTAAGAACTACTATGCCATGCAGCCCACCCTCAGACCAACCAACAAATTAAAGATGTCAACAAGTTCATCAAGCACACCTTGAAGGCCAAACTTGATGACAGAAAAGGAAATTGGGTAGACAAGTTACACGAGGTACTCTGGGCATATCGAATGACTCAAAGAACGTCAACATGAGAAACACCCTATTTCTTAGTGTTCGGGACTGAGACAGTTATCCCGGTCGAAATAACCCACATTTCCCCTAGAGTCCAGTTATACCAACCTGATGCAAATCTAAGGACTCTAGAACAGAATCTGGATGAGTTGGAAGAAAAAAGGGACATAGCGAGAGTGAGAAACGTTGCCTAACTGTAAAGGGTCGCTAGATATTACAACTCACATGTCCGGATAAGAAAATTCTAGCTCATAGATCTGTTCCTTAGAAGAGTATCCCCAAACACAAAAGAAAAAATAGCTGGATCTTTGGCAGATAAGTGGGAGGGGCCATATCAAGTGGTCGGATTAGCTAGGAATGGAGCATATCGCCTTGCCCGACCAGAGGGGGGAGAGTTGCCCCGACCTTGCAACGCTCAGTACTTGAAGACATTCTACCCTTAAAGGGGTTTTTTCTTTTAGTTTATTTAGATGCTCTATTAAATTTAGAATTATTGCAGATTTTATTTATTTCTAATCAGTTGTCGTTTTTTTCTAGTTTTTTTTAATTGAAGTTATCAATAAAAGCCCCAAGAGGGAAGAATATTTCAAGGAGAGTGTTCTAATATTGCTTTTGTTTACAAAGGCAATCTCGTAGCATCTAAAGTCGTCAACACCGAATGGGTGCTCAGGGGGGTCCAGTGATGTGGCCAAAAGTATATGTCATAAAGACAATGCACATTTACCGGTGAAAATAATACTAAGGAGTGTGTCTACTAACCTAGAGAAAGGGAGGGGGGGGGGGGGGGGGGAATAGGTTGTAGTTGATATATTACTGACTTTTCGACTTAGTCAATTTTAATCAAGCTACCCCATATTATCAATCAATCAATCCAAAATAAAATGCGGAAAACAATAAAAACACAATGATTGATTTACGTGAGAAACCTTCCAACTTGGAAAAACTCATGGGCTATCATTCTAGCCACACACTGTCCTCAAATCCACTATTTGAATGAAAGTTTACAACCTAGGTTGACCTCTCATCACACCATTCTTGGTTACTAACCCTTTCACTTTACCCAACGCGCCTTTAATAGTGATTCTAGACCAACAAACTTGTACACTAATCCACTTAGTCACAAAGCTTAACAATCCATGAAGAGATAAAACAACTTATGTGAATATGTAAAAATATTGTATTATGCAATTAATGCTAGGCTACACTAAATGCTTATCTAAGGATTTAAAGATGTCAATAAGTGAAAATCCTAGATATCAATATCTAAATGCAAATGCATGAAGATTTAGCTAAAGGGCAAAATAGTCCTAAACGATAACTATCAATGGACATATGTTCTCAACCAACAAATAACAACTCAAGCATATTATAAATACCATTAAGCACAAGGACATGCATTAAATCAACAGATAAAGCTAAACCTAGGCACATAAGAACACAAAGAGATGCAATGGAGATTTAGGGCATGTTCATATTACCTAGTCAACAAAAGCAAGAAGAATCCATGATGAGATGATGCTTGTGAGATGCTAGATGCTCATGGATTGATGTTTGGTTGAGTAAAGGTGGGTTCTTGGGAGTTTCTCTCTCTTAAGGAAGCTTGGTCTCTCAAAAATGACTTCTTGAACTAACAAAAACGAGCAAGGAAGAAGAGAGAACATATATAATAAGGCTAACCAAAACTGCGTCGTTTTGGCCAAAATAAGACCAAAAGATTTGCACTATGCGCGGGTGCCATTGCGTTGGTCGACAGGCATACCACATGCGCACACCTACTGCACAAGTTCCGCGGGTGTCGTTGCGCTAGTCAACAGGCGCACCACTAGCGCTCACCTACTGCCCAAGATGCGCTGGTGTCTTTGCATTGGTGGACATGCGCATGACCAGAGCTGTGCGCGGGTTATGCACTGGTAAAGGGATCCGCGCACTAACTCAACAAGACCCAAAAACACACAAGTGCAAGTGTGAAGTGCGAAGAGAAAGCACACAAATGCAATGAGCACAAAAAAAATAAGAACAAAGTATGCAAGAGAGTGTGTGTGTGTGTGCAACTAAATTTCTTCAAGGAAGTAAGCACAAGTGATATACCCCTTAAATAGGTTACTCCCCATCAACAAGTCAATCTCCCCAAATATGCAACAAGCAATGCAATTGCAAATGCTCCCCGTAAATAGATTACTCCCCCTCAACAAGTCAATCTCCCCAAATATGCAACAAGCAATGCAAATGCAAATGCTCCCCCTAAATAGGTTACTCCCCCTCAACAAGTTAATCTCCTTAAATATGCAACTCTCATAAACAATACGTTACTCCCCTTTTTTGTCATGAGATAGGCAAATGAGCACTCCCCAATCGGGTCACTTTAGCAAAGAGAGCTATTTGCACGATAAGTGCATAATCATATACAACAACTTTATGCAACTCAACTAATTGAGAGAGAATCAAGGAGGTTTGATTTTAAAGAAATGTGTGAGATTCTTTCTTTGGATGTAAGACATATAACATCAAGGCTCAGCAAATTGTATTTGGCAAAGTGAACATCAAAAGATTTCCAAAGGAATTCAAACCAATTTGTACCCGTTCACCATAATTAAACAAGATATAGCTTTAAAAACTTATAGCATACATAAGCAACCATGTCAATCCTTAATGGTCAATCAAGACATGGATATTAAATCCTTATTGAGAATGGATATAGAATCCTTATTGGTTGTTGTCTTGTTCAACCATTAAGAAAAGAAACAAGGCTAAATTGGATGAGATATCCTTATTTATTGCATGGACATAAAATCCTTATTGAGTTTAGCCTTGTCAAGTTGCTTCCACACACATTTGCACACACATAACTCATGCATAATATTTAAGCATGTTAAAATCAAGTTCGCATGTCATGGAGATAAATTATAGGTCATTCAATTGTACTTCCCTATCAATTCTCCTAGTCCAAAAATACATGTTTGAACATAAATGAGACATGAATTACAAACAAAGCAAATGGCACACTTATTGAATAAAAAGCCATATAGATATATATATATATATATATATATATATATATATAAGCATAACCAAAATGCTCAAGCAATTAATAAGGAAGCATAAAGTTATTCAAAATTTTCCTTATTTCAACATGCAAGGTTGTTCTCTTTGCTTGAGCTCCCCATATGGTCAATCACCAAAACTCATCAAGGCATATGACAAATCCCAATAGACCTACTAAGTGACTTGAACCTAGTTGAGTCTAAGGGCTTTGTAAATAAATCCGCTAGTTGATCATTAGTGTCAACAAGCTCAAGTGCAATACATTTGATTTCAACTAGCTCTCTAATGAAATGATGCCTAATGTCTATATGCTTTGTCCTAGAGTGCTGAGCCAAATTCTTTGAAATGTTAATTGCACTCATGTTATCACAATAAAGGGTTAGAGTACCTTGATTAAAGCTATAGCCCACAAGCATTTGCTTCATCCAAAGGAGTTGTGTGCAAGCACTCCCGACGGCTATGTATTCCGCTTCAGCTGTGGATAGAGAGATGGAATTTTGCTTCTTGCAAAACCATGAGACCAAGTTGTTGCCTAGGAAGAAGCAACCACCCGATGTACTTTTTCTATCATCACAATTCCCTGCCCAATATGCATCAATAAAGCCAACTAAGCTAGCATTAGTGTCAAAAGAGTACCATATCCCATAGTTGGATGTCTCATTCACATATCGAATGATTCTCTTCACAGAGGAGAGATGAGACTCCTTGAGATTCGTTTGGTACCTAGCACACACACCCACACTAAAGGCTATATCAGGTCTACTTGCGGTCAAGTAAAGCAAGCTACCAACCATGCCACGATAAAGACTTTGGTCCACACTCTTGCCACTAGCATCCTTGCTTAGTTTCAAGGTGGTACTCATGGGTGTGTCACAATGTTTCACAGTTTCAAGGCCAAACTTCTTCACTAGGTTCTTGGCATACTTTGCTTGGGATATGAAAATCCCATCATGCAATTGCTTATTTTACAACCCTAGGAAGTAATTTAGCTCCCCAACCAAACTCATCTCAAATTCATGAGACATAACATCAACAAATTGTTGGACTTTGGATTTGTTGGTGGAGCCAAAGACAATATCATCAACATAGATTTGAGCTATGAAAAGTGCATCTTTGTTCCTCTTGATGAATAAAGTCTTGTCAACATTACCTCTAGAGTAGTCATTGTCAACAAGAAATTGAGTGAGGCGCTCATACCAAGCCCTCGGTGCTTGTTTCAACCCATATAGAGCCTTCTTGAGGCGATAGACATGATTGGGGTTGTGTGGAGCCATAAACCCCTTGGGTTGCTCGGCAAACACTTTCTCTTATAAGAAGCCATTGAGGAAGGCACTCTTAACATCCATTTGATACAATTTGAATTTGTGCACACAAGATATAGACAAGTGAAGCCTTATGGACCCAAGGCGAGCAACCGGAGCCAAAGTCTCCTCAAAATCAATACCCTCAATTTGAGAGTACCCTTGTGTTACTAGTCTAGCCTTGTTGCGTACAATGTTGCCATTCTCATCCGACTTGTTCCTATACACCCACTTGGTGCCTATGACATTAGTGTTCTTAGGTCTAGGAACTAGAGTCCAAACCTCACTTCTTTCAAATTGGTTTAGCTCTTCTTGCATAGCAAGAACCCAAAATTCATCATTCAAGGCTTCATCAACCTTCTTGGGTTCAACTTGAGAGGTGTAGCAAATGTAGCTAATTTGAATAGCTATTTGACTTCTAGTCCTAACACCCTCATTCACATCTTCAAGGATATCATCCTTGTTATGGAGATGTCTAACCCATGGAGCGGGTTCTTTAGAGTCCAAAGATGGATCTCTATTAAGAGGTTGAATGACCTCTTCATCATGATTTGACTTCACATCAATAGAAGTCTCACCATATTTCTCCAAAGGAGAATCATGAATTACATCAACCTCCTCATCATGGTTAGTAATTGTAGGCCTACAATCATCTATAACAACATTGGATGATTCCATGACACTGTGAGTTTTCAAATTGAACACTCGATAAGCCTTAATATTGAGGGCATAGCCAATGAAAATTCTCTCATCACTCTTGGCATCAAACTTACTAAGTTGATCTTGGTCATTAAGTATGTAGCACTTGCTTCCAAATAAGTGGAAGTAGCTAACATTTGACTTTCTACCCTTTCCTAACTCATAGGAGGTTTGCCTAGTACCGGGCCTTAGAAATACTCTATTTCCTATGTAGCAAGCCGTATTGATGGCCTCGGCCCAAAGGTTCCTAGGCACTTTGTTGCTAAGCAACATCACACGGGCCATCGCTTGAAGAACTCTATTCTTCCTCACAAAAACCCTATTTTGTTGAGGAGTTCTAGGGGCCAAATATTCATGAGAGATGCCTAAGCTATTGCAATAGCTTTCAAAACAAGAATTCTCAAATTCTCTTCCATGATCCCTCCTAATTCTTTTAATGCTTTTAATGTGTGAGTTCTTTTCATTTTGAATTTTGGTGCAAAGCATTTTAAATTTTTCAAAAGTTTTAGATTTTTCTCTAAGAAAATATATCCATGTAAATCTAGAGAAATCATCAACACAAACAAAAATGTATCTCTTGCCACCGAGACTCTCGGTTTATATGGGACCCATAAGATCCATATGTAGAAGCTCTAGTGGCTCCTTCGTGGCGAGATACTTGCCTTTCTTGTGCATGCTTTTGGTTTGTTTTCCTTGTTGACAAGGTCCACAAACACCTTCAACTTTCTTCCCAAGCTTAGGGAGGCCACGCACAACCTTGAACTTATCTAAGATCCTCAAATCTCGATAGTTCATGTGGCCAAGTCTTTGATGCCATAACTCAATTTCTTCACACTTGGACATATTACAACAGATAGCACTAGCTTCAAGACAATAACAATTGTCGCTAGATCTTTTTCCTTTTAGCAAGGTTTGTCCATTTGGCATTAAAATAGTAGCAATCATTTTTGTTAAACAAGATCGAAAGTCCATCATCATTAAGATGAGAAATGCTTATAAGATTGGCTTGCAAGCCATCAACAAGTAAAGCAATGGATGATGGTGTAAAATCGTGTTATAAAATACTCACTCGCAAGTGCACGAATCGTGAAGATTAGCACAGTGACAAGTAAGGATCGTTCCCACGAGGAAAAGAGATTTATTAATTAAAACTAATTCTAATTAAAGTTAAATTAAAGTAACCAAAGATTTGTTGAGATTTGAATTAAACTAAACTAAATTAAGAAAGTAATTAAAAAGAATGGTGTTTGTGATCAATGGAAAGAAAACACTAAGTCATCAATGATCCCCAATTATGAACACTCGATATATGGAATTAATTTGTAAATAAGATTCAATCAATTCTAGGGTTCATTCTTTGTCTTTAATGTGACTATTACCGTATGGTCATGGAATGAGTCACGTGCTCCCAACCACTATTCACCATGGTCTATGGTGTGAACAGTGATCGGAAACCCTTTAAGCGCAAGAATTAAGAACCAAATTCTATACTTTGCTTGGCCTGTGCTAAAGATAAAATTCATTCATTCAAAAGAGCATTAATCAAGATTAGGTTTGGTCTATACTCTAACCCTAATTCTCAGATAGTCTTAACCCTAAAATCATGCCAAATAATTATCCACCCTTGGTCTATGGTGTGAATAAATATTAAAACTAATGAGGATTAAGCAATTAAGCACAATGAATAAATCAAGAATTAAATTGATGAAATAATAATTAATCCATTCATGAGCATTCACAAAAGGTTCACATTGATTCCCTAGTTATGGGATTAGTTACACATTTTGAAAATAAAAAGAGAAGAGAAAGAAAAGATAAAACCCATTAAGATCTCCAATGATGAATTCTCCTTCGTCTTCTAATCGTCAATGTGTAAAGATGGATGAGTGTGTGGTGATGTATGGTGGTGGAGTGATGGGGAACGGCCCCCTTGGTGGCTTGGGACCTCCCTTGGCTTCTCTCCCGAAATTAGGGTTCACAGGGGTTTAAATAGGCTTTAGATGATAAGCCAAGTCCTTAAACAACAAGGAAATTGGTTTCCCTTTGGAACTCTACCTTTTTGGGATTTAATTCTGTCCTAATCCACTCAAATTGATTACTTATTGAAGGATGATAAGGATTAGGTGTCAACTTGCTTTCCAAGACTCACACTCATGTCCAAGAAGGTAATATTTCCCGTTCCGACAACTTGCAAAATAAATCCCGTCATTAGTTGCGGAATTATGACTGATCTGACTATCGGATACTAAAATGTACATAACTTCTTCTAGGAATATTGGAATTGCGATCCGAAAAGTGCGCCGGAAACTAAACTTCCGGGGCTTTCCATCCATAGGTGGTAGAATACACAATTCAAACCGAGGAGAGAGATATGGGGCCCGCAATCTGGGTGATCTGCACTGGCCGAAATTCAGCTTTTTGCTCCTTTTCTTCAAAATAACTTCTAACACCTCTTTCATGGAATGTGACCTATAAATGCTCAACAAACACATAAAATACCTAATTTCACCCAAGAACAAAGCACAAATAATAGGAAATGGGGACCTAAAATATGTATAGAAATAGACCGATCAATGGACAAGGAGGGTAAATCGGGAATGAAAATTATTCCTTTCCCTATAACTTTCTTTCTAGACCCATCACCAAAAGTGACAAATCTAACATCCTCCATTACAAGAGTTTTAAAGAAACTCTTGTTCCCCATCATGTGCCTAGTGCATCCACTATCCAAATACCAAGTGTTAGAAGTATTTGCTTTCAAGGCAATTTGGGCCACAGAGCAAAAATATTCATCTTTTCTAATCCACCTAGGTGAAACATTCTCATTTCTAGTGGTATCAGTCACATTGGCTCTAGATTTCCTAGGATCATGCCAATTGGCTTTAGATTTCCTAGGAACATGCATTGTGGCTCTAGCCCTACTTCTTTCAATCATGCTTCTAGTTCTACACATGTCAATATACTTAAAGCAATTTGGTCTAATATGACCATCAACACCATAAAAGTGACATGTAGGAATGAAATAGGAGATCATACCATTCCTTTGTGAGTACAAATGAGCTTTCTCATGCCTTTGAGCTTGTTTTTGATGTTAAATTTGTTCTCTCCTTCTTGGTTGTTGAGTTGGAGTAGATTTCTGTTAGGATTATGCTCAATAGCAAGACTGTAATATTGTAATTGACAATCTTTTCATATAAATAATGTGATTTCTGATTCTGCAAAATCTTATAGCATTTATAATTATAATTGTCAAGGTAAATAATCATAAGGTCAAAAGACTATGAGATATGAAGAATTGTTTGTACATCCGGATATGTATGAGGTAGACACAATTCTTTAGTTAGTCTTGAATAACGTTCAAAACTTAAGTTAAAGGTTGGGCACCTTTATCTTGATAAAGTTGTAGAATTCTTTTACTAGCATTTGAGTGGGATCAAATGAGTTATGATGAGTCTAAAATCATCGAAAGGTTTTCGAGTAAAAGAATCTAGTGCACTGGGTGCATTGAACTGGATCACAATGAAATACTTTATCTAGAACCGTCACTAGATATAAGTCTTTTCATTATCAGGACAATCAGAGAGTCTATCTAAATCCTGAGTTAAATGATGGACTTATGGTTGCAAGTGTTATCATTTGAGCTATCAATGAGTACGATTATATAGCATAGTCTATCCTCGATAGTTTGGTGGTATTCATTTGTTAATCGATAGAGGACTTCATTTATAGATATGGACATCGTGGCTCCATTTATTAAATGAGAGTATAATATCATCATATGGATGTTTTGAGGTATTGGATATTAAATCTCAACGTTGAGTTTTCAATAATGATTATTGAAGACATGGCTTCTGGACAAGTCAAAATATCCAAGTTCAAAATGTGGTCATATGAGGAAATATGGTAACTTGGAGAGTTATAGGCGGTCTATGAGCTCTTGGCGATTACTGATATTATTCACGAGGATACACCATCTCCTATAAGATTGTCTAGGGTATGAATGAGAAACATCTCCTTATTCAATCTTTATTTAAGAGTTCAAGTTTAGCTCTTTAGTGGAATGAGTTAAAATTAATAGATCGGACCTAAGTGAATCATTTGTTGATTGTGATTAGGTTATGTCTATTGAAGCTTAAATTTAGATAGCCCGCCAAGATCCACAATCCACACGTACTTGCATGGATCACTTGATATATTCTACCGGACCAATTTATGGGTCCATCTAGAATTGCATTTAATATATTAAGAATATAATATGTCTATTATTTATTTAATGGGCTGCACTATTATATTAATATATTAAAAGGAGACATGTAGGCTTGTTTCTTTTAGTAAAAATAAGTCTGGTTCACATGTGGGCTTTTATTTAAAGTCTAATGGATTAAATAAAATAAGAAAAATAATATTGGGCCCATATATATATGGTGTGGGCGGCAAGGCTAAATAAAATAGCCCAAGATATTATTTTATTTTATTGTTTTGATTAAATGGGAATTAATTAATTATTTAATTAATTAATAGTTTAAATCAAAATCTTTTCCTGATCAGTAAATTAAATACTATGTGTTGGATTAGGGTTGGAATTCTTTTAAGTGATAGGAGTCCTAATGTGGTAAGGATTAAGTCCACATACACTCCTTATTATACAAAGAATTCGGCCACCACTAGTCCTACAAGGGTTAGGATTCTTGAATTGATAGGAATTAGGGAAAAGAGCAATTCCTTTTCAAGTAAGGAAATTAACCAACCCTAGATTTCCTAATCAATGAATTCGGCCAACCCTACTTGGTGAAGGAGAAAATTCGGCCAACCTATAAATATAAGGCTATGAATTTTCGGCCACTAAGAAGAAAAATAGAGAGAGATTTTTGTTTGTTTTGAAAATAAAAAATCTTACTCTATACACATAGATTTTCGGCCAAGAGAGAAAAAGAAAATAAGTTCTCATTCGATAGTGCACTTACAAGCCTTTAACATAAAAAGGTTTTGTGCACACTTTCGATTTAGGGTTACGCGAGTTTCAATCATATTGATTGTGAATTCAAAAGTGACCGGAACTATTTTTTTAGGCTCTTGGTGTTTTACTATTGAAGATCAAGATCAGAAATTCCATACATCCATTCTAAGGTAAGCAATTCAAAGAAAAAAGGAAACCACGCTCCTAGGTGATTCACGTACGTGCTAGGATTGAAGATCTTGCGGATTACCATCGATGTAAGTCAATCGGATCACGCGACAAGAGGTATTTAACTCTAACCGTATATTTGAGTTGTAGGGAAAAATCGATATAAAACGCAGCGGAAGAAATGAAAAATAGATTTCGTATGGTTTTAAAATTTTTCTCAAAGTTGAACCTTAACCTTTTAATTAATTAAACTCAAATATATACGGTTAGAGTTAAATACCTCTTGACGCGTGATCCGATTGACTTACGTCGATTGGTAATCCGCAAAATCTTTTCCGATGCCCGTGAACAGTACCCGCGTGAACAGTGATCGTGAACAGTACCCCCGTGAACAGTGATCGTAAACAGTACCGCGAGATCTTCCAATCCGAACACCTAGGAGCGTGGTCTCCCTTTTTCTTTGAATTGCAAACCTGAGAATGGATGAACAAAGTTTTCTTTTTCTTTTGTTAGTCGCAAAACAATCAAAAGAAGACAAAAATTATTCCGGTCACTTTTGAGTTCTCAATCTAATGATCGAAACTCGCGTGAACCTAATTCGATGTTGTACACACAAGCTTATTGATGAACAAGCAATCAGTGTACTATCAAAGAATAATCTCTTCTCTCTTTTATGTTTAGTAGAATGAAAATTATCCTTTTCTATGAATTGAGAAGAAGAAGAAAAATTGAATCATTCAATCAACTATCTTGTGGTGGCCGAATTCTATATGTGGTATTATATGGGTGGCCGAAATTTTGATTCCTCTTCTATTTAGGATTGCCGAAATCTTCCTCTAAATGGACTAGGGTTGCCGCAAATCACATACCAAAAAGAGTTTGTGTTGCACCCTAATTTCCATCAACCTTTAGACTTCAAAACCTAATCCAACTCATAGATATTTTTATTCTTTTATTGACTAAATAAAAAGACTTCTTATTTGATTAAATAAATAAAATTAATTATTTATTTTCTTATCAAACAAGTCTTTTACTTTTAATATACTACTACCAATAGTATAACTTTAGGAAATATATTTCCTGATCGGAAAAAGATTTGTTTCTTAATTAAACAATTAATTAATAAATTAACTAATTCTTATTTAATTAAAACAATGAAACAAAATAATATATTAGGTTAATATATACACCTTGCCGCCCCACTTATATAAATGGGCCATATATTATTTTCTTATTTCATATAATCCATTGGACTTTAAATAAAAGCCCACATGTGAACCAGACCCATTCTTACTAAAACAAACAAGCCCACATGTCTCCTTTTAATATATTAATATAATAGTGCAGCCCATTAATTAAATAATAGACATATTATATTCTTGATATATTAAAAACAATTCTAGATGGACCCTTAAATCGGCCCGGTAGAATATATCAAGTGATCCATGCAAATACGTGTGGATTGGAGATCTTGGCGGGCTATCCAAATTTAAGCTTCAATAGACACAACCTAATCACAATCAACAAATGATTCACTTAGGTCCAATCTATTAATTTTAACTCATTCCACTAAAGAGCTAAAATTGAACTCTTAAATAAAGATAGAATAAGAAGATGTTTCTCATTCATACCCTAGAAAATCTTATAGGAGATGGTGTATCCTCGTGAATAATATCAGTAATCACCAAGAGCTCATAGACCGCCTATAGCTCTCCAAGTTACCATATTTCCTCATATGACCACATTTCGAACTTGGATACTTTGACTTGTCCAGAAGCCATGTTTTCAATAATCATTATTGAAAACTCAACGATGAGATTTAATATCCAATACCTCAAAACATCCATATGATGATATTATACTCTCATTTAATAAATTGAGCCACGATGTCCATATCTATAAATGAAGTCCTCTATCGATTAACAAATGTATACCACCAAACTATCGAGGATAGACTATGCTATATAATCGTACTCATTGATAGCTCTAATGATAACACTTGCAACCATAAGTCCATCATTTATCTCAGGATTAAGATAGACTCTCCGATTGTCCTCTTTAATGAAAATACTTATATCTAGTGACGGTTCTAGATAAAGTATTTCATTGTGATCCAGTTCAATGCACCTAGTGCACTAGATTCTTTTACTCGAAAACCTTTCGATGATTTTAGACTCATCATATTCATTTGATCCCACTCAAATGCTAGTAAAAGAATTCTACAACTTTAACAAGATAGAGGTGCCCAACCTTTAACTTAAGTTGTGAACGTTATTCAAGACTAACTAAAGAATTGTGTCTACCTCATACATATCCGGATGTATGAACAATTCTTCATGTCTCATAGTCTTTTGACCTTATGATTATTTACCTTGACAATTATAATAATAAATGCTATAAGTAATTGTAAGAATCA
Organism: Dipteronia sinensis; assembly: GCA_033220585.1. Taxonomy (NCBI): domain Eukaryota; kingdom Viridiplantae; phylum Streptophyta; class Magnoliopsida; order Sapindales; family Sapindaceae; genus Dipteronia; species Dipteronia sinensis. Next base: position 56,656,834 of record CM065637.1, read on the forward strand.
GAATTCACTTTATTAATATGAGAAGATTGTCAATTACAATATTACACTTTTGCCATTGAGCATAATCCTAACAATCTCCCACTTGCTCTATAGCAAGTGTGTCATATCTCTCATTCCCATGTTCTCTAGATATCCATCAAAGCTCTTCTGAGGTAGAGCCTTTGTGAAAGGATCCGCTATATTTTCTGCTGACGCGATTTTGGTGATCGTCACGTCTCCCCTATGAACAATTTCCCTCAAAAGGTGATACTTCCTTTCAATGTGTTTACCTCTCTTATGACTTCTTGGTTCTTTCAAATTAGCCACTACACCACTGTTGTCACAGTGTATAGTGATCTGCTTATTCGCACTAGGAACCACTTCTAAGTCAATCAAGAATTGGCAGAGCCAAACAGCCTCTTTGGCAGCTTCGCATGCAGCAACATACTCAGCTTCCATGGTGGAATCAGCAATACCAGATTGCTTGATACTCCTCCATATGACTGCTCCTCTTCCAATGGTAAACACAGATCCTGATGTAGATTTTCTGGAGTCAGAATCCGACTGGAAATCAGAATCTGTATACCCAACGGGAATTAAATCCCCTCCAGAGTATACAAGCTTATAATCTCTAGTTCTCTTGAGATACTTGAAAATATGCTTGACTGCCGTCCAATGATCAGGACCAGGTTTCGATTGAAACCTGCTAATTATGCCAACAGCAAAACAAATATCTGGTCTAGTACAGAGCATTGCATACATGAGACTTCCAACTGCCAAGGCATATGGAACTCTACTCATGAATTGCTCTTCATGCACATTCTTAGGTGCTTGACCCTTAGAAAGTTTGATTCCATGTCTAAAAAGTAACATACCTTTTTTGGAATCTTGCATGGTGAATCTAGACAAGATTTTATCAATGTATGAAGCTTGGGATAATGCAATCGTTCTATTCTTTCTATCCCTTATTACTTGGATACCAAGAATATAACTTGCTTCTCCTAAGTCCTTCATATCAAATTGTTTTGCTAACATTCTTTCACTGATGTCATTACACCTACATCGTTTCCAATGAGTAGTATATTATCAACATAAAGAATGAGAAAAACCAACTTGTCACCTTTGATCCTCTTGTATACACAAGGTTCGTCAGGGTTTTGAATAAATCCAAAACCTTTTACAGCTTGATCGAACCTTATGTTCCAGGATCTGAATGCTTGCTTTAGTCCATATATGGACTTTTTCAACTTGCATACTCTTTCTTCTTGGCATTTTTCAATGAATCCCTCTGGTTGCATCATGTAGATGCTCTCGTCAAGACTTTCATTAAGGAAAGCTGTCTTGACGTCCATTTGCCAAATCTCTAGGTCTAGAGATGCTGCAATGGATAAGAGTATCCTAATGAATTTAAGCATGGCCACAGGTGCGAAGGTTTCCTCGTAATCGATACCTTCTTTCTATGTATAACCTTTAGCTACTAGTCTAGCTTTAAAGGTTTCCACCTTACCATCCATACCTCTTTTCCTCTTGTATACCCACTTGCACCTAATGGGTTTTATCCCTTTAGGCAAGTCTACAAGGGACCAGACTTTGTTATTGAATATCGATTCAATCTCAGATTGCATTGCCTTTTGCCAATGACGACAATCAACATCCTCCATAGCTTCCTTGTACGTGTAGGGATCATCGTCGTCCGGGAGATTCTCAACAGATTCTCCTAAACCGATATATCTTTCGGGTTGTGTTCTAACCCTCCCACTACGATGAGGAATGGTAGGTTGTTGATCTTGTGTTAGAGTGGAACTTACAATTGGGCTAGGTTGTGAAACCTCTTGTGGAATTGTATCTCCTGACATCTCATTCAAGACAATTCTACTTTTGGGCACAAAATTATTCATATAGTCCTTTTCTAGAAATGAAGCATTTGTTGAAACAAATACTTTTAGATCAGAAGGACTATAGAAATAATATCCTTTAGTTCCTTTTGGATACCCCACAAATATACATGTTTCCGAACGGGACTCCATCTTTTCTATCTTTCCTTTCAACACATGTGCAGGACAACCAAATATCCTCATGTGTTGTAAACTAGGCTTTCGCCCAGTCCACAATTCATGTGGGGTTTTAGGGACAGATTTAGATGGTACATCGTTTAGAATATATATTGCTGTTTGTAGAGCATATCCCCAAAAAGAAATAGGAAGTGTTGAATAACTCAACATTGATCTAACCATCTCTAAAAGAGTCCTATTTTTCTTTTCTGCTACCCCATTTTGTTGAGGTGTACCTGGTGCAGAAAGCTGAGAAACTATCCCATTATCAATAAGATATTGCTGAAACTCTCCAGATAGATATTCTCCACCACGATCAGATCTTAAGATTTTTATATGTTTCTCAAGCTAATTTTCTACTTCAGCTTTGAATGCTTTGAACATATCAAATGCATCCGACATATGTCTCATGAGATACACATAACCAAATCTTGAGTAATCATCTGTAAAGGTGATGAAGTACTCATATCCACCTCTAGCTTGAATGCGCATAAAACCACATACATCAGTGTGTGCTAGTCCTAAACATTCAGTGGCTCTTGCACCTTTGGTATTGAACGGCCTTTTGGTCATTTTACCTTCCAAAAAAGATTCACAAGTTGGTAGATCATCAACCTTTAAGTCACTTAAAGGTCCATCACATACCAATCTTTTAATCCTATTAAGGTTAATGTGACTTAGGCGTAAATGCCAAAGATAGGTTTCATCTTTTGATAATTTTACTCTTTTATGATTAGGTTCCGTTATTTCTGTGTCTAACGAGTGAGAGATATTTCTATGCAAAAAGAATAAACCGTTTTCCAATGTACCTTTGCAAACAACTTTGTCATTCTTACTAATAATAAAAGTTTTATTAAAACTAACCGAACATCCAAACTTATTTAAACAAGAAACTGAAATTAAATTCCTCTTTAATTGAAGTACATAATAAACGTCTATTAAATCTAAATGCCTACTAGAATCTAAAATAACTCTAATATCTCCCACTGCACTTGCAGACACTAACGTTCCGTTGCCCAAGTGCAAATTGACTTCATCTTCATTCAACCTTCTCTTTTCCTGAAACCCCTGCAAGGAATAACAAACATGATTAGTGGCTCCAGAGTCTATGATCCAAGAATCAGTAGAATCTGCCAGAAAACATGTTTCTAGATAATTAACATTACCTTCTTCTTTCTTTTTCTGGGACTTTGGGCAATCTCTTTTCCAATTGTTGACGGAAATTTTGCTCGGGATGAGACCATTACCACGTAAGTGGTGGCCAAAATTCTATGTATATGTAACAGTGATTTATAAAGTGACAAGTAAGTAGGAATGTTTTTATTTAACATGCATGGTATACAAATACAAAGATTCTTCTCTCTTTTCTCTCAAATCTCTCTGGGAAATGGTCGATTGTTAGTCGTATGCCTGTCAAATAGTAGTCTCCTATTTTCATTTTTTTTCTTTTCTATTTATACATGGTTTGTAGGTCAACAGACTGATTCTCCCTTGATTGTCTCAGTGATTGTCTCAGTCTCTTCCTTATCGGGCGGGATTTCTTGCGTTAATATCATTGACTTTTGGATTGACGCCCGAATTGAGAGTATCGTGGTGGAGATCAGTTTGTTTCCTTTTTGGATTTTATTACTTATTCTGCATGTAGATAACGTTTCCAGATATGATCCTTATAGAGATCGTGGGATGTGACAATATGGTGTGGTGTATCAACCAGGGCCTTTCAGTATGATCCTTATAGAGGTCGTGGGATATGACGATATGGTGTGGTGTATCAATCACGGAGGTTGATTAGTATTTCGACCTTGATGTCTGAGAAGTTTCATCCAGCTTGGAGCCAGATCTGGCTTCCCTTGACTTTTTCGAAGCTAGGTGTGGCCTCGTCTGACCTCGCGGCCTTCTAGGGACATTCTTCTGTGTCAATCAAGGTACAGACGAGTTTCTTGAGCATTTGCGAGATGACATTGACTTCGGGGAGCTTCTAGTTTTGGTGATGTAGGCTCAATCTGATCGTTCTGGGCTCTATCCCGGATGTTTCCGGAGCCCTCCCTTGTTCCTGGGGTGGTATCACAGTTCGGCCCTGGATAGAGAGGTCTCCTGGTGGAAGCTCTCAGGTCCGGGCTCAATCCCGGGTGTTTCTGGAGCCCGCCCTTATGCCTGGGGTGGTATTGTAGCTTGGCTTTGGATATTGAGATCTCCTGATGAAACTCATGGGTATGGAACCAGGTCTAGGAGGTGGAAAATTTTCCTTTGGTCCTTAGCCAATTTTGGCTATTAACAGAAGTCCCCTCTTACTTGAACACCAGACGTCGAGCTCGGGGTTGAGGTCAGATTTCACTTTATTTGGGAAATCTTCCTCTTTTTACCGTTACCGAAATTTTGGGAAATTTCTTCATTTGAGTGACATGTTGTGAACCGACTATTTTATCTTCGAATTAATCTGATCACGTTACGGCAGTCCCCGAGATTTTTTTTACCGTTACCAGGATCTTGGGGAGATCTTCCTCTTAACTGCGTAAATGATGTGGCATGAGATGATTAGCCCGCTTTCGAGTTTAATCCGGTTACGTTACTGAGTCGAATTTTTTTTTTTTTTTACCGTTACCAGACGAGTATCTTGGTAACTTGTGTTGTTGCCCTCCTGCCTATATATATGTTTGTTTTCCTCCTCATCTTCCTCACATCTTCTCGAGCTAAAAGAACTTTTTGTTGAGAAATATTTCCACAGCTTTTCCTCCAAGCTTGCTGCTTTCTTCATTTTTCATCTTCTATTCTTTCTTCTTTCTTCATCTTCTATCATGTCAAAAAACAGTCGTGATTCAAGTGATTCCATATTCGACGGCGAGGAGGTCGTCAATCTTAGTCTGGGAAAGCGGGCTAGGAGGAGTTCTGAAGGCATTGATTCCCCGCCCACCTCACAACGTCGGCGGTCCAGTAGGAATGTATCTATTAGGACTGGGTTCTCTAACCATCCCGACCACCCTTTAGATATCGTCGATGATGATTCCAACAAAGAAATGGCTGGTGGCTCCGCGGGGGAGCTTCGGATCTCGGCTACTGGTCCTCTTGGGGAGAGGCTGCCTCCTTAGAATTTTCAGGTTATCCCTGATTCCACCGTTGACCCGGTGTCGATTGACCGCTTGAGGTCAAAGTTTGGCATCCAGCTGGCTCCCCTCCAGTTGACGCCTGGCTTTTGGAGGCATCTGATTGGTTTCCATGTCTTATGGAGGGAACAATGCCAGATGAGTAAAGTGACGAGGGAGCCAGGTGCGGAGGAGCTGGCTTATCTTTTCCAGATTGGGAGCTTGTCTGGGGCTCCTCGGGGTCAGTTCTACCCCAAGGCCAAGAATAAGCTCAATTTCATCGTTCCTGGTGCCTCGAAGAAGGATCCCGCGTGGAAAGAAAAATGGATCCTGGCGGGGGATGACCGGGGGAGCTCGATTTTCATCGGAGGGCATGAATTCGAGGTTTCTACGGCTTTCAGTGACAAGCCCTCCTGGGACCGGGACTCTCTGCCTGCCGAGTCCGAAGCCGTCTTAAAGGCTATTCTAGCCCGGAATTACCTGAATCCGAAGTTGCCTACCGCTGAAGCTTTTGACCCTCGTAGGGTGAAAATATTTGCGAATTTCAGACACTATTCCTCGAAAGTATCCTTGTGTCGCTTAGTCTTATTACTTAGCTTGGTTCTAACATTTTCTTCTTTAATATTCTTATTCACAGTTTTTGTCGTGGAGCCAGCCACCCGGCACATCTCACGCTCTCCTCAAGGTGGAGCTTCTCTTCCCTCCTCTGGGGTCGAACCTGCCCTGGCTTCTTCTGTCTCTCCGGCTGGGTCCAAGATGGCCACTCTGGCCTCGCGGGCTTTCTGGGCTTTGGGCAAAGCTTCCCAGGTGGTTGGCCCGGCTGTTTCTGCCCCCTCGACCGTGGCCGCTAAAGTCACTATCCCTTCGACTCAAACACCTGATTCAGTTGCGCTTCCAACAACTAAAGCCTCGACGGTTTCTGGGAAAGATGTTGCTTCTGGGAAAGGTGTCGCGAAGGCTCCTTCCAGCCGCTCCCGGCCTCAGTAGAGCTCGATAGGGCGGAGTGAGGTCCTGGAGCAGTTCATAGCGTCCTGTCCGGGTGGCGGGACCTCCAAGATGGCTTCTATGCCTGTGGATGTCCTTATAACCAAGGGGTCTGCTATCTTAGCTGAGGTAATTGTATTTCCTTCACGCTATTTTTGTTAATTCGTTCAGTTTCTAACTCGGGTTTTGTATTTGTAGGCATTTAAGGTTAATGTCGTGATGGGCCAGCAGGTGGCCCTCCTCCGTGATCGGGCTACAAAAGCCGAGGCTGAAGCCGAGAAGGCCGGGGAACTACTCAAGCAGGCTCGGTCTTTAGTGGAAGAGGTGACTTCCAGCCAGGGCAAAATTGAGCTCGAGATGGCTGAGCTTCGCTGTGATCATGAGAAGATGAAGCAATCTTTCGATCAGGAGCGTCTTCAATCTCTCCGGCGGGCTAGGCAGTAGGATTCCTGGAGATCTGAGGCTAAGAAACTGGACCTCTAGAACCTGTCTCTGATTACTCAGGTGGCCAAGCTGCAAGCTGATGCGGAGACCTCCTTCAGCGACGGGTATTTTTATGCTTCCTTTCAGGCGGAGGAAGCTCTTCCTCCTCCCTTTGATTTATCAGCTATTGCGGGCTGGGACAGGCAGAAAATAATGCTCAAAGCTGCCGAGTTATCTCGCTTTGAGGGCGATAAGGTGGTCCTTTCTAGCTCAGCAGGAACTGGGAAGCAGCCCTCTCAGTCAGATCCCTCCTTCCATCTTCCTCCCTTTATCACCTCGGGTCCTGGGGAGTCTTCCAGCAAAGTGATGTCTTCTCGATTCGAGGAGGACCAATCGGGAGTGGGTGAAGAGGTTAGCAGCCTATCTGAGGATCTCCCTTTAACAGAGATGGAGGTCGACAGGAGCCAAATGGGGTCATTGGCTGCCCTTCTTGACGCTGCTGTCCCTCCTGAGGTTATGGAGGTAACTAATGAAGTATTGGAGGAAGATCCAGCTAATCATCCGATGGAGCCTCTAGATGGAAGAGCGGTTGGCGAGGATAACCCAGATGGACAGCTACCTGTAGAGGGGGTTGATGCCGCGGATCAGCAGGAAGAAAGAGGGCCAGCGGAGGGGAGCCATGAGAGCCCCAAAGCTTGAAGCGGATGACTTGTTTTTGATTGCCCGGAAAAGGGGGTGGGCACCCTGTTTTGTCATTTTGCCATTATCAATTTTTCATTTTTCTTCTTCTTTTTGTAGCCCGAGTTCGGGGGTTGGGCTCCCCATTTGGATGTAGCCTTATCGAGGGATAGGCTCCCCTTGCCCTTAATGATAAATCGAAGTGCCTTTTTGAGAACTTTATTCTGTTTCTGGTCTTGAATGGTATCCAGAGTAGCATCTGTAGCAGCAATTAAGATTCGTGTAGGGAATTATGGTGATTTTGACCCTGCACACGAAAGCAAACATTATATATATATATATATCTGTTTATATATATACATATATATATATATATATATATATATTTATGGGATGATAACCCAACCAAGACATTAGGAGGGCTATTTAGCTATTTCCTAGTCTTTGAGATCTGGAGGGCAACTATGCTCTTACACTCAGATCCTTCTTAGGGGTGGTAGCCCGACCAAGGCATCAGAAGGGCTATCGAGCTATTTCCTGGTCTCGAGATCTGGAGGGAAACTATGCTCTTACACTCAGATCCTTCTTGGGGGTGGTAGCCCGACCAAGGCATCAGGAAGGCTATCGAGCTATTTCCTGGTCTCGAGATCTGGAGGGCAACTATGCTCTTACACTCAGATCCTTCTTGGGGTGGGACCAAGGCATCAGAAGGGCTATCGAGCTATTTCCTGGTCTCGAGATCTGGAGGGCAACTATGCTCTTATACTCAGATCCTTCTTAGGGGTGGTTGCTCGACCAAGGCATTAGGAGGGCTATCGAGCTATTGCCTGGTCTCGAGATCTGGAGGGCAACTATGCTCTTACACTCAGATCCTTCTTGGGGGTGGTAGCCCGATCGATGCATCATGAGGGCTATCAAGCTATTTCCTGGTCTCGAGATCTGGAGGGCAACTATGCTCTTATACTCAGATCCTTCTTGGGGGTGGTTGCTCGACCAAGGCATCAAGAGGGCTATCGAGCTATTTCCTGGTCTCGAGATCTGGAGGGCAACTATGCTCTTATACTCAGATCCTTCTTGGGGGTGGTAGCCCGACCAAGGCATCAGGAGGGCTATAGAGCTTTTTCCTGGTCTCGAGATCTGGAAGGCAACTATGCTCTTATACTCAGATCCTTCTTGGGGGTGGTAGCCCGACCAAGGCATCAGGAGGGCTATCGAGCTATCTCCTGGTTTCGAGAGGTTTATGTCGAATTCCCATACAAGGGTGTAGTTACTAACGTTGAACATAGTTGGAGACAAAGATTGAAGAGAAAAGGAAAATGACTTTATTGATGATTGAGATGTAGTACATCTTTATTAGGACCTGTAATGAAAACTAAGTGGGGGTAGTCTGCTTGAGAACTCCTTTCAAGGGTAGAATTTCTTCAAATGATCTGCATTCCAAGTGTGGTTGATGGATCGTCCGTCCTTGTTTTCGAGTTTATAAGCTCCATTGCAAACAACTAGCTTCATCAAATAGGGCCCTTCCCAATTTGGACTTAAGACTTCATCCGACCTTTTCCGGGTGTTCAGAGTCACTTTCCTAAGTACCAGATCCCCTTCCTTGAATTTTTGGGTTCTAACCTTTTGGTTGAAGTATCTAGCGATCTTGCTCTGGTAGATCGCTACTTTCTCTGCTACCCGGTCTTGCTTTTCTTCTAAGAGGTCTAGACTAGCCCGGAGCTTGACTTCGTTACTTTCGGGCTCAAAGTGCTGTACCCTGAACGAGGTCAATTTATGCTCGATGGGGAGGACTGCTTCAACCCCGAAGGCCAGGGAGTAAGGTGTTCCTCCAGTAGCTGTTCTTTTTGTAGTCCGGTATGCCCAAAGGACTCATGGTAGCTCTTCGGCCAATTTACCTTTCCTCTACTGAAGCTTCTTTTTCAGAAGTTTCTTGATTGTCTTGTTGGTGGATTCTACCAGCCCGTTAGTCTGGGGATGAGCCACTGAAGCGAGCCTGAGGTCGATCCCCAATCCCTTGCAGAAGTCTTTGAATCGAGCGTTGTCGAATTGCTTTCCTAGGTCGGCTACAATGATGAGAGGGGTCTCGAACCTGCATACCACGTTAGTCTTGATGAACTTGGTTGTATTCTTTTCTGATATTCGAGCAAGAGGTCCTGCCTCGACCCATCTTGTGAAGTAGTCGATAGCCACGATAGCATGTTTCATCTGTCCAGGAGCGGTAGGAAGTGGCCCAATTAGGTCGATTCCCCACATGGCAAAGGGGTAAGGTGAGTAGAGGGATGACAGTCGCTCGGGTGGCTGGTGGCTCAAGTTTGAGGTTCGTTGACAAGGTTCGCAGGATTGCACAAAACTCTTTGCATCTTGATGGATGGTCGGCCAGTAGTACCCCATACGAAGCACCTGATAGGCTAGAGCTTCCCCACCTATGTGGTTCCCACAGTCCCAGAGTGGACCTCTCTCAATGCCCACTTAGCATCATCGGGATGCAAGCACCTAAGTAAGGGGAGGGATCTGCCCCTCCTGTAGAGGTATTTGTCCACCATACAGTATCGAACTGAGAGTATCTTAACTCTTTGGTCTTGGTCGGGCTCTTCAGGAAGCTCTCCTTCAAGGAGATAGGTGACAATTGGGTCCATCCAGCAAGGTAGGCGATCCAGGGAATAAATTTCTCCATTTGTGGCTATGCTTGGCTGGGTGATTACTTGGAGGGGAATTCCCCTTGGTAGGGATTGGCCTCCGTTCGCCGCTATTTTAGCCAGAACATCTGCGCGATGGTTTTGGTGTCGAGGCACCTGATCGATCTTGAGTCCCTTAAATTTGCTTTTCAGCAGCCGAGCTAGATTTAAGTAGGCAACCATATTATCTCCCTTTGCCTGGTAGACCCCAGTCACCTGGTTTACAACAAGCAACGAATCGCTCTTGATCTGCAGGTAGTCGGCCTTTAGTTCGATGGCTACCTTCATCCCGGCTAGGAGGGCTTCATATTCTGCTTCATTGTTGGTAGCTTTAAATTCGAATCTGCAACAATGACAAAATTCAGTTCCCTCCGGATCTATCAAAACTATGCCAGCTCCTCCCCCAGCTCGTCTGGATGCTCCATCTGAAAAGAGGATCCATGGCTTACAGCCCTCCGGCCAATTTTTGACCTCGGATATCTTCTCAGGGACCTCGCTTGATACTGAGGGATCAACTGGATCTGGGATCGCTGAGAATTCTACCACGAAGTCGGCTAACGCCTGTGCCTTAATCGTAGTCCGGGGCTTATACTTTAAGTCGAACTGAGTGAGCTCTAGTGCCCATAAAACTAGCCTTCCTGACACATCTAGTCTTTACAAGAACTGACGGAGGGGTTGGTCTGTCACCACTGCTATTGTGTGAGCTTGAAAATAGGGACGGAGTTTCCTCGCTGAGATCACCAGAGCATAAGCGAGCTTCTCCAGGAGAACGTAGTTCCTTTCTGATTTGGTCAAGGCATGACTCACATAGTATATGGGTCTTTGAAAACCGTCGCTACAATCCTTAGCCAAAGCCCCGCTTACTGCAGTTTCTGATACGGCTAGGTAAATCTGCAATTCATCTCCGAGAACCGGCTTGACTAACAAAAGGGGGCTTGTTAGGTACTCCTTTAAAGCTTGAAACGCCTGCTCGCTTTCCTGGCTCCATTTCATGTTCTTTCCTTGTTTGATGGCCTTGAAGAAAGGGCGACATTTATCGGTTGAGCGAGAGATAAACCTGTTGAGTGTTGCCACCCGTCCAGTCAGAATCTGTACTTGCTTGAGCGAGGTCGGGGATTTCAGGTCCAAGATAGCTTTGTTTTTTCTGGGTTGGCTTCTATACCTCTCTCATAAACCATGAAGCCCATAAACTTTCCTACCGTTACCCCAAAAGCACATTTGGAGGGGTTCAAACGCATCTGGTTTTCCCTTAGTATGAGGAAGGTTTTGCGAAGGTCTTCCTGATGTCCCTTTGTGGTTGGGGATTTCGTGATCATGTCGTCGATATACACTTCCATCGTTCTTCCTATCTCGGGCTTGAACAGTTTGTTAACCAGCCGCTGGTATGTGACTCCTGCATTCTTCAAACCAAACGGCATCTCCTTGTAGCAGTATAAGCCCTGCCCAGTAATGAAACTGGTTTTATCTTGGTCAGCCGGGTGCTTTTGAATTTGGTTGTATCCTGAGAATGCGTCCATAAAACTCAAAAGTTTATTTCCCGATGTGGAGTCAACTAGCTGGTCGATCTTTAGCAAAGGAAAACTGTCTTTCGGACAAGCCCGGTTGAGGTCGGTGTAGTCGACACACATACGCCATTTTCCATTCGCCTTCATGACAATGACCACGTTGGCGATCCATTCGGGGTAACGTACCTCTCTGACGAACCCCGCTTTGATCAATTTATCAACCTCTTCTTGCATCGCCGCATTCCTATCAGTGTTGAAATGACGCCTCTTCTGCTTGACGGGCTTGACTGTTGGATCTACTGCTAGCCGGTAGTGGCCAATGATGCCGGGATTCCAGACATTTCATTATGGTTCCAGGTGAAGATGTCGCTGAATTCCCTGAGAAGATCAATCAGTCCTCTTTTTACTTCTGGATTAAGGGTGCCTCCGACCTTGACGACCTTGGAATGATCGTCATTCCTGATGGATATCTCTTCTGGTTTGTCCACGGGCTGCCCGCTGGCCCATTCCTTACTTCGTTCTTCCTCGTAGGGCATGATAGGTTCATCCTCCGGATGCCCAGGGTGTTCTGCGGGCTCCTTCTCCTCCTAGATTATCCGGGATGTATCCATGTCTTCCTGGATTACTATCACCTGTACACACTGCTTCGCTAAGGCTGTAGGATTGGCAGATACTGCGTAACATTTCCTGGCTGCTTGCTGGTCTCCGCGTACCTCTCCTACCTTGGTTCCAACCGGGAATTTCAAGACGTTGTGGTATATGGACAAGACTCCCTTCAAGGAGGACATGAAAGGTCTCCCTAAGATGGCGTTGTAGACTGAAAGGGTGTCCACCACAACAAAGTCGGTCATTACATTTTGTTGGAGCGGGGTGACCCCGATGATTATTGGGAGGATCATTGACCCCACTAGTATGATCGAGTCCCCAGTGAAACCGTAAAGTGGAGTGGTACAGCTGTTGTAGCAATGTTGCTTTAGGTTCAGTTTTTCCAGGGTATCCTTAAAGAGGATATCTACACTGCTTCCAGTATCCACGAGCACGAGATGGACTAGACAGTTGGCGATCTGTATCGTGATGACCATATGATCATCATGAGGTTTCCAATGTCCCTTTTCACCACAAAGGAAGCATTTCCCTTTGATCTTGGTTACTTTCTTGGTTTCCTTCTTGGTAGGCCCAAGTTGCTTTTTCTTCTGTTGTTTCTTGACCTTCTTACGGGTCTTAACAGTAGCAACTTTACCAACCAAATGCATCTCTTGACCTTTGTTTTTCACAAGGATCTTTTCAGCGCTTTGAACATCTTGCTTCAGGCCCTGCAAGGTGTATTCCTTTTTGTTCAAGGTGTAGTCCAACTTGAACTGATCAAAGGAATCTGATAGTGAGTTAACTACCATATCAATTTTGGTCTCACCATCAATCTCAGCACCATTTAGTTCAGCAATATTGAGATGTGCTATGACTTTCATCATGTGATCTTTCACAGAGTTTCCAGGTTTCATCCTAAGATTCATAAAAGCAGTCACTGCCTCTCTCTTAGTCGTCCTAGACCTCATAGCAAACATTTCCTCTAGAGACATCATTATATCAGCAGCGGACTCCATTCCTTCATGTTGCTGTTTCAACACGTCGGAGATAGTGGCCATAATGTAACATTTTGCCATATCATCAGAAGTCTTCCACTGCTCATACTCATCTCTTTGCATCACATTAGATTCTTTATTAGGAAGGGGTGGTTTAGGAGTGGTCAGAACAAACTTATGTTTTTCACTTCGCAGCAACAACCCAATTTTCCTTTTCCATGTTACGTAGTTATCTCCAGTTAAGGTGTTATCTTTCAGGATGTTCATAAGTGATGGGGGTCATGATTTCTGATTAAAACAAAAACATATATAAGTAAATAATCATGATAATAGTACTTTTAAAAATGTATCTTGAATTAAAATAAATAATTCAATCATAAAAATTCAAAGGTGATCCAACACCCATAAATACTACGCCTCATTTGGGAGTTCGCACTATTTACTAGTTAGACTAGGTCCCACCTAATTGTTAACATAACAACCAGCGTTTTTAATTTTAGCCTTGTAATTTTTATTAACAAGAACTCTTGGGAGGATATTAATAAAACTACATTGAGTGTGTTACCAAGATATTGACCCTCAATTTTCTCTCACGAAAATCCCTCATTGGGGAGTAGATTTCGTTTAAGTCAATTGTCTAGTCTATCCTTGTAAGAAAGTATATTGTTAAATTCCATTTATGGACGCCCCTTGGGGGGATTACCAAAAATAATAAAACTCAACTCATCTTGGAGGCCATAGGCGTTCTTGCACACCTTCTCCCACTCAATTATTTAAGGCGTGTGATTAAATCCCAAAGAATGATTTTTACCAAGGTATCTAGATGCCAATTAGATACCTAAATCATTCAATGCATGTTCATACCAAAAGAGATATATGAGTGGCACTCCTATTCTAAAATGTCATGTTATCATACAACAACAAATATTGTAATATTTAAGCAAAAATTAAATAGCAACAATTTTGGCCCATCCTAGAAAAGCAAGTAAATTACAATTGTTAGGAATACAAGATCTTCAGGTGGCCATCAACCATACGCTCATCCCTCGGCCTCCTCCCATGGACGTGCACAGCCCACAACCTCACAAACGGGCTGCCTTGCGCAGCCCATAAGGCCACACAAGGCTGCCGTGCGCAGCCCATAAGGCCACACAAGGCTGCCGTGCGCAGCCCACCAAGGATTGGGCTTGCCATGCGCAGCCCAATCCAGTCCTAGGGTGCTCACGGTGCTCGTTCTCGGTTCCCGTTGCTTCGTTTTTCTTCGTGTCTTCGAATTTTCAATACCCGAATACATTACATCATATTACGAATAAATTACTGCAGCAAATTTTTTTTATTTTATTTTACTGCAATAAGATTTACAAAAAAAATACTGCACCTGATTACAAAAAAAAATACTGCACTTATTTTACATACAAAAAAAAATAAAACCCTAGCAACTACCAAGAAGGAATTATGGCGATAATAGACCACCCTTCTTGTTACAAATCCGAAAAAAAAATTACATTGAAATTCTAGGACCAAAATCGAGCAATAACAATTCACTTTATAAAACATATATAAATCCATACATTCAACATGTAATTATATATGCGAATACCTAGAGTGTCATCTCTTTCTAAAACATGTATAATCACAATAAAAAAGAAATAGATTCACGTATATATACGTTAATTAATTAAAAGGTACAACCAAGGCTTTGATACCAATTGTAGGGAAAAATCGATATAAAACGCAGCGGAAGAAACGAAAAATAGATTTCGTATGGTTTTAAAATTTTTCTCAAAGTTGAACCTTAACCTTTTAATTAATTAAACTCAAATATATACGGTTAGAGTTAAATACCTCTTGACGCGTGATCCGATTGACTTACGTCGATTGGTAATCCTCAAAATCTTTTCCGATGCCAGTGAACAGTACCCGCATGAACAGTGATTGTGAACAGTACCTACGTGAACAGTACCCACGTGAACAGTGATCATGAACAGTACCGCGAGATCTTCCAATCCGAACACGTACGTGAATCACCTAGGAGCGTGGTCTCCCTTTTTCTTTGAATTGCAAACCTGAGAATGGATGAACAAAGTTTTCTTTTTCTTTTGTTAGTCACAAAACAATCAAAAGAAGACAAAAATTATTCCGGTCACTTTTGAGTTCTCAATCTAATGATCGAAACTCGCGTGAACCTAATTCGATGTTGTACACACAAGCTTATTGATGAACAAGCAATCAGTGTACTATCAAAGAATAATCTCCTCTCTTTTATGTTTAGTAGAATAAAAATTATCCTTTTTTATGAATTGAGAACAAGAAGAAAAATTGAATCATTCAATCAACTATCTTGTGGTGGCCGAATTCTATATGTGGTATTATATAGGTGGCCGAAATTTTGCTTCCTCTTCTATTTAGGATTGCCAAAATCTTCCTCTAAATGGACTAGGGTTGCCGCAAATCACATACCAAAAAGAGTTTGTGTTGCACCCTAATTTCCATCAACCTTTAGACTTCAAAACCTAATCCAACTCATAGATATTTTTGTTCTTTTATTGACTTCTTATTTGATTAAATAAATAAAATTAATTATTTATTTTCTTATCAAACAAGTCTTTTACTTTTAATATACTACTACCAATAGTATAACTTTAGGAAATATATTTCCTGATCAGAAAAAGATTTGTTTCTTAATTAAACAATTAATTAATAAATTAACTAATTCTTATTTAATTAAAACAATGAAACAAAATAATATATTAGGTTAATATATACACCTTGCCGCCCCACTTATATAAATGGGCCATATATTATTTTCTTATTTCATTTAATCCATTGGACTTTAAATAAAAGCCCACATGTGAACCAGACCCATTCTTACTAAAAGAAACAAGCCCACATGTCTCCTTTTAATATATTAATATAATAGTGCAGCCCATTAATTAAATAATAGACATATTATATTCTTGATATATTAAAAACAATTCTAGATGGACTCTTAAATCGGCCCGGTAGAATATATCAAGTGATCCATGCAAATACGTGTGGATTGGGGATCTTGGCGGGCTATCTAAATTTAAGCTTCAATAGACACAACCTAATCACAATCAACAAATGATTCACTTAGGTCCAATCTATTAATTTTAACTCATTCCACTAAAGAGCTAAAATTGAACTCTTAAATAAAGATAGAATAAGGAGATATTTCTCATTCATACCCTAGACAATGTTATAGGAGATGGTGTATCCTCGTGAATAATATCAGTAATCGCCAAGAGCTCATAGACCGCCTATAGCTCTCCAAGTTACCATATTTCCTCATATGACCACATTTCGAACTTGGATACTTTGACTTGTCCAGAAGCCATGTTTTCAATAATCATCATTGAAAACTCAACGTTGAGATTTAATATCCAATACCTCAAAACATCCATATGATGATATTATACTCTCATTTAATAAATGGAGCCACGATGTCTATATCTATAAATGAAGTCCTCTATCGATTAACAAATGTGTACCACCAAACTATCGAGGATAGACTATGCTATATAATCGTACTCATTGATAGCTCTAATGATAACACTTGCAACCATAAGTCCATCATTTATCTCAGGATTAAGATAGACTCTCTGATTGTCCTCTTTAATGAAAAGACTTATATCTATTGACGGTTCTAGATAAAGTATTTCATTGTGATCCAGTTCAATGCACCTAGTGCACTAGATTCTTTTACTCGAAAACCTTTCGATGATTTTAGACTCATCATATTCATTTGATCCCACTCAAATGCTAGTAAAAGAATTCTACAACTTTAACAAGATAGAGGTGCCCAACCTTTAACTTAAATTGTGAACGTTATTCAAGACTAACTAAAGAATTGTGTCTACCTCATACATATCCGGATGTATGAACAATTCTTCATGTCTCATAGTCTTTTGACCTTATGATTATTTACCTTGACAATTATAATAATAAATGCTATAAGTAATTGTAAGAATCATAATTCACTTTATTAATATGAGAAGATTGTCAATTATAATATTACACTCTTGCCATTGAGCATAATCCTAACATGAGTTTAATTAATTAAAGGGTTAAGGTTCAAATCTTTAGAAAAAATTTAAACTATACGAAAATTATTTTTTCGCCTTCCGCTGCGGTTTTAAGCAATTTTTCCCTACAATTTCTTCCTTGGTTGAGCTTGCATGAATTGCTTCTTGGCTTGGTGGTATTTGGGTTAAGTAAAACTTGCTTGATGAACCTTTGTTGGTTGAACTTGAGCTTGTTTCCCTTGTGCTACCTTGACTTGGGAATACTTAGAGCACTATCCTAGTTCAATCTTCTTCCTAGGATGTTGTGGAGGTGGAAGCTTTTTGATGTCCAAGCTCTTAACAAACACGGTCTTGCTTGAGGATGAGGTCTCCTTGTCATCTCCATAGCCAAGACCTTTCTTATCACTTGGCCTCTTGCCAACTCCCAACATGTGGTCAAGTTTCTTCGTACTTGAAGTCATCTTAGCAATGATCTCTCTTGTTTCTTCAAGCTCCTTTTCCATCAATGCCTCATTCCTTTTTGTTGTCTTCACTTCCCTATTTAGGTGAGTAACTTTGGTAGATAGCTTAAGATTCTCTCCCTTTAGCTTTAGAATCTCTTTCTTCATTTTCAATCTTGAACTTTAAAAATGCTCAATGAACCTTTCAAGGTCCATTCCTCCTACATCCATATTTATTGAGTGGGATGAAGAGTCACCATCACTTGAGTCATCTTCACTTTGTTTCTCTTTCTTTTCATCATCTGTTGCTACCTTACTCTTGAGAGAAGATACAAAGGCAATAAAATTTGCCACATGGTCTTCATCATCCGAGGATTCTCCTTCCTCTTCTAGGTCATCACTATCACTCCACGTGGCAGCCATTGCCTTTCCTTTCTACTTGTTCTTCAAATTGCCACAATTCGATGAGATGTGTCCAAAACCTCCACATTCAAAACATTGTATCCCTTTTCCTTATGGGCTTGTCTTAACTTGATTCAACCTTCTTGAAAGGAGTCTTCTTCTTCATTTCCTTTCCTTTGGATCCAAAGCCCTTCTTTTCAAATTTGATGAATTTCTTGAACCTTTAACCCTGAGGGCCATCTCTTCATCCGAGTCTTCCTCCTCCTTCTCAACCTTAGAGGTTTTCAAAGCAATACTTTTTTGCTTCTTTGGAGGTGTATGTGTAGGAGTCCACCTAGACTCATATCCTAAACGACTTCCAATCACTTTACTTGGCATCATGTTCTTATAGTCACTATTCTCCTCAAGTGCCGTCACTTTTGACTCAAATCATGCCGGAAGCGACCTCATAATGTTTTGCTTGATTCTCCTATCTGAATAAGGGTCACCAAGTTGATGACTTTGATTGACTATGTCCATCAACTTTACTTGAAAGTCGTTGAAGCATTCATTCTCCTCCATTCTAATTTGCACGAATTGTGTTTGAAGGACTTGAAGCTTGGAGTCTTTGACCACCTCGGTTCATTCATTGGCCGTCTCTAGAATCTCCCATGACTCTTTTGCAATTCTAGTTGTTTGGATCATTTTGTACTGATTGTCATCCATTGCACAAAGAATGGCATGCATGGCCTTATTGTTCCACTTGGAAGCTTTAAACTCTTGAGATGATCATTCCGACTTCTGCTTGGGAACTACACTATTGTCTTCAAGAGTTGTTTCCAGAGGAGTGTAGCCATCCTCTATTGCCATCCATGCTCGGTCATCTATTTAGCAAATGTACAATTCCATCTTGCCTTTCCAAGAGGCATAGTTTACCCCAATAAGCAACGGGGGTCTTGTGCTTGAGGCTCCCTCATGTCCACCTCTGTTTCCACTCATAGTGTTTGGGAATTATGAATGAGATGCAACAAACAAAATACAAAAAACAAAATGCAGGATGTAAGACACACAAAGAGCAAGGATCACCTAAGTATATCTAGGAACCAGCTCTGATATCAATTGACAATAATACTAAGGAGTGTGTCTACTAACCTAGAGGGGGGGGGGGGGGGGGGGGGGGGGTGAATAGGTTTTAGTTGATATATTACCACATTTTCGTGAGAAACCTCCAACTAGGCAAAACTCATGGGCTATCCTTCTAGCCACACATGGTCCTCAAATCCACTATTTTAATGAAAGTTTACAACCTAGGTTGACCTCTCGTCACACCATTCTTGGTTACTAACCCTTTCACTCCACCCAACGGGCCTTTAATAGTGATCCTAGACTAACAAACTTGTACACTAATCCACTTAGTCACAAAGCTTAACAATCCATGAAAAGATAAAGTAACCTATGTGAATATGTAAAAATATTCTATCGTGCAATTAATGCTAGGCTACACTAAATGCTTATCTAAGGATTTAACGATGTCAATAAGTGCAAATCCTAGATATCAATATCTAAATGCAAATGCATGAAGATTTAGCTAATAGGTAAAATAGTCCTAAAAGATAGCTATCAATGAACATATGTTCTCAACCAACAAACAATAACTCAAGCATGCTATAAATACCATTAAGCACAAGGCCATGCATTAAATCAACGTATAAAGCTAAACCTAGGCACATAAGAACACAAAGAGATGCAGTGGAGATTTAGGGCATGTTCATATCACCTAGTCAACAAAAGCAAGAAGAATCCATGGTGAGATGATGCTTGTGAGATGCTAGATGCTCATGGATTGATGTTTGGTTGAGTAAATGTGGGTTCTTGGGAGTTTCTCTCTCTTAAGGAAGCTTGGTCTCTTAAAAATGACTTTTTGTACTCACAAAAATGAGCAAGGAAGAAGAGAGAACATATATAATAGGGCTAATAAAAAATGCGTCGTTTTGGCAAAAATAAGACCAGAAGATTTGCACTGTGTGCGGGTGCCATTGCGTTGGTCGACATGCGCACCACCCGCGCACACCTACTGCACAAGTTGCGCAAGTGTCGTTGCACTGGTCGACAGGCGCACCACCAACGCACACTTACTGCCCAAGATGCGCTGGTGGACATGCGCATGACCAGTGCTGTGCGCGGGTTATGCGCGGGTAAAGGGACTCGAGCACTGACTTAACAAGACCCAAAAACACAAAAGGGCAAGTGTGAAGTGGGAAAAAAAGCACACAAATGCAATGAGCAAAATAGCAATAAGAACAAAGTATGCAAGAGAGTGTGTGTATGCAACTGAATCTCTTCAAGAAAGTAAGCACAAGTGATATACCTTTGATGAGCTCTTTAGCTTGGTCACAAAAAAAGATGGCCTAATCTACCCTTACACATTTAAACCCCAATGTGTTTTGTCGACGAAATAAGCCAATAAAAAATGAGGAACTTACAACCGGAACTACATGGGTGTATATAAACACCGTTAGAGCACCTTCATGTTATAGATATATGATGGGATGGCAGAAACTTGGATGAGGCAGTCTAATTCTCATACTTGAACACCAGTTAGCCAAATACTCGGTTGAGATAAGTTAAGTTAAAAAGATACAGATCATCCCCATTGCAACGAATCTTGAGCAACAGACTACCGGAAGACGTCCCAGTTACTTAGTTGACAGATAAAAGACAAACGTCTATAAATTAGATACCATGCAAATGGTTCATGAAAAGAACACTACTTGAAAAAATATACAAAAGCAACTGCGAATAGCCCAAGCAAACAAGGTCAGAAAACTTTTCTTGCAGCAAACCAAAAAAGGCCAGTTAGTAATAAAACTAGCCAAACCAAGTTCGGTCAATTAATAAGATAACTGATCGAGTTAGTAGTGATCAATTAATAAGACAACTGAACAATTCAAAGAAGGTCAGTTAATAACGAAACTGGTTTGACCAAGTTCGGTCAGGTGACAAGATAGCTGACCGGGTAATGGCACTCAGTTAATAAGTTAACTGATCAAATCAAAACTAATGAATAGAAAAGATTATCAACTAAAGTATATAAATCCACATGAGTAAATAAAGATCTATATTATCAAAAACGAAATAGTCTTTCATACAATGATATAGAAAATTTACAAGATGTGTGACGATAATGAAGGAATGATAAAAGTAATGCTGCCAATAGTCAAAGCGGCCAAATCAGGCTCCTGATGTGCTCGAGGGACCCCTGGTCCAGAATTCCCAGGGGGGTTGCTTTCATCCTCATAGCCATTGGTCAAGTCCCCAAAATTCGACCAGCAAATGTAATCCTTTAGATAATCAATCATAATGGATGAGTAGTCGGTGTCAGGCAAGGGTCCAACATCAATTCCTTTGGCCGACGAACCACTCTCTCCGCTGGAGTGGAAAGTCACCATAGAAGATTTGGAGGGGAGTTCTAGATGTATGATGTGAGGGCCCTTCTCGATCGACCTACAGTAGGCCCTCTATATTATCCTTTTATTTTTTTATTGCATCTAGAGACTCTGCTTTATGTTTTTGGATTGTCCGATCCCATTTTCGGCAAGCCTCCCCAGAAGACCACTCCTTGGTCCCAAAGAACATCCGAGCGGTAACGAGCCCTTGCTCTAGCTCCCTCAGCATAACTGCATCGAATACAGGAGACTTCTTGTACCGATCGACACTCTGGACCTCAAGAGCCAGTTTGGGTTCCTGAGAAAGCACCTTCACGCTGACCTTCTGCTGCTTCAAGTCTTCAACCAGCCTCTCATAATGAAGCTTGGCCTCCTCAGATTTTTGTTGGGCCACAAGCATGGATTGTTGGGAAGCAGCAAGAGTTTCTTTAGCAGCACGAGCTTTCGCTTCTTGATTAGCAGTTGTTTGCTCTGCCAGAATGATCTTTTGCTCCAACTCAACACACCGTTACTCGGTTTTAGACAGGATCACTTCAAGTTGGGTACCCTTCTATTAGAAAGTTCACTGAGATTTTCAGTGGCAGTATTAGCTCGGGTTTCAGCATTGGCCATAAACCTCCTTAAAGCAGCTTCAGTTACATCGTGCTGCCTCAGCTTTTCTTCAAACGATTCCTTCAGTTTTGATCCACTTGTTGAGGCAGAATCTAGCGACTTCTTCTTCCCTTCAAGTTCCTTTTTCAGTAAGGAAATTTCAGCAGTTTGTCTTTCTTGAGCAATAAAGGCCCGGGTCAGCTCTTCCACGGCCTGAAAAATAAAAGAAACAGGTTAAAATAGTGATCCCAAAACAGGATGAATCGATCAGAAAGTGACACTTACGTATACACCATTGTTGAAAATTGCATGGATTCGTTCCTAGCTATTGGCATTCCGAAAGGTCTTCCAATAACCTTCCCCAACATAGCCTTTTCCGGCAGACATGGCCCGTTACATGTCAAGGGGGTCGACCGACACTTCTCTAGAGTCAGAAGGGCTGGCAATGGCATGAGGTTTCATCGCCTTATGACTTTGAGGTTGCTGACCAACCAGAAGTGATCCAAGGGCAGACGGGGTGGCCTTAGGAGTAGCTTCCAAGGGTCTAGCAACATTCTGCTCCTGAGCAATGGCTTCTGATGAACCCACTTCAATATCAAGTGTAAGAGGGGCCACTTCAACATTCGACAAGATCCCAAAGGGTCGCCCAACTGCATAGCAATGATATCGATATGGTCTACCCCTGGTCAGTCATGTTATCTTCAACTCCAGGAGCAGGAGGATCAGATGGTTCCCCATCAGAGTTAGCACACCCCTCGTTAGAGTCCGAGTTAGTAAAGACTATCTGAAACTTGATCGAAAACTACATCGGGGCCTTACCGGCACGCTGCATAGGAGGC
Organism: Dipteronia sinensis; assembly: GCA_033220585.1. Classification (NCBI taxonomy): domain Eukaryota; kingdom Viridiplantae; phylum Streptophyta; class Magnoliopsida; order Sapindales; family Sapindaceae; genus Dipteronia; species Dipteronia sinensis. The sequence goes on from CM065637.1 coordinate 56,679,532, forward strand.
ACAATAAGAACCTTACCTGTTGGACGATCTATTTGGAAGGTAGCCGATTTGGATGGTGGTGAGGGTTGTGTTTGTTGGGGGACAGCTTGCTCACTGACCTCTCCAGGGGCTTGATCATCCACTCTGGGTTTGTCAGATGGAGGAAAGGCAGATGTAGCAGAAACAAGATCAGTTCTCTTCTTCAATCGCTGCTCCTTCAGAATCAGATCAGTTAATGTTTCTTGATCATCATCTTCCTCCTCAAGGTCAATAAGCCTGATCTTAGTTTGATGAGCCTCCAGACCTATTGCTATCTGAATCTCCTTCTTTTTATGAGTGGCCTTAGAGGCAGAGGACCCATCAGCAGTTTTAGTCACCTTTCTGGTAGATGACCTTTAAGAAGTTTTGGCCACCCTTCGGGTAGCCGTCTCCTTAGTGAATCTCCTCTTCGAGCCCCTAGGGGAATTCCTCTGCTCATTATCCTGATCGGAGGATCTCCTCTCTCCTTCCCGATCACAAGTGCCCGAAGATAAATTGGGATCGGGCATAACGGTATGCTTAACCATGTCTTGTTGAGGGGGAGCAATTCCCTGACCCTAGTTGGGCAGCGACCTCTGCTCGGCTAACCCAATCAAGGTTTTTAACCTTCTCGGCTTGCTCGCCAACAACGATATCCATCTTATACACTGAACAATTAACCCAAAGAACATTCGAAAAGGAAAATATAGTTAAGGTAAGTCAAAATTGGGGGAATTAGTGCTTATAGCGTTTGCACTAGTTGGAAATAGCAGGGAACAATCCCAGCTTTAGGAGGTCCCTTTTAACAAGCAATACCCGACGATCTCTGGCCTCCCAAGTTGTTTGGGCGGCCTTAATCACATTCTTGGCTCGATCTTTAGTCAACATTGCGGGAGCCTTGTTCCATAGGTCAGGACTGCAAAAGTACCTAGGAATACTATTCCTAGCTAGTTTCTGGCGAGGGTAAGCAACCACAGTCCCGCCCCATTCGCCTCAGATGAAAAACCATCCATTTTTTCAATATTTGTTAGAAAAAGGAAAACCCCAAATGAAGCCCTTGTGATCCTTGCTAGACACGGGGGTGGGCTGCTGGTTATACCGACTAGGAATCCAGTGGTTGAGAGAACATGATTGAAGATGGAAAGTACCCCCATTGTCTGATCGACCCAAGGTATAGAAGTTGCAAATTTCCTGAAGGGTCGATGGGTACTTGGCACCAATCTGCTTCCACTAGTGACGTAAACTGATCAAAACCCAATGAGAATTCGGGGTCAGATGCGCATGAGCAATTCCAGCCTCAGCTAGGAATCGGGTGATGAAAGGGTGTAAGGGCAGTGTGTGCAGGTTCCAGATTTTGGATTGTGCAGCAGAATAAGGTTTTTAAGATTTTGGATTGCACAGCGGAATGAGGTTCTTCATCCTTCTTGTTCCTAAGTTCCGTGATGCGCCCACACACCGTTACCAATCCTGGGAGATAACCATGAAGATCTTGTGGTTCAAATCAAGAAGCAGATCGAAAAGAAGAAGAAGCCTAAAAACGTTGGTATAAAATAGTTTCATCTCTTTCTTATTGTTTTAGATTATTACTGTATATTGGTTTAATTGATGATTGCATTGAAATTTTAAAAACCAAATTCCGCTACGCAATCCGAAATTTGGAACCTACAAAATGGGATCAGAGCCAATGGACCAACAGTATTTTGAGCTCCAATAATCCTTAGAAATAATTAATTAAATTATTTAATTAATATTTCATGATTATTAACTTTGGTGTTATTCCGCTAAAAACTTGAAGCTGCATTCTCTCAACTGTAGATGTTTTTACACAAACCAGTAACTTTTGGTGGCCATCGATATAGCTATTACTTATGCTATAATCCTCCACAAGTAGTTCACAATTAGAGCTGGGTCATAATGTAAGTTATACCCCTCTAATTACATCTTTTCAATTAAGTACCATTGATTCTCTAATGAACAATAAATCATACATTCCTCACGGAATTAGGAAGGCGCTCATATTGTTCAAGCCCCAAATCAAAACTTAAGGGAACTATTGTCTGCTTCTTGCATGAAGGAGTGTATTCCGCTATTATGTACAAACCTTCCCAGTCACAAGCCAAACCGCAATCCCAACATACGGAGCATACTGATCGGGAATGCAACTCCGACCTCACCCATGGTACATCAAAAATCACGATCTAACCTGAAGGAGTTGATAAGACACTCAAGATTAAGATCACCAATTTATAGCCATCATTTGTCGATATATATGAATCTCAACGTAAACGGATCTTAGTGAGAGATTCATATAAATCGTGGCCCAGTCCTATATGATCACAGCATATAAGGTGCATCCATTCTCATATCACCATATGAATGATCCAGGATAAGATCACTGTACATTACAGAATGGACTGCTATTGTAGATTAACCACAAATAAAATATCCAGCTTTATTTGCTATCTACGGACTCTTTAGATTGCTCGTTTCAAACTGAATCCATATGTATATGACATTCATATACTTAGTTCAAAATTACATCCGGCAATCTTGGATGTTAAAAACACATATTTTATAAAAGTATGAAACAATTTGAATGAATAAACTACTTCTTTTATATATGTTCAATTCACATTTACAAATTATAAGTTTTAGGGCAAAACCCCAACAGTGTGACTCCAGACGTAAACATGGTCCCGTAAATAGCCACATCGCCCTGAGGAGGGTTCCAAATAGTGCGCTGACCGCTCATGAAGAGTTCAACCAACCGAGGGAGATCAAACCTCTCGCTGTAATTTTTTATCTCCTGCTCATCCACCACATTCACTTTAGAGTCAAAAGCGATTGGTTGCTCAATAGAAAACCTCAATAAGTGGGCCCGACGTCTCTTAGGAACATATTCCATCTTTAGCAGTTGGGAAGGAATCTTCAAATTAACTATTGGGGAATCCTTAGCAACTGATCTGCTTCCCCAACCGGATCATGATGTCCTCGACATATATGGGCATGTATTAAGAGAAGCAATGTTTGGGTTAGCAGCATTTGGATCAAAATATGAAGGTTGAAACTTAGGATGAGCAACTGAATAATCAACGCTGAGAGTTGTGGGTTGAGTTGTAGGGGTATAATCTTTGGAACATTCCCATAAAATAAACTCAATCCTATTAGCGTTCTCTTAGTCGCCAGTTTCAATAGCACGCATTAATAATTCAACAAAGCAGTGACGGGTAATAGAGTCCATACCTGAATGATTAAAGTAGATGAAATGTGAACGTTGACGACGACGAAGTTGAAGATCCGGAGAACATGAAGAGTTTTGAAGAAAACTTGAGTGAGGAAAAGCTTCGAAGAAAAATAGGGTTGCGGTTTTGAAAGAGAGAAACGTAAAGATCGTGTGAGAGGGAAAATGAAGAGTTTTAAAAATATATATAGGTGAAAGTGACGTCATGAGAGAGTGGGGGTTGGTGTACGAATCCTGAAGATCAGGCGCCATTTGAAATTAGAATCAACCGCCGTCAGTTACGTCACTTGCATCAAATCACCTAGGCAAATCAAACATTTGTGGTTAAAATTTAAAACTTAGCTGTTAGCATTAATAAGCATTAATGAGCTACAAGACAAAAAGGCTCATGAGTTAAACATATCGCACCGAGCGAGTTCTCTTTGTTGAGCAAGATGCTCGATTTGAATGTTTAAGGGGGTATTGTTATTAGTAAAATCCGAAATGATGACTCGTCAGCATAAACATCATGTTTCAGCAGAGATAATAAGTGAAGTGTCAACAAATGTTGACTAAATTAAGCCAACCTAAGATGGCTAGAAGATAACCCCATAATGCTGGTTAGGTTAATTAGATGGTAGGGTGGAAAACATTCAACCAAGGTAATTAGATTGATTGAGTAAAGAAAATGGTTGGGGAAACCCAAATGGTCGGGTCTAATTATTTGATCAAGTGTAGATCCCTAGTCAGGGGATGAAAGAGGTTTAGTCAGGTTTGGTGGACGGTGGGCTAAGCGACACGTTGACAACTTTGAGACACGCTCGGATGCCTGACACGTCGACAACGTAGAATTAAATGTAATCACGACTCAAATACGCAAAAGAAGAATCGTACTCAAATAAGGTGCTATGAAGCATACTCAGATAAGGAAACAAACTTCCTTAAAGCTATCAGAGTTCGGAATAGGCAAAAGACCCAATGTGTTTAAAACACAAACAATGCAAAACATGAAAGAAGATTAAAACGACTCCAACAAGTCAGAGTTTTATTAAGTTATTTATACATGTATAAACAGACCCTAAAAACACCCAAAAGGGGATGAACGAAACCTCAGATACAAGAGTCTAAGAGATATTGAGTTTGTAACAAGATTCATCATAGTAAAGCTTTTCCCTCGCTGTCACCGGCAACCATGGTTTTTTCTCTTCTCGGGTTTTCCAGGTAAAAATGTGTTTGCATGCTCTCTTTCTCTTTTTTTTCATGATATTATTGTCAACTAACCATAACTTGTTAGACGAGTGATCGAGTTTACATAATCCCAAAAATCACTATTAAAAGGATTAAAAACAATATGAACGGATGTGGCATAACTGTCTCAGTTAAATATCTGATAAAGATAAGGATATAATAATCATATTATATACTCACGTGTCTTTATAAAGAAATGAGAAAGAAAATATTTTCTCGACTTGAAGATCGAACATAGATCAAATGGAATGCTTGTCCATCAATCAAAATATGTTGAAAAGATTCTGAAAAGATTCCATTTGGATTTTACTCCATAAAGCAAGTCTTTGCTTTTACTCCTTCCAATCATTTATGATGTTATTGCATTTCATGAAATAAACATCGGTGTGCTTCAGTTCAACAATCTAGAAGATTGCTTCAAAATAACTTTTATCAGGGGAGAGTCCCATCAGGGGGAGCACATCAAATGAAGTATATTAATTATATTGAGGCATATGTGCATTGTACTCTTTTTCCTTCCAATCGGGTTCTTTGTCCCATTGGGTTTTCCTGATAAGGTTTTAATGAGGCAATTCTTCAAGCACACCCAAAAATCACTTGATCTAGGAGATCATCATAAATATTACTTTGATCTAACAGATCAATGAATATCTTTGTTCAGGTTTTTATCTCAATGGGTTTTTCCTAACAAAGTATAAATATGAGAAATGTTTTGAAGAAAACATTAATTCTGGACATATGTATACTATACTCTTTTTTATTTCGATCAGGTTTTATCCAACTGGGTTTTTCTGACAAGATTTTTAACGAGATAGTTTTGAGAACGTCCAACACCACAACATCCAAAAGATCATTGTATATATTTTTCCTAGGTTTTGTCTCATTGAGTTTTTCCTAGTAAATTAAAATACAAGAGGTGAAAATCCAAGGGGGAGTGTTGTAATTCTAGTGGTTTTCCACTGCTTGACTTTTACCCACTTGATATCAACTTGATATCCACAACCTCACCTTACCCTCTTAATTGTGTATGCTAGTGGGGCTAGCCTTAAAAGGCATATATAGTGCTCTCTCTCAGTTGTAAAATATTGGTTCAGCTGAAGCATCAATACATTCTCTCGTCTCTCTCATCTCTCGTCTCAACTTTCTTTGTTTGTTATTTCTTGTCTCTCTCTCACTTTATTATCTCATCTGTTCTTTATTAATAATTATTCATTACAACATACACATTATTTTTTGTTAGCATGTAAACATTGTTTTTTATGAGCGTGTAAATATGGATTTTGTTGGTACTTAAACAACGATTTTTTATAATCTAAACATTTACCTTTCGTTGACGTGTAAACATTATTTTGTAAATATTGATTTTGTTAGCGTTGTAGGGAAAAATCGATATAAAACGCAGCGGAAGAAACGAAAAATAGATTTCGTATGGTTTTAAAAAAAAATTTCAAAGTTGAACCTTAACCTTTTAATTAATTAAACTCAAATATATATGGTTAGAGTTAAATACCTCTTGACGCGCAATCCGATTGACTTACGTCGATTGGTAATCCGTAAAATCTTTTCCGATGCCCATGAACAGTACCCGCATGAACAGTGATCGTGAACAGTACCGCGAGATCTTCCAATCCGAACACGTACGTGAATCACCTAGGAGCGTGGTCTCCCTTTTTCTTTGAATTGCAAACCTGAGAATGGATGAACAAAGTTTTCTTTTTCTTTTGTTAGTCACAAAACAATCAAAAGAAGACAAAGATTATACCGGTCACTTTTGAGTTCTCAGTCTAATGATCGAAACTCGCGTGAACCTAATTCGATGTTGTACACACAAGCTTATTGATGAACAAGCAATCAGTGTACTATCAAAGAATAATCTCTTCTCTCTTTTATGTTTAGTAGAATAAAAATTATCCTTTTCTATGAATTGAGAAGAAGAAGAAAAATTGAATCATTCAATCAACTATATTGGCCGAATTCTATATGTGGTATTATATAGGTGGCCGAAATTTTGCTTCCTCTTCTATTTAGGATTGCCGAAATCTTCCTCTAAATGGACTAGGGTTGCCGCAAATCACATACCAAAAAGAGTTTGTGTTGCACCCTAATTTCCATCAACCTTTAGACTTCAAAACCTAATCCAAGTCATAGATATTTTTATTCTTTTATTGACTAAATAAAAAGACTTCTTATTTGATTAAATAAATAAAATTAATTATTTATTTTCTTATCAAACAAGTCTTTTACTTTTAATATACTACTACCAATAGTGTAACTTTAGGAAATATATTTCCTGATCAAAAAAAGATTTGTTTCTTAATTAAACAATTAATTAATAAATTAACTAATTCTTATTTAATTAAAACAATGAAACAAAATAATATATTAGGTTAATATATACACATTGCCGCCCCACTTATATAAATGGGCCATATATTATTTTCTTATTTCATTTAATCCATTGGACTTTAAATAAAAGCCCACATGTGAACCAGACCCATTCTTACTAAAAGAAACAAGCTCACATGTCTCCTTTTAATATATTAATATAATAGTGCAGCCCATTAATTAAATAATAGACATATTATAATCTTGATATATTAAAAACAATTCTAGATGGACCCTTAAATCGGCCCGGTAGAATATATCAAGTGATCCATGCAAATATGTGTGGATTGGGGATCTTGGCGGGCTATCTAAATTTAAGTTTCAATAGACACAACCTAATCACAATCAACAAATGATTCACTTAGGTCCAATCTATTAATTTTAACTCATTCCACTAAAGAGCTAAAATTGAACTCTTAAATAAAGATAGAATAAGGAGATGTTTCGCATTCATACCCTAGACAATCTTATAGGAGATGGTGTATCCTCGTGAATAATATCAGTAATCGCCAAGAGCTCATAGACTGCCTATAGCTCTCCAAGTTACCATATTTCCTCATATGACCACATTTCGAACTTGGATACTTTGACTTGTCCAGAAGCCATGTTTTCAATAATCATTATTGAAAACTCAACGTTGAGATTTAATATCCAATACCTCAAAACATCCATATAATGATATTATACTCTCATTCAATAAATGGAGCCACGATGTCCATATCTATAAATGAAGTCCTCTATCGATTAACAAATGTATACCACTAAACTATCGAGGATAGACTATGCTATATAATCGTACTCATTGATAGCTCTAATGATAACACTTGCAACCATAAGTCCATCATTTATTTCAGGATTAAGATAGACTCTCCGATTGTCCTCTTTAATGAAAAGACTTATATCTAGTGACGGTTCTAGATAAAGTATTTCATTGTGATCCAGTTCAATGCACCTAGTGCACTAGATTCTTTTACTCGAAAACCTTTCGATGATTTTAGACTCATCATATTCATTTGATCCCACTCAAATGCTAGTAAAAGAATTCTACAACTTTAACAAGATAGAGGTGCCCAACCTTTGACTTAAGTTGTGAACGTTATTCAAGACTAACTAAAGAATTGTGCCTACCTCATACTTATCCGGATGTATGAACAATTCTTCATGTCTCATAGTCTTTTGACCTTATGATTATTTACCTTGACAATTATAATAATAAATGCTATAAGTAATTGTAAGAATCAGAATTCACTTTATTAATATGAAAAGATTGTCAATTACAATATTACACTCTTGCCATTGAGCATAATCCTAACAAGCATGTAAACATTGTAATTTTATTAGTGCCTAAACAATGATTCTTATCGCGTAAACATCGATTTGTAACTTGTAAACATTGAGTTTTTTTGTTGGCATGTAAACATTCACTTTTTACCATTTAACCATTTCAATTGCGTATATATGCAGAGGCGGAGGTGATTGTAAGTTAGCCCGGACTAGCTTTTAAAAAAAATAAACAAAAAAAATAAAAATTAAAGTGTTTTTTTTTTTGTTTTTGTTAAAAAAAAAAGAAAAAAAATATAAATGAATGCCAATTACAAAATGAATATTGCTTGATAATTCATACAAATTGTCTAGTTTATAATTCAATATAATTTAAAGTGATATGCTAAATATTTTATTGACACTCAAACAAATAAAAGTTTCTATTTCCTCTCAATTCCCCGTTTCATTCCATAAATAAAAGAAACCCGGACAAGTATGTATTTAGTTTATTTCGCTTCTTTTTTTTTTTCTGTTTCCTAGTTTTTTTTTTTTTTAGAAGCAAAGTTTATTCAAAAAGAGAGGTCAAAACCACCTCACACAACAGACCCCAACACACGACCCTATAACAATCACCACCAAACAAGGCAACTAGGAGCAGAAAACAGGAAAACAAACAAAAACGAAGACAGAGTACACGAACAGAACACAGACGGCAACACCAACACAGAAAGCACACCATCAAAAGAACTCAAATATCGCTCCAGCTAATGAAATCGACGCCCTCACCAGACCCATTCTTAGCCAACATGTCAGCAAAGGAGTTGGAGGCCCTTGTACTAACAACAACTCTCGCCTTACCAAGATAATTTAACAGACTTCTAATCTCATAAATTTTTGCGCCTGCTTCCAATTTCCAATACCAGTGTTGTTAATCCATGAGACCGCCACCTTTGAATCACTCACAAATTCGATAGTTTTTCCTCCCAATTCTGGTCTCGAAACATAAATGTTACATGCCTTACCTATGGCTTGAATTCCCGCTGTAATTGCATCTTGAATCCCAATGCTGGCCGAAAACATGCAAATGATTTTTCCTCTGTAATCCCGTAGCACCCCTCATATCCCAGCTTGGCCCGGCGAACCCCTCGCCGATCTATCGACATTGCACTTCAAGGTTTCATAAGCCGGTGGGATCCAATCTTCTATCTTCTAAAGCTTAACTTTACTGACATCAACACATCTCTCCGTTATGTTCAAGACAATCAAGGTAACAGGATCCGACGAACCCTTGCCATAATTCTTAAACCACTACGCCACTCGGAATTTCACCATATCCAGTGCTTGCGTGGAATCTGTAGCTATATTCTTGAAAACCTTCTCATTCTTAACCTCCCAAATTGTCCACATAACCGCGAAGAACATGAAACACCAAGCTCTTCTCGAATCTTTCTTCTGACATAGCCCATACCAGCCTTTCCACCAATCTAACAGGGTAGCCGAGGAACAACAAAGAGTCCTCCATCAGTAAATGCAATTGGTCCAAATGTCCCAGGCCACTTGCAGTGTAAAAATAGATGATCAATTGTTTCTTGCCACACAGAGGGCAAGACCGAGATGAGTCATCAGTAATGCCAAATTTATGCATGACTTACTTAACCATGATAGGACCTTGAAGGAGATGCCAAACAAAAACCTCTAGCTTAGGAGGACAGAACCCCTGCCATATGCCTTTAAAACCTGACACATCTCCTAGTTTCCCACCTTCAAGAACCCTTACGAAGAATTGCACAGAAAATAACCCTTTCCCACAATGGGTCCAACCCACTGTATATGGGATAGAGTCTCGAATTCTTATGTTTTCCAAGAATCTCTTAAAACACTCCCATTGCTCCAACTCCCGGTTGAAGAAAGGTCTCCTAAACTGAATATCCCACTTCCAAACATTTCCTTCCCAAGCACAAAAATCCCGAACTACACCTGTCTTGTTTTTTGCCAATATAAAAACTCTGGGAAATGCCTCCTTTAAAGAAATTCCTTCAAGTACCACGTCCTCCCATAATCTAGCTCTATCCCCCCTTCCTACAATCACCCTCAGATCATCATTTATGACTTTTTCCATAGTCGACCCTTGGCTAAATAGCCCTCCCACAGCTTTCGAAAAGGCAGAACTGGTTGCACCATTATTCCAATTCCAAAGCAATGAGTCCAACGGGACCCCATATTTGGCACAAATAATTCTTTTCTGTAAAGGAGAATCTTCCACACCAAATCTCCAAGCCCATTTAGCCAATAACCATTTATTCCTGTCAAGAACCGATCCTATACCAAGCCCTCCATTTCTTTTACTTTTGCACATAGTCTCTCATCTCACTGCGTGAACCTTTTTCTTCTCACCTCCATCAACCAAAAAAAAGCCTCTTTGAAGGCTTTCAATCTTCTAAGCCACACTGATGAGGATTTTGAAGATTGACATATAACAATTTGGAATATTGGACATCACCGCTTTTATGAGAACAAGCCTACCTCCCTTATTGAGGAAACATTTCTTCCATGGCGCTAGTCTATTTTCGATACACTGAATCAAATCTTTCCAAAATAATCTAGAGCTCGGGCGACCTCCCAGGGGGAGGCTCAAATAAGATATTGGAGGAGAGGCTTTAGGACATCTAAAGATAGCATCCCAGTTCATCTCCTCATCCGCACTCTTTCCAATTTTCATTACATAAAATTTCTTCAGGTTCAGTCGTAACCCCGACACCAACTCGAAACACCTCATAATCCTTCTAGCATTCCTAAGGTAGTTCTTGTTTGGTTGGAGAAATAAGACCGTATCATCCGCAAATTGAAGAAGCGATACATGAACCTCTTCCGAACCCAAACTAAACCCCCTTACCAAATCAATATCCCTCGCTTTTCTGAAAAGAGCACTTAAACCCTCTGCCACCGCATTAAAAAGAAAAGGTGATAGGGGATCACTTTATCAAAGACCCCTCTCAATCCCGAATTGTCTAGTAGGACTCCCGTTCACCAGTACAGAAATACTCGGAGATGAGATACAATGACCGATCCAACTCCTCCACTTCCTTCCAAACCCCATCTCATTTAAGATATCATCCAAAAAAATGTGGTCCAAACTATTGTAAGCTTTTCCGAAGTCCAACTTCACCATAAGACCCCCACCCCCCTTCCCTCATTTTTCTTTTTCCAGTGATGAATAATTTCTTCAGCTGACACAAAACTATCCAGTATTTGTCTGTTCCTAATAAAGGCCATTTGGGTCTCTCCCACCACCGAACTTATGATTCTCTTCATACGATTCGCCAAGACCTTGGCAAGGATTTTATAGAGGGATCCTACCAGACTAATAGGTCTGAAATCCTTCATGGTTTTTGGTTTGACACATTTAGGAATTATAGCGATGAACGTCTTAGTTAGCTCCTTCACTATCGAGCCGTTTCAATGAAACTCTTCCATAAACTTCATGAAATCGATCTTGATGACTTTCCAATTCTCCTTGACGAAGTTCATATTAAACCCATCCGGTCCCGGCCCCTTGTTCCCATCACAGCTTGACACTGCAGCCCACACCTCTTCCATACTAAACTTTTCTTCCAAAGACTCCCTCTCCTCATTCGAAAGTTTCTTAACATGTAGCCCATTGAATTTTGGATGGCACCATGGTACATTCTTATACTGATTTTCAAAGAAGTCTGCTACCCCATTCCTAACCTCATCGACATTGGATTTAACCACCCCATCAAAATAAATATTCTCAATGAAGTTCCTTCTTTTTTTCCCACTAGCGACACAATGAAAGAACCTCGTGTTCCTATCCCCTTCAAGGAGCCATTTCACCCTTGATTTTTGCCTCCACTCTTGCTCCTCTAGCCTGAGCAATTTCCATAATTCTACGTTAGCTTCCAATCTTTCCTGCCTCAAGGGTTCCGTCCAGCACCCGCTGGCAGCTCTTTCGTCAATTTTAGCCAACCGATCCTCAATGCTTTTAGTGGACGCCTTATCCCTCATTTTAGCCAATGCCCATCCCTTGATTTTACACTTGGAAGATCTCAACTTGGTATGTAAAATATAGATGCTGGACCTTGTAACATTACTGTCAACCCAGGCTTTCTGAACTACTGCCATTAATTCTTTATCCTCCAGCCATTCGTTATTAAATTTGAAAGGACTAGGTCCCCAGTTTTCCTTGATCGTACCTAAAGAAATGGCACAATGATCTGAAATAGTTCTAGGAAGCCCCCTTTGTACCACATTCGGGAACCAAGACAAAATATTTGGGCACACCAAGAATCTATCCAGTCTTGTCCACGATCCGTCCTCCCTATTGTTCGACCATGTGAATGCAGCCCCACATAAAGGGATATCCACCACCTTTGCCTGCAAAATGAAATCGTTAAAGGATTTCACCGACCACGTGTTAAAAGAATCTTTTTTCCTTTCCGACTCATTGAGGATGGTGTTAAAGTCTTCTCCTATACACCATGGAGCTGAAAAAAATTGTTGAGCACTGCAAATAAAACTCCACAACTCCCTTCTTTCACTTTCCAAATTTGACGCATTCACATTACAGAGGACGACATCTTTATCCAGCTTTTTCAGCACCACCACCAAAATGATACACCATTTATTCGAAATGCAATCCTTAATAGAAACCAAATCTTCGTTCCACATCGTAATCAAACCTCCTGCCGATCCCACTGCCTCTACACCTACGCCTCTAGTGAGCACGACACCACCAAGGTTTCTAATAACTCTGCTATCAAAGACATCCAACTTTGATTCTTGGATAAAAAGGATTGCCGGATTTTGAGACAGTACTACGTCTCTAACCTTCCTTCGCTTCTCCGCTTTCCCTAAGCATCTGACATTCCATGACATTGCTAACATTGAAATGACAAAAAACCACAACAACACCACACTCAACAAACACTCTAGGTGATAGCTAAGTATCCATATCTTCTCTTTCATTAGATGAAATAATCTCGATTATTTCCTCCGCGTTCCGATTAAAATCAAAACCCAAAGCCACACCTGTCTCTACCACTTTTGCAACCTCTTCTGCCAAATCCCATCCTTCCTCAGACTCTCATGTGTTAACATACTGACCATGGTTGCAGTCATTGACTTTGGAGTTTAGTTTGCCCATCCCTTTACCTTTCTCAATGACTTTTGTTATTTCTTCTTCTAAATTCCAAATGACCCTCTTACTGTGAACCTTGTGTCTCGTTTGCCCACTTTCGACCTCCTCTGTTTTCGGCTTATGTCTTCTTGTTTTCATTGGGTGGGTTTTAAGGATAGTATCCGACCTTTTTTCTTTGGTACATTTCGAACCCTGCTTTACCATCCTTTTCAAGCCTAACATATGGCTCTGCACATTTGTTGTTCCAAACCTTTCCTGCTCTCTTGCTCCATTATTCCTTCAATATCTTCTTTAAGTGAGATGTCATCCTCAGAAAGCTTCTTCAAACCGCCGTCTACCTTCTCACTAAGATCTACTATAAGTTAAAGGCCCTGTTCTTCGTCCATAAGAACTTTCGGAATCTCTTGACTCATACCTCGCAGATCTTGTTGTTCATCACACAAAATCAGGCCTCCAAACTATCCTTCTTCTGAGCTTGCAACCTTGGCCCCAGCCAAACACTCATTTGGGCTACCCCTCTAGTCTGGGCTATAAGCCCTGGACATATAATTAAACCCATCTTTGTGGCCACTCTCCTTTGGCCCACCTCCCACGTGATCTCTAGGCCCAACTGTCAAAACTTTTCGGATCTGACCCTACTTGGAGCACTCCCCTTTCCACCAAGAATGATTTGAAAATTCCCCAATCTTATACTCAAAAGATAAGCTGAATTCTATATCTTCCAAGAAACCACTTTTCCTTTCTTTATCTAACTTCAAACTGCCTGTACCGATAGGGTACGATGGTTTGAACCTTTGAATATGGATCCGCCCTCCTTTTCCTTTGTCCAAGGAATCCCTTTTTCCACCTACCTCCTTCCAAATTGACTTAGTTTTCCTGACTAAGACATTTCTGGCACCCCAATCTTTCCTCATATTTGCTGTCACCTTTCTACCATCCTTTTCTACTCTATTATCACAGTCATAAATGTTACCCTCATCTACTAACCTACGCTTCTCACTTGTCACGAGGGGGAGGTCAACTCTACCCTTTACCGGTAACACATTCAAATTCGAAACCACCGTCTTCAGGCCTAGAAAATCCTTCACCCACTTACTAGAGAGACCGGAACTGGATCTTCCACTAAGTTCACTGGAAAAGAAGACTTACCTTCCTTAACCTCAACTATGCAGAAGATTCGATCTTCACAGGGAGCATAAATTAACATCCTCCCCTTATCTAGAACTTCTTTAGCAATGGTAACCTCGTCAATCCACACCGCCTCACCTACCTGACCTCCAAGTTTGATGAAGAATGCCTTGCTCTAGCAACGCAATGGAACACCATATGCTTCCACCCATCTTAATTTACTCGTAACGTTTCTAGCTTCACTCCATTTGTTCATTGACATAAAACAATCTTTCCAGAAAAAACTGTTTCTCAAGAACCAATCTCTCTCGCATTCCGTTTCAAAGGTCCAGACTATTCTTATTCCACCTAGGAAAGCCGATGAAAAGCCGAAACCTCTTGCTTCAAGTTTCTGGTTGGCCGAAACAATGCTAGAGAAAACCTTCAATTCCCCAACAGCACTTCTTGAAAGCCAATCTTCTACCTCTTTCAGCCCCATCCACGTCATGGATTGTGAAAGCTTGTCTTGTACTGGATATCGCGTGAAATTGCATTCTTTAACCGCTTCTGCATACGAGGTTCTCCAATGGGGACTTGATTTATCAATGGAGGTGCCATTACCCTCTCTCTTTTCCCATCTCACACCCATGTTAACTCTCTGTTCGTGCCTGAACCTTCCTTCCCATCTACCACCCTTGTTTCCTCCCTGGTCAACCCTGGATTTTCCTTCCTGTAGTCCTCCCTGTGATCGATGTCTATTCCATCCAAAGGAGGCCACCTTTGCCTCGATCGGCTACAGTTGAATCATTGATCATCATATCTTCTTATTTATGTACATACTTTTTAATTAGAAAAATTTTACTGTAAGGTTATCTTAAAAAAAAAACACTTTGTAGTACCGCCCAGTATGGCTTCGGTAGGAAATTGGGTTCAGTCTGTCAATGTTTTAGGTTCAAGTCGCCGCACTGTATATGTATAACCAAACAAAAAAAAACTAATTTAGTCTACCCGGATAATAAGACCTAGTTTCACCCCTATATACATGCAGAGCAATATTGGGAGATGTCAGAATCCGGTATATATGGTTTCTCTATTGACCAAAAGACATTTTAATGTTCTACAGTTCTTTTGATATATATATATATTGGATATATATATATATATATATATATGAAACTTTTCTCGTGTGCACCGATAAATATATATCAGTGCCTTGTATGTGGACCCTTAGATTCAACTGTTTTGACTTAGTCTGCATACACTTATCCATACTTGTCCATAATTTATAGTCCATATGCAATGTACTAATGTATTTTACATCGATGCGTACTGAGGAGAAAATGACTATACATATTGTTTGACAAAAAAAAAACTTTTTTAATATTAAATTAAAAAGTTAATTTATGTCTATGTACCTAAGAAACTCTTTTAGAGGTTTTTTTAAAAAACAAAACAAATAAAGGATGATATACTGTCTCAACTACTAAGGTCTATAAAATTTTCACCATATATATATATATATATATATATATATACCCCATCAATTACAATTAATGTGTTTTTTTTAATTATCACAATCAAAAGCTCTTTGATATATTGTCAAACAATATATTAACTTAAAAATATATTTTTTCATTGAATATATACCACATAACATATAATTGATATAAATTTTTGCCAATAAAAGCTATACTAATAAAAATTATAGATCTACTGTTCATCCGAAGTTCTACTTGGAAAGCAATTTGAAACACACACTTGTGCACCATGAGTGGCACAAGGAAAGTGCAATAGAACGACTAGGCCAATCATAATTTGAAAATGCTCCAAGTTGAAGTGTATTTGCAATATTAGGCATAAATATAACTTTCCCAAGGCAATGATATATGTGAATAGCAGCATCATTGTGTGGCTGAGGTGGGATCTGCATTCATGATCAGGCTTGTTTTAAGTTTTTTTTTTTCTCTTGGCTTCCTTGGTGTACTTGATCTTCTTCAATCGGATTGCACATGTTTGGACTGCAACGGACTTGTTGCCTGTATAGTGCTGCCATCTTGTTGTACAACTCCATATTCATTGACTGCACCACAAAATCCAGTATCAAATTAACAACATTTACAATAAAAAAAATATATAGTATCATAGTAAATGTGACTTGTTTGACATACTTGTGCAAGAAAAGCACAGTAGGGATCAGGCAAAGGAATTGAAGAATTGGTGTCCGTTGAGTCGGAATTTGGTTGATGAGGCGGCAGAGGACAAGTAATTGCAATCATGGAAGGCATTAGAAAGGGAGATGGAACAAATGTGGGAGTGGTGGCAAAGACAGGCGGAGGATGGATGAGAGGTTGGGGTGCGCCGCGACTAATAGCGGTGTTCATGTCAAGCATTCCTATGCCCATTCCCAGACCCAGTCCCATGCCCATTCGTGCAAGTAGAGACATGTGAAGTTGTTGTTGCATTGCTAGAGGCATCATCATCTGGGGCATGTTCCTGCTGACACTCATCATTTGCACCTGTGCTTGAAGCTGCTTTAAGTAGTCAATCACCTCATCTAGCATTGATGCTTTATCTGTCTGCACAAGTGAAAACTCATTGAAAGAACCTCCTTTTTCATAGAATAAAATTAAAGGCATTAATTAATAATAAGAAGCCATATATATACAGAAATTTTCAAATCAGTACGCACAGATATAACTTCATCAGTACGTTAGAAGTGGACCATTAGATTTACATACTTTGACTCAAAGTGTATGCACTTGTCAAAACTTCTCCATAATCAGTGGTTCATTTGCAACGCACTGATATAAGTTATATAAGTGCGCACTGAGGAGAAAATGACAGTATATATATATACAATTTTTCTATTGTCAATTCGTCAAGATATAAAATATATCAGGACGAAAAATGTGTACCATTAGATTTACATACTTTGACTCAAAGTGTATGCACTTGTCAAAACTTCTCCATAATCTGTGGTTCACATTCTTTGTCCTGATATATTTTATATCAGGACGAACTGACAGTAGAAAGACTGTGTGTGTATATATATATATATATATATAGGGAAACTTTTCTTCTCAGTTTGCACTGACAAGTATATATCAGTGATTTGCATGTGGACCAATAGATTCAATAGATTTGACTCAGTCTGCATGAACTTGTCAGTGCTTATCCATAATCGATCTATGGCCTACATGCAATGAACTGATGTATTTTATATCAGTGCGTACCAAAGAGAAAAGGGCAATATATATATATATATATATTGTATTTCTCCTGTCAATTCGTCATGATATTAAATATATCAGTTCCTTGAATGTGAGCCATAGATTATGAAGAAGTCCTGACAAGTGCATACACATTGGGTCAAAGCAATTAAATCTAGTGGCACACATTCAAGGAACTAATATGTTTTTTATTATGACGAACCGACAGGAGAAGGATTGTATTTATATATATATATATATATCACATTTAATTTTTATACGATAACATTATGTATATGCGATCACATGCTACTCACGTACGATCACATTTAACAATATTTCCGATGCACCATACACCGGTATTCTATAGATTGTGTCTATATATATATCAGTCATTTTTCTAATCAGTCAGTGCACACTGATACATATTTGTCAGTTTCATAACTATTAGCTATTAGATTCAACTACTTTGACTCGATCACCATTTATTTATACTTAATCAACGGCTCATATGCAATGCATTTATATATACATAGTAACTTTCTAATGTAGGATTTTTCGTGTGGAATTCCAAATAGCTACCGGTACCTACCGAATGATCACCGGTAGCTATATATTGAGGATTCTGTACGGCAAATCCTGCACTTAAAAATTTTTCATTTATGCATGTGTGTGGGGTTATATATATATGTGGAAATGGTGAGAAATGTCACCTTTTTGTCTCGCTGTTGCACCAACGTTACCGGTTTAATAACTTATGTTTAAAATGCACCTATTTTGGTGAACTACCAAAATTGCCCTTAAATAATCAATTTTTAATTGTCTCTGTACTTCCATCTCCACACTTGAAACGCTGAAGGCAGGAACTCCTCTCTTTCTCTCTCTACAATAAATTTCAAAACTACTCTACTCAACGTTCTTCAGTAAGCACAACAAGGTCATATGTTTGTCTGAAATACAGTTTTTGATCCTTCATTTTTTAAAAACGTTCCTTTTGTAAACATGAAACTGGTTTTGTGAATATTAAATCTGTGAAATTTGAATCTCCGAACCTGTTAATAAAAAGCTCGGAGCCTGTTTGAAAATGCTCGGAGCCTGTTTTAAAAAGCTCGGACACTGTTTGAAAAAACTCGGAGCCTGTTTGAAAAAGCTCGAGCCTTTAGAAAACAAGCTCGGAGACTTGAAAAAAGCTCGAGACTTTGTAAAACAGCTCGAGCTTTTAGAAAACAAGCTCGGGACTTTGTAAAAACGTTCGGGACTTTTGTGAAAAAGCTCGGGACTTTTGTAAAAAAGCTCAGGACTTTGTGAAAAAGCTCGGGACTTTGTGAAAAAGCTCGGGACTTTTGTAAAAAAGCTCGGGACTTTGTGAAAGAGCTCGGGACTTTTGTAAAAAAGCTCGGGACTTTGTGAAAAAGCTCGGGACTTTTGTAAAAAAGCTCGGGACTTTTGTAAAAAAGCTCGGGACTTCTGTAAAAAAGCTCGGGACTTCTGTGAAAAAGCTCGGGACTTTTGTAAAAAAGCTCGGGAATTTGTAAAAAAGCTCGAGAATTTGTAAAAAAGCTCGGACTTTGTAAAAAAGCTCTGTACTTTGTAAAAAAGCTCGGCTCTTTTGGGATCTTTGGAAAAAAGGTTGGAACCTTTATTAAAAGCTCGAAGATCATAATAAAAACCTCGGAAACTATTTTAAAAGGCTCTGAGCCTTTTCCATAGCTTTTATATTTGTCATAATGGTTTGTGGTGATGAATGTTACAGGAGAATGAATCGGGTGAGAATAGTAATATCTTACAACGGTCGGTGGGAGCAGTTACCCGACGGAAGTCAGAGGTTTGTTGGATCCGACAACCAAGGAATGTATGTGTCAAAGAATATGAGTTACGAAGAATTGGTGTCGATCGTGCATACCATTGTGAAGTATGATGTAAACAAATACAATGTTAATCTACAGTCAATATCAATCGTTCCTGGCGCTACATGTCGCACATTTGTAAGAAATGACGATGATGTTCAGTTTATGCTAGGGAAAGATCGGGTGATCCCTCAAGTATGTGTTAGTCTAATTGAGAGGGCAACTGAAGATGTGATACGGAATGATATTCCTGCTCCTGAAAATACCCAACCATTTGGATCCGCTAGCGGTAGCAACCAAGTGTTCACACAAAGGAGTGCCACTGAAGGTAGGGAAAACATATGTGCTGTCCAACCGGTAGTGGTCGACCATGCAGATGTTTGTGAACCTCAATTCGACGATGTGTTTGGTTGTCGATTTGAGATGAATGATGAGCGGTACAATGAGCAATACAATGAGATGTACAATGAGGAGAACACTGAACCGAACCTTGGGCCTAACCAGGAGGTGGATAATGAGGCAAATATTGATCTGGTAGATCATGTAGAGAACACTGATGAAGATCATGTCCAAATTCAAAGACGTGGAAGACGTGTAGAAGGAGTTAGTTGCACTGGAGCATTTATGCCTGGTACTTCCGAGGTCCGGCATAATGTATCTACAGATGATTCTGATAATACCACAACGTGGGTTATTCCCGGAGCAGATTCATACTCGTTTGGGATTGGTAGAGGCACAACCTTGGTAGCAGAAGAACCTACATGCATGATTTATAAAGGTCAGTTCTTTCCGACAAAAAAGGATCTGAAGAGACTAGTTGGCCTTTTTGCAATTGCGGCGAAACTTCGAATGGAAGGTGAAAAGGTCCAATAAGACAACGTTACATCTTGTTTGTTTGATTGACAACTGTACATGGAAATTAAGAGCGGTGAGAAGAGATGAAGGGACGTACTTCCAAGTAAGAAGTTTTGTCAATGAACACAGTTGTCCATTGGAGGAGATTCACCGTCGCCACCGACAAGCTAGTGCAGTTATAATTGGAGAAGTGGTTGCACCTAGACTTCAACAACAAGATGGTCGTCTCATGCGTCCCAAGGATATAATCGCTGATATGAAAACAATGTATGGCATCCAAATCATGTACAGTAAGGCATATCAAGCCTTGCATTATGCATTGTCACTGACCTATGGGACACATGAAGAAACCTTCCAACTACTGCCGTCTTTTGGTTACGTGCTGGAACAACAAAATCCCGGCATAATCACTGACTTACAGTGCGCTGACAACGGTAAATTCCTTTACTTTTTCATGTCATTAGGGGCCTCAGTTAGAGGTTTTCAGAGGTGCATGCGTCCGGTTATTACAGTTGATGGTACCCATTTGAAGGGAAGATTCGGGGGTACAATGTTTGTTGCAACTGCCCAAGATGGAAACGAACAGGTGTATCCAATTGCTTTTGGGTACGGCGACTCCGAAAACAACCTTTCATGGGAATGGTTTTTGGATTGCTTGAAGGGTGCCCTTGGTCATATAGATGATTTGGTTTTTATTTCCGATCGACATGCAAGCATTGAAGCAGGGATTTCTAAAGTGTTCCCTTATGCAACCCATACCATATGTTGTTGGCACTTTGCTGAAAATGTGAAGAAGCGATTTCACAGAAAAGATGTTGCCAGCTTAATGGGCAAAGCCGCTAGAGCGTACACTGAATTCAAATATAACCGGTTCATGGGTGAGTTACGTAACCTGTACAAGAATACTTTCGATTATGTTGAATCTGCCGGTCCACACAAATGGTCTCGTGTACACTGTTCCCAACGAAGGTTCAGGGTGATGACAACAAATGTTGCAGAGTGCATAAACTCATACCTTAAATTCGCACTGACAACTCCCTATGTTGACATTGGCAGAGTTCATTAGGAATATGTTACAGCGTTGGTTTCACGATCGACATCGAGCTGCACAGTCCATGCGTCATCAGTTGACCGACGCATCACATCTTGTGATGCTACAACGGGTCGAGAAGTGCGGTTATATGACCGTCAATCCAGTGGACTGGAACATTTTCTCTGTCAAACGGTCCGGAAAACAGTGGACTGTTGACTTAGCCCGGAAGACATGCACATGCAACAAATTCCAAATGGATCATTTTCCGTGTTCTCACGCACTCGCGCTGTTTAAAAATCCAGTGGACTGTTTCAAAAAGCTCGGGCTGTTTAAAAAATCTCCGGCACTGTTTCAAAAAGCTCAGAAATTGTTTTAAAAAGCTCGGCCACATTTTAAAATAGCTCGAGAACAGTTTCAAAAAGCTCGGGCATTTTCAAATAGCTCGGAACCAGTTTGAAAAAGCTCGGGCACAGTTTGAAAAAGCTCGGGACCAGTTTGAAAACGCTCGGACTGTTGAAAAAGCTCGGACTCAGCTTTACAAAGCTCGGACACTGTTTCAAAAAGCTCGGACACGTGTTGAAAATGCTCGGACTCGGTTTTAACAAGCTCGGACTCAGTTTAAAAAAGCTCGGACTCGGTTTAAACAAGCTCGGACTCAGTTTAAAAAAGCTCGAAAAATGTTTCAAAAAGCTCGGAAACTGTTTCAAAAAGCTCGGACACGTGTTGAAAATGCTCGGACTGTTCAAAAAGCTCGGACTCAGTTTAAAAAAGCTCGGAAAATGTTTCAAAAAGCTCGGAAACTGTTTCAAAAAGCTCGGACACGTGTTGAAAATGCTCGGACTGTTCAAAAAACTCGGACTCAGTTTTAACAAGCTCGGACTGTCTAAAAAAGCTCGGCAACTGTTTGAAAAAGCTCGGACTCAGTTTCAAAAAGCTCGGAAACTGTTTCAAAAAGCTCGAAAACTGTTTCAAAAAGCTCGGGCTGTTTAAAAAATCTCCGGCACTGTTTCAAAAAGCTCGGAAATTGTTTTAAAAAGCTCGGCCACATTTTAAAATAGCTCGAGAACAGTTTCAAAAAGCTCGGGCATTTTCAAATAGCTCGGAACCAGTTTGAAAAAGCTCGAAAACCCAGAAAAAGCTCAGAAAACGTTTTAAAAAGCTCGGAAAAACCTCTTCAAAAGCTCGAAAAAGCTTGAAAAAAGCTCGGAATCACCTTGAAAAACCTCGGGAACCCAGATCTTCAACGGATTTACAAACCCTAACCTAACCCACAACCATTCTCAGATCAACAAACAAACATAATCTACAAGTTTAATCAACAACCAACATCAAACATGAACTTATTAAAAACAAAATCAACAACATAATCTGACTCAACTTACCGTCGATTGAAGATGCTCTCGTCTGAACACCCGATAAACACTGTTGTCCTACCGCCGGTTACTTCGACGTCTTTTTCAGACGGAAAACCACTGATCTTCCAACGCCGGTTCTTTTTCCAAGAGATGTTTTCTCTCTCTGGTTTTTCTCACTAGGTTTGAAAATGACAAAAACTCACTTGGAAGGGATATTTTTGTCTGGACACCTATATTGGTGCCTTTTAAACATGAATTAGTAATGTGGTGATATTTGCACAACACCCGCCCCAAATAGTGCTATTTATTTTTTGAGCCCATATATATATTACCTTACTTGCATTTGGGACTAGCTTTTGAAGTGCTTTCATCTTTGATTTATCCTATCTCTTCTCCTCTACAAGAAAAAATAAAATTAAAAGACTTTTCTAACATGTCTCAAAATCCCTTGAATTGTTGAGATTGAAATGGTTGTAATTAGTCATAAAAATATATGAATAGATTTACCCGCTCAGACTGATTATGAACAGCAGCAGCTCGAGTTCGTTTGGAAGTGTGTGATCGGCCTGTTTCAGCTTTGGTCTCACACTCTTGATCATCTTCTTCAAGGGGTTTGGTAGAAAATTCATAGGAAGCCCAAGTCATGATGGTTGTATCACTATCTCTACAAAATGTAGTGACACTAGCACTAGCACAACCACCTGTGTCTGCTGGTCTAATGTGTTCAAACTTTGTTTCTTCTTCGGGTCGTGATCGTTTCTTGAGCATGATTGGTAGGTGAATATTGGAGGTGTTGTGGCCTGATGTGGCTTGATGTACTATGGACTCCAGTGTATCATTGGACCTACCCCATGTGGGCTTTGTCCCACCAAGCCCTAGCTGCCCATTTTCCCATGTCAGTTCCTTTACTTGATCATCAATACACCACCTGAATTTCAACATGTTTTCAGTTAATTATTTGCTGCCGATCGACTGTTTTAACAAAATTCCAACCAACAAACTGGCTTTGTTCACAAACATAATAAGCTAACATATAACATTTCAATAGTTTAGTACTATAATTGGAGAAACCCTTTTCTTTTTTATTATATAGAAGATGATTGAAAAGATGATGATGAGTAGGTGAGAAATAATAATGGGTTCTTCCCCGAAAACTAAATATTGATCTATTTAAGAATTTGACAACTTAATGAGAATATTTACCAGGATTATAATAAATAAAACACAAAGACAACACTCATGAAACCAATATTTATAGATGGGGAAAATATTTCCACAAGTTGGAGGATTGTTGAGAAAATAAAATAGATTTAATGGAAAAGTGACTTGTATGTCTGAGATAAAGTATTAGAGTGCAGCTAGTTATGAAGAAAAGGAAAAATATAATCAAACGGAGACTCGATACAAAATCTATATAAATGTACAACAAAGTGTCTAAGTTTATTTTAGTGAAGAAATAAACAGGCTAGTAAACCTTGCTAAAAACCAATAAGAATTTAAGGAGTTATAAAAGCAGAAAACGTGGATTAAACTAATGGAAGAGAACTATTGTATAAAGCCATGCATGAGGAGAAATATTGTATATAAGGCTAATTCATTATGTAGAAAAGAAATAAATTATTAAAACAAATGAGAGAATTGAAGCATACATGGGATTTTGATGGTTCTGGTTGTTGTTGTTCACGTGAGAACATGATCTGTTGTTACTCTTTCCTCCTTCGACTTGTTCTTGTCTTCGGTGCCTTAGATTCCAATTTGGTACTAAACACTGACTCATTATGATACTGATGAATGTTTAATGAAATAATTCTCTTTCTTTCAGTGAACAGAAGAAGAAGCCTTTAGGAGTTTTTGGAGGTATTTTATTTCCTTTGTCATATGGTCCCCCTTTTCACTGTCACAATCCGCTTTGATTGAGAGATTTGACACGAAACATGTGCTGTCTAAAATTAAATTTCTCAGGCCCAATATGAAATATATGTTCTCTCTCTTTTCATTTTTTACGACCTCTTTCATAGATAGCCATTGAATTACTGACAAGATTAAATTTAATCATTCTCACTAATTTTACTGTTTTTGTCCATATTTTTGTTTTCCGGATAAAAATGTCTTGGAATTAGTTTTAGCTTGTGTATTTGAAAGCCGACATAAAAAGGAGTGAGAGAAATTAGATATTCAAGGAGTGAGACCCTCGGGTAGATCTACCGGGAGACCCATGTAATATCCAGGGAAAATCTAGGGAATATCTAAGAATATCTGGGAAGAGATCCGGGGATATTCAGGGACACCTAAGGGTATTTGGGGGTGCACTCAGTGGTGAACTGAAGAGATCGGGCTATGCGCTTAGGGTTTGGGCTCGATAAGGCTTAGTTATAATTGTGGTTTGGGGTTAGAAAAAGAATATTGGGTGTGTAGTTATAACAATTTTTTATATAATGGTATTTTCACTTGTCGTCTTGATGGTCGTGGATTTTCCCTGTTTTGAGTTTTCCACATCAAATCATATATTATGTAATTGGATTCTCTCATCTTATTTTCTTGTTAGTACACATTATTTATTTTGTGGCCTATATTAGACGGCGTTTCCATGTTACTTTTCCCAACATCAACATCATATTCAAATTATTAAAACCGATGAGAGAGAAAAGGTAAGGGAGAAGGAGAAAAGAAGGTAATTAAAAGTAATGGGTAGTTAAGCTAAAAAACATAATTTATAGGGATATTTTTGTCAACTCAATAACAGAAGTTGACAAATTCAGTTAACTTAGTAAGACCAGCTAAACGTGAATATTCACATAAACTTAAGGCAGTGCCGATCCTGAGGTTTTGGAGGCCCCAGGGTGAATATTTAAAATGGAGCCCTTTGTTCAATTTGACATCTAAATCTTGTGAAATCCCGTACTTGATATAATATATCTATATATATATACATATTATTTTTTGAGAAAATTTACAAAAGCTTAATCAAATAATCAAAGTAATTTTCATCAAGTTTATATCGCGATACATAGAAAAACAAAACCGAAAAAAAGTTACGAACAAGTAGATCTGCATCACAGTTTCCATTCAAAGAAATAACTTATGTAAATAAGGAGAGGCGAACTTCTCCTTTTTTATTTTATTTTATTTTAATTTTTTTAGAATTTTAAAAAATAAATAAAAGAAAGGGTTAATTTGGTAATATTTGAGGTGTGCTTACAAAATATAATTTTTTTAAAAAACACTTAATGAGGTGTACATGCAAAGGGGATGTACATACAAATTTTCAGGGGTGCAAATAGAACTACTCATATGCTTTTGATGATTCTGATGAACATCCATAATGAGCTCAATCCTTATACAAGAAGTTGATTTCCACATCTTTTTCTTATTTGAGGCCCAAACTTGATATAATTATATGGACCATGTTTTGTGTGTCTAGTGTGAGAAGTATCATCATTTTCTAGACCCCTTATTTATCAAAGTACGTCCAAAGTTGTGAGCACTAAACACAAAATAGAAAAAAAAAAATGGACCCTTTTTGGGCCCTGGGCGGGTGCCTCTGAGGCCCTACCTCAGGGCCGGCACTGATTTAAGGCAGGGAATTAATGTAAACCCTAGAGTCGCACAGCGGAAGTGATTAAAAAAAAATTTTAAAATTATTTTAAGTGACTTTATGAACCAATATAAGATATATAAGAATCAACCAAGCAAGATTCGAAATCATACCTTAAGGCTGACTCATTCATTCTTCGATTCTTAAATTTGCTTTCTGATTTGTACCACTAGATCTTCCTCGCTATATCTCAGGTTCTGAAAACTACGTGTGGGCACGTCACGAGCTTCAGAAGGTTGAATAGAGGTTGAAGAAACAACACAAAACAACTCTTGCTTTGTGTATAGAGAATTCGGTCACTTGAATAATCAAGAACAAAAAAAATAAACTTTTTTTTTTATCTTCTAGTTGGCCGCACCCCCACTTCCTCGTTTCTTTCTTTTGTTTTACGTGTATGTGTTATATTGTCTTTCAAATACATTTGTTAAAAGACTTTATCAAGTTATCAAATACTTATAAGATAAGGAAAGCTTTTTTAAATATCAAATATTCAAAAAAAAAACTTAATATCAATTATCTTGTTTTAAATATCTAATATTGAAAACAAAATTCATGATATCTTATATTAGTATTTCAAACTATGATAGGGTTACAAGTGACATAGATTAAATAGAATTTTAAATCTCATTTAATTAAATGTTGTCACTATGACTCGAACTTATAACATGTTAAAGATTAAATAATCAATATTATTTTATATCTTTGATTTGGTCTGGTTCGAACCTTTGACCTTCCATAAAATAATTAATTTAAATAATTATTATTAATTATTAATACAAATAAATAATCACATAATTTAATTTAATTAATTATTAATCCATTAACTAAATAATCACATTATTTAATTAATTGTCTTAATAAGATTCTTGTTACTTTCGTAACATAATTAACTGGACAATCTAATTAATTAACCGAGATCTTTGTTACCATCAACGTTCCGGGCTAGCAAGGGGACCTAATGGACCCACAGTCTTGAGCTCCAATAATTCTTAGAAAAAACAATTAAACTCTTTAATTGATATTTCATGATTACTAACCTCGGAGTTACTCCACTAAAAACCCGAGGCTGCACTCTCATAACTGTAGATGTTTTTACACAAACCAAAAAATCAGTATCCATCGATATAGCTATTACATACGGTATGGTCCTCCACAAGCAATTCATAATTAGAGTTAGGTCATAAAGTCCGTTATACCCCATCTAATTATATATTTTCCATTAAGTACTATTGATTCTCTAATGAACAATAAATCCTAACTTCTTTTACGGAAGAATGAGATCGCTCATATTGTTCAAGCCCCGAATCAACTCCTAAGGGAAATACTATCTATTTCTTACAAGAAGGAGTGGATTCCACTATTGTGTACAGACCTTCCCAGCCACTAACCAAACCGCGATTCCAACACACGAAGTTATTGACCAGGAATGCAACTTCGATCTCACCCATGATATATCAAAAACCACGATCTAACCTGAAGGAGTCGATAAGACACTCAGGATTAAGATCACCCATAGATAGTCATCATTAATCGATATATATATATATATATATATATATATATATATGAATCTCATCACGTAACGGATCTTGGTGAGAGATTCATATAGATCGTGGTCCAATCCTATATGATCACATCATATAAGGTGCCTCCATTCTCATATCACCATATGAATAGTCTAGGATAAGACCACCGTACATTACGGAATGAACCGCAGTTGTAGATTAACCACAAATAAAGTATATGACTCTATTTTCTATCTACGGACTCTTTAGATTGCTTATCGCAAACTGAATTCTTCTGTATATAACACTCATATACTCAGTTAGAGATTACATCCGACAATCTTGGATGTTAAGTACACATGATATAAATGTATGAGACAAATTTATAGAATGAATAAACTACTTCTTTTATTAATGTTTTATTAACATTTATAAATTACAAGTTTTAAGGCATAAACCCCAACAATCAACTCTTTCAGCTATAATCAAGGATTTGGATCCTCTATTGAGTTGATATTTATCTTGACCTCGAAGATAATACTCTGCATTAAAATATAATGAAAGTTAAATAAATAAAATAAATAAATTTCATGTAACTAAATCTATTTAGGTTAGGACAAAAATCGGCATAGTAGATGATTCAAATTCATTATAAAGACCCTTAAATTCAAAAATTTTGAAAACGTTACTATCAAAAGTAAATATTTAAAAAACTTTTAAAAAAGAAACTTTTCGAATAAAAAATCCAAATAATTTACAAAAATCTAGGGACTAAATTCAAAATCTATCTACTTAATAATAATAGTAGATAAATATTTTCAAAGGTAATGACCTAGAATTAGAAGCCCTACAAAGGGCTAAAACCATAAATAACCCTAATATTATGGGAGTATTCAAAAATTTTATTTGTCAATAACTTATCTTTTTCCTCAAAAAGAAATATTTTAGATAAAACTTCTCTCAAGGCAAATAGGATTTGTAAAAGAGAGGAAACGGTTTATTTTATTTTATTTTTTATTCTTTTTCATCAGTCTAACAGACGTCTGAAATTTTGTTTTTTTAGATCTCCATTTTAAGCATTTGAAGGTAGTCAGCTAGGAAAAAATATATATATTTTTTACAGAAACTATAACAAAATCATCATAAAACAAAGTAGAAGTAAGCGGTACAAAAATTACATACCGTACTTTGGTTCTGGATCATCTACAAATTTTTCTATAGGTCAAGAACGAATCACCAACGAATTTAGAATTCTGACTCAAATCACAGTATATAATATCTATACTCCTACTCTGTATTTCTCTCTGTGTATCTATATCAAGGCACACACTTTTCACGTAAAAACAACAGAACCCACAATTGCTCTTTTTACATGCATTACACTACAAAAAAAGTGTCTATCAGCGACCAACTATTTTCGACGGCTCAAATTACCGTCGGTGATTCAGCCTTTTTCGACGGGTATTTCAACACCGTCGAAAATGATGAAACAATTAATACCACATTTTCGACGGCCAAAGACTATAGAAAATAGTCAAATACACCGACGAAAATGACCCACATTTTCGATGGCACTATATTTGCCGTCGAAAATGACCTACATTTCCGACGGCACAAATACGGTCAAAAATGATGAAAGAAGTAATATCAAAATTCCGACAACCCAATGGCTATCAGAAATAGTCGAATAATTTGGTACTATTTTTTATATTATTTGTTACGGTACTGTCATGAAAAATATAATTAGTTAAATATTATAAAATTAATTAATAAATTATAATAGAATATATTTATGTATGTGATAATTTATATACTACAAAAATATGACTTATAGATCGATATTTTAATTGCATCACAACAGGTACTACGTTTTTTGTCAATATATTTTTTTGCGAAATCACTCTATGAATTTTTTCACCAAGTATTTTGGTTCAATTATGAAATATCAATTAATAAAAAAAAAAACTTAAGGACACGTCGGACTAAATTAATCAAGTATGAAATATAGCAAAATTATTAGTAATTACAAGAACATTTAGTTTTTTTTTAATTATGTCTTCTAAACACGACTATATTAAATTTTAAAAAACAATGCTCTAAAAACTTTTTTTTAATATCTGTTTGTATATTTTACAAAATAATTATAATTTTTTTTGAAATGAGTTTAAATTATTAATTAATAAAAATTATTAACTTTTCACTAAAATGTTGATTATAAAAAAATTATTATGGATATATTATACATTACCTATTAAAATATGTAGCTGTAGCAAAATAGTAAAAACAAGTCATACTTTTCTATCATATAAGGGAATATTTTAATAAAAAATTAATTTGAAAAACAATATCAAAACATATTAAATAGTATGCAAATTATAGATTCAATTGAATAATGTGTAAAATTTATCAATAGTTTATATACAAATAGCATGCAAAATATATCAGATATAAAGTTATAGCAAAATAGTAAAAGCAACAATTACCATCTTCAAGGTCTATGGAGTTTGCATGAATTATTTGGGATTTACGAATGGATCTGGTTGATGTTAGGGGTTCTCTATTGTTGATGGTGATTTTTCGTCGTCACTATCAACGAACTTGTATCAAGTGAAAATAAGAACAGATAAGTATAATACCGCAAGAAAATAATAAATCAAGAGATACAAATACGTGGTAAAAACTCCTTTTAACTGGAGAAAAATCCACGGGTTGTTGCTTGAGCAACAAAGTCAAATCCACTATGAAAAACTCAATTATAAAGTATCTCTCTCTGATTTCTCCTGCTAATTCTCCCGTCCCCCTGTTATGTTTCTTACAGGGGTATTTATACATGTTATTGCTAGGGTTTATGGTACTGCTAGGGTTTGGTGTTGTGATACCCGTATTTTGTGTGATTTCCTAGTTCTAATTGAAGTCTGTCTCTTTCTGGAGTTTATCCCGTTTCCTATTTTGACTGAGTCCGAATCTGCGTCGGATTCTTCACCCTTTATCTGCGGGAAATCTGTTTGCCTTTCAGTTGAACTCTGATAGTCGTATCGTTGCTTATTGTGGAGTTGTTTGCTGCTGATTCTGTCCATATGTTTGTGAAGTACTCGTCTTCATTATCTGATCCCGAGCATGACCGAGTATGCCCGAGCCGATTTCTTCGTCTGTGGTCGGGTTGCTTTGCTCTTTGCCGAGTAAATTCCCTTGGGGAATTTCTGCCCTTTAACGCTTGACTTTTCTTGACTTTGCTTACGTGGCCCCTTACTGTAATGACGTGTCCTTAATGATGATTTTTACCTATAACAATACCCCCTTAAATATTTGAACCGAATGTATCCTGCTTACTCAGGATAAATATTTAACTCTTTCATGACTTGTTCTCGTTTATCGTCTTCTTCATCAATGTCGGATTTCAAATTCCTCGTTCGTTTTGAAACATTAATGGCGTGTCTTAATTACGCCCGCACGCGTTTGATTCTTTTCTTATTCGAAGATCTTTTGATGGTGACTGACTGTCTCTTCGACGGCTCGGTGCCTCTCTTTACTGCCATCCTGTCTTCTTTTGTTTGGCCGTGGTACGTGGCATTCATGAGACGCGACCCTTCTGTTCGTGCCCGTATAGCTTACGTCATGATTCTTATCCCAATCTTTCCCACTTCTCCTTCCTACCATCTCTAGGGTTTCGTGTCTTGGGACCGGTTGCATACTTATATATAGAAGTATTGCTTCAAAGGGAAAACCTCTATTCTCTTTCAAGTTTTTACCATTACTTCCCAGATTTCTGCCATCGCTTCCCTGCCTGTAATCTCGTCCTGCGAAGATTTATTTCTTTCGGTTTCCAAACCTTTTCTCGACCTTCTCGAAGATCCTGCCGTACCTCACGTCTCTTCAATCCTTTAAGGTTAGTTCTCATGGATCCCTCTGCTAGACATCGTCTTTTTACTGTTGCTATGATTGCCATTAAGCAAGGTGATACTTGTACTGCTACGGCTGTCCACAGGTTGCTTGGTGATCCAATTCCTGATCAGCCCCGATTTACAGACGCTGACGTCTCCGGACTCAACTTGTCTGGACTGCGTCGTGAAGTTCCACCAGCTTCTTCCAGTTCGTCACAGCCTGAATCCTATCAGCCTGAGACCGATTCCAGTTCTGCTTCTGCTGCTTGTGATAATTCTCGGCCGTGGAAAATAATGGGGAAGAAACAAAGCAATCGTGACATCAACGAAGGTTCCTTTGTTCAGGAAAGCCGAGTCGGGCCCCAGAGGGTAGTCGAAAAAGACATTGAGGTCGAGCATAGGGAGGCTCGTATCGTTTTCTCTCCCGAGAGAGTTTGCGCTTACGACGTTGAGCCAAATGTGGTCGGCCCCGAAGAAGTCACTAAATACATGAACCGTTTTGATCTGGACAGCAACATTATCTCATTAAACCCTGCTAACGGTCGGGCTGCGTGGAACCCCCCGCTCGGTCAAGTGGCGATTTACGGGGTGATGCTTTCTTGCGGGGTGACGCTTCCGCTTCAGTCCTTCATTACGTGGTTTTTGGCTGAAGCTCAGCTCGCCCCTGCTCAACTAACTCCGAACAGCTATCGGATCTTGATGTGCATGTGGCATATATGGCATAGGATGGGACGACCACCCCCGACTCCTCGGGAAATTAGGCACTTCTATTCTTTGAGGCCTCTAGGAAAGACCGGGATTTACTTCCTGCTTTCAACTCAGCCCGAGAGTTGGGTCCCCAAGGACGTGAACGTGAAGAACAGGGTGATGCCGACCGCTGATGAGAAGATGAAAGGGTTTGTTTGGGGCTTCCCCACCTCAAACAAGTTCTGGAAGAATAGTTGGTTCTTCATGGGTGGAGACTGGGGACGGTCAATTTCTTTTGACATTGAGGGCGCTCAGATGACTCGTCGGGTGCCTCGGTATTTCTGTGCACCCCTAGTGGAACCACATGACTTCGTCTTTTACGGATGAAGAACTCAAAACCATGGCTCAGGCGGCCTTCCGTCCCGTGGAAAAGAGGGGCAGACCTTACCTCTTCGATGAGAAGAAGATGATAACAGCTCGCCTCTTCCCTCAACTTTTCGCACACCGGCGTCGCTGTAAGTTCTCTATTTCTGCCTTGCTATTTACCTGCTTTATCTATCTGGCTTTCAGCTTCCTAAAAATTTTTTTTTTTTTTTAAGTGTACGACATAGATGTAGTGTGTGATGCCCAAGCCCGCCGGATGAAAGGCATTGTGGAGGTGAGCCAGAGGGAAGTTAAACGTCAACGGGATACGGGGATAGCCCCTCCTCAAGGTGACTCCGATGGGAGTTCTTCCGAGGACATTCCCGAGGGGGGTGCTGGCAACGTGCCGGAATATATGCCTGAGGAAACTCAGAATCAAGAGTTGGCTACCCATGCAGCTGATGAAGGCAATCAAGCAGGTCCTTCGATAAAGGGGAAGGAGAAGGTTGGGGAGTCTTTCGAACCAGCTACCTTCTCCTGCTGGAACTAGATCTCCTCGGCCTGCTGTAGTCGAGTCAAGTACCACTTCCTCGGATGCAGAAATTGCCAGGGAGCATCCGGACGTGACAGTTCCAGAGATTCTGATTTCTGCCGAACTGAACACTGCGCCGTCTGGAAGTGGTGCTGAAATGGGGCGTTCCGATCTGGATTTTGAGGACCCCACAGCAGACCTGAATACCTGTGGGAGGCAACCCAGAAAAAGAAAATCCTCGTTCTCACCTGGCTGTCCAGCCCCCAAGATTCCTCGAGTAGTTGCTTTCGTCGAGTCATCCTCAGATGAGGAGGGGGTAGCGGAGGCTGCTGAGAATGAGAGAACAATAGAGAACTCTCCTCCACCGGATCAGATGAGGGACGAACCTGGCATCCCCCTTAGTTCCCCTCAGGCAATACCTACTGATGGGTTCCCCAAAGCTAATCTTGGTGATCCTGACCCTTCAACCCAGTCTAGCGTACCTACCTTCGAGACCATGTTGAAGGCTATGGCTTCGTGCCAAGCATATATAGGGGAGGATCGTTGGAGCGATCTCAGGGTCGGTTCGTTATCTGATCGGTTCTGCCATTTCTTCAACAGCGCTTCTTACGTGAGTAACTCTTAGACTTTCATATTTATCTCTTTTATTGCTACTTCATTTTTGTCACTTGTTATTGGCTCGTTGCAGATGGTAGCCGAGATGACTGAAGTCTGCCAGACTAGTGATGGTCAGACGGAGAAAATAAGGAGGCTTGAAGCCAGTTGAAGGAGAGTGAAGATCGCCGTGCTCGGGCCGAACTGGCTTGTCAGGAAGGGACCAGGTCGGGTCAGGTGCTTCTGGACCAGTGCTTAGCGCGTCAACTAGAGGCTGAACAGAAAGCATCTTTCGCTTCTGAAGAGGCCCAAACCTTAAAAGACCAGTTGTTATCTACTCAGGAGGCTCTACTTCAGGCCGAGCAGACAGCTGAAGAAGCAAAATCCTCCTACGAGCGCCGGATTCAGGACTTGGAACGTCAAGCCTTGATAGTCAAGTCCTTGTCGAAGGAAGCTAGGCTGGAGTTGGAGATTCAGGGGGTCGATCGCTTCAAAAGATCTCCAGCCTATGATGCTTTACTTCTCCGGGAATTTCAGAGGGGAATGGTCTCGGCCGGAGAATTTTTCAAGAAGAAGATCAGAGCAATTGATCAGGCCAGGGCCAACTGGAACCTCTCGGTCAAAAAGCATGTGGATGCTTCTCTGGAATCTCTTCGGCTCCAGATGAAGACGTGGCGAGCATATTGCAGAAGTAAGGGAAAAGAGCCACATCCCATGCACCTGGAAGTTCCCACTGCTGATTCCTTCTCAACTTTCCATGCTTGTGAGAAAGTGGGGATCGACGGTGAGGCTTCTGATGTTGGGCCCGATCCCGGGGTAGATTATAGCGCTTGGATAGATGACGACGCGTCGGAAGATGTGATTGTCTGGCCTTCTGATGACAGCCTCCTGAGTGAGTACGTGATGGAACCGGACCCGAGCATTGGTGGAAGTAGTTCTCAACC
This sequence comes from Dipteronia sinensis, assembly GCA_033220585.1. Taxonomy (NCBI): domain Eukaryota; kingdom Viridiplantae; phylum Streptophyta; class Magnoliopsida; order Sapindales; family Sapindaceae; genus Dipteronia; species Dipteronia sinensis. The sequence goes on from CM065637.1 coordinate 56,714,310, forward strand.
GCCGGCATCTTCTTGATTAATTTTCTTTCTTTTTCTTTTTTGTAACAATTGTTTTTTGTAACAACCATTGTATATTCTTTCGCTCATATATAAGAAATCTATTCACTATTCTGCCTGTCCAGTTCCCTGCATGATAAACGTATAAACAAAAAAACAAATGAAGCATAATTTGTTCGGTCACCTATACTCGGCTCATAGATCTTAAGAATTTTTGGAACTCTTAATTTCAACCAAGTACTTGGCGACTGCCAAAGTTAACCGAGTATCTTATTCAACTGGCAACTCATTTATTAAGCCGAGTATCTCATTAAACTGGCCGTTGATTTATTGGACCAAGTATCTTATTTAACTGGCAATTTTTCTTTTAAAACCGAGTATCTTATTTAACTGGCAACTTTTTTAAGCCGAGTATCTTATTTAACTGGCAATTAATTCCTCCGATCTTGTGAAGATCGTTTTACCCTAACGTTTCGTCGAGGCTCACCACAACCATACGTCAAGGTCCTTACACAAGTCACCTAGGACGTCTCCCGGTTTTGTCTTTGCAAGGTTTCGTCGAATCGTTAGCGGTTATGTTGACCAGCCAACACGACTGCGCATCTCACCAGTCTTCCTGGCGGTGCTCCGAGCATTTTTCCAGTTATCCTGGTGCCTCGGTTTTGCCTTTTGGTCAAGAAGTGCGTTTGCACTGCTTAAACCAGGCGGGCGTGCTATTTCAGCTTCTCAGCCCTTCAAGAACTACTTGTCCGCTCTCCCGCGGCCTCGTAGCGCATGATTATTTTTGAACGAGATTTACTCGGATCGGTTTGTTTTAGGTGACTAAATTTAGTCTGCTTGTTTTCGGACGAGGTGGCCACTGTTGTTTTTGCCTTATTTGAACATTCTTTATCGTGGATTTCATCGTCTTCAATGAATAACCTCTTTATTAGCAAACAAACTTTATTAGATAACAATAAGAATTAGAAACCTCATAACATGACTATAATTTAGTTAAAGCAAGGCTAAAATAACATTAAACATGAACGAGCTTGTTAGAGGTAGAAAATCTTGAGATACTGAGCGTTGCATAGTCGGGGTACAAAGCTGCCTTCTGGGTGAGCTATCAGGTAGGCTCCGTGCCCTGCAACTCCCTTGATGATATACGGGCCTTCCCATTTGTCAGCGAGAGATCCTGCCGACTTGTCCTTAGTGTTCGGGGACACCCTTCTTAGCACTAAATCTCTGAGCTGGAATCTACGCACACGAACATGAGAATTATAGTACCTTGCAGCCCTCTGCTGATACGCTGCATTTCTCACTTAAGCTACGTCCCTGATTTCTTCAAGCTCGTCTAAGTTTCGCTGCAACATGTTGACGTTGTGCTCGGGGCTGTATAGTTGTACCCTGGGTGTCGTAAAGGTTGTTTCCGCCGGGATTACAACCTCTGTTCCGAATGCTAGTGCAAAAGGGGTCTCCCCTGTGGATGACCTGATAGTCGTTCGGTATGCCCATAGCACCTCTGGTAGTTTGTCTGCCCAACTGCCTTTCTTTGCTTCCAACTTTGCTTTCAGTGTGTGCTTGATCACTTTGTTCACAGCTTCAGTTTGGCCATTGGTTTGAGGATGTGCAGGTGACGCATAGTAGTTTGCAATCTTGTACTCCTCGCACATTTCCCTGAACTTGCTGTTGTTGAACTGAGTTCTGTTATCCGTTATAATGGTGCTCGGGATTTCGAACCTATATATGATGTTCTTCCTGACAAAGCTAGTGGTGTTCGCCTCCGTGATGTGCACCAATGCCTCTACTTCTGCCCACTTGGTAAAGTAGTCTACTGCCAAAATTGCGTACTTTGCTCCTCCCCTTGTTCCTGTGGGCATTGGACCAATCAGGTCGAGGCCCCACATGGCAAAAGGCCAAGGGGAAGTTAAGCTTCTGAGTAACTCTGGGGGTTGCCGAATGTCGTTTGCTATTCTTTGACATGTCTTGCAACTTTCCGCGAATCGGTGTGCTTCAGCAAATAAAGTCGGCCAATAAAAACCTCGCCGAAGTACCTTGTGTGCTAGACTCTTACCCCCAGTGTGGTTTCCACACCCCCCACTGTGAACATCTTTCAGAATCTTGTAGATTTCTTCTCCGGCAACACATCTTTGTAACACCTTTGAGAACCCTCTTCTGTATAGTTCTCCCCTTAGAATTGTGTACCGAGTTAACCTGTACCTGATGCGTTTTGCATCCACAGCATCCTCCGGTAATATGTTTCTCTCCAAATACTCTATAAGCTGGGTCGTCCAATTACTTGGACCTGACCGGATTTCTGACACCATGACCTCTTCAGATTCTGCCGTACTTGGTTTGGTCAGCTGCGCCACTGGTATTGCTTTCTACCTAATACTCGTGGTGGCTGAGGCTAATTTAGACAAAGCATCTGCTTTTTCGTTCTCCTCCCGAGGGATTTGAAGGATCCTGTACGCCTTAAACTTTTTAAGCAAGCTCTTTGCAATGTCTAAGTAAGCTATCATATGCTCCTCCCTCGCCTGGTATTCATCCAGCACCTGGTTAACCACAACCTGGGAATCGCTGTATACCGCCAACTCATCTGCCCCCAATGCTATGCAAACTCTCAAACCAGCCAACAAAGCTTCATACTCTGCTTGGTTATTAGTTGCTTTGAAGTCGAACCTCATGGCGCATTCCACAGCATCCCCTTCTGGTGTTGTTATGACTATTCCGGCCCCACTGCCATGGGTGTTCGACGATCCATCCACATGCAACTTCCATTGGAACTTACTCACTTGTTCGCCTTCTATCATCCTTTGTACTTCCATATCTGGCTCGGTGAACTCTGCTATGAAATCGGACACCGCTTATCCCTTAACTGCAGCTTTTGGGGTATATTTGATGTCAAATTCACTTAACTCAACCGCCCACTTAGTCAATCTTCCCGACAGTTCTGGCTTTTACAGGATGAGTTTCAGCGGGCAGTCGGTGTACACCTCTATTGCATGCGCTTGGAAGTACGACCTTAGTTTTCTGGCTGCCGTGACCAAGGCGAGTGCAACCTTTTCGGCCGGTGAGTATCTAGTTTCTGCTGGCAGCAACGCCTTGCTGGTATAATATACCGGTTTTTGCACTCCTTCCTCCATACGAATCAACACCGAACTTGTCGCTACCTCTGTGACTGAGAGGTACAAGTACAACGTCTCCCCGACCACCGGCTTTGAGAGGATGGGTGCTCGCCCTAAATACTCTTTCAATTTCTGAAAGGCAGCTTCGCATTCTTCACTCCATTCAAGGCCTTTTCCTTTCTTTATTGCTCTGAAGAATGGGGCGCATTTGTCTGTCGACTTTGCTATGAATCGGTTAAGTGAAGAAAGACATCCCGTTAGCCTCTGTACATCCCTCAGCGTCCTCGGCGAAGCCATATCTTCCAACGCTTTGATCTTCTCGGGGTTCACCTCAATCCCTCTTTGATGTACCTGAAAACCAAGAAATCTCCCTGATGGCACTCCGAACACACATTTGCTCGGGTTAAGCTTCATTTTATATCTCCTCAGCACTTCAAAGGTCTCCCTTAAGTCTTATGAATGCCTCTCTGCTGTGACACTCTTGGTCAACATATCATCCACATAAACTTCCATGTTCCTCCCGATTTGCCGGGCAAAAATCCTGTTCACCAGTCTCTGGTAGGTTGCCCCAGCGTTCTTCAGCCCGAAACGCATCACCTTATAGTAGTACAAACCCTGATCTGTGGTGAAGGCCGTCTTTTCTTCATCTGCTTTATTCATTCTGATCTGATTGTATCCTGAATAAGCATCCATGAAGCTCAACAATTCGTGCCCAGCTGTTGCATCCACCAGTTGGTCTATTCTCGGCAATGGGAAGCTATCTTTAGGGCAGGCTTTATTTAAATCGGTGAAGTCTACACACATTCTCCACTGATTATTCTTTTTCTTGACCAGCACCACATTGGCCACCCATTCTGGGTATTTGACCTCCCTTATCGATCCTCCAGAAAGCAACTTGCCTACTTCATTCTTAATGGCCATACTCCTCTCTGGATTGAACAGCCGTCTCTTTTGCACTACCGGGCGGAACTCTGGATTGATGGAGAGGCAATGTGATATCACTTTTGGATCTATCCCGGGCATATCTTCGTGGCTCCAAGCAAAAACATCCTTGTAATCCCTTAGTAGTGAGACAAGTTGGGCTTTTATACATTCACTCAAATTTGCCCCGACTTTCACCGTCCTGCCTGGATCTTCTGGGTCCAATGCTACCTCCTCGGTCGGCTCATCTTTCTTAGCTTCGGGCTCCTCTCTGGGATCCAACTCAAAATCCTTCGGTACTTCTGACTCTTCAGTCTCATCAGTTATCAGCTTGGTTGTCACATTGTATACCTGGTTTACTTCCCTATCCTTGTATACTGAAAAATTTGCCCTTCGAGCCATTTCTTGTGATCCTTTGACCACTCCAACCCCAAACTCCGTTGGGAACTTCATCATTAAGGCATAAGTCGCTGTCACCGCCTTAGCTTTATTCAAGAACGGTCAGCCCAATAGGGCGTTGTATGGCCAATTTTCTGTGTCGACGACTACAAAGTCGAGTAACACTGTCTTTTGGCAAGGAGCCTTCCCAACCTTCACCGGTAATTTCATTGTGCCGAGCGACCTTACCTCCACCCCGCCAAATCCTCTAAGAGATGTAGGAAAAGGCTGCAGGTCTTTCCTGTCCAGCCTCAGCTGGTCATAAACTTCTGTACTCAAAATATCCGCTGAGCTTCCATTGTCGATCAAAATCCGATGGACCTCCCTATGGCCAATACGTGCGCTGATTACCAGTGCATCGTTCGGTCTTACATCTACTCCATGTGAGTCAGCCTCTGTGAATATGATGGGATCCCAGCCTCCCTTGATCCTTTTTGGGTCGGGTTCAATAGAGTTGACATCTAGATCTCTCCTAGCCTCCATGGCTTCCCAAATTTCCTGGGTCCTCTCCCTATTACTTTTGCCCGTTGATGGTCCACCAAAAATCGTGTTGATTGCTCCTTCATCCTCAGCTTTCTTAGGGCTAGGTTTTCTTGCCCGACCATCCTGTCGGTTATCTCTCTGTCCATCTACCTTGTCGGTTTTCCTCAGGACGATATCTTTCAAGTGTCCTTCCCTGATGAGGGTCTCGATGTGATCCCTAAGTTGAAAACACTTGGAAGTTTCGTGGCCATTCTCCTTATGGAACCTGCAATACTTGGTGGTGTCCCTCCTGGCATAGGATGACTGCCTAGGAGGTTCTTTAGATATGTTCTTCTTCTCCAGAATTGCCAGAATTTCCTCTTGATCCTTCCTCAGTGGGGTATAGTTTGTATATCTGCCTTGGAACTTCTGCCGCGGCTGATCTGTCTTCGGATCATATGCCCGACGACCATCCCGACTATCCCGTGTCTTATTCTTTTGTTTATCACCTTTCGCATCTGGCGTCTTCGCTTGGTCCTTGGCTTTAGACCCTTCCGGGCGTCCGCCATGCACGAAGTATCCTCCCGTGGCAATTTCTTCTTCCTCTGCCAAGGCATAGCCCCCAGCCATATCCATCATGTCAGCATAACTGGTTTTACGAGCTCTTCTCAGGTCAAATGACAGCTGACCATTCTGGAGGTTATTGATGAATGCTGCAATTATGGCCTCGTCGTTTGCACTTCTAATCTCAGACACTTCTTGACCGAATCTTCCCAAATACTTCTTAAGTGACTCATCCTTTCCTTGCTTAAGTTGAGACAAGTGGGCCACCGACTTCTTTCTATGCACATTCCCGAGGAACTGCCTTGAGAAAGCCTTACTCAGCTCGCTGAAGTTACTTATGCTGGCCGTTGGTAACCTGCCGAACCACCTAGAGCCCAGATCCCCAAGAGTTTGAGGGAAATTTAAGCATAGTAGGGCATCATTGTAAACATACTGGGCCATGGCTCTCTTGTATCTTCTGACATGTTCCTTAGGGTCCGTGTCCTTTTTGAATTGCTCTACATGTGGCATTCTAAACCTCTCCGGGAATGGCGTCCTCAGGATCCTATTGGTGAAAGGGCTCCCGGACTCATCATCTGACAACTCGTTACGCCCATATCGCCTGACTAACGCATCCATTTGTCGGCGGTTGTTCTCCACTTCCCAGGGTCAAACTCTGTATGAGTATATCTCTATCTCCCTCCGGCTCCCCCACAGCATTGAAATTCTGACTTATAGTCAGTTTTTGGCCTCTTTCTTCTGGATTCGATTTTCTTTGATCCCGATTTAAACCGTGCAGCCAAACCGTGCCCCTTTGGCGCTTGTGATGATAATTCTGCTCACTCTCTCCCGAGGACAACGATCGATCTCTCCGATGAGTACGCCTCCTTGGACGGTCTCTATCCCTAGCCGTTTGGTCATGACCATACCTTCTGTCCGAGTCATTCTCCTCTCTACGTTCTCCGTTTCCCCTGGTTGGCCTTTCAGAAAAAATCACCGGCCTGTCAATCGGATCACGGCTTACCTTTATGGGTGCATCAGGCGCTGGTATCACCACTGTGGAGCGCAACCTCGTTGCTTGCTGATTTGGAGCAGAAAGATTGTGAGGTGACATCAAACCTTCCGTGGTAGAGAGATCAACCCCTTGCCTTGCGGCGTCTGATATAAGTTGCTGCAAGGAAGCGCGGAATCGTTGCGCAATCTCTTCGTTAATTGGAGGAAAACGCTGAATGCCAGCCAGGGCAGTTGACTGATCTGTCGTCGCCAAGGTTACCTCTACAGTGTTAAGGGTGGCATCATCCTCCAATTCATTGATTGGCAATCCTTGACTATACCTGGAATGGCTACCATCTCCTTCGCCAGCCATTGTCACAAGTTTTGCTTGATACACCCCCTCCTTCTAGCGCCAATTGTTGATGGTGATTTTTCGTCGTCACTATCAACGAACTTGTATCAAGTGAAAATAAGAACAGATAAGTATAATACCGCAAGAAAATAATAAATCAAGAGACACAAATACGTGGTAAAAACTCCTTTTAACTGGAGAAAAATCCACGGGTTGTTGCTTGAGCAACAAAGTCAAATCCACTATGAAAAACTCAATTATAAAGTATCTCTTTCTGATTTCTCCTGCTAATTCTCCCGTCCCCATGTTATGTTTCTTACAGGGGTATTTATACATGTTATTGCTAGGGTTTATGGTACTGCTAGGGTTTGGTGTTGTGATACCCGTATTTTGTGTGATTTCCTAGTTCTAATTGAAGTCTGTCTCTTTCTGGAGTTTATCCTGTTTCCTGTTTTGACTGAGTCCGAATCTGCGTTGGATTCCTCGCCATTTATCTGCGGGAAATCTGTTTACCTTTCAAGTTGAACTCTGATAGTCGTATCGTTGCTTATTGTGGAGTTGCTTGCTGCTGATTCTGTCCATATGTTTGTGAAGTACTCGTCTTCATTATCTGATCCCGAGCATGACCTAGTATGCCCGAGCCGATTTCTTCGTCTGTGGTCGGGTTGCTTTGCTCTTTGCCGAGTAAATTCCCTTGGGGAATTTCTGCCTTTTAACGCTTGACTTTTCTTGACTTTGCTTACGTGGCCCCTTACTGTAATGACGTGTCCTTAATGATGATTTTTACCTATAACATCTATGAAGGGTCTAAGAGGTGGTGGAGCGTCAAAATTCAACTAATTTTGACTATTTTTTATTACTATTATCGACAGTAAATGACCGTCGAAAAAAGTGGTATTTCTGACTGCTCGTCGTCCATTTTTAATATTATTACCGACGATCATTTGCATTTTTTACGACGGCCATGACCGTTGAAAAAAGTGGTATTTTCGACGACCCGTCGATGAAAGTTTATTTCCGACGAGTGTATTTTCGACGGCATTCGACGGCCGTTTCCCGTTGAAAAAAAATATTTTTGAAGGGAAACCACCTTTTGCGACTGCATTTAGCCATTGCTGATGACCATTTTTTTTGTAGTGTTAGTTGTCCACTCATAGTTAACTACATGTATTTTTATACATGTAAACCGCTCTTGCAGTTATTTCTACAGATAAAATGCAGTTATCTGATAATGGGTATATGTATATGGGCTGGGTTGAGTTAATGTTGGATTTCAATATACTTGGGCTTGGACCCATCTTAGGTGTACCAAACATTTTCCAAAATCTCCCACTCACACAAGTGGGTCCAACACAGTTTCATAAGAGAGAACACAATTATGATATTATCTTAAAATCGTATAAGAGTATTCATACAGATAACTAATATTGGGGTTTTTGCCCTAAAGCTTGTAATTTGTAAATATGAATTGAACATAAATACAAGAAGTAGTTTATTCATTCAAATTTTTTCATACTTTTATATAACATGTATATTTAACATTCAAGATTGCCGGATGTAATTTCAAACTGAGTATATGAATGTTATATACAGAGGGATTCAGTTTGAAACGAGCAATCTGAAGAGTCCATAGATAGCAAATAAAGCTGGGTACTTTATTTGTGGTTAATCTACAGCTGCGGTCCATTCCGTAATGTACGGTGATCTTATCCTGAATCATTCATATGATGATATGAGAATGGAGGCTCCTTGTTGTTGGAATCCCGATCACTGGTAACGAAGCGGAAATAGGTTTTAAAAATTTTATACATATCGTAAACGATCTGGAACCAGTGAACTTAGGATCGCAATTATTTTTCCGGAACTAATACATACAATATTTAAATACAGGAAATTGTAATCAATATATTAAGAACCTTACCAACGTTTGGAGATTCCTTCACTTTATGATATGCTCCTGGTTTGTACCACCGATCTTCCTAGCTATTCTCGGAACTGGTAACTGTGTATGAATGTGTCACGTACTCAAGAACTTAGGAGGATTTAGAGAAAAAAAGAATAAGAAACTATTTCTTTTGTTCATTGTGCAACACTTGCACCGAACACACTTGCAAAATCTTGACTTGATCTCTATCTTCTGTGCAGGGCCGGCCCATGGGGGCAGCAAACCCAGCATTTTGCTGGGGCCCCCAACCGGCCCAATTTTTTTATTCTTCTTTGGGGCCTCAGAATCTAGTATGTTATCTTTAAATAGGGCCCAATTCCAAACTTTTTGTTGCTATATATATATATATATATATATATATATATATTCCTTTTCGCCCTAATGAACTAATACAATTAAACAAAAAAACTTCATGCCCAATAAACTTGTCATTGTAATTCTGAGACTCCATCATTTAAAACAAAACCAAATAGTTAATTAATTATGGGATATAATCATTTTCTCTCCTTTAATTTGCCATATTAGACACTTTACCCCTATAGTTTCAGTAATGGCCATTTTTCCCAATGTAGTTTGTGATATTCGTCATTTTTTCCTACCGTCAGATATTCCATTCAAAAAGTTAAATTTTATGTTAAAAGACATTGTTGCCCTTCAATAATTGTGAATGAATGCGATTTTTTTTTTAAAAATAAATTTTTTTTTTCTTAAATGGATCTCCACCAGCATCATGAAAAATAATCATAAAGCATAAAAGAAAACAAAAATTAAATCATCATCATCAACACCAAATCAATAATCAAAATCAAACCCAGATATCATCATCAACACCATCACCAGTCTAGATTCAACAACACCAGTCTCGATTTGAATCAATCACTCCTAGCAACTTATCTCCCACAAACCTATCCACCATCAACACCACAAACCTGAACCCCACCACCACCAGGAATCCAATAAAAAAACTGTAAAAAAAACCCTTCTCTTCTCTTCTCTCCTCCTAACATCCACACCGAAATCCAAACAAAAATCCATTCTCTTCTCTTTCTTCAAATTCAGAAAACAACTCAAAAATCAACATAAACCTAGAAATCCCTTCTCTTCGAAACCAAACCTAGAAATCTCCATAAACCCAGAAAAATCAACCCCAAAAATCACCACAAACCCAGAAATTACTTCTCTTCTCTCTCTCCAAATCCAAAAATCAACCCAAAAATCACCATAAACACATAAATCCCTTCTCTTCGAAACCAAACCCAGAAAAATCAACCCTAAAAATCACCATCGATTTTTATATTAATGATAATAATTTTATAGGACCCCGATTTTTATTCATATCATAAAATCGCTCGGACCACAATATATCTGGGGACGGCCCTGCTTCTGTGTTTTGTTATCCCCACGCTTCAATTGCCTTTTTTTTAACAATTTAAGAGACCTGATCTTTTTCTTTATTCACGTGCACACCAAAATTTCATCTAATGCTAATCTCTTTTTTTTACACGTTTTGTGTATTTCTCTTTTTCTATTGATTCATGCACACACTTGTTTGTATCCTATACAAACACTTATATATTTACTTTGTGTGTTTTTTTTTTATTGATTCACGCACCACAAGTCCACAATTTGTATGGAATACAAATTGAAAGTCTAATGGCGTATATTCCTTTTTTTTTTTATCTAAATATATTTTATTATAATTAAAACTCTTTAATTGATATATTTTTAATTTTAAAACTAAATCTTTTCAAATGATATCTCATATCTTTTATTTCAAAATATAATTAAATATTTATTTTGAATTTAAACATTTAAAATTCAATTTCAAATATATAATTTAATAAAATAATCATATTATCTTATTCTAATTAAAATCAAATATCAACTAACACCCTCCATTCAGTGATTAATAACATAATTAAATAATCTTATTATTCAATTAATTCCCGAATAAATACGTGTTACTTTCGTAACACAATTAATTGGACAATTCAATTAATTAATTGTGACCCTTGTTATCTAAATCGATAGGGCTAGCAAGGAGACCTAATGGACCAACAGTATTTTGAGCTCCAATAATCCTTGGAATCATTAATTAAATTCTTTAATTAATATTCCTTGATTATTAACTCCGGTGTTATTCCATCAAAAACCCAAAGCTGTACTCTCTCAATTGCAGACGTTTTTACACAGACCGTTACAACTCGGTGTCCATCGATATAGCTATTACACGTGGTGTGATCTTCCACAGTAATTAGAGCTGAGTCATAATGTCCTTTATACCTCTCTAATTACATATATCTTTTAAGTACCGTTGGTTCTCTAATGGACAATAAATCATATTTCCTCACGGAATTAGGAGAGCGTTCATATTATCCAAGCCCTGAATCAACCATTAAGGGAACTACCATCTACTTCTTATAAGAAGGAGTGGATTCCACTATTGTGTACAAACCTTCCCAGCCACAAGTTAAACCACAATCCCAATATACGGAGCATATTGATTAGGAATTGCATCCGACCTCACCCATGGTATATCAAAGACCACGATCTAACCTGAAGGAGTCGACAAGACACTCAGGATTAAGATCACCCACATATAGCCATCATTAGTTGATATATATGAATCTCATCAGTAAACGGATCTTGGTGAGAGATTCATCTAGATCATGGCTCAGTCCTATATGATCACATCATACAAGGTGCCTCTATTCTCATATCTCATATGAATGATTCATGATAGAATCACCGTACAATACGGAATGGACCGCAGCTACAGATTAACCACAAATAAAGTACCAAGCTTTATTTGCTATCTATGGACTCTTTAGATTGCACGTCTCTTACTGTATTCATCTGTATATGACACTCATATACACAATTTGAGATTACGTCCGGCAATCTAGGATGTTAATATATGCACAAGTTATAAAAAAAACAACACAACAAGAATGAATTGAACTTTTCTTTTTTATTTATTTCATAAATCCATTTACAAATTACATCTTTATGGCATAAACCCCAACACTTGTATGATGTGATCATATAGGAATGGGCCACGATCTATATGAATCTCTCAATAAGATCCGTTACATATGAGATTCATATATATATCGACAAATGATGGCTATATATTGGTGATCTTAATCCTGAGTGTCTTATCGACTCCTTCAAGTTAGATCGTGATTTTCGATGTACCATGGGTGAGGTCGGAGTTGCATTCCCGATCAATATGCTTTGTATGTTGGGATCGCGGTTTGACTTGTGGCTAGGAATGTTTGTACACAATAGTGGAATCCACTCATTCTTGCGAGAAATAGATAGCAGTTCATTTAAGGGTTGATTCAGGGCTTGAATAATATTAGCGCTCTCCTAATTCCGTAAGGAATGTCAGATTTATTGTTCATTAGAGAATCAATGGTACTTAATGGAAAGGTATAATTAGAGGGCTATAACGAACATTATGATCCAGCTCTAATTATGAACTACTTGTGGAGGATTATACCATATGTAATAGCCATATCGATGGACACCGAAAGTTATTGGTTTATGTAAAAACATCTACAACTGAGAGAATACAGCTTCGGGTTTTTAGTGGAATAACACCGAAGTTAATAATCATGAAATATTAATTAAAGAGTTTAATTAATTATTTTTAGGGATTATTGGAGCTCAAAATACTGTGGGTCCATTAGGTCCCCTTACTACCCTGATTGATTAAGGTAACAAGTGTCACGGTTAATTAATTTGATTGTCAAGTTAATTGTGTTACGAAAGTGAAACGTGTCTATTCGGGAATCAATTGACTAATGAGATTATCTAATTAATGGATATTAATAATTATGTTAATTAAATAATTAGATTATTTAATTGCGTAATTAATCATTAGATGGTGAGTGTTGATTAATATTCAATTTTGAATGAAGATAAGATGACTTGATTATTTTATTTCCATTAAATTAAATATTTAAATTTGAATTTAAAAAGGTTTGAATTCAAATCAAATCAAATAAATTAATATTAATTAAAGATATTAGATATCTTAAAAGATTTGAATTTAAATTTAAAAGAGTTTGAATTCAAATCAAACAAATAAATTAATATTAATTAATATCTTTAAAGATATCAGATATCTTAAAAGATTTGATCAAATAGTTTTATTAAAAACATATATATGATATATGTTTTTAGAAACTGAGACAACACAACATACATTCAGAATTGAAAGTCAATTTTTTTGAGCGTATAGAACCAAAGAAGAGAAGAAAAAAAAACCCTAGAAAGTGTTCTAGGTATTTTTCGGCTAAAGAAAAAAAATTTTCTTTTTTTCTTCATCCTCCTTGTTCCTGAGTACCGTGACGCGCCCACATGCCGTTACCAATCCGGGAAGATAGCCTGGAAGATCTTATGGTTCAAATCAGGAAGCAGATCGAAAAGAAGAAGGAGCCTACAAACGTTGGTATGAAATAGTTTCATCTCTTTTTTATTGTTTTCGATTATTACTGTACAATTTGTTTAATTGACGATTGCATTGAAATTTTAAAAACCTCATTCAGTTGCACAATCCAAAATCTGGAACCTACAAAAGGGTATCATAGCCAATTTTATACAGTATAATCGAATTCGATTGCTCCTGATTGCATGTTTAAATGTGTAGCCACTTTCTAATGATTATATGATGTTTATTTTATTTTTATAAACATGGTTGATCGTTAATTGTATGGTGCAATGGGTTTAGGGTTCTTATTAAAGTTTGTAATATTTTTTTTCAATGTAATATTAATGCCGGGATGTATTTTTATTATATTTTTTTTCTACTATATTTTCTTTGTTGTATTTTTTCTGCTATATATTTTATTGTAAAATATGTATGAAGAAACCCAACCTCATATTTATGAATGTAATCAAATATGTATATGTAAGTATTAATTCATAAGAATAGCTGAAGCAGCAACCCACAGAGGGCACAAGTGTACCTGAATATAATATATATATATATATATATATATATATATATATATATATATAAACAATCGTTTTAATATATTTCCCTGATTATTCCAACTCTCAAGGACGGAATAGTCAGTTTGGAATTCAACTGGAATAGCATAACATCTTCTTTAGAAGGATCAGTAGCTTAATCACTGACCAAATTCTGCACATTTACTACATACATGCAAATTCTTCTAAATAGTTTAGGTTGATACAACAATACATAAGCAAAAGAAAAGTACAGAAAATCACTGTTGAGCAAATTAATTTGCAGAACAGTAGACACAATGAAAGCCCTTTCATTCTTTCAACTTATGAATCTCTTTTATTTATACCTTTGAAACTTCATAATAAGGCTGTACTACACTCCTAGGCAGCTATATCTATATAATATATAAAAGCTGACCCTCACAGCGCCACATGTCGCCATGAGGAAGCTTTGAATTTAATTACATTAATTACTATCTATATTAATGAAGAAATATCAATAGACACTTTGATTGCAATCTATATAATAGTATATTTTTCCAGTAATAATTTTGATATAAATGAGAGTGTAACGGAAATAATTAGTTGGTCGGGTGAGTGCTATATGAGTGAATCTCAATTGTTCTTTAGAATTACAATTAATAACTAATTAATAAGAATTTAAACCAAATTATATTTATGATATAAATTAATGGAAGGTTGAGACTCTCCATCTCTTTAGAAAAAACAAAATTATATTTATATACTATTATGGTTAATAACTAATTAATACCTTTTAAAAAAAGATTAATGATTAATTAATAAGAATATTATATTGATTAATACGAATTTATTTTCCAACTCCTCATTTCTAGATCAGTTTTTATATAAATTGACTATTATTTCCTACTCTTTCAAGCCTTTTCTTACAATTTATCACTTCATATGTTTTTTTTTCTAGCGGGTTTGTGCTGTAATTTAGATTAAATCTCAAAAGTTGGATTTTTTTTAAGTTGATTATGGTTAGAAATGTTGACATGAGTAATGTGTGTCGATCTTTTTTTCATTTTTAGTTTTAAGTTTTGATTTTGATTTTTATTTAATTAATTTTTGTTGATATGTTTCCCTTTCAATTAACAAATATTGATATCATTCATGTTTGTATGTCCAAAATCTGTTACGAGGACAAACATGATCACATCAATTTCAAAAGCTGTAAAATGCAAGGTAGAACAATGCAGATTTAATGTCTGAGTTTCCTAGATTCCTATAAAAGCCTCCAAGTCGCTACAAATTATATCGATCATGGTATGTATTTTAAATTTTATCGTTTTTGCAGTTTATAATGTTGTAATCCGATTTGCCTCACTTAAAGGGCATGAAATCTTACATGTATCCCATTGTCTTATGTTATCGAAATATATATCATTCATGGCTATAAAAAGAGTGTAATTAAAAGTAGAAATTGAATTCGTGAGTGTTGTGATATGAAATATGAGATTGATCAATTGGATTTTTTTAATGCGAAGAGCAAAAAAAGGGTTGTTAATGGAGATAAAAAGTGTGAAGAAGAGCAATTTATACGAAAAGAATGATGTCCACAAAGCCACAACCGGGAGAAGAACTGAAGAAGATTAAGGAAAAGATGTACATGATTGAAGATCCAATTGTTTGAGAAGAGGATGAGTGCATAAATGGCAAAAACATAGCAAACAATCAAAGCCTCAATAATATTTACAAACTCTATTGATGGAGATTTGGATCCGTGGAGATCCATATCTCAACCTTTTTTTTTTTGTCATTTTAATTGATTTTGTTTTTAATTTTGTACTTATTAATGGAAGCATAATATATTACAAATTCAACATAAATTGGCAAGCTTATTGTAATAAGGATCTCATAAATGATAAACATCCAAAATTTAAAAATGCAAACCCCATACATAATTACTATAATTCTCTATCAACGAATTTACATTCATAATTTCATACGGTTTACCAATTAAAGACTCTTTTCTGATTCAAATGAGTGTTGGACACCAAAATTTATAATACATGTCAATTTGTTCACATATATTAAGATGATTCATAAATTAATTAGTTTTCTTCAAATTTTTTTAGATTAATGTATACATACTCTTAATTTTATAACTATACATTGAATCGTTGTTAATCCTATCATGTCAAATGAAACTCAAATATTTAAACTAAATTTGATCCCTAAACTAAATTTAAAAGTCATTAAGTAAATAAAATTACATCTAATTATTAAATTAATTTTGTTTTCCCAAAAAAATAAATTTAACCGCATTACCTCTAATACCCATAATTTAATAGGGTATTTGATATGAAACTAATTAGAATTATTTATTTATAAAGATCATAGTGCATATTGCAATTGCATTTGAGCTTCTAAAAAATGGTGAAGTGGTTTATATTAGAATTACCGATTATGAGACATCATGATAGTTGCATATAATCACAACGGCCATAATGAAAAGTTATAACTATATTACTTTTGATTTAGAAGTATTTTTATATTATTTTAATTATAATATTTTTCTTCATTAAGAAGAAAAATTCTATATTTTCAATTGATATTTTACGTCTGCACATCTTGCAGGCTGCAATCTAGTATATATATATATATATAATGTCAATTAATGCATCATCATAGAGAGCTTTGGTAGCTCAAGAAGCATCAGCTGTTACCTGAAGATCAGAAATCAGGGACTCAAAAGCTCCCACCAAAGCCTTCACTTTACTCGCCCTAGTCTTCACAAGTTTACTTACGGTCTCTTCGATCACATTATTACACAAACTGCACGAATTCGTTCCTCCTTTCACATCTCGACGTCTCAAAACAACTTTCTTGGATTCTGTTTTTGTAACAGAAGCCTCTTTACTACAGTCTTCTTTCTTTTCAACGGATGTAATTACCCTGTCCCTGCTAGCATCATCACCTTCAACGTTTTGGTTTCCACCCAACAACCTTTGCTTGAATTTCAGTCTCCTTGGAGTATTATCCTCCTGTTGAAGTTCAATTACCTTTCCTTTCCTAAATGTTAGTTTTTGGACTGAATCACTTTTACCTTTTAAGCTAATTGTTCCACCATTTCTAGACCTACTACTGTTTTCCTTCGACGAATGTAAAATTCCATTTTCAGTCTTCATTTCACTGTCTTCAGAGGACTCACCACTCTGTGCAGATGATGATACCAGTAAAGACAAAGTTGACCCAGTGACATGAGTTTGTAGTTGAATACTTCTCAAAACTTCGTTCTTAAGAGATGATGACCAGGATTTAGGTGATTGAGCGGTATGGACTTTTGGTTGAGTACGTCTCAAGTTTCTCTTCACAGGGGATGAGGGCAATACAGCAGTCCGGATTCCATGATTAGCTCGTTTCAAGTTTCTATTTCCAGGGGGTGAAGATGAGTCAGTTGTGCAAATGCCATTTTTAACAGGTCTCAGACTTTTCCTCACAGAATTTAGTTCAACTGGGGACAAAGTCTTTTCTGGTACATCCCTACTACTGAATCGCTCATGTTTGGTTTTTTTAACTGTTTTCTGATTACTTAAATGAGGAACTCCATTCAGGTTACTGGATTTTTCGACACTCTTTATAGAAGGTCTCTTAACAGAACGTTTAGTAGACAAAGAAACAGCTAGTGGTACCAAAACCTTTCTCTCAACTCTTTTGGAACTTCTCATTTCTTTGCTTGTTTTGATTTCGCTCTTTCTCCTGACAGTCGAAATTCCTGGTGAGTTCACCGGAAGATCCTCCACTTGTTTGCTCTTTCTCATTTTTCTATCTCCTTGGTTATTTGATCTCTGCATTCCCAAAGAAGACAGGTTTGATTTCATGGGTTTCTTCAGCTTTGGTTCACCCAGACGTTTCCTGAAAACATTTTGTTTTGGCGAAATAGCTTCTTTCTTAGCCGATGACAAAACTACTCTGTCGATTGGTTCATTGTCATGTATCATGTAAACATCTACTTCCTTGAGAGGTTTTGAAACTTGTTTTGATGAAATAGCTTCTTTCTTAGCCAATGTCAAAAATTCTCTGTCGCTTGGTTCATCGGCATGTTTCATGTAAATATCTACTTCCTTGATAGATGCCATACCTTGAATTGATGAAATAGCTTCTTTATTAGCTGATGACGAAACTTCTTTGTTAAATGGATCACTATCAGGTTTCCGTAAAACATCTTCTTCCTTGGTAGGTATCAAAATCTGACTTAACAAAATAGCTTCTTTATAAGCCAATGACGAAACTTCTTTGTCGATTGGATCACAGGCATCTTTCACGGAAACATCTACTTCCTTCAGAGGTGTCACTGACAAAACTTCTCTATTGATTGGTTCATTGGAATGTTTCATGTAAACATCAACTTCCTTGATAGATGTCAAACCCTCACTTGACGAAATAGCTTCTTTATTACCCAGCGACAAAACTTCTTTGTTGAATGGATCACTAGCATGTTTCATGAAAACATCTTCTTCCTTGATAGACATCAAAACCTGACTTGACGAAATAATTTCTTCATAAGCCGATGAGGAAACGTCTTTATTGATTGGATCAATGGAATGTTCAACGAAAACATTTATTTCCTTCATAGGTGTCAAATATTGATTTGATGAAACTTCTGTCACCAAAATATCTGTTTCCTTCAGAGGTGATTTTGAATAGATAGTTTCTTCATCAGCCAATGATGAGAGTTCTGTCCTGATTGTATCATTGGAACATTTGAGAAGAAGATCTATTTTATCTGGAGGTAATGAAACATGTTTTGATGAGGTGGTTTCTTTCTTAATCAACGATGAAACTTGTTCCTTGTCGACGGGATCATCACGTTTCTTTGTATTCGAACCAAGAGGAGGCTTATTATTGACTGCCAACTTTTTCACTTTCTCTGCTGATGTTACAGTCTTTTCCAGTTCCGTGCCTTCACCTTGTGTCGCCATGATCCTTTTGATCCTTTTGGACATAGGCACAGGGCATCTTGCCTTTATTTCAAGAGCATGCTCTACTCCATATTTGCAAAAATCATGGCAGGAACCCGTTGAAGGTCTGAGATAACGTGAACCAATATTTGCACCACCATCAAGGTAACCAATTTTTCCGGTAGAAGACCTTTTATGACCATCTTTGAGTTGAACTGTCTCTGGGATATACAAATATTCGGTTTTCTCTTTAGTCATTAGTATCTGAATCAGGACCCTGCAGCAGATTAGACCGTTTTAGATAAAAAGGAAAGAAGCAGGCAGGAGCAATGGAATGAGAGGAAAGGAAAGAAACTGAAGTATAGTACTTACCAAGAATCTAATGCAAATAAACAGCAACAATTATCTCAAGCTTGAATCTTCAGACATTTTCAAGAACTGAAAGAAAAACGAAGAATTTTGTAAAAATCTTATGATAATTTGTACATTTTTTTAGAAATAATGCATATTATTTACCCACAAAAAGAAACTAAAATCACTACAAATTGAAACCACCCTAGATTGGTGGAGCACATTGATTGATTTTTTTCACTCAGTCTCTTATCTCAAGTCGGAAGAAAATGCCGTTGCCATACGAAGTTGGATTGCATTTACATATTGGCACAAAAATATCATAAACAACCAACGGATTCTATTTCCGTAGCATGCTCAACAGCCCTAAATTCATTGAATAAATTTCAATTTCAATATCAAAACTTGCAGGAAGAAGATATCCTTAACGAAAACAAGACAGTTCAAAATGTTTTTGTTCTATTTTGTGTCTGTCCTTGCATTTTGATATGTTCCTTTCCAAAATTAAAGGAAGATTTGTGATGAAAACAAATGTTAGACCACAAATACGATTTACCTATTCTAGAAGGAAGGGTAAAGCAGGCAATAGCAACTAAAGAATGACAACATACATGAGCTGGAAGTGGAGGTGTGAAGAAAGGCTGGAAGGATGAATTCTGTTATGGAAAATTGGCAGCTGGATTCTGTTATGTATTGGGTAGAAACTAGGATTGTGAGAGTATATATTAACAACTATGGTGCTGTAATTGGGAATGGGGAGAAATCATTTGTAAAGAGCTCAGCTCTAATGGAGAGACAAGCCTCTCGAATGCTTGATTCTATATTGTTTGGCACCAAAGTTTATAAATAAGAAACTCACAATTCCTTTCTTTCATCAAACACTATTTCTTTACAATTTATTCTGCAATTTCTTTTACATATTCTCTGTTACAAACTCCAAGTTCTATCGAACCTGGTATCAGAGCAGTTCTCCTGGGACAATGGCAAGCAAAAACATGCAATCTCGAATGGATACTGATGTAGGCGGAAGCGATTTGAATTAGGAAATTCACACACACGTGAGCAACAAGCTTCCTCGTCCCTGTTGATTCAAAGAATACCAGGAAAAAGAATAGTTTGAGAGCAAAAGCTCAATAACGAATTTTATTTCACTAAAAACTGAATTTCAAAACCCTAATACATTCTAATAAATAGGGAATGAAATAAACTCCTAGATTCCTAAAACAACTCAAACAAATTAGGAAAAGAATCCCAAATAAAACTAAAAACAAAACTAAATCTAAACTTATTCGAAAAAATGAAAGAAAACCCAAATTGTCGCGCAAGAAACTTAAAATGCCTGGATGACAAGCTAAATGACCTTTACATGGGTCTAAACTGATACTAGCCTGTAGAACATGTCTTGAGCTTTCCGAAAATATATTATAATAGTCGTTTGGAGCTCGTATGTGAAAGTTATACCCCTACGATCCAAAAACGAAAGTAAAACCTGTGTTGCATCAGATACCACGGAAGAAGTAGTCGGAACTGTGACGGAAGAATTACAGCGGGAAGTTTGGTCGATTAAGGATGAGATATTGGCCATGAACAAACGATTCGATCATCTTCTCAAAATTCAAGAAGAGGCTGCCCGAGTTGCAGCATCGTCATCAGGAAAAGGGAAGGAGTCCACCAACTGTGTTCCGGCAGTCGGAGGGCCAGTGATAGGAGTAACGCACGGATCCGAAGGAACCTCAAATGTTTTCGAGTATCGTCGAGATTTTCGTTTCAGAAAACCAGAAATGCCTATATTCGATGGAACAAATTCGGATGGATGGATCTTGAAAGCGGAATGCTATTTTTCGTTAAAGTGGTTTAGCAATGAAGATAAGTTGGAGGCAGTGGTCATCGGATTTGAAGGAGATGAGTTGTTGTGGTATCAATGGGAGCACAAAAAAAGACCTATGGTTTTGTGGGAGAAGATGAAGATGTTAATCTTGAAACAATTTCGATCCACTTAAGAAGGGTCACTCCACGAACAGTTTCTGGCATTACGACAGCAAGGGACAGTGAAGGAATATCGGAGAAAATTCATCGAATTGCTAGCACCCTTTGAAAACGTCTCAGATGAAATAACACCGAGTCACTTCATTAATGGGCTCAAAACTGAAATTCGAAATGAGCTGAGTGTTAGATCCAGGTAACTTGGACCGGGCAATGGATTTGGCCCAAAGAATTGAGAGTAAGTTGATGGCCATGGTTACCAAGAAATCGACTGGGGGTTATACAACAACAAGGGCTGGTGGGTTTGTGCGACCCGTTTCATCACCGATTGGAGCTCCACGACCCGGGCACAGAGGACATCTTCCTTCAGCGAAGCCCTACGGCTACTTGGACACCGAATTCCAACTCAACCGCGATCGGGGCCTTTGCTATAGGTGCGATGAGAAGTGGTCAACGGGTCATAGATGCAAGAAGAAGGAACTTAATGTTCTGATAACCCATGACGGAGAAGACGATGATTAGCCGGAAGTGATGCCGGAGATAGACGACGAACTAGTTCTGGAAACAGTAGAGATCTCGGAATTTACAGAGGCAGTTGAGGTGTCTCTCAACTTGGTGGTTGGTTTGATGATGCCGAAAACCATGAAAATGAAAGGGATCGTCGGCGATCAACAGGTTGTCATCTTGATCGATCCCAGAGCTACCCACAATTTCATCTCTGCGAATTTGGTTCAGAAATTGAAGCTTCCCATTACAAAAATAGAGGCTTACGGAGTTACCATGAGAACCGGGGATTCAGTCAAAGCTGAAGGGGTCTGTAAAGGAGTCACATTGCACTCCAAGGAATCAACATCGTGGAGGATTTCTTGCCATTGGGTTTGGGAAGTTTGGATGTAATTTTGGGAATACAATGGCTGGCAACCTTAGGTATGACTCATACAAACTGGAAACTATAGGTGATGAAGTTTCAATTGGGCAACAAAACGGTGACTCTATGAGGTGATCCGTCGCTCGGAAAAACGTTGGTGTCCTTGACGGCAATGATGAGGACTTGTAAGTATGAAGGCGGGCCGTGGGTAGAGCTTAATCAGGTAACAATTCCTCTTCCTCAATCTTCTGTTGTTCGTGAATTCTTAATTCATATGGTGGAAAAATATGCCAATGTCTTCCAAATGCCTACTGGTTTACCTCCTACCCGTCGCCAGGAGCATTCAATTTTGCTCAAGGTAGGTACCTCTCTGATTAGTGTCCGGCCATACCGGTATCCGCAGTTCCAAAAGGCTGAAATAGAGCGATTAATTCATGAAATACTGGCTGCAGGTATTATACAAGTTAGTAGCAGTCCATTTTCTAGTCCGGTGTTGTTGGTTAAGAAGAAAGATGGATCGTGGAGATTTTGTGTGGATTATAGGGCTTTAAACAAGGCAACTGTTTTTGACAAGTATCCAATTCCAGTCATCGATGAACTCTTGGATGAGCTCAATGGAGCTTGATCTCAAGTCAGGATATCACCAATCCGACTCAACCCGGCAGATATTCCGAAACAGCTTTTAGAACCCATGATGGACATTACGAGTTCCTCGTTATGCTTTTTGGGTTGACAAACGCACCCGCTACCTTTCAATCATTGATGAACGACGTGTTCCGACCATTCTTGAGGAAGTTTGTGTTGGTTTTCTTCGACGACATTCTCATTTACAACCGCGATGAGAAATCGCACATGGAACACCTCAGAAAGGTGTTAGAGGTGTTACAAGACCATAGACTTTATGCCAATCTAAAGAAGTGTGAGTTTGGGCAACTCAAAGTTGCATATCTCGGCCACATTATTTCCGAGGAAGGCATGGCAGCCGACCCTTAGCAAGGTTAATGCAATGATCTCATGGCCTATTCCTTCCACACTTAAGGAACTCCGGGGATTATTGGGACTAACGGGCTATTATCGTAAGTTTGCGGCAAATTATGCTCGAATCACTTTACCATTAATGGAGCAACTCAAGAGAGATAAATTTGGGTGGAATGACAGGGCCGAGAAAGCTTTTATCGAATTAAAACAAGCTATGACTAAAGTACCCGTTTTAGCTATGCCGGATTTCTCTCAACCATATATAATCGAGACGGATGCTTCGGGTTTTGGTCTTGGGGCAGTTTTAATACAAGAGCAGCGGCCAATCGCTTTTTATAGCCATACTTTGGGTGTCCAAGCTCGACTCAAGCCAATTTACGAGAAAGAGCTCATGGCGATTGCTTTTGCCATCACGAAGTGGCGCATCTCTTGGGAAGGAGGTTTATGGTGAGAACAGACCAACAAAGCCTCAAATTTCTGTTGGAGCAGCTGCAACGTTTAATAGGCACCGAATACCAAAAATGGGTCACTAAACTCATGGGTTATGACTTCTGTTATATGTAAAAATCATCATTA
Source organism: Dipteronia sinensis (assembly GCA_033220585.1). Taxonomy (NCBI): domain Eukaryota; kingdom Viridiplantae; phylum Streptophyta; class Magnoliopsida; order Sapindales; family Sapindaceae; genus Dipteronia; species Dipteronia sinensis. The sequence continues at coordinate 56,737,729 of CM065637.1, forward strand.
AGGACACGTCATTACAGTAAGGGGCCACGTAAGCAAAGTCGAGAAAAGTCAAGCGTTAAAGGGCAGAAATTCCCCAAGGGAATTTACTCGGCAAAGAGTAAAGCAACCCGACCACAGACGAAGAAATCGGCTCGGGCATACTCGGGATTAGATAATGAAGACGAGTACTTCACAAACATATGGATAGAATCAGAAGCAAGCAACTCCACAATAAGCAACGATACAACTATCAGAGTTCAATTGAAAGGCAAACAGATTTCCCGCAGATAAAGGGCGAGGAATCCGACGCAGATTCGGACTCAGTCAAAACAGGAAACAGGATAAACTCCATAAAGAGACAGACTTCAATTAGAACTAGGAAATCACACAAAATACGGGTATCACAACACCAAACCCTAGCACAACCATAAACCCTAGCAATAACATGTATAAATACCCCGGTAAGAAACATAATGGGGAGAGGTGTGAATTAGCAGGAGAAGTCAGAGAGAAATACTTTGTAATTGAATTTTTCATAGTGGATTTGACTTTGTTGCTCAAGCAACAACCCGTGGATTTTTCTACAGTTAAAAGGAGTTTTTACCACGTATTTGTATCTCTTGATTTATTGTTTTCTTACGGTATTACACTTATCTGTTCTTATTTTCGCTTGATACAATTTCGTTGATAGTGACGACGAAAAATCACCATCAACAATTGGCGCTAGAAGGAGGGGGATATCAAACAAAACTTGTGACAATGGCTGGCGAAGGAGATGGTAGCGATTCCAGGTATAGTCAAGGATTGCCAATCAATGAATTGGAGGATGATGCCACCCTTAACACTGCAGAGGTAACCTTGGCCACGGCAGATCAGTCAACTGCCCTGGCTGGCATTCAGCGTTTTCCTCCAACTAACGAAGAGATTGCGCAACGATTCCGCGCTTCCTTGCAGCAACTTATATCAGACGCTGCAAGGCAAGGGGTTGATCTCTCCACCACGGAAGGCTTGATGTCACCTCACAATCTTTCTGCTCCAAATCAGCAAGCAACGAGGTTGCGTTCCACAGTGGTGATACCAACGCTTGATGCACCCATAAAGGCAAGCCGTGATCCGATTGACAGGCCGGTGATTTTTTCTGAAAGGCCAACCAGGGGAAGCGGAGAACGTAGAGAGGAGAATGACTCGGACAGAAGGTATGGTCATGACCAGACGGCTAGGGATAGAGACCGTCCAAGGAGGCGTACTCATCGGAGAGATCGATCGTCGTCCTCGGGAGAGAGTGAGCAGAATTATCATCACAAGCGCCAAAGGCGCACAGTTCGGCTGCACGGCTTAAATCGGGATCAAAGAGAATCGAATCCGAAAGAAAGAGGCCAAAAACTGACTATAAGTCAGAATTTCAATGCTGTGGGGGAGCCGGAGGGAGACAGAGATATACTCATACAGAGTTTGACCCGGGAAGTGGAGAATAACCCCCAACAAATGGATGCGTTAGTCAGGCGATACGGGCGTAACGAGTTGTCAGATGATGAATCCGGGAGTCCTTTCACCAATAGGATACTGAGGACGCCATTCCCGGAGAGGTTTAGAATGCCACATGTAGAGCAATTCAAAAAGGACACGGACCCTAAGGAACATGTCAGAAGATACAAGAGTGCCATGGCCCAGTATGTTTACAATGATGCCCTACTATGCTTAAATTTCCCTCAAACTCTTGGGGATCTGGGCTCTAGGTGGTTCGGCAGATTACCAACGGCCAGCATAAGTAACTTCAGCGAGCTGAGTAAGGCTTTCTCAAGGCAGTTCCTCGGGAATGTGCACAGAAAGAAGTCGGTGGCCCACTTGTCTCAACTTAAGCAAGGAAAGGATGAGTCACTTAAGAAGTATTTGGGAAGATTCGGTCAAGAAGTGTCTGAGATTGGAAGTGCAAACGACGAGGCTATAATTGCAGCGTTCATCAATAACCTCCAGAATGGTCAGCTGTCATTTGACCTGAGAAGAGCCCGTCTAACCAGTTACGCTGACATGATGGATATGGCTGGGGGCTATGCCTTGGCAGAGGAAGAAGAAATCGCCACGGGAGGATACTTCGTGCATGGCGGACGCCCGGAAGGGTCTAAAGCCAAGGACCAAACGAAGACACCCGATGCGAAAGGTGATAAACAAAAGAATAAGACACGGGATAGTCGGGATGGTCGTCGGGCATATGATCCGAAGACAGATCAGCCGCGGCAGAAGTTCCAAGGCAGATATACAAACTATACCCCACTGAGGAAGGCTCAAGAGGAAATTCTGGCAATTCTGGCAATTCTGGAGGAGAAGAACATGTCTAAAGAACCTCCTAGGCAGTCATCCTATGCCCGGAGGGACACCACCAAGTATTGCAGGTTCCATAAGGAGAATGGACACAAAACTTCCAAGTGTTTTCAACTTAGGGATCACATAGAGACCCTCATCAGGGAAGGACACTTGAAAGATATCGTCCTGAGGAAAACAGACAAGGTAGACAGACAGAGAGATAACCGACAGGATGGTCAGGCAAGAAAACTTAGCCCCAAGAAAGCTGAGGATGAAGGAGCGATCAACACGATTTTTGGTGGACCATCAACGGGCAAAAGTAATAGGGAGAGGACCCAGGAAATTCGGGAAGCCGTGGAGGCTAGAAGAGATCTAGGTGTCAATTCCATTGAACCCGACCCAAAAAGGATCAAGGGAGGCTGGGATCCCATCATATTCACAGAGGCTGACTCACATGGAGTAGATGTAAGACCGAACGATGCACTGGTAATCAGCGCACATATTGGCCATAGGGAAGTCCATCGGATTTTGATCGACAATGGAAGCTCAGCGGATATTTTGAGTGCAGAAGTTTATGACCAGCTGAGGCTGGACAGGAAAGACATGCAGCCTTTTCCTACACCTCTTAGAGGATTTGGCGGGGTGGAGGTAAGGTCGCTCGGCACAGTAAAATTACCGGTGAAGGTTGGGAAGGCTCCTTGCCAAAAGATAGTGTTACTCAACTTTGTAGTCGTCGACACAAAAAATTGGCCGTACAACGCCCTATTGGGCCGACCGTTCTTACGGCGACTTATGCCTTAATGATGAAGTTCCCAACGGAGTTTGGAGTTGGAATGGTCAAAGGATCACAAGAAATGGCTCGAAGGGCAAATTTGTCAGTATACAAGGACAGGGAAGTAAACCAGGTATACAATGTGACAACCAAGCTGATAACCTATGAGACTGAAGAATCAGAAGTACCGAAGGATTTTGAGTTGGATCCCAGAGAAGAGCCCGAAGCTAAGAAAGATGAGCCGACCGAAGAGGTGGCATTGGACCCAGAAGATCCAGGCAGGACGGTGAAAGTCGGGGCAAATTTGAGTGAATGTATAAAAGCCCAACTTGTCTCACTACTAAGGGATTACAAGGATATTTTTGCTTGGAGCCACGAAGATATGCCCGGGATAGATCCAAAAGTGATATCACATTGCCTCTCCATCAATCCAGAGTTCCGCCCGGTAGTGCAAAAGAGACGGCTGTTCAATCCAGAGAGGAGTGTGGCCATTAAGGATGAAGTAGGCAAGTTGCTTTCTGCAGGATCGATAAGGGAAGTTAAATACCCAGAATGGGTGGCCAATGTGGTGCTGGTTAAGAAGAAAAATAATCAGTGGAGAATGTGTGTAGACTTCACCGATTTGAATAAGGCCTGCCCGAAAGATAGCTTCCCATTGCCGAGAATAGACCAACTGGTGGATGCAACAGCTGGGCACGAATTGTTGAGCTTCATGGATGCTTATTCAGGATACAATCAGATCAGAATGAATAAAGCGGATGAAGAAAAGACAGCCTTCACCACAGATCAGGGTGTGTACTACTATAAGGTGATGCCTTTCGGCCTGAAAAACGCTGGGGCAACCTACCAGAGACTGGTAAACAGGATTTTTGCCCGGTAAATCGAGAGGAACATGGAAGTTTATGTGGATGATATGTTGACCAAGAGTGTCATAGCGGAGAGGCATTCAGAAGACTTAAGGGAGACCTTCGAAGTGCTGAGGAGATATAAAATGAAGCTTAACCCGAGCAAATGTGTGTTCGGAGTGCCATCAGGGAGATTTCTTGGTTTTCAGGTACATCAAAGAGGGATTGAGGTGAACCCCGAGAAGATCAAAGCGTTGGAAGATATGGCTTCGCCAAGGACGCTGAGGGATGTACAGAGGCTAACGGGATGCCTTGCGTCACTTAACCGATTCATAGCGAAGTCGACAGACAAATGCGCCCCATTCTTCAGAGCAATAAAGAAAGGAAAAGGCCTTGAATGGAGTGAAGAATGCGAAGCTGCTTTTCAGAAATTGAAAGAGTATTTAGGGCGAGCACCCATCCTCTCAAAGCCGGTGGTCGGGGAGACGTTGTACTTGTACCTCTCAGTCACAGAGGTAGCGACAAGTTCGGTGTTGATTCGAATGGAGGAAGGAGTGCAAAAACCGGTATATTACACCAACAAGGCGTTGCTGCCAGCAGAAACTAGATACTCACCGGCCGAAAAGGTTGCACTCGCCCTGGTCGCGGCAACCAGAAAACTAAGGCCGTACTTCTAAGTGCATGCAATAGAGGTGTACACCGACTGCCCGCTAAAACTCATCCTGTAAAAGCCAGAACTGTCATGAAGATTGACTAAATGGGCGGTTGAGTTAAGTGAATTTGACATCAAATATACCCCAAAAGCTGCAGTTAAGGGACAAGCGGTGTCCGATTTCATAGCAAGTTCACCGAGCCAGATATGGAAGTGCAAAGGATGATAGAATGCGAACAAGTGAGTAAGTTCCAATGGAAGTTGCATGTGGATGGATCGTCGAACACTCATGGCAGTGGGGCCGGAATAGTCATAACAACACCAGAAGGGGATGCTGTGGAATGCGCCATGAGATTCGACTTCAAAGCAACTAATAACCAAGCAGAGTATGAAGCTTTGTTGGCTGGTTTGAGAGTTTGCATAGCATTGGGGGCAGATGAGTTGGCGGTATACAGCGATTCCCAGGTTGTGGTTAACCAGGTGCTGGATGAATACCAGGCGAGGGAGGAGCATATGATAGCTTACTTAGACATTGCAAAGAGCTTGCTTAAAAAAGTTTAAGGCGTACAGGATCCTTCAAATCCCTCGGGAGGAGAACGAAAAAGCAGATGCTTTGTCTAAATTAGCCTCAGCCACCATGAGTATTAGGTCGAAAGCAATACCAGTGGCGCACCTGACCAAACCAAGTACGGCAGAATCTGAAGAGGTCATGGTGTCAGAAATCCGGTTAGGTCCAAGTGATTGGACGACCCAGCTTAGAGAGTATTTGGAGAGAAACATATTACCGGAGGACGCTGTGGAGGCAGAACGCGTCAGGTACAGGTCAACTCGGTACACAATTCTAAGGGGAGAACTATACAGAAGAGGGTTCTCAAAGGTGTTACAAAGATGTGTTACCGGAGAAGAAACCTACAAGATTCTGAAAGATGTTCACAGTGGGGTGTGTGGAAACCACACTGGGGGTAAGAGCCTAGCACACAAGGTACTTCGGCAAGGTTTTTATTGGCCAACTTTATTTGCTGAAGCGCAACGATTCGCGGAAAGTTGCAAGACATGTCAAAGAATAGCAAACGACATTCGGCAACCCCCGGAGTTACTCAGAAGCTTAACTTCCCCTTGGCCTTTTGCCATGTGGGGCCTCGACCTGATTGGTCAAATGCCCACAGGAACAAGGGGAGGAGCAAAGTACGCAATTGTGGCAGTAGACTACTTTACCAAGTGGGCAGAAGCAGAGGCATTGGTGCACATCACGGAGGCGAACACCACTAGCTTTGTCAGGAAGAACATCATATATAGGTTCGGAATCCCGAGCATCATTATAACGGATAACGGAACTCAGTTCGACAACAGCAAGTTCAGGGAAATTTGCGAGGAGTACAAGATTGCAAACTACTATGCGTCACCTGCACATCCTCAAACCAATGGCCAAACTGAAGCTGTGAACAAGGTGATCAAGCACACACTGAAAGCAAAGCTGGAAGCAAAGAAAGGCAGTTGGGCAGACAAACTACCAGAGGTGTTATGGGCATACCGAACGATTATCAGATCATCTACAGGGGAGACCCCTTTTGCACTAGCATTCGGAATAGAGGCCGTAATCCCGACGGAAACAACCTTTACGTCACCCAGGGCGCAACTATACAGCCTCGAGCACAACGTCAACATATTGCAGCGGAACTTAGACGAGCTTGAAGAAATCAGGGACGCAGCTCAAGTGAGAAACACAGCGTATCAGCAGAGGGCTGCAAGGTACTATAATTCCCATGTTCGTGTGCGTAGATTCCGCTCGGAGATTTAGTGCTAAGAAGGGTATCCCCGAACACTAAGGACAAGTCGGCAGGATCTCTCGCCGACAAATGGGAAGGCCCGTATATCATCAAGGGAGTTGCAGGGCATGGAGCCTACCTGATAGCTCACCCAGAAGGCAGCTTAGTACCCCAACCATGCAACACTCAGTATCTCAAGATTTTCTACCCCTGACAAACTCATTCATGTTTAACGTTATTTTAGCTTTGCTTTAACTTATAGTCAAGTTAAGAGGTTTCTAACTCTTATTGTTATCTAATAAAGTCTGTTTGCTAATAAAGAGGTTAATCATTGAAGACGATGAAATCCAAGATAAAGAATGTTCAAATAAAGCAAAAACAACAGTGGCCACTTCGTCCGAGAACAAGCAGACTAAATTTAGTCACCTAAAACAAACCGGTCCGAGCAAATCTCGTTCAAAAATAATCATGCGCTACGAGGCCGCGGGAGAGCGGACAAGTAGTTCTTGAAGGGCTGAGAAGCTGGAATAGCGCGCCCGCCTGGTTTAAGCAGTGCAAACGCACTTCTTAACCAAAAGGCAAAACCGAGGCACCAGGATAACTGGAAAACTGCTCGGAGCGCCGCCAGGAAGACTGGTGAGATGCGCAGTCGTGTTGGCTGGTCAACATAACCACCAACGATTCGACGAAACCTTGCACAGACAAAACCGGGAGACGTCCTAGGTGACTTGTGTAAGGACCTTGACGTATGGTTGTGGTGAGCCTCGACGAAACGTTAGGGTAAAACGATCTTCACAAGATCGGAGAAATTAATTACCAGTTAAATAAGATACTCAGCTTAAAAAAGTTGTCAGTTAAATAAGATACTCGGCTTTAAAAGAAAAATTGCCAGTTAAATAAGATACTTGGTCCAATAAATCAACGGCCATTTTAATGAGATACTCGGCTTAATAAACGAGTTGCCAGTTGAATAAGATACTCGGTTAACTTTGGTAGTCGCCAAGCACTTGGTTGGAATTAAGAGTTCCAAAAATTCTTAAGATCTATGAGCCTAGTATAGGTGACCGAACAAATTATGCTTCATTTGTTTTTCTTTTGTTTATACGTTTATCATGCAGGGAACTGGACAGGCAGAATAGTGAATAGATTTCTTATATATGAGCGAAAGAATATACAACGGTTGTTACAAAAAAAACAATTGTTACAAAAAAGAAAAAGAAAATTAATCAAGAAGATGCCGGCGGTTGAGAACTACTTCCACCAATGCTCGGGTCTGGTTCCATCACGTACTCATTCAAGAGGCTGTCATCAGAAGGCCAGACAATCACATCTTCCGGGGCGTCGTCATCTATCCAAGCGCTATAATCTACCCCGGGAACGGGCCCAACGTCAGAAGCCTCACCGTCGATCCCCACTTTCTCACAAGCGTGGAAAGTTGAGAAGGAATCAGCAGTGGGAACTTCCAGGTGCATGGGATGTGGCTCTTTTCCCTTACTTCTGCAATATGCTCGCTACGTCTTCATCTGGAGCCGAAGGGATTCCAGAGAAGCATCCACATGCTTTCTGACCGAGAGGTTCCAGTTGGCCCTGGCCCAATCAGTTGCTCTGTTCTTCTTCTTGAAAAATTCTCCGGCATAGACCATTCCCCTCTGAAATTCCCGGAGAAGTAAAGCATCATAGGCTGGAGATCTTTTGAAGCGATCGACCCCCTGAATCTCTAACTCCAGCCTAGCTTCCTTCGACAGGGACTTGACCGTCAAGGCTTGACGTTCCAAGTCCTGAATTCGGCCCTCGTATGAGGACTTTGCATCTTCAGCTGTCTGCTCGGCCTGGAGTAGAGCCTCCTGAGTAGATAACAACTGGTCTTTTAAGGTTTGGGCCTCTTCAGAAGCGAAAGATGCTTTCTGTTCAGCCTCTAGTTGACGCGCTAAGCACTGGTCCAGAAGCACCTGACCCGACCTGGCCCCTTCCTGACAAGCCAGTTCGGCCCGAGCACGGCGATCTTCACTTTCCTTCAACTGGGCTTCAAGCCTCCTTATTTTCTCCGTCTGACCATCACTAGTCTGGCAGACTTCAGTCATCTCGGCTACCATCTGCAACGAGCCGATAACAAGTGACAAAAATGAAGTAGCAATAAAAGAGATAAATATGAAAGTCTTAAGAGTTACTCACATAAGAAGCGCTGTTGAAGAAATGGCAGAGCCGATCAGATAACGAACCGACCCTGAGATCGCTCCAACGATCCTCCCCTATATATGCTTGGCCCGAAGCCATAGCCTTCAACATGGCCTCGGGGGTAGGTACGCTAGACTGGGCTGAAGGGTCAGGACTGCCAAGATTAGCTTTGGGGAACCTAGCAGTAGGTACTGCCTGAGGGGAACTAAGGGGGATGCCAGGTTCGTCCCTCATCTGATCCCGTGGAGGAGAGTTCTCTATTGTTCTCTCATTCTCAGCAGCCTCTGCTACCCCCTCCTCATCCGAGGATGACTCGACGAAAGCAACTACTCGAGGAATCTTGGGGGCCGGATGGCCAGGTGAGAACGAGGCTTTTCTTTTTCTAGGTTACCTCCCACGGGTATTCAGGTCTACAGTGGGATCCTCAAAATCCGGATCGGAATGCCCCATTTCAGCACCACTTCCAGACGGCGCAGTGTTCAGTTCGGTAGAAATCAGAATCTCTGGAACTGTCACGTCCGGATGCTCCCTGGCAATTTCCGCATCCGGGGAAGTGGTACTCGGCTCGACTACAGCAGGTCGAGGAGATCTAGTTCCGCAGGAGAAGGTAGCTGGTTTGGAAGACTCCCCAACCTTCTCCTTCCCCTTTGTCGAAGGATCTGCTTGATTGCCTTCATCAGTTGCGTGGGCGGCCAACTCTTGATCCTGAGTTTCCTCAGGCATGTAATCTGGCACGTCGTCTGCACCCCCCTCGGGAATGTCTTCGGAAGAATTCCCATCAGAGTCACCTTGAGGAGGGGCTATCCCCGCATTCTGTTGACGTTTAACTTCCCTCCGGCTCGCCTCCACAATGCCTTTCATTCGACGGGCTTGGGCATCGCACACTACATCTATGTCGTACACTAAAAAAAAAAAAAAAATTTAGGAAGCTGAAAGTCAGATAGATAAAGCAGGTAAATAGCAAGGAAGAAATAAAGAACTTACAACGACGCCGGCGTGCAGAAAGTTGAGGGAAGAGGCGAGCTGTTATCATCTTCTTCTCATCGAAGAGGTAAGGTCTGCCCCTCTTTTCCACGGGACGGAAGGCCGCCCGAGTCATGGTTTTAAGTTCTTCATCCGTAAAAGACGAAGTCATGTGGTTCCACTGGGGTGCGCAGAAGTACCGAGGCACCCAGCGAGTCATCTCGGAGCCCTCAATGTCAAAAGAAATTGACCGTCCCCAGTCTCCACCCACGAAGAACCAATTATTCTTCCAGAACTTGTTTGAGGTGGGGAAGCCCCAAACAAACCCTTTCATCTTCTCATCAGCGGTCGGCATCACCCTGTTCTGCACGATCAAGTCCTTGGGGACCCAACTCTCGGGCTGAGTTGAAAGTAGGAAGTAAATCCCGGTCTTTCCCAGAGGCCTCAAAGAATAGAAGTGATTAATTTCCCGAGGAGTCGGGGGTGGTCGTCCCATCCTATGCCACATGTGCCACATGCACATCAAGATCCGATAGCTATTCGGAGTTAGTTGAGCAGGGGCGAGCTGAGCTTCAGCCAAAAACCACATAATGAAGGGTTGCAGCGGAAGCGTCACCCCGCAAGAAAGCATCGCCCCGTAAATCGCCACTTGACCGGGCGGAGGGTTCCACGCAGCCCGACCGTTAGCAGGGTTTAATGAGATAGTTTCACTGTCCAGATCAAAACGGTTCGTGTATTTAATGACTTCTTCGGGGCCGACCACATTTGGCTCAACGTCGTAAGCGCAAACTCTCTCGGGAGAGAAAACCATACAAGCCTCCCTATGCTCGTCCTCAATGTCTTTATCGACCACCCTCTGGGGCCCGACTCGAATTTCCCGAACAAAGGAACCTTTGTTGATGTCGCGATTGCTTTGTTTCTTCCCCATTCTTTTCCACGGCCGAGAATTATCACAAGCAACAGAAGCAGAACTGGAATCGGTTTCAGGCTGATAGGATTCAGGCTGTGACGAACTGGAAGAAGCTAGTGGAACTTCACGACGCAGTCCAGATAAGTTGAGTCCGGAGACGTCAGCGTCTATAAATCGGGGCTGATCGGGAATTGGATCACCAAGCAACCTGTGGACAGCCGTAACAGTACAAGTATCACCTTGCTCAATGGCAATCATATCAACAGTAAAAAGATGATGTCTAGTTGAGGGATCCATGAGAACTAACCTTAAAGGATTGAAGAGACGTGAGGTACGGCAGGATCTTCGAGAAGGTCGAGAAAAGGTTTGGAAACCGAAAGAAGTAAATCTTCGCAGGACGAGATTACAAACAGGGAAACGATGGCAGAAATCTGGGAAACGATGGCAGAAATCTGGAAAACGATGGCTGAAATCTGGGAAGTAATGGTAAAAACTTGAATAGGGGTTTTCCCCTTTGAAGCAATACTTCTATATATAAGCATGCAACCGGTCCTAAGACACGAAACCCTAGAAAGGGTAGGTGAGGAGAAGCGGGAAAGATTGGGATAAGAATCATGACGTAAGCTGTACGGGCACGAACAGAAGGGTCGCGTCTCATAAATGCTACGAACCACGGCCAAACAAAAGAAGACAGGTGGCAGTAAAGAGAGGCACCGAGCCGTCGAAGAGACAGTCAGTCACCATCAAAAGATCTTCGAATAAGAAAAGAATCAAACGCGTGCAGGCGTAATTAAGACATGCCATTAACGTTTCGAAGCGAACGAGGAATTTGAAATCCGACATTGATGAAGAAGACGATAAACGAGAACAAGTCATGAAAGAGTTAAATATTTATCCCGAGTAAGCAGGATACATTCGGTTCAAATATTTAAGGGGGTATTGTTATATGTAAAAATCATCATTAAGGACACGTCATTACAGTAAGGGGGCCACGTAAGCAAAGTCGAGAAAAGTCAAGCGTTAAAGGGCAGAAATTCCCCAAGGGAATTTACTCGGCAAAGAGTAAAGCAACCCGACCACAGACGAAGAAACCGGCTTGGGCATACTCGGGCATACTCGGGATCAGATAATGAAGACGAGTACTTCACAAACATATGGATAGAATCAGAAGCAAGCAACTCCACAATAAGCAACGATACGACTATCAGAGTTCAATTGAAAGGTAAACAGATTTCCCGCAGATAAAGGGCGAGGAATCCGACGCAGATTCGGACTCAGTCAAAACAGGAAACAGGATAAACTCCATAAAGAGACAGACTTCAATTAGAACTAGGAAATCACACAAAATACGGGTATCACAACACCAAACCCTAGCACAACCATAAACCCTAGCAATAACATGTATAAATACCCCAGTAAGAAACATAATGGGGAGAGGTTTGAATTAGCAGGAGAAGTCAGAGAGAAATACTTTGTAATTGAATTTTTCATAGTGGATTTGACTTTGTTGCTCAAGCAACAACCCGTGGATTTTTCTCCAGTTAAAAGGAGTTTTTACCACGTATTTGTATCTCTTGATTTATTGTTTTCTTGCGGTATTACACTTATCTGTTCTTATTTTCGCTTGATACAAGTTCGTTGATAGTGACGACGAAAAATCACCATCAACAACTTCAAAATCCAATACCGAAGTGGAGCTAGCAACCAGGTGGCAGACGCCTTGTCACGGATTCCGGAAAGAGCCAAAATCGCTGCCATTTATGTTCCTCAATGGCAGCACTGGGAACAGCTCAAATCGGAGCTAGAAAGTGATGATTTTATAAACATACTTCGTGAGGATATTACTTCCGAAAGACAGCAACACTATGGGTTCACAGTATGGCAAGAGGTTGTCTACTACAAGGGAAGTTTGGTAATTCCTAAGGGTTCGAAGTTAATTGCCCAAATTATTGCGGAATTTTAGAGCTCCCCAATTGGAGGCCATTCAGGAGAAACTAAGACTTGTCAAAGGGTGGCAGCAGAATTATTTTGGGTGGGAATGAAAAAAGATGTAATTAAATTCGTGCAGCAGTGCATTTCTTGCCAGCAACACAAGTACTTGGCAACAACTCCTGCGGGGCTGCTACAACCTATCGCAATACCAGCACAAGTATGTGATGAGATATCGATGGATTTCATTGAAAGGTTGCCTCGTTCAGATGGGTGGAATACGATCTTTGTGGTTGTGGATAAGCTTAGCAAATACCCTCACTTTATTGCATTAAAACATTCCTTTACAGCAGCTAGTGTCGCATCAACTTTTGTGAAAGAAATTGTCCGATTACATGGGATCCCGCAGTCCATCATCTCCGGTCAAGACCGTATTTTTTTGAGCCATTTCTATTTAAGCTACAGGGGGCCATTCTTAAGAATAGCACAGTCTACCACCCTCAAACCGATGGCCAAACCGAGGTGGTCAACCGTTGCTTGGAAACATATCTTCGTTGCTTTGTATCCGCAACCCCGAAGCTATGGTTCCACTGGCTGTCATGGGCAGAGTATTGGTATAACACTTCTCTCCATTCAGCTACTCGTTGTACCCCTTTCCGAACGTTATACAGACGTGACCCACCTCCACTTATCCGTTATGAGCAAGGCTCGTCGCTAGTGTCTGCTGTAGAAAATTTATTGGAAGACCGAGTTGCCATTTTGGATGAATTACAAATGCATCTCTTACGTGAACAGCAGAAAATGAAGGTGTATGCTGATGCTAAGAGACATGATCTGGAGTTTGCAGTTGGGGACCTCGTCTTCTTGAAGCTACGACCCTACCGACAAAAATCTCTAGCTCAACGACGTTATGAGAAGCTAGCTGCTCGATTTTAAGGCCCTTTCAAAGTGTTGGCTCGAATAGGAAAGGTTGCCTACAAGCTCGAACTTCCACCAACGACTGCCATACATCCTGTTTTCTATGTATCCCAACTTCGACAAGCTCATGGAGTGGCTGTGTCTTCACCCATTTTACCACCTCAACTCACTTCCGATTTAGAGCTAGTTGTTGTACCAGAATCTTTGCTTGGAGTGCGCCCAAAATCAGTTGATACACTAGGACACTTGGAAGTCCTCATAAAGTGGAAGTCCTTACCTACTTTCGAAGCAACTTGGGAAGATTATCTTAAGATTTTAAACCAATTTCCGGAATTTCACCTTGAGGACAAGGTGAATGTTTGGGCGGGGGGTAATGTTAGACCACAAATACGATTTACCTATTCTAGAAGGAAGGGTAAAGCGGGCAATAGCAACTAAAGAACGACAACATACATGAGCTAGAATTGGAGGTGTGAAGAAAGGCTGGAAGGATGAATTCTGTTATGGAAAATTGGCAGCTGGATTCTGTTATGAATTGGGTAGGAACTAGGATTGTGAGAGTATATATTAACAGCCATGGTGCTGTAATAGGGCATGGGGAGAAATCATTTGTAAAGACCTCAGCTCTAATGGAGAGACAAGCCTCTCAAATACTTGATTCCATATTGTTTGGCACCAAAGTTTATAAATAAGAAACTCACAGTTCCTTTATTTCATCAAACACTGTTTCTTTACGATTTATTCTGCAACTTCTTTTACATATTCTCTGTTACAAACTCCAAGTTCTATCAACAAATGTTTTGAAAGAACAACCATATGCACAACTTTTACACAGAGAAATCATTAATACATGGAACGATAATCTACCCTTTAAGTTGAATGAATGACTAAAAATTAAGAACACCCTTTAAATTATAAAGACAAATGTATCAACAACAGTCATAAGTGTTGGATGGAGGCATTTCAATGATGTTCTAGTATTCAGGCATTAGAAAAAGGAAATGCATATGGATTGACAACAATCATAATTGTATTTACAAATTCATAATTTCTTAAAAACGTTATTATTGGCATCCACGAAGCAACTTGTGCAAAGGATTTTGAAACTATCTCATTCGATCCTATAAATGATCACGTACCATAAAAATTTGATGATGGCTTCAGATTTTGTTAATGGCTATTTAAAGATATATACTTGGAAGGCTATGTCAAATACCGTGCCATTATGGGATGGGCATTTCCCCATGGGGCCATCTCCATTCAAGGGCAAATTTCACCCCCAAATGGGGTTTGGTAGTGGGGATGAGGATAAATTTGACCCCCAAATCCTAAATGAGGGGCAAATTTATCATATAATATTCTTGTTCTAGTAACATAATTTCTTAACAATTAAAAAAGAAACATAAAAAGTGTATTAAATTTGTAAAGCATCAAACACGTTATAGCAATTGGAAAAATGGGTCATTCTCTAGTCAGGTCTGATCCTGAAGTTTTTCGTAAGGACCTGAGGATAGGATGAGAAGAAAAACTTCAGGACACTACAGAATTATTCATAGAAAAAGCTCATTTTGGAAGAATTCATTAGCTGAACAGAGGCTAACCCATTAGCCTTTAAAACATCAGATTGGCATTTTTCGCAAGAAAAAAAAAACAACAGAAAAGTCTAATAGAACATACCTTGGTTTCAAAAGTGAGAGCAAAGGGAAATCTTAAATGCGTCAGAAGAAGAAAAAGAAAAGGCCCCCGAAAAAAGTAACAGGGGTCCTCCATCGGTCGGGAGGGTTTCTTTTGCGTATATATATTTCTTTTTGGTTATTTTTGTGTTAAAAAAAAGAAAAAGATAAATATTAGAGACCAAACCCTCCAAAAGAAACGGTCTTATATCCATTATAGGCATTCATTGCCTCGGCCATCACTTGATTAACTAACCACGGATGATATTTGGAATATTCACTTTTCTCTCTCTCTCTCTCTCTCTCTCTCTCTCTCTCTCTCTCTCTCCCTTTTATCAAAATAAAGAATGGTTCGTATTCTTTGTCATACTTGCTAATAATTTCATCATCCCCATTCACCTTTGTTATCAAAATTAAGAATGGTTCGTATTCTTTGTTATACATGAAAGAAACACATTTACATAACAGACATTATTATTTAATAGATAGAAGTAATTACATGGAACTACCTTAGGTTTTCTTAATTACATATAGAAATAACATTTTTAAAACTAACATTTACCTCCTCTGTTTAGTTAAATTGGGTTAAACTTAACTATTGGAAGTATATTTTCGTCCTTTTTTTTCCTTCAAAAACAGATATTAGAAATGAAAAAAGAAAAAAAAAATAGAGAGATGAGCATTGGAGATCCAATATATATATGAATTGTGCCCGAGTTGGATCTTCACTCTTTAGTCTTTCTAAAAAAAATAAAAAAAATAATATGAACTCTGCCGTCCATATATATATATATATATTATTTTATTAAATTAAGGGTAATAGGGATATTTAAATGCTATCACGATCAACCGCTAAAAGTTAAAAGGTCAAACACTAATGACGGGAGAAGTCAATGTTAATTTTTGAAAAAGTTATTTCTTGCATGTGATTAAACAAACCACAGGTAGATTATGTGTAACTACTAATGGATATGCATGTCTTTACTGCCAAAGACTTCCTTCCAATAAAAGAAAAAAAAAGAAAAAAAAAAAAGAAAAGAAAAAGTGGTACTATCAAGGACTTGTACTGTTGTACATTCTCATGATAAGGTAAGGCAACCCAAACAAAACCATGATTAATGATTTCAGGACTATCATGTTTTAATCTTCAGCAAGTTAGCTGAGTTTGGCATTTGATAGTATTTTTCTATGGTCCTGAAAAAAGTTTGCAATTTTCCGAAGTATGAGCACCTCAATGCTCTCTGTTCATTTCAATAATGCCATAACAAGAGCTAAACCTCTCTTAATCAAACTCAAACGATAGATTGAATAAAAACAAGTCTTTGATATATGCATGCATTTTATAACCTTCCGGAATAACTTAACCAGTAGTATGAATATGAAGATAAGCTGCATCCTCTTCTAGGCTTCTTAGGACCCCATTACATCATTAGTACCCTTCTTCGGCCAAGCTTTTGAACCTATTATTTGAATAACTTATACAAACTCCAAAGTCTAGCCGGCCGAAGGCGGCTGCACTCATACTGGTTACAAACATTATGCTCTATACATTCATCAACAAAAATAAGCAGAGAAGAAAACAGCAGGACAGCAGTTTCATACTAAGCAGGAATATTTGGATGCAAATGTGTGATCTTAAACCTAGCAGTGTTCAAATGTATTTTGCAGCCCAATTGAATGGTCAACAGGATAAATAAAGTGAAAATTTGACAACTGACTCAGATCTCTAGGGATTCAAGGGGTTAGTTTCAACCCTTGCCATTGTTTCAATCAAAGCTAGAAGGAAATTGCTTCAGTTCAATTCAAGTGCAAAAACATTAGAAAGATCCAAATGGAAGATAAAAAACTTACATGCCAAACTAAGTAAACTCTATACCTGTCTTCTTGTCAGTGCTCCACTTATATACATGCACAGAAAAGAATAAACACCAGTACTTGGATCCAAGGACACGCATTTGCTGTCTGAATATATGAAATCACAATGCAACAGGCATTTCCAAGCAATTCTTTAATCCACGACTTCTTCTCAGCTGCCTGTGAATGTTATTTTCATTCATTCTGTCATTCAAAAAGGTAAGATGAAACAGCTTTATGTTGCTGCAGGCTGGAAACCTTGTAAGCTGTTCATCTTCTTATCCGGGTAACGTCATCAAATTTCAAATTTCACTGTAAGTGGATTCAAATGGGGAGCACATAAAGGGGAAAAACTATTGGAAACTCAAGTGATGATTTCTCTAACCAACCAATCCAGACTGGGGAAGGCAAAGTACAGTACCAGGACAGAAGGAATAACAAAAACAATGGTGATAAGAATGTAAAGGGCCAAGATGGCTGCACTGGCAGGTATTGCATACATGACGATCAAAATAAGTAGAACAATTAATGGGAGCTTGGTCGTCAACTGAGCAAAGAAAAGCAAGGACTTACGAAGAGATAAGTGGAGCCTTTCAGCATTAAGGTAGGCAGTGATTAGGTGGACTTCATTACGGTTTAATTGAGGTTGTTCTGGGACACGACGCCTATTGTTCAGGTGGCTAACTTGATTTCTCACTGTTAGATTTCTATTCAGAGAAGAGGCTTGCTGATGATCCCCGCGAAAAGAATGGTATGACTTGGACCTATCACCAGTCATGCTTTCAACCATCCAGAGGAGGAAGTAGTTTTTACGAGGAAAGCTGAGATTCCCCTTGTAGACCAGCCTCAGAGAAAGCAGATTACACCATGGACAAGTGACGAAAAATGGGAGGTGAAGCGGTAATGTGGGCAGTTTAACAACAGCGCGTTGCAGCCCTAGAACGCAATTCTTACATAATGTGTGACCACACCATAAAACATAGGGCACATTCTCAACAATGTTGAAGGATTCCCAGCATATCGGGCATTCCAGTCCCTCTTCCCCGCCATTGTTATTGAAAGAAATTTCATCGTCCGACAACTCAGAAGAAACTTGACTCGGTTTCAACAAGTAATTCTTCCATCTAATGGCTCCAGATGTGGCCTTTGAAGCAAAACTCCACATCGTGAATGTGTAAAAGGTTGACTATGCTGTGAAGATAACAATAAAAACAAAATAACAATTCAACTACATATCACATATCCAACATCTTTCATCAAATCCATCCCTAAATTAGGAACCCTAATTTCCAAACCTATGAATTATAATAAATAATGCCCCAACAGCAATCTCAAATTTATTTTCTTCATATATATAAACTGCACAACAAATTAGAAGAAAATAAATCCTAACCATGTTTTCTAACAAAACATGTCGTATATCTTCAATATTCTGCACGAGATACAACAAAAACATAGGCTAAAAATCTACAATTAATTAATTAGCAAAAAAAATAACAGAGCCGATAATTACAATTCGAAAATGAAAAGAGCTTGATTGATACGGTGATTTGAAATGAAATTATATATATATATATATATATATATATAAACTTACTAGAAGAAAGAAGCAATGAGGAGTGTAGAGATATCATCCAAGTGAATTTGTGTTTTCGTATATGCAAGTATGCAACCCATCAGCCCTCTATGAGAGACGGACACATATCATATAACGACGCCGTTTTAATTTTAAGGATCCCATTCTTGTTTTGTATTTTATTTTATAGTAAAATGTCTAAAACAACCCTTCAATTGTTTGTTAAGGGCCGGTTTGGTATTGTTGTAACTTTTATAATAATCACTGTGTTGTAAACGAACGAAGAACAAATGAAATAAATAATGAAATAAAGTGAGTGAGAAATAAGAGAGACGAGAGGAAAGGGAGAAGAGCTTTTGTATTAATCTGAGAGATCATCAGCTGAACAATTCAAATGAGAAACATACATCTTATTTATATACTTTTAAAAGAGCAATCAAGCGGAGAGAAAATGAGAGATGAGATTATAGGCGGTGGGTTATTGCAAGTGATGATGCTCTCAAGTAAGAGGGAGATGTTTAGCAAGTGGGAGATGTTTTTAGGCGGTGGAAAGCCATCAGAATTACAACTTCCTTTTGGATTTCCACTGCTTGTATTTTAATTTGTTAGGAAAAACCCAGTGGGATAAAAACATTGGTAACAATATTTACAATTATCTTCTGGACACAACTTGTATTTTAATTTGCTAGGCAAAACCTATTGGGATAAAAACCTCGGTAACAATATTTACAATTATCTTCTGGACACAACTTGCATTTTTATTTGCTAGGTAAAACCTAGGTTGCACGGATACAGATACGGCACGATACGTAGATACGGCAAATCTCTAAAAACTAGGATACGGATACGGTAGGATACATCAATTAAAATAATATATATTTTTATTTTATATTTTAAAAAATATAATCTAATAATTCATTCAAAACATATTCTATATAAACATAATCCAATAATCCATTCCATTCAAATTTCAAAATAAAAACATAATCCAATAATCCATTCAAAACATATTCTCAAAAAACATAATCCAATAATTCTTTCAAAATGAAAACATAATCCAATAATTCATTCAAAATGAAAGCATAATCCAACTTATATAAGTCCTAACATATTACAAAACCCAAATCTTAATTTGACCCTTCAACTTTGTAAAATCTTAATTTGACCCCGTTTTAAACTAAAATAATTAAATTTTTGCCCAAACTTATCCTCGCTGTATCCTTGTCGTATCCCCGCGTATCCCCGCCGTATCCTAACTGTATCCCACAGTCAAACTTGAGAAAAAAGTCAACGGATACGCCAAATGGTGTATCGGATACATATCCTGGTGTATCGGGGGTGTATCCGGACAGGATACGAGTTCCCTCCCCAATATAGAGTATCCGTGCAACATAGGGTAAAACCTATTGGGAAAAAAACCTCGGTAGCAATATATACAATTATCTTCTGGATCTTGTAGTGTTGGACGTTCTCAAAACTATCTCATTAAAAACCTTGTCAGGAAAACCCAGTGGGACAAAACCTGATCGAAGGGAAAAAGAGTATAGTGTACTTATGTCCATTCAAAACTTTGCTCCCCCTAATCGTCTCTTTAAAAATCTTGTCAGGAAAACCCAATGGGACAAAACCTAATTGAAGGGAAAGAGAGTACAATCCAAATATGTCCATAGTTAATGTTTTCTTCAAAACTTTACTCACATTTATACTTTGCTAGGAAAAGCCCATTGGGATAAAAACCATAGCAATGATATCCATTGATCTGTTGGATCAAAATAATATTTATGATGATCTTCTGGATCAATATAACATATATGCGATGATTAACAAGATCAAAGTAATATTTACAATAATCTTATTGATCAAGACAACATATATACGATGATCAACTGGATTAATGTAATATTTATGATGATCTTTATGGATCAAAAGACTTTTGGGTGTACTTAGAGAATTTCCTCTTTAAAACCTTATCAGGAAAACCCAATGGGATAAAAACCTGATTGGAAGGAAAAAGAGTACAATGCACATATGCCCCAATATAATTAATATATTTCATTTGATATGTTCCCCCTGATGGGATGCTCCCTTTGATAAAAGTTCATTTGAAGCAATCTTCTAGATTGCTAAAAAAGACGCATACAAATGTTTATTTCATGAAATAAAATAACGTCATAAATTATTGGATGGGGTATAAGCAAATATTTGCTTTATGGAGTAATATCCATATGGAATCTTTTCATAATCTTTTCAACATATTCTGATTGATTGACATGCATTCCATTTGATCTATGCTCGATCTTCAGGTCGAGACAATATTTTCTTTCTCATTTCTTTATGAAGACACATGAGTATATATTATGATTATTATATCATTATCTTATCGGATATTAACTGAGACAGTTATACTACATTCGTTCATATTGTTTTTAATCCATATAAGGATTTTTGTATGTTCATCAAATACAGATTACGAGATCTCGATTAACATGCTTCTAGCATTTTAAATCCTTCTTGGATTATAAATATCTGCATTGAGTGAATTATATTATTACCACGTCTAGAAGTCGCATTTCAAGCCTTTCAAAGGCAGCTAAATTTATCAAAAATTCGGAACGTAATCGTATTTATCAGTAGTGAATACAAAGTTTATGTAAGAAAACTTGTACTACGAGTTGTGCCTTATATCTCATGATCTAGTTTTTCTCATTACGTTTCCGTATAAAGATCTATTAGTATCCAACTAGTTTGACATCTATAGGTGTCTGGAGTACTATTGGTCTAAACACTTTATATTTGGCTTATGAAGTCAATTCTTCTTGAATTGCTTATTTTCATTTAGGTCAATCATGCCTTTTTGTCTACAATCTTTTATATTATGAATATCATAAATATCATTATTAATTTCAGTCGCTACTGTGTATAAAAATACATTATTAATGATTGTTTCCTTGTGATTTCACATGTCTCTCATATAATTTGTAGAAATTTTCTTAATTTCTATATTCCTGTATCTCTATTGAGATTTCTTCAATATCAATGGATTTAGTCACCTCAGAGACTTGTACAGAAATTTTCTTAATTTCAATATACTTGTATCTATGTTGAGATTTCTTTCCATTTCAATGGATTTAGTCATTTTATAAACTTATATAAAAATTTTCTCAATTTAAATATACTTGTATATCTGTTGAGATATATCAGACTCTTATATTGTTGATTTAGAGAAAGTGGATTTATTCATAACTCATAGTTTTGTTTTCATTAGGATCATGATAACAATACCTTTCAAAGGTTCATAAGCTTATGATATGCATCAGATGATTTATATGTTGCATTTTGCTCTAATTGTTCTGCAGGAACAATTACCCGACCGAGGTTCATGAGATAGCAACTTATAAAATTTTGTTACCTTTAATATATCAGGTAACTAATTAATAATCATTTGATGATGAATTATCTTTCGTATTTGAGCGATACAGAGATTGAGATGAGACACATTTATTACATATATAAAGTACTGAACTGATATTTCTATTTTGTATAAGAGTAACTTTTCATTTACTCATCTCTTTTGGAGAAACTTTTCATTTGGAAATTAATCAATATAATAATATGCAGATTGTACATAATAATATAAAATATCAGAAGTTTAAATGATTTAATTGAAGATTAATCAATATCTACATTAATCTCATAATGATATAGAAGTCTTATATCTTAGATCAAGCCACAGATGCAATAAGTAGATATACTACACAATCAAATATCTTAAAAAAGTGAGCATACCATTGACCAATTACAAGTTGTAATGGTAAATGATGATAAGTAGTAGGTCGGAGATGATTGCAGCAACATGTAATATAGAATGTCCCCATATAGAAATTGGTAATCTTTTCGAAATAATAAAGTTCTCGTAATTACCTGGAGACGTTTGATGAGTGATTTCTCTAATCCATTCTGATTATAAGTACATGTGAAAACTATATGTGCATCATTCCAACTGTTTTGCAGAATTCATCAAATATCTTGTAAGTAAATTCACTAATATATATCAGGGTGTATTAACTTAATTGGGTTAGAAACTTATGCCCTAAAAACTGATAATTTGTGTTAGTGATATAGAGATGTTTGATAATAAACAAACATGTGATCATCTTGTAGATACATCAATTAGAACCATAAAATAAAGAAATGGTTCATTTGGTGGATGAATATGTCCACATATATCCCTTTGAATGATGAGGATTCAAAACCAACTTTAGAATGAGATGGTCTATTTGGTGGATGAAGATATCTATATATATCCCTTTGAATGATAGGGATTGAAAACAACCTTTTAGAATGAGATGGTTTTATTACTAATCTCCATTTGTGAACATTCAGTACATATATTATTATGGGATTAAAGAATCTCTTGGCTCTTTAATTAATGTCCATAATTTTCGATGATTATACGCATCATCATAGATCCTTGATGACCAAAAATGTCATGTTAAAACATAAGTATTTTTTGGATCTGAGAACTTCTAGTTCATAACTTGCATAAACTTTTACACTTTTATAACTGTGTAATAATCTAGATGAGAAAGTATGCAGCTTCTCAATAATGAATTTCTAGCCTAAATCATGCACATATATTTAACACTCTTATTATTCAGTCTCAATGTGACATTAATAAAGTTATATGCATTTGATCTAAGTAGATTTCCTTATGTTCTGCTTGAATGATATAAAGTATCATTGATACATAATTTAATACCATATGGTAATAATATTCTTGCTCTTCTAGAGCCTTTAATCAGATCCGCTGGATCTGATTTGGTATTAACTTTATACGCATTTGAACTAAACATATTTCTTTATGTTCTGCTTGAATAATATCAAGTATCATTGATACATAATTTTGTATTGTTTGATAACAATATCTTGACTCTTCTAGAGCTTTCTATCAGATCTGTTGGACTTGATACACTATAAACAATTGCTCTGAGTAAAGTTAAATTCATAAAATATTTCTGACTCCGCAGAATTATATGAGTCGTTACACTATCGGCAAGACATATATTTTTCATTCTAGGAATTTATGAACATTATGTATAATGCCATTTTATATCTGAAATGATAATAATCTCCCCCCCCCCCCCCCCCCCCCCCCCCCCCCCCCCCCCCACACACACACACACACACACACACACTTCATAGGTTTATTCTATAAACCTTTTCTCTTGTCATTTACAAACATTCACTCATGGGGTATGTTTTGATATCTTATGAATATAAATATATCCAAATTTACTCTCTTGATATTGCTCCTTCAGGAGCAAGTATAAAATGGATAAAATATCCTTTACAATCTCATTATACGTGATATTATGATCTTATATCCTTTTATGATACTCACAACATCTTGCTAGATGTGCAGATCTTTTTTCTCAAATGAATGATACGTTAGAATCTAAAATCCCTTTTATGATACTCACAACATCCTGTTGGATGTATAGATCATTTTTCTCAAATGTGATATGCTAGGATCTTAAAACCCGTTTATGATACTCACAATCTTAAATCCCTTTTATGATACTCACAACATCCTGTTGGATGTATAGATCATTTTTCTCAAATGAATGATATGTTAGGATCTTAAATCCCTTTAATGATACTCTCACATCCTGCTAGATATGTAGATTTTTGTTTCTCAAATGAATGATATGTAAACATATCACTTTATATATATATATATATATATATATATATGAGAGATAACAAAATCATGGATTATATTGATTTTTTAAACTACTAGTTCAACCATGAACTGTAAGTTCATATATGAAATTTAGAAAATTTCATATTCTGAATGGATTTGAAATCCTAAGTTCCAAATAATAAAGTATGGCATTCATGTACACTGGATCTAGAACTCTAGGTTTTCATCGGTTTTCAGAACCATGCCAACTTAAATATCATAAATCCATAAACTTTAAGTTCTGTTAAGTCAGTTTAGCCGATCTCATTTACTGCATATAATTAAATAATACGAATATTTAAAGAGCATAATAATTAAATCCATAACTATAATAGGTTATGTCGACACATCCGCAACCAGTCTTATATATTGCGCATAATAAATAAGTACGAATATTTAAAGAGCATAATAATTAAATCCAGAACTATAATAGGTTCTGTCTATATAGCCGTAGTCAGTCTCTGTCAATAGTGCTGCAACCAGTCTTATATATTGCGTATAATTAAATAATACGAATATTTAAAGAGCATAATTATTAAATCCAGAATTATAATAGGTTCTGTTGACACAACCATAGCCAGTTTCTGTTTACACAGCCGCAACCAATCTTATATATTGCATATAATTAAATGTCGATATTTAAAAAGCTTAATAAATAAATCTAGAACTATAGGTTTTGGTGACACAGCATAAGCTAGTCTTATATATTGCGTATAAATAAATAATTCGAATATTTAAAAATAAGTAAATCACTCTTTAAGAGATTCATTTTACTTATATGCACGAATATTGAGTTGTAAGTAAATCACTCACCTGGAGATACTTTTTACTTGCATACGTTCGTGCTGGTAACGTGTTGTAAATGAACAAAGAACAGATGAAATAAATAATGAAATAAATATTGAAATAAAGTGAGTGAGAGATAAGTGAGACGAGAGAAAAGAGAGAAGAGCTTTGTATTAATCTGAGAGATCATCAGTTGAACCATTCAAATGAGAAACATAAGTCTTATTTATAGACTTTTACATGAGCAATCAAGTGGAGAGATGAGATTATAGGCGGTGGGTTGTTGCAAGTGATGATGATGTCAAGCAAGTGGGAGATGTTTAGTAAGTGGGAGATGTTTTTAGGCGGTGGAAAGCTATCAGAATTACAACACACTATTAGTTGTGCTGAAAGAATAATCAGTTGTGAAGTTAATCAATAAATATTTAGTTAATTGTATTTTGAAAACCACTGTATAGCTCAAAAATAGTGTACATATGTTTTGCTAATTTCTTTATAAAAATGTTGTGATTCATTACAATGACTAAAATATACATGATTTTAGAACCCTATTTCATTTTTTTCTTTAATTATATATATCAAATCAATATTTAAGTAAAATATTTAAATTAGAAAAAAAAAACAATTCCATAAGAGCGTGTTTGTTTGGGTGTATTGTATAGTATTAGAGGGTTAAAATGTATTAGGTAATACAACTAGGTTGTTTGGCAAGCAACTTGATATTGCATTAGATAATGCAAATAGTACTTCTAATACAACCCCTGATGTATTAAATAATACAATTCCAAGAGGTGGATTTAGGATGTAATATGATTTATTTATTTTTCAAATCAAAATTCTCATAAAAACTTACATTCAAACAATTTCGATCCATACGATTTCTTCAAACAATTTCAGTTCAAACGATTTCAGTCCACATGATTTCTTTAAACAATTTCAGTTCAAACAATTCTCATAAAAATTCTCAAATCAAACAATTTCTTCTCTTCCTTCATTTTCGACCCAAACTCAGATACATCAACCCAAAGTCCAAAACCCAGAAACATCCACACCAAACCACCACCAAATCCACACCAAAACACCCAAAACCAAACATCAAACAATTTCTTCTTTTCTTGCAACAACAAAATCCACCCAAACCACCACCAGATCTGGGAAAAAAAATTTGGAACAAAATTAGATTTGAAAATTTTCTTAAAAACCATCAATCACCATTAGAAACTTGAGAGAAATGAGAGATAGAAGAGAGATATATGGGAGAAGAGAGTGCTGGTCTACTATTGGCAGAGGAGATCTGCTCACTTTTGCCGGCGGCCACTATAGGGGAGAGAGAGAGAGGAGGGAGGGGAGAAAACAGAGAGAATGGATGAGAGGATGATGTAAGGACCTCGATTTTATGATTGGATTATTTCAATACAAACCACACCACATTGAGGATGATTGTGTAATGGGTAGCTTAGGTCCATGTCGGCAAGCTTCCAAGCATCTCCATGACTTCAAGAGCAAAAGGTATACTCACTTGACTTTGTCTCTTGAAGAGTTTAGGTACACACACACACACACTTCATGCATGCCTTTTTCATCATGCATTTGTGTTATAATTGTTTATATGTGTGCATCCATTACACATTTCACACTTGCACCTCATTGTTTGATCTAAGTGTGGTTTTGTGTGGTGTAATTCGTTTCCGTTTGTGTGATCGAAAACATCCGCGCTTGCACGATGGTGTACATGTCTTAGTGCGATGGTTGACCATTTGAGAAGGTCTCATTCTTCTCTTGGTTAAGTGTTAGTTTTGGTTTGGTTGTTTGGAGTAAAGTGTCTAGTTTCAAAATAGTGGTTTTCAATGTTTTAAATGTTTTTCAAAACTGACCTTTGTATGGTCTTGTGACCATAACATTTTATACAAAGATCTAAAATGAGTTTTGAAAATTATTTGGATAAACTAGACACCCATACCTTTCCAACGGTATATTATTCGTAATATTTCATGACCGTTTGGATTGGTTTTGAAATCTCCAAAGTGACAACTAAAACATGGCAACTCTGTTTTTGTCCGAATCTGAACTTTGGTCACTCTTTTGATCATAACTCTTTCTACAAAAATTAAAACCTCATTCTGTAAAAATTAGTAGAAAGTATACTTCCATATATTTCTAACGGTATATCGTACAAAAGGTTTTGATGTTGTTTGGTCATGTTTTGGGTCGCTCAAAACTGGAGCTAGTGTGCTGTCCAGTGAGTAAAGCGACTTCCAAAGCAACTTTGTGCAAGTCGCCTTGAATATTGCCTTAGACATCAGTTTTTCTTCAGAACATTAAACGACTTTCAAGGCTACATGTGCAAGTAGCCTTGGATGTCACCTTTTGCACCGGAAATCAGTTTTCTCTTCAAAACGACGTAGTTTCACTTGGGCACCTATAAATACATCTTTAACTCATTTCTTCAAAGCATCACTCTTAAGAACAAACCCTAGAGAGAGAGAGAGATTTTAGAGAGAGAAAGCTTCAATCAAGCTTCTTTAACTCTCCAAACCCAAAACCCATGCATCCATTGGCATCAATCTTCCATGGGTCTTTATCACTCATGACTTGGTAAGTAAGAACAAACTTTATCTTTGATTATTGTTCTTAAAGACCAAGATTTCGTTTTTAATGCATAGGATTTGTAGAAATCATTTTTGAATGCATTATTGTGTTGATTGATAACATGATTGGGTTTGTATTTTGATAGCTTAATTGATTATGTCATTTTTGCCTAAAAGCTACGTCATAAACATTCATTTGTGATTTATTGATGACTTGGTTGATAGATTGTCTTTTAATCAACTAGTTAAGCTTATTGAATGTTTATGTGTGTTTTGTGTAACAATTAGTTTGTTGGAAATTCTCTACACAACTAATTGAGTTTGTTTGTGATAGCTAGAATTTAGGACCATTTTTCCCTTCTAGCTAAGTCTTTATGCCTTGCATCTAGACCTTGATATTTATGCCTCATTGATTACATTTGTTGATTGCATATTTATTGCCCTTGTTATATATTGTGACAACTTGTGTTGGTTGGACTTTATTTGACAATTAGGTTGCTAGAATCCCTTTGCATCTAATTGAGTCCTTAATTATGGGCATGTAGGCATTGTTTGATAACTAGATTGTTTAATTGCATTACAACATCTAGTTAAGCATTTTGTGTTTGGTCTTGCACATTATTGCATTGAGTATATTGTCATATATACACTTAGACTTCTATACTGTTCATTGAGTCAAAGTCTTGTGACTTCGGGGTGAAGTTGCACAAGCATTCAAGTCTTGCAACCAAGGTGTGGTTGGCAAGCATTGATCAAGTGCCACTATAAAATGCCAACGGGGTAGAGTAGAAGGTGTTCACGCCAAGAGTAGTGTATCAGGGGATATCACTAGGGATTGAACCAAGAGTGGTGAGTGGCAGTGTCCATAGCCTGAGGTTATTGAAAGTGAGAGTCTGAGTATCACTTGAGGGTGTAATCTTTTATTCATATAGTGAATTTCTGTGATCGTCTGTGGCTAGAAGAATATCCCGTGGTTTTTCCCTTGTTGAAGGGTTTCCACGTAAAAATCAAGTGTTCTTTATATTTCTGCACTTTACTTGATTTTGCATGTTTGTTTTGTTAGGTTAATTGTTACTGATATTGACTAATTGAAAAATTGGTAATAATCGATTAACAACCCATTCACCCCCCCCCCCCCCCCCCCCCCCCCCCCCCCCCCCCCCCCCCCCCCCCCCCCCCCCCTCTAGGTTGTTAGACACACGCTTAAGTAGTATTTTCAGATGAGATGAGGTGATTGATAATGGTCGGCTCACCTTTGCTAGCGACGACAAGAGGGGAGAGAGAGGTGGGAGATGGAGAATACAAAGAGTATGAGAAGATGAGAGGAGGAGAGGTGGTGATTGATAGTGATTGGGTTTTTTGTTTAGTTTTCCTGGTATTCTTATTCGAGTGAGTTTTGTTTTTTCTTTTCTAAAATCAGTTTTTTTTACTCAAACAATAGACAAAGAGCATTATCTTGAAAATTTGGTTTAAAAAAACCGGTCACATCTAAAAAAATATTTATTTAAATTTTAATAAAATTATTTATATTCATTTAATGTTAATATTATAATTTTTTATTTTTTTAAAATTTAAATTTATTAATTTTATAATCATTAATGTTTATTAAATACAATATTATACTATACAATAACTTACCAAACATTTGTATTTTTTTAATACAACCTAATACAATACATCACCAAACACAACAATAATACAATCCAGTCTAGTCTAATACAATCCAGTACTGTCCAATACTATAGAATACAATATGGTGTGCCAAACAAGCTCTAAGAATAACAAAAATATAGTAAAAATGAAAAAAGTCCCTCTAGTTTGCTATATTACTCATTCTGGTCTATCTAATTTCAGTATGGGGGCTAAATAAATAAATATATATATATATATATATATATATTTATATAAATGGTGCGATTAGGTCTCACCTCCATGTTTAGGAAAAGGGGAGGATCAACCTCCCCCACCGCACCTCCTCCACTCAATGTGAGGGAGGTGGAGATTTATGGAGATCTCCATTAAAGATCTTCATAGATTTGGTGGAGATCCAATATTTAGATAGGATCTCCACCTGAGTTTTTATTTTTTAAATATTTTTTTATCTTTTTTTTAATTAAACAGATTTTTTTTTGAAATTTGCTTTCATCTCCAACAATCCATCATTATGATGGATAATTGGAGATAAATTTGTTGATTTTTTAAGTTTTTCTTTTTTTGAAAAAAAGATTAAAGATAACTTCTTATTGTTTAATTTCCGTTTTTAAAATATTTTGGTTTTAAAAAAAAACATTATTTGATCTACACCGTCTGTCTCTAGATATGGATCGTGGAGATTCATTTTCTATTTATTTTTCAATTAATTTGTTTTGAAAATACACAATTATTTTTAACTGGGGTAAAGTAGTACTTTCACGCGTCTGTTATGTTTGACCGTCATTTTTTTGGTCAAAGGGACCATTTTGATGTATTTTTAAAAAGATGAGGACCAAAGACTTTAATACACATAAATCATATACAAAAACAATGTTTCATTAAAACATAAGGACCAAACTGTAATTCCTCATATTAGTAAACATATGACTTAGTGACTTCTGTGTTGGAGCCTTTGATGATGCACAACATGAGTTTCTGTAAGAAGAAAGCCCAGAATGTATCAACTAAGAAGATAAAGAAGATTGTTGAATGTTCGTTCCACGAGGAAAAGCTATTTATAGACTATGACTAATTCTAATTCTTATTAAACTAAAGTAATCAAATTGATAAATTGATTGAAAATTGAATTACTAAACTAAATTAAACTAAAGCAAACAAATAACAAGAGAGCAATTAGGGTTGTGATCAATGGAGAGAAAGCACTTAGTAATCAATGATCTCCGTATGTAAACACTCAATGTTTATTGAATAATTCAATTAACAAGATTCAATTCAAGCAATGGCTCATTCTAATCTTTATTATGACTATTACCGTATGGCCGCGAGATGAATCAAGTATTCTCACCGTTACTCATCCTTGATCTAGGTGTGAGCAATAACCAAGAATCCTTTACGCACAAGAACTTATGAACCAAAAACAACTTCACATTGACCTATGTCAAGGATAGATTTTGTTTGTCAACTAAATATTAATTAAGACTACATATTGACCTATATCATAATCTCAATTGTTGAATTATCAAAACCGCAAATTGGCATCAACAATGGACCATGAATCAACCCAATTAAAGAATTCCGATATAAGATGAATGAACATGTAAGGTTCTCCATTTTGTGATATATAGGTTAGTGTGTTAGATCACTTGAGAATGCATCTTCTTCTCTGATTCGCGGTCTTAGTGTCGTCGTGGTGAACCTTAAAAATTCATTCTTGTGATTTTCACGGTCCAAGTGTAGTCTTGGTGCACCGCGAAAAGTCATTTTGAAAATCCTTCCAGTAGATTTCGCAGTTCTGGTGTCGTCGTGGTGAACCGTGAAAATCCTTTAGTGGATTTCACGGTTCAAGTGTCATCCTGGTCAACCTCAAAAAATGACACCGTGAAACAACTTTCAGAGGTTTTTGTTGTCTTGGTCTGGTCCTGGTGAACCGTGAAATGTATGCATGATGTTTTCTCCAATGGTTTTCGCGGTCATGCTCCTATCTTGTTGGAATACAAAAATGGACTGCAAAATATACGTGCCGTTTGGTCTGCCATTTTCGCGGTTGTTTTTCATCTTGGTCAATCACGAAATGTTTACCGCGAAAAGCAGTTCTTCACAAAAATGACATAGTTTTGTGAGAATCCTATAACTAGTCCAAGGCACCATCTTTTTGATAAGGAACTCCGATTTTCAGAGATTTAGAAAGATAGTAGAGTTCTTAGAGAGAGAATGGTTCAAGATACCATATTAGTCTCTCCATTCCCTATTCATGTGCATTTAAGGCATTATCAAGCATGAGTCTTCATTGCATCTTCACTTGGTAGGTAAGAACAAACATCCCATTTCATTTATTGTTCTTCTTTTATTACCAATACTCCATCTTTATTGCATAGTCTTTAAAGTTATGGTGAATGTAATGGGTTAGCTAATAACTAGGATTGTTGGGTATTCATATTCACATCTAGTTAGAAATTTCATGTTAGTCTAGCACATATTTGCAATGAGAATTCATACATGTTCACTTAGACATTAATTCTTTTCATTGAGTCTAAGTCTTGTGGCTACATGTGCTACTTGCACAAGCAAGTGTCAATAGTCACTATAAAAGGCTTGCTGGTAGATAGGTTTAAGTTATGATCCGTCAGAAGAGTGACTAGGTTGTCAACTTAGGATGTAAATAAACTATCATATAGTGGATTTCTATGACTAAGTGGCTAGCAAAGCTAGTCCCGTGGGTTTTTCCCAGTTGGAGGGTTTCCCACGTAAAAACAAGTGTTATTTATTTTCTGTATTTTTACTTGATTTTAATTGTTGGTTGTGTTTAATATTGATTAATTGAAAATTTGGTACCTTAATCGGTTAACAACTCATTCACCTCTTCTAGGTTGTTTAGACATTTTTTAGGTTATTTCAATTGGTATCAGAGTGGGTGCCTAGACATACATAGGTTGATCCTTGTTATCTTTTGTGTCTTTGAAGAAGCCATTTACACTCTTCAAAAAAGAAGTATATGATCGGTTTTGAAAATAGATTTTTAACCACTTGCAATCACACAAAAACGTTAAATTAAGTAAAATGGTAAGTAAGGGATCGTCTTCAGGGAATGGGTTCAAAATTGAAAAGATTAACTAATCTTAATTAGACTAACCTAAAGCATAAATTTAAAGCATAAATGAATGGATAGTGTTTGGTTTGAAATACCACACATACATAAAGTAAAAGAAAAGTAAATGAAATAAATGTGATATGAAAAATAGAATACTCAACTAATCTTGATAAGAGGTATGGATCAAACAATTAAGGTGAATCTAAGGAATTGATAGAGTTACCATTAGACATAAGGTAATGCATGTATAGCTTCATTAAAGAACCGTTCTCACAATTAAGGACCAATCGTGTTTGAAAGTGTGATTTGGTAGTTGGTACTAAACCAAACCACTTCTCACCAAAATTCCTCACCTATGATATTTAGAAAGAGGGGATAATGGTGAGATCAGTTATTAATGATCAAAGGTCTAGGCAATTGGGGCTGATATATCCACTAATTAACCTATCATATTCACTATGAATTCTAACCAATTAAGCTTGTCAATTCCCAATTGATTTTATCACACCTAATCTTACCAATATTGCAATCAACAAGTGATATTCTCAATTATTTACATAAAGAGTAAGATCTAATTATAAAGTGAATAAAACAAAATTGTAGAACATTTATTAGCTATTACAAATACCCTAGTCCAATAGTTTCTTAAATCAATCCCCTAGAATAGGGTTTAATTACTCATGATTACAAACAAAGAGATGAGGTAAAAGACAAGGAAATCACTCATGGGCCACCTACTTTAAGCTTGATCCCTTTTTGCTCATTGCTTGAACCTTGATGTAAAGAGTGGATGAAGAGGTTGTGTAATGGAGTGGAGTCAAATGGTGAGTTACTAAGGAAAGATGTGTAGAAAATGGGTAGAGAGGAATGATTTATGGAAAGTAGTCTATATTCCTATTGTTAACCATGGTGGAAAAGATAAGTTCAAGGTGAGAAATGAAGGATGATGAAATCTGGGTATAATGGTTTGTGTACTCTGTATTTTTCCAGCTCTCCTTCAAACTGAATCCAAAGGAGTATTTATATGGTTCTAAGATGATGTCTTGCAACGGCTAGATTCACTGACGTGGTGTGTGTCACGGCCCGACTGTCGCGGTTTGGACCCAACAACACATGACCCCGATAGACGGTTATATGGTCTTCAATCTAATTATCGCTGTTGGTAAGGCGGCGACAAAATGAGTGAAATATGGATCTGGGTTTCTTCATTGGATGTCGCGATTGGTGATACACGTCACTGATGTTTATCAAAATGATTTTATCCTATTTAAAACTCCCTCGCAAATGCACAAGTCCAATGACTAGTATATCAGGTAAGCAAGGGGTCATTCCCACAGAGAGGTGGTATTCGTCAACTATGTCTAGCTCTAAAGTTTATTTAAAAGCAATGCCAATAGAATGTGGAAGTGGTAAGAATGGTGTGTGAGAAGTGTAAGCATAATGCGATTGATGTGAGGTGAGTGAAATGGAAAACAAACAAACTAAAGTTATAAAACTAAAGATATAAATATAACTAAGTGCTTGCCTTTCTAAATTAGACTTCTCCTAACTAAGTTATTCTACTCCTAAAGGCAATCACTCTAAGTTAAGAAAATAATGGTGGCTTGGAGAGATGCAAGATAATTGGTCACACATGGGAAATAGGTTCACCAAACACAAGATGCAAATCATGTAGGTTGTAGAGCATGTGAATACCAATTAATTCAAGTAAATAGTTCGTTCTCTTGAGTAGGGACTTTACTCAAAATCAATTCATTACTCAACCAAGGTTATGGAATGAGCAATTGTGTCTAGGTCAAAACCTATTAAGCACAAGAACATATAATCTAAGCTATCATAGTAATGTCATGCATAAGCTTTTCCCATTCAATTAAGCTAATAGCCAACCTCATACCCATAATGGTCATCAAAAGGCACAAACCTAACTCTCAATCACTCTAATCATTCTAAACATAGCATTTTGAATCATCTACCAACATACATACTCAAATGAGATATTTGATTTAGCTACTCCTACATCATTAAGTTATTCTACTCCTAATCTCATCCATGAACAAACATCAATCTATAATCCATCATACACATGAATATCACAATAAGAGAATTAATAAAGACATATCAAAGAATAGAACAATACCTAAATCAAATCAAAGAACAATCATCCATAATATGACACAAGTGTAGGTTTACAAATGTTCCCACATGGGGCTAATACTGTTAGGATTATGCTCAATAGCAAGAGTGTAATAATGTATTTGACAATCTTTTCATATTAATAAAATGATTTCTAGTTTAACAAATCTTATAGCATTTATAATTTAATTATTATAATTGTCAAAAGTAAATAATCATAAGGTCAAAAGACTATGAGAAAAGAAGAGTTGTTCGTACATCTGGATATGTATGAGGTAGACACAATTCTTTAGTTAGTCTTGAATAATATTCACAACTTAAGATAAAGGTTGGGCGTTTTTATCTTGTTAAAGTTGTAGATTCTTTTGCTAGCATTTGAGTGAGATCAAATGTGTTATGATGAGTCTAAAATCATCAAAGTGTGGTGTCTTTGGGCAAAAGAATCTAGTACACTGGGTGCATTGAATAGAATCATAGTGAAATACTTTATCCAGAATCGTCAATGGATAAAAGTTTTCACTTGAAGACAATCGGAGAGTCTATCTCAATCCTGAGATAAATGATGAACTTATGGTTGCAAGTGTTATCATTTGAGCTTCAATGAGTACGATTATATAGAATAGTCTATCCTCGATAGTTTGGTGGTATTCACTTGTTAATCGATAGAGGACTTCATTTATAGATATGGACATTATGGCTCCATTTATTAATGAGAGTAGAATATCATCATATGGATGTTTTGAGGCATTGGATATTAAATCTTAACGTTAAGTTTTCAATAGTGTCTAATGAAATATGGCTTCTAGAAAAGTCAAAATATCCAAGTTCAAAATGTGGTCATATGGGTAAATATGGTAACTTGGAGAGCTATAGGCAGTCTATGAGCTCTTGGCGATTACTGATATTCTTCACGAGGATACACTATCTCCATTAAGATTATCTAGGGTAAGAATGAGCAATGTTAACTTATTCTATCTTTACTTAAGAGTTCAATTTTAGTTCTTTTGTGGAATGAACTAAAATTAATAGATCGAACCTAAGTGAATCATTTGTTGATTGTGATTAGGTTATGTCTATTGAAGCTTAAATTTAGATAGCCCGCCAAGATCCCCAATTCACACGAACTTGTATGGATCACTTGATATATTCTACCGGACCAATTTATGGGTCCATCTAGAATTATATTAAGGCATGTGGACTTGTTTCTTTTAGTAAGAATGAGTCTAGCACACATGTGGACTTTTTATTAAGGTCCAATGGATTTAATAAAATAGAAAAAACAATATTGGCCCTTATATATTGGCTTGGGCGGCAAGGGACTATTTATTAGTCTTATATATTGTTTTTATTTTATTATTTAATTAAATGGAAATTAATTAATTATTTAATTAAAAGTCAAAATCTTTTTCTAACTAGGAGAAGGATTCCTAGTGTCATACTATTGTTGGTAGTATGATAAGTATCAAAGACTATATTTGATAAGTAGATAAATAAAAGTATTTTATTTATCTAGTCGAACTAGGAGGTTTTTGATATAGTCACAATTTTTATATTCAATAATTTATGATTGCATAATATACTCATGAGTTGGAATAAGGTTAAAACTCAAAGTTGATAGGAGACTTGGAGAAGAAGTAATCCTACTTGTGTGAGGATTTGACTACAAGGTAGAAATCCTACTTGAGTGAGGATTAGGCCTTCACCTATATATATATATATATATATATATATTATTAAATTCGTTTTTGAATAGTAGTTAAAAAAAACAATTTAGAGAAATAATTTTTTATTCTCTTGCTTTTGAATACTAAAAAATAAAACTTCCAACTCAAGAAAGGGGTGTATTGAATTCGGCCAAAGAGAAGAGAAAAGGGAAACGTTTTTGTTTTCGATAGTACACTAGTATCCTTTACATCAAAAAGGATTTTGTATACAAAATCGAATCGGGTTCACACGAGTTTCAATCAAATAGATTGATAATTCACAAATGACCGGACGTTCTTGGGTTTTCTCTTGGAGGATTATTGCGACTAACAAAGAAGAAGATTTTGTTTGTTTAATCATCAGGTGTACAATTAAAGAAAGGGAGCCAACACTCCTAGGTGATTCACGTTCGTGATTGGATTGGAAGATCTTGTAGATCCAATTTGACACTAGTTCAATCGTCACGAGAAAATGGTGCGATACTTTTAATTATATGTCAATTAATCTAGGGTTAAGGTTCTTTCTTTTAAAGTAAAATTTTTTAAAATATACCACCCAATTTTTCACTTCTACCACGTTTTGAACCATTTTTCCCTACAAATACATCAAAGATACTAGAAATACAAAGAAAAGAGTAAATAGAAGACAACCCTAAAATAACAACTCCTCCAAAATCTCTACATCTCCATTGAACTTCCATGGCTTGGTTTTAGTCACAAGATCCCTCATATCTCCTTGCAATATACTCTAAAATGGTGTAGGATATGTAAAAATGATGGTGGTACGACATCCATGGAGGAAAACCTCCATGAATGCCCTTAAAGGCTTCTCTCTCTCTCTCTTGATTTGTGTTTAGATCTAATAAGGATTTCTTAGAGCAAGGATTTTGTGTTTGTCATCCTTAACTAAGAGGCAAAGAGGTGTATTTATGAGCTGGGCAAGATTAGTGCACGAAATGAGAGTGAAAAGAACGAAATTCCCCTGAAATTATCACGATTTCAGATCTGACGTGGGCTTCGTGGGTTCAGATAGCGAGTTCATTCCAGCAATATGAAATAGCCAGAGGCTCTGCGGGTTCACACCACTGGTTCATTCCAGCTATACGAAGTAGCACTGAGGCTCCGCGGGTTCAGACCGGGGGATCATTCCAGTGGACCAGAGAGTTTGAACTTGCTGATGTTTGGCCGTGATTTCTTTCCGCATCTTCATTTTCGTGGTGTCTTCTTATATATATTTGCCCTATTTTACCCTCTTTTCATCACTTTTGGTACAAACACTTTCTTTGGGGATCATTTACATACACATGGCTAAAACACGCGTTATATACACAAAAACGCTCGAAAACAAAGAAAAAAGATAGGAAAAAGAAGCTCTAAATGAGAATATTTGTAGAGCGATCAAACCCCAAACCTAACTTTTGCTCATCCTCGAGCAAAACTAAAATGAAAAACAAACAAATGAAAAACTAAACAAATAAAGAAATCTTAAAACACATAAAAGCAGTAAACATGTAAAAACTAATTAGTCCATTTTCGTGGGAGAAACGATGGCACTTAGCATGTGCCATAAGCCTTAAACCCCTAGGTGTTCCTAGTCGGAGGAGTTACAATCTGTTGAGGGTTTACAAATACGACACTCACAAACGTAACGCTGTGAGATAAGTGTTGAGATGTAATCCAAACATACCAACAAAGAGTATAAACATGTTAGAATTTCTGCATAAAGACTATAATATGTCATACAAGTCAATACATTACGCAATGCATATATGCCAATACATAGGATGCTTTCGATTTACAAAACAACTAAGCTTGAATGCCCGAGCTAGAATTCGCCTCGATTTCTAATCTTAACGGATTACAATCATATTTTCACTAAGAACCTAGGCGATAACACTCATCAACATATGCGAATTGGAGTTTATGTACATGGAATCAAAATATATTGGCATATTCATATAATCAAAAAGAACGCTCATATAAGTGCAAAGGGTCTTATGAACGAATTAAATATTAAGAATATAGATAGAGCACATGCAACTTCACAATTAAGCATGCATTACCAAGAAAGAATGGGGTTTTTTCCGTTGTAATAGGGCCATGGGTGTAGGCTAAGAAACAATGGGAAAAGGAAAACAAAATACCTAGGACCACAACTCGGGATTTTTATGACTATCTACAATGCAATAACATAATCCCAACCATAGATTGTATCATAGGACTGCTGTTAGGTTTATGATTTGTGTTCGCATAAATTCCATATCAAAAAGATATTTCTCTTATATTGATTAGTTGTCTAGGTTGAAATGATTCAAGCTTCAAAGAAAGAATGACAACTTGTTAAGCAAAGAGAAGCCTTCAAAGAGGTACAAGCTTTATTGCATATCAAAAGTAATTTAGACCTCTTTCCTTTTGCAAGGCTATTTAAGCGCACACACAGACATTGCATTCATATATGTTCCTACATCATTGTGCTAAATTGCTATAACACATTCAAACACATATTATTGTATACACATGCAATAGATTTATATTGACAAACTTTTAAAATTGCATGTTCTTGGATTATATCTAGAAAATGGCATACTTGTGTGTTCATGTGTTTGTTTGTTTGTGTACTTGTGATATCATACTTGAATATGCTCTTATATTGTGTCTTATTGAGTTTCGGTCATTTTGGTTACTCATTCATTAGTTTTCAAGTTCCGAGTTGGAAGTTACGAAACTTTCCATGTGTTTATCGTACATGGTTTTCGTCCTGATATATCGAGTTGATTTCCATAATTTTTATGAAAGTTTTGTTGACATCCATGTTTATGAGAGAGTCCCGGTTCATAATCTAAAAACAGATTTAAAATCAGAGTTCGAAGGCTGGAGAATGGTCGAAGAAACATGAGAGGAGTGCATGGGCGGAAGGAAATGGCCAAAGACCATTTGCCACCCTTCCCGTGGAGGCGAGTGAGCCTCACGAGATGGAAGGCCTCCAGCCCCCATGAGGCCCACGCACCTCCATGAGGCATTTAGGTGGCATGCCACCTAGTTCTACCCATGCACAAACCCACGCCATGTTACCTTTCCTCCCTTCTTTCATTTAAAATTCCTTTCTTTCTCATTTTCTTATTGAAGAAGAAAAAGTGCAGAAATTTTCCAAGAAATTCTCTTAACTTCCAAACACCATATCTCACTCATTTCTTATCTGATTTGAGTGATTGAAGTTGGAGAATCTTTGTTTTAGAGTCTTATATCATCTTCAAGAGAGTTTGAGGTTATTTGTTCAATATTTGTGGTGGTTCTACACCAAAATACGAAACTGCACATTTTTCTCAAGGTATTCCTTTATCCTTTGTGTTTTGTTCTTCAAAGTCTTCAATTACCTTGAGTTTTCTTCTTCTATATGTGTATGCTACTTGAACAATAGCTATTGAGAGATAGAACCTCTATTATAAGCTAGATGAGCTGGATTAGAAACATGTATGTTGAATTAGGTTTTCTTAAAACCTGAATTTTCACATGCTTTTGAGTTGTATTGTGCTAACTTATTATCTAGGGCTATTTGTGTGTTGAATGACTCTATTTTGATGATTTATAGCCTTTACATGTGCTAGGAATCTTTAATTGAACATATTTAGGAATAGCACATTTATTTGTTTATTTAAAGCCTGTTAGGATTTAATTGATTATCTTGTGTATATGTGCTCTAAATGATTGCTAACCTCCTCATCATGGTTAGTAATTCTAGGCCTACAATCATCTATAACAACATTTGATGATTCTATGACACTGTGAGTTTTCAAATCGAACACTCTATAGGCCTTACTATTGAGGGCATAGCAAATAAAAATTCCCTCAGCACTCTTGGCATCAAACTTGCCAAGTTGATCTCGGTCATTAAGTATGTAACACTTGCTTCCAAATGAGTGGAAGTAGCTAACATTTAGCTTTCTACCCTTCCACAACTCATAGGAGATTTGCCTAGTACCGGGCCTTAGAAAGACTCTATTTCCTACGTAGCAAGCCGTATTGACGGCCTCGGCCCAAAGGTTCCTAGGCACATTGTTGCTAAGTAACATCACACATGCCATCTCTTGAAGAACTCTATTCTTCCTCTCAACAACCCTATTTTGTTGAGGAGTTCTAGGTGCCAAAAATTCATGAGAGATGCCTAAGCTATTGTAATAGCTTTCAAAACAAGAATTCTCAAATTCTCTCCCATGATCACTTCTGATTCTTTTAATGCTTTTAATGTGTGAGTTCTTTTCATTTTGAATTTTAGTGCAAAGCATTTTAAATTTTTCAAAAGTTTCAGATTTTTCTGTAAGAAAATATGTCCATGTAAATCTAGAGAAATCATCAACACAAACAAAAATGTATCTCTTGCCACCGAGACTCTCAGTTTGCATGGGACCCATAAGGTCCATATGTAGAAGATCTAATGGCTCCTTGGTGGCGAGATACTTGCCTTTCTTGTGCATGCTTTTGGTTTGTTTCCTTTGTTGACAAGGTCCACAAACACCATCGACTTTCTTTCCAAGCTTAGGAGGCCACGCACAACCTTGAACTTATCTAAGATCCTTAAATCTCGATAATTCATGTGGCCAAGTCTTTGATACCACAACTCAACTTCCTCACACTTGGACATGTTGTAAGAGATAACACTAGTTTCAAGACACTTGAAATTGTCACTAGATCGCTTTCCTTTTAGCATGGTTTGTCGATTTGGTATTAAAATAGAGCAATCATTTTTATTAAACAAGACAAAGAGTCCATCAACATTTAGATGAGAAATGCTTATAAGATTGGCTTGCAAGCCATCAACAAGTAAAGCATTGGACAATGAAGGTAAATCGGGAATGGAAATGGTTCCTTTCCCTATGACTTTCTTTCTAGATCCATCACCGAAGGTGAAAAATCCTCCATCCTCCGTGACAAGAGATTCAAGAAACTCTTGTTCCCCGTCATATGCCTAGAACATCCACTATCCAAATACCAAGTGTTAGAGGCATTTGCCTTCAAGGCAATTTGAGCCACATAGCAAAAATATTCATCTCTTCTAATCCACTTAGGTGAAATATTCTCTTTTCTAGTGGTCATAGTCACATTGGCTCTAGATTTCCTAGGATCATGCAAATTGGCTCTAGATTTCCTAGGGACATGCTTTGTGGCTCTAGCTCTATTTCTTTCAATCATGCTCTTAATTCTATATATTATAATGTATTTGAAATAATTAGGTCTAATGTGACCATCAACACCATAAAAATGACAAGTGGGAGTAAAGTAAGAAGTCATACCATCCCTTTGTGAGTACAAAAGGGTTTTACCACGTCCTTGAACTTGTCCTTAGTGTTGGGTTGATTCTTTCCTCCTTTGTTGTTGAGTTGGAGTAGATTGCTTCCTTGGTTGAACTTGCATGACTTGATTTTTTACTTGGTGAGATTTGGGTTGTGGAAAGCTTGCTTGTGGAGCTCTCATTTGTTGAGCTTGAGCTTGACCTCTTGATGTTGTCTTCATTTGGACACTTTTTGAGCATTCTCCTAGTTCAATCTTCTTTCTAGGATGTTGTGGGGGTGAAGACTTTTTACTTTCCATGCTTTTGACAAACACGGTCTTGTTTAAAGATGAGATTTCCCTGTCATATTCATAGCCAAGACCTTTC
This sequence comes from Dipteronia sinensis, assembly GCA_033220585.1. Classification (NCBI taxonomy): domain Eukaryota; kingdom Viridiplantae; phylum Streptophyta; class Magnoliopsida; order Sapindales; family Sapindaceae; genus Dipteronia; species Dipteronia sinensis. The sequence continues at coordinate 56,779,389 of CM065637.1, forward strand.
TTATCACTTGGCTTCTTGCCAACTCCCAACATATGGTCAAGCTTCTTTGTGCTTGAGGTAATCTTACCAATGATTTCTCTTGCCTCTTCAAGCTCTTTTTCCATCAATGCTTCATTCCTTTTAGCTATCTTCACTTCTCCATTTAAGTGAGTTACTTCGGTTGATAGCTTGAGATTCTCTCCTTTTAGACTTAGAATCTCTTTCTTCATCTTTAATCTTGAGCTTTGAAAATGCTCAATGAACCCTTCAAGGTCCATGCTTTCTACATCTCTATTAATGGAATGAGATGAAGAGTCATCATCACTTCAGTTGTCTTCACTTTGTTTCTCTTCCTCTTCATCATCTATTGCTTATTTGCTTTTAAGAGAGGATGTGAAGGAAATGAAGTTTGCCATATTGTCTTCATCATCCGAGGATCCTCCTTCCTCTTCTAAATCATCACTATCACTCTGCGTGGCCACCATAGCCTTTCCTTTCTTCTTGTTCTTTAAATTTTTACAATCTGTGGAGATGTGTCCAAACCCTCCCCATTCAAAGCATTGGATCCCTTTCCTTATGGGTTTGTCTTGACTTGGTTCAACCTTCTTGAAATGAGTTTTCTTCTTCACTTCCTTTCCCTTGGAGCCAGACCCCTTTTTTTCAAACTTGATAAACTTCTTGAACCTTTTCACCATGATGGCCATCTCCTCATCTGAGCCACCCTCCTCTTTCTCTACTTTGGAGGTCTTCAAGGCTATGCTCTTTTTCTTCTTGGGAGGTGTATGAGTAGGAGCACATCTAGGCTCATAAGCTAGAAGCCTTCCAATGACTTCACTTGGCTTAATGTTCTTACAGTCACTATTCTCCTCAAGTGCCGTCACCTTCGATTCAAACATTGTCGGAAGTGACCTCATAATCTTCTGCTTGATCCTCCTGTCCAAATATAGGTCACCTACTTGATGGCGTTGATTGACAATGTCCATCAACTTCACTTGAAAATCGTTGAAGCACTCATGCACCTCCATCCTAATGGTCTTAAATGCATTTGTAGGACTTGGAGCTTGGAGTCCTTGACTACTTCAGTTCCTTCATGAGCCATTTCTAGAATCTCCTATGCCTCCTTTTCATTCCTAGTTGTTTGAATCAACTTGTATTGGTTGTCATCCACAGTGCAAAGAATGGCATGCATTGCCTTGTTGTTCCACTTGGAAGCTTCAAATTCTTGTGAACTCCATTGAGACTTAGGCTTAGAGACTTCACTTCCATCTTCGGTTGTCATTGTTGGAGGGGTGTAGCCATCTTCAATTTCCATCTAGGCACGATCATCTATTTGGAAAAGATAGGATTCCATCTTGCCTTTCCATGATGCATAATTCACCCCATTGAGCAAAGGGGGTCTTGTGCTTGAGGCTCCCTCTTGTCCACCTCCGTTTCCACTCATAGTGTTTGGGTTTGTGAATGGAATGAATGCAAATGAAAAGCAACAAAAAAAATGCAAGATGCGAGAAACACAAAGAGCAAGGATCACCTAAGTATATCTAGGAACCCGCTCTGATACCAATTGAAAATACTACTAAGCGTGTGTCTAATAACCTAGAGGGAGGGAAGGGGGGGGGGGGGGGGGGGTGAATAGGTTTTAGTTGATTTATTACCAACTTTTTGACTTAGTCAATTTTAATAGTGCTACCCCATATTAGCAATCAATCAATCCAAGATAAAATATGGAAAACAATAAGAACACAAGGATTGATTTACGTGAGAAACCCTCCAACAGGGCAAAACTCACGGGCTATCCTTCTAGCTACACACGGTCCTTAAATCCACTATTTGAATGAAAGTTTACAACCTAGGTTGACCTCAAGTCACAATATACTTGGTCACTAACCCTTTCACTCTACCCAATGGGCCTTTAATAGTGATTCTAGACCAACCCATACAGAAAACAGACCCGGGAAACACAAAGTCAGTACGCAGGTACTTACGTTGGTAGAGGACCCTCGTACAACCCCTACATTTGAGAAATCCGAGGAGACTCATCCTCAGTGCACAGGTACTGCATGGGTAGGGTACCCGTGTACAACCCGTGCAGAAACAGACCTGAGAGAGCTCAAGGTTAGTGAGCAGATACTGCGCGGGTAAGGGACCAGCGCACAAAGACCCGCACACATACTCTATCAAGTGCGCACACATAAACATTTAACATAGTGATGCACGTGTGAAGTGAATATTGGTGGGGTTTATGCCCTAAAGATGTAATTTGTAAATGGATTTATGAAATAAATAAAAAGAAAAGTTCAATTCATTTTTGTTGTGTTGTTTATTTTATAACTTGTGCATATATTAACATCCTAGATTGCCAGATGTAATCTCAAACTGTGTATATGAGTGTCATATACGGATGGATACAGTAAGAGACGTGCAACCTAAAGAGTCCATAGATAGCAAATAAAGTTGGGTACTTTATTTGTGGTTAATCTATAGCTGCGGTCCATTCCGTAATGTACGGTGATTCTATCCTGAATCATTCATATGAGATATGGGAATGGAGGCCCCTTGTATGATGTGATCATATAAGACTGGGCCATGATCTATATGAATCTCTCACCAAGATCTGTTTACTGTTAAGATTCATATATATCAACTAATGATAGCTATATGTGGGTGATCTTAATCCTGAGTGTCTTATCGACTTCTTCAAGTTAGATCGTGATCTTTGATATATCGTGGGTGAGGTCAGATGCAGTTCCTGATCAATATACTCCGTATGTTGGGATTGCGGTTTGGCTTGTGGCTGGGAAGGTATGTACACAATAGTGGAATCCACTCCTTCTTGTGAGATGTAGATGGTAGTTCCCTTAAGGGTTGATTCGGGGCTTGGACAATATGAGCGCTCTCCTAATTCTGTGAGGAAATATGATTTATTGTCCATTAGAGAATCAACGATACTTAAAGGATATATGTAATTAGAGGGGTATAACGGACATTATGACCCAGCTCTAATTATGAACTACTGTGGAGGATCACACCATGTGTAATAGCTATATCGATGGACACCGAGTTGTATCGGTCTGTGTAAAAGCGTTTGCAGTTGAGAGAGTGCAGCTTCGGGTTTTTAGTGGAATAACACCGGAGTTAATAATCAAGGAATATTAATTAAAGAGTTTAATTAATGATTCTGATGATTATTGGAGCTCAAAATACTGTGGGTCCATTAGGTCCCCTTGCTAGCCCGATCGATTTAGGTAACAAGGGTCACGATTAATTAATTGGATTGTCCAATTTATTGTGTTACGAAAGTGACACGTATTTATTCAGAGATTAATTGAATAATGAGATTATTTAATTAATATATTAATAATTAAATTAATTAAATAATTAGATTATTTAATTAATTAATTAATAATTATAAATTATTAATTAATTATTAAATGGAGGTTGTAGGTTCAAATCATGACTAAGACATAAAATAATTAGATTATTTTATTCTTTGAGAAGTCTAGTATTTAAGTTTAAGTCAACTAGGGTTATGTGGGAGTTAGAATCCTACTCTACCTATGACACTTCAATACTAATTATCTTTTGAATATATAAAGATATATTTGGGAAAAGATGATTATCTAGTTTTAAAAATATATAATGATATATTTATATAACTAGATAAGAGAGAAATAGTCATAGATTTTGTTTTGAACACACACAGTTGAAAAGAGAAAAAGATGTGTGCGTGAATCAACATGCACAAGTGAATCAATTACAACAAGTGAAAAAAAAACCTGATGGTGAGAGATAATTCTCACGCACAAAAGAGACAAAAAAGTTGTTTTATGCTTTTTGATGAAAAGTTGCATCAGATGCAAAATTGGTTTGTGTATGAAAAATATTTATTGATTAACGCTTATTAAAAGATTGTGCAAGTGTTGCACACTGAACAAGAAGAAATAGTTTCTTCTACTTTTCTCTACATCCTCCTAAGTTTCTGAGTATGTGACGCGCCCACACGCAGTTGCTAGTTCTAGGAATAGCTAGGAAGATCAGTGGTACATACCAGGAGCATATCGTAAAGTGAAGGAGCCTCCAAACGTTGGTAAGGTTTTAAATTTTCTTTTAATATATTGATTACAATTTCCTGTGTTTACATATTGTATGTATTAATTCCGGAAAAATAATTACGATCTCAAGTTCACTGGTTTCAGATCGTTTATGATCTTCATAAAAAAAATTTAAAACCTATTTCTGTTGCGTTACCAGTGAACGGGGTTCCAACAATTGGTATCAGAGCCAATTTTTTTTCGGAACAAGAAATTGTTTTCCATGCTCCTGAATGTATGATTGTGTAGGCACTGTTTAAATTGACTGTATGTTGTTTTTGTATGTATATTAAATTTATTGATTTACAAAAACATGATTGATCGTTAATTATATGGTACTGTGGATTTAGGGTTCATGGGTTGTATTATAAATTTTTTATTTTTTCTGTTATTGTATTGTAAAAAAAAAATATAACCTATATTGAAGACCTGGAAAAATCGCGAAGACGGAAGGGCGAAATCGGAAATACGCACGACGGGCACTGTTCACTGTTACTGTTCTTGCGGGTACTGTTCACACAGATAGTCGGACACTGTTCACATCGTCTTGCACGGTTCCGTTGGCAAGTGTTGCCTAGTGCGGTCCGTGCGAATTTCCTATTTCAGATTCATGAGAGGAATCAGAGTGACCTGAAGAGACTGGAAGACTCGGAAATTACAAGAAGACCAACGAATGCTTTGGGGATATTTTTGTAATTTTAGATTCAATTTTTTTTAGGTTAAATAATCCACAGTACTCGGTCAATTCATGTGTGTTTTATATTATGTGATGATAAAAGCATTGTCATGCATACATATGTCATTTAGATTAGTGTGCCTACACAAATATATTTGATATGTCATACATGCACCATAGCCTAATTTTTTATGTATTTTTTTAATATGATTATAATAGGTAAATACATTATTGGCTATGAAAATGAGATTAGTTTTTTAATAGTTAGAAAACTTGTTAATTCTCATTAATATTAATCTAGTTATTAAAGTGTTTAATAAGTTAGATTAATAGGGTCATTTATTGTAATTAGGATTAATATGATTAATAACCTAATAGTAAATGAACCGAATAAAGTGTTAGAGTTTTAATAGTTAAAACTTGGTAAACACTATCATAATAATCTGACCTTAGTAAATAGTTTACAAAGACTTAGATTATTCACTAATAGATTATATTTTTAATTGTTAAAAATCATTAATAATATATTAGTTAATTAGGATTTATTTCTAATAATGAATTTGTTAATGCGTTAGATAACTTGATTAAAGTTAGCCGTTTGATCTTGTAGAGTCTAGGTGCATGAACGGATAATAGAAAACCATAATTTTTAAATAGTGAGTGGGAGAGAGATATATGATATATATATCCCATAGTCTCCATCATTAGTTCAACACCGTGAGATCTGAGTGGGGCCTCGTGACGGCTTAGCTTTCGTCCTCCCTAAGGAGGGTTTCCACAAAGATCAATACCAAGGTTGACTTCCTAACGGATAGGATTTCTGAGGGTATTTCGGGATTGACCATACCTAAGGCGGCAATTCTCGAGTTAAGCTCGTGAGATCTGAAATGGTGGGTTACACTCACGAAGTGTAAGTGCCTCACTTTATGATTGGCTTATTTCACTGACAAAATCACAATTGAGGTCATACATTGTAAAATGGTAGATTAGGAATTGAAGATCTCCCATTGGACTCCAAGTGCTTCAAGGAAGGTAGATTACTTGACTCTACTTTTACTAGAAGAGATATAGTTGCACACAATCACTTGCTTGCATTAAATTCTTGTTTACATGTAATTGGATGATGCATTGTATGCCATTTATCACACTCCACACTTGCACATTTTTGCACATTACTTAGTGTGTTGAGTCTGCCTGGAAAAAAGAGTTTTCTCTCTTAGCGCTACCTAGACCGCTTGGCAAGCTCGGCTTGCACCGTGGCATACAGAGCGGTATACGTCAGTAGGGTCATGCTTCTTGTACCGCTTTCTATGCACATGCATGCCCAGCGGTCCCTGACACGGTAAACATCAATAGGCCCCTGCTTCATAGACCGCTGCCTATGCACTTGCATGCACAACGGCCCAAGTCACGGTGTTGTCCAGTAGGCACACTGTAGCGTGTACCGCGGTCTGGACACTTGCCTGAGTCGTGGTACGCACAGCGGTAATGATGGGATTTTGTTGCTGTTTTCAAAACGGTGTCATTTGGTCTAGGGAATCATATATATATGTCATTTCCCATTCCTTGCCTCTTTAGAGCTTCAGAATCCATTCTCTCTCATTCCTTTTAGAGCTCAAGAGTGTCCTGCAAGAAAAGGTAGCAAGAAACCTTTTTTATTGTCCAAAACCCAATCACACATCATTCATTCATGGTTATATCATCATCTAGTTTCATCTAGGATGTTTCTAAGCATGGGTCTTCATCAACATAGCTTACTTGGTAAGTAGAACACCACTCTCATCCATCTTTGTGTTCTTGCTTAACAAGAAATCTCTTTTATGCTTGTTTGCATCTAAATTATAATTTCTCATTATAAATAGAGATTTTTGTTGATGTTTGGGTTGTTGTATTGTGATAGCTATTGCATATAGGTATGTGTTAATAGCCAAATTTGGCTAGGGACCAAAGGGAAATTTTCCACCCTCCTAGTCTGACCCCATGCCAGAGGTTATCCACCAGGGGACCACGGTTCCCAAAGTCGAGCTACGGTACCACCCCACAGAAATAAAAGGCGAGCTCCCGAAACACCCGGGATATACCAGGCGCGATCAGATCGAGCCCGCACCACCAAACCAAGAATCGGGAAGCTCCCCGAGGTCGAGACTACCTCGCAACCTCTCCGGAAGCTCGCCAAAACCCCACTGTCATAGAGGAGTGTCAGCAGGGGGCTGCATCAAGCTCCAAGAGATCAAGGGAGGTCAGGCCGAGCTCCTAGCTAGACTAAGCTCCTGAATACCGGAGCCAAGACACTAATCTACCTCACCATACGAGACAATACATACCATATTCAACGACCCCTATGAGGGATCATGCTGTGAAGATACGAAGATACACTGGATCATATCTGGAAACATTACGTACGTGCAGAACAAGTAATAGAGTCCAAAAAGGAAACAAACTAATCTCCACCAAGATATTCTCAACTCAGCTATTAACTCAAAGTCAATTACATTTAAATGAGAGATCCCGTCTGATAAAAAGTGAAGGGACTGAGAAAATCAAGGGGAGAATCAGTTGGTTTAACCTACCAAAACTATGTATAAATAGGAAAAGGAGAGAAAGAGAAAGGGACTACTTTTCGACAGACATACGACAACAACCCTACTACACCCTAGAGAAATTGAGAGCAATTGAGAGATATTTGTATACGATACATCATTAATAAAGAATGCATTTTCATTCTCTTTTGATTGTATTAATATTAGTATTTTTTGTCATTTGAATAAGCACTGTTTAGAATACATTCGACCTTGGCCACCACCTCCGTGGTAGTGGTCTTAAGGGTGTTAATTGAGATTTCTCACCCCGAGCAAATTTTCCGTTAACACTTTATGGTGACGTCTGTGGGAACACCCACACCCAGTTAATCAAATCAACCATTTGCATTTTCATTGTTTTACTGGAACTATGAGGCTCCGCTCCTCCCAAGGACATCACGGAGCTTCAGAACAACCTTCGGTGATGCCAACGCGAAAGGCCCTAATGAGGGGGAAAAAATCTGGACATCGCAGTCAAGCTCCGGTCCAGACGACTAATGTCCAGGCTTCTGGCCACTCTATGATAAGCCAGGCCACACTCGACCAACAAGCGACAGCCTTCATGGAAACCGTTCGCATCCGCCTGCTCACTGAAGACATCATAGTCCAACCAACAAACCCGAATGATCAGGGAGAACCGAGCAGGCCCGGGACCATACAGCCTGCTTTCGACAGCCTGCGACCTCCTCTTCCAGAGCCAACTCATGACAAGACTGGGCCTCAACCTTCAATCTAGGATAGGCTAGGACCCATGTCCCCAGTTCTGAGAAGACCATCACAATATCAGCCCATGCGAGTTAAGTCTGCAGCAGATGCTCTAACCTAGGAGCAACGAGAGGCACCTTGCCCGACAGCATCAAGAAGGGAAACCCGGGCCCAAGAGGAAGGAAGTCGACAAACCTCCCGAATGGATCCCACCCATGAAGAGGATCGGGTAGAGGTCTCCAGTTTATCAGAGGGATCCGACAGCGAAGAATCCGAGGTCAATTCAAAGAAACCTGGGAACAAGCGACTGAGGGATCAGCTGGCAAAGCTACAGAAAGAGGTCCAGCAGATAAGAAAGGGAAAGTACAATGAGGATAAGAAGGATCCATTAAGCGAGATGAACTCTCCCTTCACCAGGAGGATCCGTGAAGTAGAGCTCCCACCAAAATTTAAAATGCCAACAGAAAAGTTCTCCGGAACGAAAGACCCTTTAAGTCACCTAGAGAGCTTCGTCCAAAAGATGGAGGCCCAGAATACCACCAGAGCAGCTATGTGTAGGATGTTCCCAACGTCCCTAACCGACTACGTGAATACTTGCTTCAGGAAGCTGCCTGCTAGTAGCGTGGATTCTTTTACAAAGTTATCAACAGATTTTTGGTCGCAGTTCCAAGGGGTCAAACCTCGTCCAAAAGATCTCATACACCTTGTTAACAGAAATCTTGCTCGGGGCAATAAATCTCAGTTAGCACCCTCAAGAGCATTACCACGTAGGTGATGACCAAGGTACAAGGTAGAATACATATGTGTATAAAACAGTGCCTAATGAAATGACATGGAGATAGCGATTACTTCAGTTATTCAAAAGAAACAAAAATCTTTCTTTATTTATAACATATGATATACATCTCTCTCTATTTTTCTTTCGAATTGCACTCACTTTTTTCTGGGAAATAGTTGGATGTTTTTTGTATGCCTGTCGAATAGTAGTCTCTCTTTCTGAAGGAGGAAATCCCTCCTTTATACAATGTCTTCATAGGTTTAAACTCATTGATTTCCCCTTGATTTTCTCATCTCCCTCTTATCGGACGGGATTTTTACCTTTAAATGTAGTTGACTTTGAGTTAATTGCTCCGTTGAGGATATCTTGGAAATCAATTTGTTTCCCATTCAGACTCTATTACTTGTTCTGCACGTGTGTAATGTCTGTAGATATGATACTGTGTATCTTCGGATCTGTAATGATTCCCATAGGGGTCGTTGAATGTATCATGGTGTGGTGCATCGACTAGTGAGGTCGATCAGTGTTCCGACCTTGATATCTGAGAAGTTTCGTCCAGCTATGAGCCAGGTCTGGCTTCCCTTGACCTTTAGAAGCTAGGTGCGGCTTCCTATGAACATCCCTCTATATCAGCGAGGTATAGGTGAGTTTCTGGAGAAATTGCGAGGTGACCTTGACTTCGGGGAATTTCTTATTTTCAGGTTTGGTGATGCAGGCTAGATCTGATCGTCCCGGGCTCTATTCCGAATGTTTCTGGAGCCCGTCCTTGTTCCTGCGGGGTGGTATCTTAGCTCGGCTTTGGGTAGAATGGTCTCCTGGTGGAAACTCTCGGGCATGGAGCTAGGTCTGGAAGGTGGAAAATTTCCCTTTGGTCCTTAGCCAATTTTGGCTATTAACAGAAGTCCCCTCTGACTTGAACACCAGACGTTGAGCTTAGGGTTGGGGTCAGATTTTTGCTTTATTTGGGAAATCTTCCCTTTTTTACCGTTACCGAAATATTGGGGAAATCTCCTCATTAACTGCGTAAGCGACGTGGCGCGAACTGACTAATTTATCTCCGAATTAATCTGATTGCGCAACGGCAGTCCCTGAGATTTTTTACCGTTACCAGAATCTTGGGGAGATCTCCTTCTTAACTGCGTAAGTGACGTGGCGTGAGCTGACTAGCCTGTTTTTGAGTTAATCCAGTTACGTTACAGCAGTCCCCGAGATTCTTTACCATTACCAACTGAGGATCTCGACAGCTCGTGCTTGTTGTCCTCTTGCCTATATATATATATATATATATATCTATTTATCTCCACGTTTTCCTCACATCTTTCGAACTAAATTTTTTGCAAAGAAATATTTTCTCTCATAGCCTTTCTTCCAAGCTTGCATTGTTCTTCATTCTTCATCCTTATTGACTTTACTATGTTGAAGACCAGTCGTGATTCAGTTGACTCCATAGTTGACGGCGAGGAGGTCGTTAGTCTCGCTCTGAGGAAACAGGGCTAGAAGGAGTTTAGACGGCGACGATTCCCCGCCCAACCCGCAACGTCGGCGGTCAAATAGGAACGTGTCCATTGGGACTAGGTTCTCCAACCATCCTGACCATCCTTTGGATATCGCAGACAAAGATTCCAACAAAGAAGTGGGCGGTGACACCGCGGGAGAAAGTCAGGTCCTAGTTTCTGGCCCCCTCTTGGAGAGGCTCCCTCTTTATGATTTCCAGGTTGTCCCAGATTCCATCGTCGATCCAGTCTCGATTGACCGCTTGAGGTCGAAGTTTGGCATCTCCGACAGCGTATCCATCTCGGTGCCTCCCAAAGGTTTCGAGTTCTTCAACCCCCCTAAGGGCGTGCTTCCGATTCATGTGGCAGCTCTCGAGAACGGGGTCAGGCTTCCCCTTCATCCAACTCTTCGGCGGGCTCTTAACGCCATCCAGCTCACCCCCCTCCAGTTGATGCCTGGCTTCTGGAGGCATCTGATTGGTTTCCTCGTACTATGGAGGGAACAATGTCAGTTGAGTAAGGTGACGATAGAGCCGGGAGCAGAGGAGCTGGCCTATCTTTTCCAGATTGAGAGCCTGTTGATGGGAAGGTTTTTGCCGTCAGAAAAAAGTCCGTCAAAACAATTTATAAAACCTATGCGATGCGTTCACAAGTATAAATACAAGCAAAGCGGCATGCTCGGGTGTCGTCCACTGAGATCGGGGTAGCGGCGATAAGATTAGGATTAATATAACTAGCATGCATAAAAGTAAAGTGATGGTGAATTAAGATACAATATAAACTAAACTATGAAAGCAAATAAAATGGGATGACAACGGAGTGATGAATGAATGATGATGGAACTACGGAGTTGATGGACTCGTAAGTGAATATTGGGGCAATTGCAACAAACTCTCAATTAAGCACGTTTTGACAATTGTAACCAACCTAGGGTGTATAGTGTTGGTATATATCTATAGCAAGAGGTCAACCTAGGGTGTATAGCGAAGACCTCATACTAGAGATTAATCCCTCCTAAGCAACCAACAGTGGCTAGTTACTCAATTGGGACTTGTTCTATGAATGCTCATCTATCTAGCTATGGCTCAACCTATTACTAATGTAGCCATCCTAGGATGTATAGTGATGGCTTCCAATTCCCTCACAAGTGGCCGACCTAGGATGTATAGTGAAGGCCACCCGTTTGAGATTGGAGGAGACTTTAGGTTATCAACCGAATTCTACTCGAAGGTTAGTTCTCGTAGAATCACTAAAGTAGCCAACCTAGGGTGTATAGTGGAGGCTTCCAATTCTCTCACAAGTGGCTAGCCTAGGATGTATAGTGAAAGCCACTAATTCAAGATTAGATTAAGGGCATGGTTTTAGAGCCGGATTTCCGGAAATCCTTCCATTCAATTGAGCATTAGATAACCTAATTGCCTACTCAAGTAATCTAAATCAATCATGCAAAGAGGGTGTATCTAAGCAAATCAATAATGGACATCAATTCAAGCAATGGAATAAAACATAGAGATAGAATAAATATAAAACATAGAGTTTATTTACAGAGCCCAAATATCCATCATATAAATAACATCAACCCCATAGTGGGGTATTTTAGCTACTCATGTTCTATTACAAACCAATAAACTAAGAGAGAGAGAGTAGAGATAACCCTTGAAGATTGATCTCTTTCCTTGAAGTCTCCTAGTTGCCTTTGATTGAGTAGAGATGGTTTGGATGATAGAGAGATGTGTTTCTAGCTAAAAATACAAGTGTTGGGAGGTATGGTGATCTTTTGGTTCGTTCCCATCCTTTTCTATTTATAGAGGATGGAAAAATAGGTCACTTAAGCTTGAAACCAGAAGTTGTCGCGTGCAGAGTGCGGGTGGATTACCCGCACTGTACCCGCATTGTAAAGGTTTTCTTCATCTTCAGTTCTCTGATCTGGGCAACAGTGCGGGTGGAGTGCGGTTGGATTACCCGCACTTTACTCGCACTGTACTCGCACTCTGGTGTCAGGTGTAAATCTACTCCTCTGTCTTGAGCAACAGTGCTGGTGGAGTGCGGTTGGATTACCCACACTATACCCGTACTTTATCTGTCAGGTACGAATCAGCTCCTCTGTCTTGAGCAATAGTGCGGGTGGAGTGCTGGTGGATGACCCGCACTGTACCCGCACTTTAATGTCAGGTGCAACTTCAACTTCTCTGGTTTGGCAACAGTGCGGGTGGAGTGCGGTTGGATGACCAGCACTGTACCCGCACTTTAACGTCAGGTGCAACTCAGCTTCTCTGGCTTTGGCAACAGTGCAGGTGGAGTGCGGTTGCGACCCGCACTTGACTCGCACTTGATCTGCACTGTAGAGCTGCTTACGATCCTTTGTCTTTCCTTTTGCCCCTTTTCTGCCAGAATCACCGCAACATGCTTCCAAACCCAGAATTACATCTATTGCCTGCAATTAGCACTAATGAGCATATTAGACATAAAATATATAGAAAATACACATAAGAACGAGACAAAGGAATAGGAATGAGGGCCGAAATATACAACAATTTAGACCCGATCAAACACCCCCAAACCAAACCTGTGCTCATCCTCGAGCAAACATAAAATGAAACAAATAAGACACAAACTAAAAATGACTCGAACTAAAAACTTTCCTAGACACAAAGAAAAACTTGCTGCAGAACCAACTAGCAGAGAGATACGCAAAAGAAAATGGAAGTGAGGAATGAGCATATGCGAAATGTTCTAAACAACTCGAAGACACCCCAAGGAAAACTGGCACAACATGAATCCCACACTTAAAATGCCCTCGCCTCAGAAACTACTCACTCTCACACCTCGAGCATAATTCGCTTCGACACTAAGTTCTCACATGGATTTTCTCTTATCTTTCCTCTCAGAACCTAGGTTCACACTGATGCAACATGTATGCCAATGAATTTATGTAACTGAATCAACTTAGTTGCATACAATTAGTGTAGAATAAACGCTGTTTTCAGTGAGTGAGTCTCATGAAAGAATCACGTGTCATGAACGTGGAAAAAGCATTCATCAACTAATATTCCCAATCTAGACGTCCCCTAAGATCAATTAGGTCTTTCCATTTGGTTGTAACGTGGCCACGGTGAATGGTGATTAGAAGAATGAGAATTTAGGCACAAGCACTAATCAACCAAGTTAAGGCAATACATTCTACTCTTAAGCATTTAATTTCTCGTGCAACTCCACTTCCAAATACAATATGGCGTCCAGGCATACAATTAGACTCTACGTGCAATCTTTAACTACTCATGTTACCCGTTTGAGTAGCATTTACAATTTACACAAGGAATTTGAAGCATATTTTTCTTTTGTTACTTTTTGCTTCTTTTCTTTTCTTTTCTTTTCATGCCTTTTTACTATGCACATTTTCACAACTCATTACTCTTGCCTAGGTACACGCCATTTATCAAATTAAAGCACAACTTTACATTCCTAAGCCTCAACAAGATCAATTAAGAGAGGGTTGGCTAAGTGTTTAGGTTGCTTGGGTTATGGATAACGTGGGTGTAGAATGGAAAAGTTTATATGTGTTTGGCTTCAAAATTGGCTTGGGAGCACACATATTACGGGAATGAGAAGTATTTCGGCTTTCTTTTTGAGTGGCTAAAACACACATTGCCTAATATCACTTCAAAGGATCAATCTACCAAGGGAATAAAAGTTTCCGTCAACCAATCCACATATATGATGCTTGTTCAATGACAAATGATGATTTTTGATATAGTGATACTATGCATGGTGTTTGAATAGTGTTTACAGATTTGAAAAACATTTTCCCTCAAATATACACGCTTTTGGCTTGTGTTTGTGATCTCACAAGGGAAATCTCCACTATTAGAACAAGGCGCTTGAGCACCGAGTTCCCTAAACTTGGACACTAGAAGATGAGACTAGCCCATGAAGTGCAAGTGAGACCCCTAAAGTGACAAAGAGTTATTGAATAAGCACACAAAGCATACACACATTCGCCACAAACACTATGCTCCAGGTATCTCACCAAGCTAAATAAGCTCAAAATTCTGGCTAAGCAGCAACTTTTTAGAAAATAAGACACAAAAATGACTCAAGACACAAAAGACGACTCAAAAAGACGTCTACACCCCCAAACCAAAACCCAACATTGTCCTCAATGTTGAAGACAAGAGAATCTGGCCTAGCGGCACGCACCTAACATGACTCAAACAAACCTAGGCACTAATCAAACATAATCAATGCCCCAACAAAATAAAAATGACTCAAACAAGGCTCACAAAATAAAGGCAATTCATGCAATATATCATTGAAGAACAAGTCAAGCTTAACATCATGCATTTTATCAAAATTGACGGAATGGGGCATGAACAACCCCCAAACCGAATTAAACAATATAAAGCACATGCATTCATACTTGCACAAGAGCCTCCGGCTCTTTCATCCACAAATATAATCAATAAATTCAATGTGCAAATATCCACAAAATATAACATTCTAACCAAACTATCCCAACATCACAATTTATTGAATTTAAACAACATAAAACATAAAACAAACTACATGCATCAAATTTATTCAATGGGATGCATTCATGGAAAGGCTAGGGTCCTCTAAGGGTGGTTTGACCAAGTTAGGAAATTCTCTATTTTTAACTACCCAAATAAATTTAGGTAACTTCATTATCTTTTCCCTTTTCATGTTTCTATATAAGTGCACTTGATCTTTCCTTACCCATATTTGCTTGACCCTAGGTGGACTCCATCTATTCCTAGGACCTCTAGTTTTCCTATGTTTATTTGGCTTGTAATTTTTAGCCTTAAAGTGATCTATCTTAGAACATGCAAAGCAAAAGATATTAGAGTTAGAGGAACTCCCCTTTGATGCGTGGTTTAGAGGACGTTTGATTTGTTTCACTTGTAAGGCGTTGACCTCTTCCTCCTTTTTGCTTAGTGCTACCTTTGCTTCCTCTAAGGCATTGGCTTTTGTATCAACCTCCATTTTCATCTTCATTGACTTGTGAGCTATCTCATCTTTAAAATCTTTTGATAGCCTCACTAAGTTCTCCAAATCCTTCGATGCGGTACTCTTTTCAGCTTCAAATCTCTCAATTCATTCTTCCAATTCTTTGTTCTTGTCGGAGACTTCGCCATTTGTCTTCTTGAGAGTACCATTCTCAACCCTGAGCATCTTCATTTCAAATAATAATTTCTTGTTCAACTCTTGGAGATTACTCGCCTTTTTCATTTCCAAGGCTTCTCTCTCTTGAAGTGCTTCATTCTCTTTCTTCAACACACCCCTTTCCAACACTAGCTTTGTGCTCACGCTCATAAGCTCTTGGTTTATCTTGATCATCCTGTCCATCTCGTCCATTCTCTTGCTTCGCTCCACTTCAAATTCTATTCGGAGCTTATACATGTCTTCTTTTGAGAAATTGGAGGAATCCACCGGCTTAGTTGCTTTAACTTGGAAACAACTCTGATTTATCGGGGTAGACTCCTGGGCGGATTCGAGCATTTGGGTGGTTTTCTCTTCTATGAAGGCTTGAGTCTCTTGTTGAGAAGCTATCATCTGCTCAGTCTCCCACACATGATTTTTCATGAAATTTCGTAGTTGATCTTCAATGGAATTTGACTGGAATGATGAGATGTAGGTATTCTCGTTAGACTCGTAGCTTGACCCTGAATTTGGCCAAAAGGAATCCATAGAGTCCTGAAACAAAAAAAAAACTAATATAGAAATAAAAAGAAACTAACAAAACTAAAAACAACTAATAAACTAATAGTATTAAAACTAATCTAATCACTACTACGCACACCGATCCCCGGCAGCGGCGCCACTTGATAGGAAGGTTTTTGCCGTCAGAAAACCGTCCGACAAAACAATTTATAAAACCTATGCGATGCGTTCACAAGTATAAATACAAGCAAAGCGGCAAGCTCGGGTATCGTCCATTGAGATCGGGGTAGCGGCGATAAGATTAGGATTAATATAACTAGCATGCATAAAAGTAAAGTGATGGTGAATTAAGATACAATATAAACTAAACTATGAAAGCAAATAAAATGGGATGACAACGGAGTGATGAATGAATGATGATGGAACTACGGAGTTGATGGACTCGTAAGTGAATATTGGGGCAATTGCAACAAACTCTCAATTAAGCATGTTTTGACAATTGTAACCAACCTAGGGTGTATAGTGTTGGTATATATCTATAGCAAGAGGTCAACCTAGGGTGTATAGCGAAGACCTCCTACTAGAGATTAATCCCTCCTAAGCAACCAACAGTGGCTAGTTACTCAATTGGGACTTGTTCCATGAATGCTCATCTATCTAGCTATGGCTCAACCTATTACTAATGTAGCCATCCTATGATGTATAGTGATGGCTTCCAATTCCCTCACAAGTGGCCGACCTAGGATGTATAGTGAAGGCCACCCGTTTGAGATTGGATGAGGCTTTAGGTTATCAACCGAATTCTACTCGAAGGTTAGTTCTCGTAGAATCACTAAAGTAGCCAACCTAGGGTGTATAGTGGAGGCTTCCAATTCTCTCACAAGTGGCTAACCTAGGATGTATAGTGAAAGCCACTAATTCAAGATTAGATTAAGGGCATGGTTTTAGAGCCGGATTTCCGGAAATCCTTCCATTCAATTGAGCATTAGACAACCTAATTGCCTACTCAAGTAATCCAAATCAATCATGCAAAGAGGGTGTATCTAAGCAAATCAATAATGGAAATCAATACAAGCAATGGAATAAAACATAAAGATAGAATAAATATAACACATAGAGTTTATTTACAAAGCCCAAATATCCATCATACAAATAACATCAACCCCATAGTGGAGTATTTTAGCTACTCATGTTCTATTACAAACCAATAAACTAAGAGAGAGAGTAGAGATAACCCTTGAAGATTGATCTCTTTCCTTGAACCTTGAATCCAAGTCTCCTAGTTGCCTTTGATTGAGTAGAGATGGTTTGGATGATAGGGAGATGTGTTTCTAGCTAAAAATACAAGTGTTGGGAGGTATGGTGATCTTTTGGTTCGTTCCCATCCTTTTCTATTTATAGAGGATGAAAAAATAGGTCACTTAAGCTTGAAACCACAAGTTGTCGCGCGCAGAGTGCGGGTGGATTGCGGGTGAATTACCCGCACTGTACCCGCACTGTACCCGCACTGTAAAGGGTTTCTTCATCTTCAGTTCTCTGATCTGGGCAACAGTGCGGGTGGAGCGCGGTTGGATTACCCGCACTTTACCCGCACTTTACTCTCACTGTACTCGCACTCTGGTGTCAGGTGTAAATCTACTCCTCTGTCTTGAGCAACAGTGCGGGTGGAGTGCGGTTGGATTACCTGCACTGTATCCCGCACTTTATCTGTCAGGTATGTAAGTTCCTCATATTTTGATTGGCCTATTTCGTTGACAAACCACATTGGGGATTATTCTTTGTAAGGGTAAATTAGGCCTCATTGGCTGTGATCAAGCTTCAAGGACATCATCTCTCTTAAGAGCACTTCAAAGGTATCTCACTAGTTTAACTTTCTTTGAAGAGATCTAGTTGCACACACTCACTTGCATGCATTATTGTTCCTATCTTCATGTAATTGAATGATGTATTGTATGCCACTTTTCACACTCCACACTTGCACTGATTGCACATCACTTAGTGTGTTGAGTTTGCCTCGAAAAGAGAAATTCTTCTCTTAGCGCGGCCCAGACCGCTTGGCAAGACATGCTTGCACCGCGGCATACAGAGCGGTATACCTCAGCAGGGTCATGCTTCCTGTACCGCTTCCTGTACACTTGCACGCAAAGCGACCCAAGTCGCGGTGTTATCCAGTAGGCCTATGTTGCCCATACCGCGGCCTGTGCACCTGCATGCACAGCGCCCTGCACCGCGTTGTTGTCCAGACGTTGCACTGCTGTGTGTACTGCGGTCTGGACACTTGCCTGCGACGCGGTCCATCTAGCGGTATTGACGGGATTTGGTGCCCTAAGTCCAAAACGACACTGTTTTAACTAGGGCTCCCTTATATATACTCTCTCTTCTTCCTTGCTCGTTTTTATGAGTTCAAGAAGCCATTTTTGATAGGCCAAGCTTCCCTTAGAGAGAGAAACTCCCAAGAACTCATCTTTACTCAACCAAACACAAATCCATGTGCATTTAACCTCTTCAAGCATCATCTCATCATGGATTCTTCTTGCTTTCATTGACTAGGTAACTTGAACATGCCCTAAATCTCTTTGTATTTATTTATGTTCTTGTTTGCCTAGGGTTAGCTCTTTTATATGATTTTATTGCATATCTTTATGTTTATTGGCATTTATAACATGTTTGAGTTGATGTTTGTTGGTTGAGAGCTTTGTTCATTAATAGCTAGCATTTACGACGATTTTACCCTTCTAGCTAAATCTTCATGCATTTGCATTTAGATATTGATATCTAGGATTTGCATTTATTGACATCTTTAAATCCTTAGATAAGCATTTATTGTTGCCTAGCATTAATTGCATGTTTGAATATCTTTTACATATTCACATAGGTTGTTTAACCTCTTCATTGATTGTTAAGCTTTGTGACTAAGTGAGTTAGTGCACAAGCTTGTGGTCAAGAATCACTATTAAAGGCCCGTTGGGTAGAGTGAAAGGGTTAGTGACCAAGTAGGTGTGACTTGAGGTCAACCTAGGTTGTAAACTTTCGTTCAAATAGTGGATTTGAGGACCGTATGTGGCTAGAAGGATAGCCCGTGAGTTTTTGCCCAGTTGGAGGGTTTCTCACGTAAATCAATCCTTGTGTTTTTATTATTTTCCGCATATTTATATTGGATTGATTGATTGCTAATATGGGGCAGGATTATTAAAATTGATTAAGTCAAAAAATTGGTAATAAATCAACTAAAACCTATTCACCCCCCCTTTAGGTTGTATTAGACACACTTTGTGTATTTTCAATTGGTATCAGAGCGGGTTCCTAGATCCACTTAGGTGATCCTTGCTCTTTGTGTGTCTTGCATTTTGTTTGTGTTTGTTGCATCATAAACATTCATCTCATTCATACCCAAACACTATGAGTGGGAAGGAAAGTGGTAATGAGGGAGCCTCTAGCACAAGACCTATTTTGCTCACCGGAGTAAACTATGCCTCTTGGAAAGGCAAGATGGAGTCTTACATTTGCCAAATAAATGACCGAGCATGGATGGCAATTGAAGATGGCTACACTCTTCCGAAAAAGACTCTTGAAGACGAAAGTGTAGTTCCCAAGCCAAAGTCGGAATGGTCAACTCAAGAGTTTGAAGCATCCAAGTGGAACAACAAGGCTATGCATGCTATTCTTTGTGCAATGGATGACAATCAGTACAAATTGATCCAGACAACAAGAATTGCAAAAGAGGCATGAGAGATTCTAGAGACGGCCCATAAGGGAGCCGAGGTGGTCAAGGACTCCAAGCTTCAAGTCCTCCAAACACAATTCGAGCAAATTAGGATGGAGGAGGATGAGTGCTTCAACGACTTCCAAGTGAAGTTGATGGACATAGTCAATCAGAGCCATCAACTTGGTGATCCCTATTCAGGATAAGAGGATCAAGCAAAAAATTATGAGGTCGCTTCCAGCAAGATTTGAGTCAAAAGTGACGGCTCTTGAGGAGAATAGTGACTACAAGAATATGAAGCCAAGTGAAGTTATTGGAAGGATTCTAGCATATGAGTCTAGATGGAATCCCACACCTACACCTCAAAAGAAGCAAAAGATTATTGCTCTGAAGACTTCTAAGGTTGAGAAGGAGGAAGAAGACTCAGATGAAGAAATGGCCCTCATGGTGAAAAGATTCAAGAAGTTCATCAATTTTGAGAAGAGGGGATTTGGATCCAAAGGAAAGGAAATAAAGAAGAAGACTCCTTTCAAGAAGTTTGAGTCAAGTGAAGACAAGCCCACAAGAAAAGGGATTCAATGCTTCGAATGTGGAGGTTTCGGACACATCTCCACGGATTGTGGAAATTTGAAAAATAAGAAGAAAGGAAAGGCCATGGCCGCCACGTGGAGCGATGGTGATGACTTGGAAGAAGAAGGAGAATCCTCAGATGATGAGGATCATGTGGCAAACTTTATTGCCTTCGCATCTTCTCTCAAGAGTAAGGAAGCAATAGATGATGAAGAGGTAGAGAAACAAAGTGAAGATGACTCTAGCGATGGTGACTCTTCATCCCATTCAACAAATATGGATGTAGGAGGAATGGATCTTGAAGGCTTCATTAAGCATTTTCAAAGCTCAAGATTGAAGATGAAGAAAGAGATTCAAAGGCTAAAAGGAGAGAATCTCAAGCTATCCACCGAAGCTACTCACTTAAATAAAGAAGTGAAGATAGCCAAAAGGAATGAGGAATTGATGGAAAAGGAGCTTGAAGAAGCTAGAGAGATCATTGCTAAGATGACTTCAAGCACGAATAAACTTGACCATATGTTGGGAGTTGGCAAGAGGCCAAGTGATAAGAAAGGTCTTGGCTATGAAGATGACAAGGAGACCTCATCCTCAAGCAAGGTTGTGTTTGTCAAGAGTTTGGATAACAAAGAGCCTCCACCCCCATAACATCCTAGGAAGAAGATCAAACTAGGAGAGTGCTCTAAAGACTCCCAAGTCAAGGTAGCACAAGGGAAACAAGCTCAAGCTCAATCAACAAGGGTGCATCAAGCAAGTCTTTGATAGTTCATGTGGCCAAGTCTTTGATGCCATAACTCAATTTCCTCACATTTGGACATATTGCAAGAGATAGCACTAGCTTCAAGACAATAGCAATTGTCACTAGATCTCTTTCCTTTTAGCAAGGTTTGTCCATTTTGCATTAAAATAGAGCAATCATTTTTGTTAAACAATACAGAGAGTCCATCATCATTAAGATGAGAAATGCTTATAAGATTGGCTTGCAAGCCATCAACAAGTAAAGCATTGGACAAGGAGGGTAAATCGGGAATGGAAATGGTTCCTTTCCCTATGACTTTCTTTCTAGATCCATCACCAAAGGTGACAAATCCTCCATCCTCCAAGACAAGGGATTTAAAGAAGCTCTTGTTCCCCGTCATATGCCTAGAACACCCACTATCCAAATACCAAGTGTTAGAGGCATTTGCCTTCAAGGCAATTTGAGCCACATAGCAAGAATAGTTATCCCTTCTAATCCACCTAGGAGAAATGTTCTCATTCCTAGTGGTATTAGTCACATTGGCTCTAGATTTCCTAGGATCATGCAAATTGGCTCTAGATTTCCTAGGAACATGCATTTTAGCTCTAGCTCTATTTCTTTCAATCATGCTCTTGATTCTACACATTTCAATGTATTTAAAGCAATTTGGTCTAATGTGACCATCAACACCACAAAAGTGACAAGTGGGAATAAAATAAGAAGACATACCATGCCCTTGTGAGTACAAAGGGGCTTTCCCACGCATTTGAGCTTGTCTTTGGTGTTGGATTGGTTCTCTTCTTCTTTGTTGTTGAGGTTGAATGAATTGCTTCCTTGGTTGACCTTGCATGAATTGCTTTTTGGCTTGATGGTATTTCGGTTGAGGGAAACTTGCTTGATGCACCCTTGTTGATTGAGCTTGAGCTTGTTTCCCTTATGCTACCTTGACTTGAGGATCTTTAGAGCACTCTCCTAGCTCGATCTTCTTCCTAGGATGTTGTGGGGGTGGAGGCTCTTTGTTATCCAAACTCTTGACAAACACAATCTTGCTTGAGGATGAGGTCTCATTGTCATCTTCATAGCCAAGACCTTTCTTATCACTTGGCCTCTTGCCAACTCCCAACATGTGGTCAAGTTTATTCGTGCTTGAAGTCATCTTAGCAATGATCTCTCTAGCTTCTTCAAGCTCCTTTTCCATCAATTCCTCATTCCTTTTGGCTATCTTCACTTCTTTATTTAAATGAGTAGCTTCGGTGGATAGCTTGAGATTCTCTCCTTTTAGCCTTTGAATCTCTTTCTTCATCTTCAATCTTGAGCTTTGAAAATGCTCAATGAAGCTTTCAAGATCCATTCCTCCTACATCCATATTTGTTGAATGGGATGAAGAGTCACCATCGCTAGAGTCATCTTCACTTTGTTTCTCTACCTCTTCATCATCTATTGCTTCCTTACTCTTGAGAGAAGATGCGAAGGCAATAAAGTTTGCCACATGATCCTCATCATCTGAGGATTCTCCTTCTTCTTCCAAGTCATCACCATCGCTCCACGTGGCGGCCATGGCCTTTCCTTTCTTCTTATTTTTCAAATTTCCACAATTTGTGGAGATGTGTCCGAAACCTCCACATTCGAAGCATTGAATCCCTTTTCTTGTGGGCTTGTCTTCACTTGACTCAAACTTCTTGAAAGGAGTCTTCTTCTTTATTTCCTTTCCTTTGGATCCAAATCCCCTCTTCTCAAAATTGATGAACTTCTTGAATCTTTTCACCATGAGGGCCATTTCTTCATCTGAGTCTTCTTCCTCCTTCTCAACCTTAGAAGTCTTCAGAGCAATACTCTTTTGCTTCTTTTGAGGTGTAGGTGTGGGAGTCCATCTAGACTCATATGCTAGAAGCCTTCCAATAACTTCACTTGGCTTCATATTCTTGTAGTCACTATTCTCCTCAAGAGCCGTCACTTTTGACTCAAATCTTGCTGGAAGCGACCTCATAATTTTTTGCTTGATCCTCCTATCCGAATAGGGATCACCAAGTTGATGGCTCTGATTGACTATGTCCATCAACTTCACTTGAAATTCGTTGAAGCACTCATCCTCCTCCATCCTAATTTGGTCGAATTGTGTTTGGAGGACTTGAAGCTTGGAGTCCTTGACCACCTCGGTTCCCTTATGGGCCGTCTCTAGAATCTCCCATGCCTCTTTTACAATTCTTGTTGTCTGGATCAATTTGTACTGATTGTCATCCATTGCACAAAGAATAGCATGCATAGCCTTGTTATTCCACTTGGATGCTTCAAACTCTTGAGTTGACCATTCCGACTTTGGCTTGGGAACTACACTTTCGTCTTCAAGAGTCTTTTCCGGAAGAGTGTAGCCATCTTCAATTGCCATCCATGCTCGGTCATTTATTTGGCAAATGTAAGACTCCATCTTGCCTTTCCAAGAGGCATAGTTTACTCCGGTGAGCAAAGGGGGTCTTATGCTAGAGGCTCCCTCATTACCACTTCCGTTCCCACTCATAGTGTTTGGGTATGAATGAGATGAATGTTTATGATGCAACAATCACAACCAAAATGCAAGACACACAAGGAGCAAGGATCACCTAAGTATATCTAGGAACCCGCTCTGACACCAATTGAAAATACACAAAGTGTGTCTAATACAACCTAGAGGGGGGGTGAATAGGTTTTAGTTGATTTATTACCAACTTTTTCGACTTAATCAATTTTAATAATCCTGCCCCATATTAGCAATCAATCAATCCAATATAAATATGCGGAAAACAATAAAAACGCAAGGATTGATTTACGTGAGAAACCCTCCAACTGGGCAAAAACTCACGGGCTATCCTCCTAGCCACATACGGTCCTCAAATCCACTATTTGAACGAAAGTTTACAACCTAGGTTGACCTCAAGTCACACCTACTTGGTCACTAACCCTTTCACTCTACCCAACGGGCCTTTAATAGTGATTCTTGACCACAAGCTTGTGCACTAACTCACTTAGTCACAAAGCTTAACAATCAATGAAGAGGTTAAACAACCTATGTGAATATGTAAAAGATATTCAAACATGCAATTAATGCTAGGCAACAATAAATGCTTATCTAAGGATTTAAAGATGTCAATAAATGCAAATCCTAGATATCAATATCTAAATGCAAATGCATGAAGATTTAGCTAGAAGGGTAACATCGTCCTAAATGCTAGCTATTAATGAACAAGGCTCTCAACCAACAATCAACAACTCAATCATGTTATAAATGCCAATAAACATAAAGATATGCAATAAAATCATATAAAAGAGCTAACCCTAGGCAAACAAGAACATAAATAAATACAAAGAGATTTAGGGCATGTTCAAGTTACCTAGTCAATGGAAGCAAGAAGAATCCATGATGAGATGATGCTTGAAGAGGTTAAATGCACATGGATTTGTGTTTGGTTGAGTAAAGATGAGTTCTTGGGAGTTTCTCTCTCTAAGGGAAGCTTGGCCTACCAAAAATGGCTTCTTGAACTCTTAAAAACTAGCAAGGAAGAAGATAGAGTATATATAAGGGAGCCCTAGTTAAAACATCATCGTTTTGAACTTAGGGCATAAAATCCCATCAATACCGCTAGATGGACCGCGTCGCAGGCAAGTGTCCAGACCGCGGTACATACAGCAGTGCATCGTCTAGACAACAACGCGGTGCAAGGCGCTGTGCATGCAGGTGCACAGGCCGCGGTATGGGCAACAGAGGCCCACTGGACAACACCGCGACTTGGGTCGCTATGCGTGCAAGTGTACAGGAAGCGGTACAGGAAGCATGACCCTGCTGAGATATACCGCTCTGTATGCCGCGGTGCAGACATGTCTTGCCAAGCGGTCTAGGCCGCGCTAAGAGAAGAATTTCTCTTTTCTGGGCAAACTCAACACACTAAGTGATGTGCAAAATGTGCAAGTGTGGAGTGTGAAAAGAGGCATACAATACATCATTCAATTACATGAAGATAGGAACATAATGCATGCAAGTGAGTGTGTGCAACTAGATCTCTTCAAAGAAAGTTAAACTAGTGAGATACCTTTGAAGTGCTCTTTGAGAGAGATGATGTCCTTGAAGCTTGATCACACTCAAGAGGCCTAAATTACCCTTACAAAGAATAATCCCCAATGTGGTTTGTCAACGAAATAAGCCAATCAAAATATGAGGAACTTACACCCTTAATAGTAAGGCCTATAGAGTTTTCAATTTAAAAACTCGGAGTGTCATGGAATCATCTAATGTCGTCATAGATGATTGTAGGCCTAAGACTAGAGACCATGATGAGGAGGTCATTGTGCTTGATGATCCTTTCTTGGAGAAGAATTGTGATACTTCAATTGATGTGAAGTCAAGTCTTGATGAATAGGTCATCCAACCTCTTGATAGAGATCCATCTTTGGACTCTAAAGAACCCGCTCCATGGGTTAGACATCTCCACAATAAGAATGACATTCTTGGAGATATGAATGAGGGTGTTAGGACTAGGAGTCAAATAGCTAATCAAATTAGCTATACTTGCTACACCTCTCAAATTGAACCCAAAAAGGTTGATGAAGCCTTGAATGATGAGTTTTGGGTTCTTGCCATGCAAGAAGAGCTAAACCAATTTGAAAGAAATGAGGTTTGGACT
Source organism: Dipteronia sinensis (assembly GCA_033220585.1). Classification (NCBI taxonomy): domain Eukaryota; kingdom Viridiplantae; phylum Streptophyta; class Magnoliopsida; order Sapindales; family Sapindaceae; genus Dipteronia; species Dipteronia sinensis. The sequence continues at coordinate 56,805,027 of CM065637.1, forward strand.
CTTGTTCCTAGACCCAAGGATACTAATGTCATAGGCACCAAATGGATATACAGGAACAAGTAGGATGAAAATGACAACATTGTGCTCAACAAGGCTAGACTTGTAGCATAATGATACTCTTAAATTGAGGGTATTGACTTTGAGGAGACTTTTGCTCCGGTTTCCCGTCTTGAGTCCATAAGGCTTCTTTTATCCATATCATGTGTGCACAAGTTCAAATTGCATCAAATGGATGTTAAGAGTGCCTTCCTCAATGGTTTCTTACATGAGGAAGTGTTTGTTGAGCAACCCAATGGGTTTTTGGATCCACACCACCCCAATCATGTCTATAGCCTCAAGAAGGCTTTATATGGGTTGAAACAAGCACCTAGGGCTTGGTATGAGCGCCTCACTCAATTTCTTGTTAACAATGACTACACTAGGGGTAGTGTTGACAAAACCTTATTCATCAAGAGGAACAAAGATGAGCTTTTCATAGCTCAAATTTATGTTGATGATATTGTGTTTGGCTCCACCAACAAATCCAAAGTCCAAAAATTTGTTGATGTCATGTCTCATGAGTTTGAGATGAGTCTTGTTGGGGAGCTCAATTACTTCCTAGGTTTGCAAATCAAGCAATTGCATGATGGGATTTTCATATCCCAAGCTAAGTATGCTAAGAACCTAGCGAAGAAGTTTGGCCTTGAGAATGCCAAACATTGTGACACACCCATGAGTACCACCTTGAAACTAAGCAAGGATGCTAGTGGCAAGAGTGTGGAACAAAGTCTTTATCGTGGCATGATTGGTAGCTTGCTTTACTTGACCGCAAGTAGGCCCGATATAGCCTTTAGTGTGGGTGTGTGTGCTAGGTACCAAGCGGATCCCAAGGAATCCCATCTCTCCTCCGTGAAGAGAATCATTCGTTATGTGAATGGGACATCCAACTATGGGATATGGTACTCTTTTGACACTAATGCTAGCTTAGTTGGCTTTAGTGATGCAGATTGGGCAGGAAATTGTGATGATAGGAAGAGTACATCGGGCGGTTGCTTCTTCCTAGGTAACAACTTGGTCTCATGGTTTTGCAAGAAGCAAAATTCCATCTCTCTATCCATAGCTGAAGCGGAATACATAGCCGCCGGGAGTGCTTGCACACAACTCCTTTGGATGAAACAAATGCTTGTGGATTACGGTTTTGATCAAGGTATTCTTACCCTTTATTGTGATAACATGAGTGCAATTAACATTTCAAAGAATCCGGTTCAGCACTCTAGGACAAAGCATATAGACATTAGGCATCATTTCATTAGAGAACTAGTTGAAAACAAATGCATTGCACTTGAGCATGTGGGCACAAATGATCAGCTAGCGGATTTATTTACAAAGCCCTTAGACTCAACTAGGTTCAAGTCTCTTAGTAGGTCTATTGGGATTTGTCATATGCCTTGATGTGTTTTGGTGATTGACCCTTTATGGGGAACTCAAGCAAAGAGAGCAACCTTGCATGTTGGAATAAGCAAAAAATTTGATCAACTTTATGCTTCTTTATTAATTGCTTGAGTATTCTTGGTTTTGCTTATATATATTCTTATATGGCTTTTTCTTTAATAAGTGTGCCTTGCTTGATTTGTAATCCATGTCACCTCTATGTTCAAACATGCATTTTTGGATTAGGAGAATTGATTGGGAAGTACATTTGAATGACCTAAAATTTATCTCCATGACATGTGAACTTGATTTTGACATGCTCAAAATGATATGCATGAAATATGTTTGGATTGCTTGAATGCAAATGTGTGTGTATGCAAATGAGAAGACTAATCAATAAGGATCTTGTATCCACGTAATCAATAAGGATTTTATATCCAAATTAGTCTTCTCTCTCTTCTTAATTGTTAATCAAGACTACTATCATACGGACAAATTATCCGGAAAAATCTAAAAGGATCTCTTGATCCAATGTCTTGATTTGCTTTTAAGGTTTGATATAGTTTTGTGAGCGTTGAAATTTCTTTTCAAAATACTATATCATGTTTCTTTATGGCAAAAGGGTGCAAATTGGTTTGAATTCTTTTGGAACCCTTTTTGATGTTCTCCTTGCCAAATACCATTCGCTTGAACCATGATGCTACATGTCTTACATCCAGAGCAACTAAGTCACACATTTTCTTCTAAACAATAAAACCCTCAATGATTCTCTCTCAATTAATTGAGTTGCATAAAGTTGTTGTATATGATTATGCACTTATCTTGCAAATAGCTCTCTTTGCTAAAGTGACCCGGTTGGGGAATACTCCTTTGCCTATCTCATGACAAAAAGGGGGAGTAGTAATGTGGTTTTATTTAAGGGGATTGCATATTTGGAGAGATTGTCCCGTTGAGGGGGAGTAACCTATATTGGGGGAGCATTTGCATGTTGCATGTTGAAGTTTTCTTTTATTATGCAAATTGCTCTTATTTATTTATCTCTCTTGATCATCTCACATGCACTTGTCTTGGAAAATGTAGTCTCATTGTTTTGTAGGGAAGGTGGCTATTCTACAAGAGCTTGAAGATTTGAAGACCTAGCATCTAGGTATCTTTTTGTAATGTAGAATTTCCTTATTGACCTCTAGTTTTTTATTCTTTTGTGAGGATGATTTGTGAGAGGTGGTTCGTCACGAAATAGCCAAAGGGGGAGATTGTAAGTTCCTCATATTTTGATTGGCTTTTTTCGTTGACAAACCACATTGGGGATTATTCTTTGTAAGGGTAAATTAGGCCTCATTGGGTGTGATCAAGCTTCAAGGACATCATCTCTCTTAAGAGCACTTCAAAGGTATCTCACTAGTTTAACTTTCTTTGAAGAGATCTAGTTACACACACTCACTTGCATGCATTATTGTTCCTATCTTCATATAATTGAATGATGTATTGTATGCCACTTTTCACACTCCACACTTGCACTGATTGCACATCACTTAGTGTGTTGAGTTTGCCTCGAAAAGAGAAATTTTTCTCTTAGCGCGGCCCAGACCGCTTGGCAAGACATGCTTGAACCGCGGCATACAGAGCGGTATACCTCAGCAGGGTCATGCTTCTTGTACCGCTTCCTGTACACTTGCACTCAAAGCGAGCCAAGTCGCGGTGTTGTCCAGTGGGCCTCTGTTGCCCATACCACGGCCTGTGCACCTGCATGCACAGCGCCCTGCACCTCGTTGTTGTCCAGACGTTGCACTGCTGTGTGTACCGCGGTCTAGACACTTGCCTGCGATGCGGTCCATCTAGCGGTATTGACGGGATTTGGTGCCCTAAGTCCAAAACGACACTGTTTTAACTAGGGTTCCCTTATATATACTCTCTCTTCTTCCTTGCTCGTTTTTATGAGTTCAAGAAGCCATTTTTGATAGGCCAAGCTTCCCTTAGAGAGAGAAACTCCCAAGAACTCATCTTTACTCAACCAAACACAAATCCATGTGCATTTAACCTCTTCAAGCATCATCTCATCATGGATTCTTCTTGCTTTCATTGACTAGGTAACTTGAACATGCCCTAAATCTCTTTGTATTTATTTATGTTCTTGTTTGCCTAGGGTTAGCTCTTTTATATGATTTTATTGCATATCTTTATGTTTATTGGCATTTATAACATGTTTGAGTTGATGTTTGTTGGTTGAGAGCTTTGTTCATTAATAGCTAGCATTTACGACGATTTTACCCTTCTAGCTAAATCTTCATGCATTTGCATTTAGATATTGATATCTAGGATTTGCATTTATTGACATCTTTAAATCCTTAGATAAGCATTTATTGTTGCCTAGCATTAATTGCATGTTTGAATATCTTTTACATATTCACATAGGTTGTTTAACCTCTTCATTGATTGTTAAGCTTTGTGACTAAGTGAGTTAGTGCACAAGCTTGTGGTCAAGAATCACTATTAAAGGCCCGTTGGGTAGAGTGAAAGGGTTAGTGACCAAGTAGGTGTGACTTGAGGTCAACCTAGGTTGTAAACTTTCGTTCAAATAGTGGATTTGAGGACCGTATGTGGCTAGAAGGATAGCCCGTGAGTTTTTGCCCAGTTGGAGGGTTTCTCACGTAAATCAATCCTTGTGTTTTTATTGTTTTCCGCATATTTATATTGGATTGATTGATTGATTGCTAATATGGGGCAGGATTATTAAAATTGATTAAGTCGTAAAGTTGGCCCCCTCTAGGTTGTATTAGACACACTTTATGTATTTTCAAGGTACGAATCAGCTCCTCTATCTTGAGCAATAGTGCGGGTGGAGTGATGGTGGATGATCCGCACTGTACCCGTACTCTAATGTCAGGTGCAACTTCAGCTTCTCTGGTTTGGCAACAGTGCGGGTGGAGTGCGGTTGGATGACCAGCACTGTACCCGCACTTTAACGTCAGGTGCAACTCAGCTTCTCTAGCTTTGGCAACAGTACGGGTGGAGTGCAGTTGCGACCCGCACTTGACCCGCACTTGATCCGCACTGTAGAGCTGCTTACGATCCTTTGTCTTTCCTTTTGCCCCTTTTCTGCCAGAATCACCGCAACATGCTTCCAAACCCAGAATTACATCTATTGCCTGCAATTAGCACTAATGAGCCTATTAGACATAAAATATATAAAAAATACACACAAGAACGAGACAAAGGAATAGGAATAAGGGCCAAAATATACAACAATTTAGGCACGATCACCTGTCTAGCGCTCATCGAGGCCAGTTCTTTGCTAAGGCCAAGAACAAGTTCAACTTCGTTATTCCTGGTGCTTCAAAGAAAGACCCCGCTTGGAAAGAAGAATGGATCCTTACAGGGGATGACTGGGGGAGCTCGATTTTCATTGGAGGGCATGAATTTGAGGTTCCTATGGCTTTTAGTGACAAACCCTTGTGGGACCGGGACTCCTTGCCTTCTGAGTCCGAAGCCATCTTGAAGGCTATTTTAGCCTGGAATTATTTGAATCTGAAGTTCCCTACTGCTGAAGCCTTCAATCCTCTTAGGGTGAACCAATACTTGCGGATCTCAGACGCTACTCCTTGTAAGTGTCATTGAGTTGCCTTGCCTTGCCTTGTTACTCAGCTTGGTTATAACATTTTCCTTTTTAATTTGCTTATTCACAATTTTTGTCGTTGAACCAGCTACCCGCCACGTCTCACGATCTCCTCAAGGTAGAGTTTCTCTTCCCTCCGCTGAGGTCGAACCTGCTCTTGCTTCATCTACCTCTCCAGCTGGGTCCAAGATGGCCACTCTCGCTTCGCGGGCTTTGGGTGAAGCTCCCTATGTTATTGGTCCGGGTGCTTCTGTCTCTTCAGCTGTGGTCGCTAAAGTTGCTACCCCCTCGATTCGACCTCCTGATTCCGCTACGCTTCCAACCCCCCAAGCTTCGGAGGTCTCTGGGAAGGGTGTCACAAGGGTTCCTTCCAGCCGTTCCCAGCCCTAGTCGAGCTCGACAGGGCAGGTCGAAGTCCTAGAACAATTTATCGCGTCTTGTCCGGGCGGGGGGATCTCCAGGATGGCTTCCATGCCTGTGGACGTCCTGATTACCAAGGGGTCTGCTATTTTAGCTGAGGTAATTGCATTTCCTTCGTACTACTCTTGCTAATTTGTTCAGTTTCTAACTCGGGTTCTATATTTTGTAGGCCTTCAAGTTTAATGTGGCGGTCGATCAGCAGGTAGCCCTCCTTCGCGACCGGGCTGCAAAATCCAAAGCCGAAGCCGAGAAAGCCAGGGAATTGCTCAAGCAGGCTCAATCTTTAGTGGAAGAGATGGCTGAGCTTTGCTGTGACCATGAGAGGATGAAGCAATCTTATGATCAGGAGCGTCTTCAATCTATCCGGCGGGCTAGACGAAGGGATTCTTTGAGATCTAAGGCTAAAAAGTTGGATCTCAAGAATCAGTCTCTGATTACTCAAGTGACCAAGCTGTAAGCTTACGCGGAGACCTCTTTCAGCAAAGGATATTTCTATGCTTCCTTTCAGGCCGTAAAAGCTCTCCCTCTTCCCTTTGACTTGTCATCTATTACTAGCTGGGATAGATAGGAAATAATACTTAAGGTTGCTGAGCTATCTTGCCCTGAAGGCGACGAGGTGGTTCCTTCGAGCCAAGCAAGAGCTGGAAAACAGCCCGCCCAGACAGATCATCCATTTCCTCCTCCTACCTTTACTACCTCAGGTCCTGGGGAATCTTGCAGTAAAGTTTTGTCTTCTCGATCTGAGGAGGACCAGTTGGGAGCTGGGGAAGAGGTTAGGAGCCCGTCTGAGGAGCCCCCCCATAATAGAGATGGAGGTCGACAGGAGCAAAACGGGGTCCATGGCTGCCCTTCTTGATGCGGCTATCCCGCCAGAGGTTATGGAAGTGATTAATGAGGTCTTGGAGGAAGATCCTGCTGACCAACAGGTAGAGCCTCTAAATAGACGGGCGATTGGTGAGGATAATCGAGGTGGACAACTACCTGAAAGGGGGGGGGGGGGGGGGGGGTCGATGGGGAAGATCAGCATGAAGGAGGAGGACCGGCGGAGGAGAACCAAGAGAGTCCCATAGCTTGAAGCAGTTTGTTCATGGTTCATTTTGATTGCCCGAAAAAGGGGGTGGGCACCTTGTTTTACTCTTATTTAGCTCAGTTTTCCCCTTTTTTTTATAGCCTGAGCTCAGGGGTTAGGCTCCCCGTTGGATGGATGTAGCCTTACCGGGGGGTAGGTTCTTCTATCTTTAATGAGAAATCGAATAGTTTTTGAGAACTCTTGTTTCATTTCTGGTCCAGAGTTGCATCCGTAGCAACAATTTGTTCATACTTCATTAAAACTTTGGTAGAGGATTATGATGATCTTGATCCTGCACACGAAAACAAACATTTTATTTCATATTATTATTTTTATTATTTTTTTCATCTTAGGGGCGGTAGCCCGACCAAGGCATCAGGAAGGCTACTTAGCTATTTCCTGGTTTTGAGATTTGGATGGCAACTATGCTCTTACACTCAGACCCTTCTTTGGGGTGGTAGCCCAACCAAGGCATCATGAGGGCTATTTAGCTATTTCATGGTCTCGAGCGAGATCTGGATGGCAACTATGCTCTTACACTAAGACCCTTCTTGTGGGTGGTAGCCCTGACCGAGGCATCAGGAGGGCTATTTAGCTATTTTCTGGTCTCGAGATCTGGATGGCAACTATGCTCTTACACTCAGACCCTTCTTGGGGGTGGTAGCCCGACCAAGGCATGAGGAGGGCTATTTAGCTATTTTCTGGTCTCGAGAGAGATCTGGATGGAGAGATCTGGATGGCAACTATGCTCTTACACTCAGACCCTTCTTGGGGGTGGTAGCCCGACCAAGGCATGAGGAGGGCTATTTAGCTATTTCCTGGTCTCGAGAGAGATCTGGATGGCAACTATGCTTTTACACTCATACCCTTCTTGGGGGTGGTAACCCGACCAAGGCATCAGGACGGCTATTTAGCTATTTCCTGGTCTCGAGATCTGGATGGCAACTATGCTCTTACACTCAGACCCTTCTTGGGGGTGGTAGCCCGACCAAGGCATCAGGAGGGCTATTCAGCTATTTCCTGGTCTCGAAGTGTTCATGTTGAGTTTCCCATACAAGGGTGTAGTCACTAATGTTGAACATAGTTGGAGATAAAGACGGAAGAGAAAAAAATGACTTTATTGATGATCGAGATATAGTACATCTTTATTAGGGTCTGTAATGAAAACTAAATGGGGGTAGTCTGCTTGAGAACTCCCTTCTCAAGGGTAGAATTTCCTCAAATGATCTGCATTCCAAGTGTGGTCGATGGATCGTCCGTCCATGTCTTCGAGTTTATAAGCTCCATTGCGAACAACTAGCTTTATCAAATATGGCCCTTCCCAATTGGGACTTAAGACTTCCATCCGACCTTTTTCGTGTATTCAGGGTCACTTTCCTAAGCACCGGATCCCCTTCTTTGAAATTCTGGGCTCTGACCTTTTGGTTGAAGTATCTAGCGATCTTGCTCTGGTAGATCGCTACTTTCTCCGCTACCCGGTCTTGTTTTTCTTCTAAGAGGTCTAGATTAGGCCGAAGCTTGACTTCGTTACTTTTGGGCTCAAAGTGATGTACCCTGAATGAGGTCAATTTATGCTCGATGGGAAGGACTGCTTCAACCCCGAAAGCCAGGGAGTAAGGTGTCTCCCCGGTAGCTGTTCTCTTTGTAGTCCGGTACGCCCAGAGGACTTCTGGTAGCTCTTCGGCCCATTTGCCTTTCTTCTGCTGTTGCTTCTTCTTTAAAAGTTTCTTGATAGTCTTGTTGGTGGATTCTACTAGCCCGTTAGTCTGGGGATGAGCCACTGAAGCGAGCCTGAGGTCGATCCCCAATCCCTTACAGAAGTCTTTGAATCAGGCGTTGTCGAACTGCTTCCCTAGGTCAGCTATAATGATGAGAGGGGTTCCAAATCTGCATACCATGTTGGTTTTGATGAACTTGGTCATATTCTTTTCTGATATCCGAGAAAGAGGCCCTGCCTCGACCCATCTTGTGAAGTAGTCGATAGCCACGATAGCATGTTTCATCTGTGCGGGAAAGGTAGGAAGTGGTCCGATTAGGTCGATTCCCTACATGGCAAAAGGGTAAGGCGAACTAAGAGACGATAGTCGCTCTAGTGGCTGGTGGGTCAAGTTTGAAGTTCTTTGACATGGCTCGCAAGATTGCATAAAACTCTTTGCGTCTTGGTGGATGGTCGGCCAATAGTACCCCATACGAAGCACCTGATAGGCTAGAGCTTCCCCACCTATGTGGTTCCCACAGTCCCCAGAGTGGACCTCTCTCAATACCCATTTAACATCATCAGAGTGCAAGCACCTAAGTAAGGGGAGGGATATGCCTCTTCTGTAGAGGTACCCGACTACCATACAGTATTAGACTAAGAGTTTTTTAATTCTTCGGGCTTAATCGGGCTCTTCGGGAAGCTCTCCTTCAAGGAGGTAGGCAACAATTGGGTCCATCCAGCAAGGCAGGCGATCCAGGGAGCAGATTTCTCCATTTGTGGCTATGCTTGGTTAGGTGATCACTTGGAGGGGAATTCCCCATGGTAGGGATTGGCCTCCGTTCGCCGCTATTTTAGCTAAAACATCTGCGCGATGGTTTTGGTGTCGAGGTACCTGATCGATCTTGAACCACTTAAACTTATTTTTTAGCAACTGGGCTAGCTTTAGATAAGCAACCATATTATCTCCATTTGCCTGGTACATCCCAGTCACCTGATTGACAACAAGCAATGAATCGCTCTTGACTTTTAGGTAATCGGCCTTTAGTTCGATGGCTACCTTCATCCCAGCTAGGAGGGCTTCATACTCTGCTTCATTGTTGTTGGCTTTAAACTCAAATCTGAAACAGTGACAGAATTCAGTCCCCTTCCGGATCTATTAAAACTATGCCAGCTCCTCCCCCAGCTTGCCAGGATGCTCCATCTGTAAAGAGGGTCCATGGCTTGCAGTCTTTCGACCAATTGTCGACCTCGGATGTCTTTTTAGAGTTCTCATTTGGTACTGAGGGATCCTCTTGATCTGGGATCGCTGAAAATTCTACCACGAAGTCGGCCAAAGCCTGTGCCTTAATCGTGGTCCGGGGCTTATACTTTAAATCGAACTGAGTGAGCTCCAGGGCCTATAAGACTAGCCTTCCAGAAACATCTGGTCTTTGCAAGAATTGGTGGAGAGGTTGGTCCGTCACCACTGCTATTGTGTGAGCTTGAAAATAGGGACGGAGCTTCCTCGCTGAGATCACAAGAGCATACGCGAGCTTTTCCAGGAGAATGTAATTTGGTCAAAGCATGACTCACATAGTATATGGGTCTTTGAAAACCATCGCTACACTCCTTGGCCAAAGCCCCGCTTACTGCAGTTTCTGATACTGCTAGGTAGATCTGTAACTCATCTCCGAGAACTGGCTTTACTAACAACGGAAGGCTTGTCAGGTATTCTTTCAAAGCTTGGAAAGCCCGTTCGCTCTCCTAGCTCCACTTCATGTTTTTCCCTTGTTTGATGACTTTGAAGATAGAGAGACATTTATCGACGGAGCGAGAAATAAACCTGTTGAGTGCCGCCACACGTCCAGTAAGAATCTGTACTTGTTTGAGTGAGGTTGGGGATTCCAGGTCAAAGATAGCTTTGATTTTTTCTGGGTTGGCTTCTATGCCTCTCTCATGAACCATGAAGCCCAGAAACTTCCCCGCTGTTACCCCAAAGGCAAATTTGGAGGGGTTCAACCCCATCTGGTTTTCTCTCAGTATGAGGAAGGTTTTGCGAAGGTCTTTCTGTTGTCCTTTTGCGGTTGGGGATTTTGTGATCATATCGTCGATATACACCTCCATCGTCCTTCCTATCTCGGGCTTGAACAGTTTGTTAACCAGCCGCTGGTATGTAGCCCCCGCATTCTTCAAACCAAATGGCATCACCATGAAGCAGTACAAGCCCTGCCCAGTAATGAAACTGGTTTTATCTTGGTCAGCCGGGTGCATTTTAATTCGGTTGTATCCTGAGAATGTGTCCATAAAACTCAAAAGTTTATTTCCGGACGTGGAGTCAACCAGCTGGTCGATCTTTGGTAAGGGAAAACTGTCTTTTGGACAAGCCCGATTGAGGTCGGTGTAATCGACACACATACGCCATTTCCCATTTGCCTTCGTAACCATGACCACGTTGGCGATCCATTCGGGATATCGTACTTCTCTGATAAACCCTGCCTTGATCAATTTATCTACCTCTTCCTGTACCGCAGCGTTCCTATCAGCGTTGAAGTGACGCCTTTTCTGTTTGACGGGCTTGACTGTTGGATCTACCGCTAGTCGATGGGCGGCCAATGACGCCGGGATTCCAGGCATTTCACCATGGTTCCAAGGGGAGATGTCGCTGAACTCCCTAAGAGATCAATTAATCTTCTTTTCACTTCTGGATCAAGGGTGGCCCCGACCTTGACGACCTTGAAGGGATTGTCATTTCTGATGGGTATCTCTTCTAGTTTATCTACGGGCTGCCCGCTGGCCCACTCCTTACTCCGTTCCTCCTCGTAAGGCATAATAGGTTCGTTCTCCGGATGCCGAGGATGTTTCGCGGGCTTCTTCTCCTCCTAGATTATCCGGGATATATCCATGTCTTCTTGGACTAATGCCACATGTACACACTGTTTTTCTAGGGCTGTAGGATTGGCAGACACTGCGTAGCATTTCCTGGCTGCCTGCTGGTCCCCGCGTACCTCTCCTACCTTGGTTCCAACTAGGAATTTAAGGATGTTATGGTTTATGGACAAGACTCCCTTCAAGGAGGACATGAATGGTCTCCCTAGGATGGCGTTGTAGGCCGATGGGGTGTCAACTACAATAAAGTCGTTCATAACATTCTGTTGGAGAGGGGTGATTCCGATGATTACTGGGAGGGTCATCGACCCCACCGGTATGATCGAATCTCCAGTGAACCCATAAAGCAGAGTGGTATAGCTGTTGTAACAATGTTGCTTCAGGTTAAATTTTTCCAAGGTATCCTTGAAGAGGATATCTACGCTGCTACCTGTATCCACAAGAACGCGATGGACCAGACAGTTGGCGATCTGTATCATGATTACCATGGGATCATCATGAGGTTGCACGGTGTTGAAGACATCTGCTTCAGTGAAAATGATCTGCGCTGACTGGGAGGGCTCTATCGGGCTTTGGAAGACTTTGAAGATCCCCCGGCTGTCTTCGATGCAGGGAATCTTCCTTGCGTGGTTTTTTCGGGAGTTATTGGAAATGCCAGCCAGTTTAGGACCTCCACTGATGGTGTGTATCACCTGGATCTGTTGCATTAAGTAAGCCTATTCCCCCTTCCTCTTTTCTGGGTCTTCACGGATTTCAGCTTGTACCTCCCTTCCAGTCTGAATGTTATCTCTGACCTGTTGTAAGAATTCAATCAGGCATCCCCCCTTATCAGGGCTTCAATCTGGTTAAGCAAATTATAGCACTCTGAGGTGTTATGGCCCACGTCTTCGTGGAAGTCGCAGTACTTGTACCGGTTTCTCCTGTCGGTAGGGGCTTTCATGGGAGCGGGCTTTTGGAGCAACCCTTTATCTCGTATAGCAAGGTAGACTGTTTCCCTGGAAGCGTTCAAAGGGGTGTAGTAGTCATACCCTTTTTCCCCTTGAATTACGGGGGCCACAGTCCTGGGAGGTGGGGAAGCCCGAGGAGGGGTTCGTCTTGCAGGATATCTTTCTTTCCTATATTGAGGAACAAGGATGCGATAGGTCGACCTGTTGGGAGGTTTATTCTGAGTTTTCTGAACTGGCTCAAATTTGGGGGCTTCTTTTTTCAGACGCTTTGCCGTTCTCATGTGGTCGTGTTCCATCTTGAGTTTGAGTTGTTCGTCGATCTCGACCTGCTCAAGAGCCCAGTCGTAGGCTTTCTGGTAAGTCTCGGGAGGTCTCTTGGTGAAGGAACGGAAAAGCTTTCCCGCCCATAGGTTCCGCCTGAAGTTGGCGAGGGTTCTTTCTCGGTGAAAACTCCCATTTGTATGACCTCCTTGTGAAAACATTCCACGTATGACCGAAGGGTCTCACTTCGTTCCTGAATCACATATCGGAGGTGTATGTGATCTTTCGGACGAGGTTTGACCCCTTGGAATTGTTAGGATTATGCTCAATAGCAAGAGTGTAATATTGTAATTGACAATCTTTTCATATAAATAAAGTGATTTCTGATTCTGCAAAATCTTATAGCATTTATAATTATAATTGTCAAGGTAAATAATCGTAAGGTCAAAAGAAAATGAGATAAGAAGAATTGTTTGTACATCCGGATATGTATGAGGTAGACACAATTCTTTAATTAGTCTTGAATAACGTTCACAACTTAAGTTAAAGGTTGGGCACCTCTATCTTGATAAAGTTGTAGAAATCTTTTACTAGCATTTGAGTGGGATCAAATGAGTTATGATGAGTCTAAAATCATCGAAAGGTTTTCGAGTAAAAGAATTGAGTGCACTGGGTGCATTGAACTGGATCACAATGAAATACTTTATCTAGAATCGTCACTAGATATAAGTCTTTTCATTTTCAGAACAATCGGAGAGTCTATCTAAATCCTGAGATAAATGATGGACTTATGGTTGCAAGTGTTATCATTTGAGCTATCAATGAGTATGATTATATAGCATAGTCTATCCTCGATAGTTTGGTGGTATTCATTTGTTAATCGATAGAGGACTTCATTTATAGATATGGACATCGTGGCTCCATTTATTAAATGAGAGTATAATATCATCATATGGATGTTTTGAGGTATTGGATATTAAATCTCAACGTTGAGTTTTCAATAATGATTATTGAAGACATGGCTTTTGGACAAGTCAAAATATCCAAGTTCAAAATGTGGTCATATGAGGAAATATGGTAACTTTGAGAGCTATAGGCGGTCTATGAGCTCTTGGCGATTACTGATATTATTCACGAGGATACACCATCTCCTATAAGATTGTCTAGGGTATGAATGAGAAACATCTTCTTATTCTATCTTTATTTAAGAGTTCAATTTTAGCCCTTTAGTGGAATAAGTTAAAATTAATAGATCGGACCTAAGTGAATCATTTGTTGATTGTGATTAGGTTATGTCTATTGAAGCTTAAATTTAGATAGCCCGCCAAGATCCACAATCCACACGTACTTGCATGGATCACTTGATATATTCTACCGGACCAATTTATGGGTCCATCTAGAATTGCATTTAATATATTAAGAATATAATATGTCTATTATTTATTTAATGGGCTGCACTATTATATTAATATATTAAAAGGAGACATGTAGGCTTGTTTCTTTTAGAAAGAATAAGTCTGGTTCACATGTGGGCTTTTATTTAAAGTCTAATGGATTAAATAAAATAAGAAAAATAATATTGGGCTCATATATACATGGTGTGGGCGGCAAGGCTAAATAAAATAGCCCAAGATATTATTTTATTTTATTGTTTTGATTAAATGGGAATTAATTAATTATTTAATTAATTAATAGTTTAAATCAAAATCTTTTCCTGATCAGTAAATTAAATACTATGTGTTGGATTAGGGTTGAAATTCTTTTAAGTGATAGGAGTCTTAATGTGGTAAGGATTAAGTCCACATACACTCCTTATTATACAAAGAATTCGGCCACCACTAGTTCTACAAGGGTTAGGATTCTTGAATTGATAGGAATTAGGGAAAAAGACAATTCCTTTTCAAGTAAGTAAATTAACCAACCCTAGATTTCCTATTCAATGAATTCGGCCAACCCTACTTGGTGAAGGAGAAAATTCGGCCAACCTATAAATATAAGGTTATGAATTTTCGGCCACCAAGAAGAGGCAAAATAGAGAGAGATTTTTGTTTGTTTTGACCAAAACGAAAAAGACTTGAAGCGGATCCGGAGGAAACGTCCCACCAAGCAATATCGAGATTTTTCCGCCGGGTTTCAAACCTCGAAAATAAAAATCCTACTCTATACACATAGATTTTTGGCCAAGAGAGAAAAAGAAAATAAGTTCTCATTCGATAGTGCACTTACAAGCCTTTAACATAAAAAGGTTTTGTGCACACTTTCGATTTAGGGTTACGCGAGTTTCAATCATATTAATTGTGAATTCAAAAGTGACCGGAACTAATTTTTTAGGCTCTTGGTGTTTTACTGTTGAAGATCAAGATCAGAAATTCCATACATCCATTCTAAGGTAAGCAATTCAAAGAAAAAGGGAGACCACGCTCCTAGGTGATTCACGTACGTGCTAGGATTGAAGATCTTGCGGATTACCATCGACGTAAGTCAATCGGATCACGCTACAAGAGGTATTTAACTCTAACCGTATATTTGAGTTTAATTAATTAAAGGGTTAAGGTTCAAATCTTTAGAAAAATTTTAAACTATACGAAAATTATTTTTTCGCCTTCCGCTGCGGTTTTAAGCAATTTTTCCCTTACAGGAATTGCGAGCAAAAATCTATTGATAATTTCGTGAAAGAATCCACACTGCCAACAGGCAGCTTCTTGAACCAAGTTTTCGCGTAGTCGGTTATGGTCGTTGGAAACATCCTGCACATAGCTGCTCTGGTAGTGTTCTGGACCTCCATCTGTTGAACGAAGCTCTCTAGGTGGCTCAGAGGATCTTCCGTTCAGGAGAACTTATCTGCCGGCATTTTAAATTTTGGTGGGAGCTCCGCTTCCCGGATCCTCCTAGTGAAGGGAGCATTCATCTCGCTCAGGGGATCCTTTTTGTCCTCCTTATTCTTTCCTTTTCTTATCTGCTGGACCTCCTTTTGTATCTTTGCCAGCTGATCCCTCAGTCGCTTGTTCCCAGGTTTCTTTGAGTTGACCTCGTATTCTTCACTGTCGAGTTTCTCCGATGAACTGGCAATCTCTATCCGGTCCCCCTCATGGATATGTTCCATTCGGGGACTTTGTCTACTTTCTTCCTCTAGGGCCCGGGTGGTCCTCCTTGACGTAGTTGGATAAGATAGATCTCGTGGCTTCCGGGTAAAAGCATCAGCGGCAGACTTAACTCGCTTGGGTTGATATTGTGAAGGTCTTTTTGGAACTTGGAGCATGGATCCCAGCCTATCCCGGATCGAACGTTGGGGCCCTGACCTATCTCGAGCTGGCACTGGAAGAGAAGGCCCCAAGCGATCGAAAGCAGGTTGCCTAGCTCCGAGCCTGCTTGGTTCCCTCTGATCATTCAGGTTGGTTGGCTGGATTGTGATGCCTTCAGCGAGCAGGCGGACGTGGATGGTTTCTACGAAGGCTGCCGCTTGTTGGTCGAGCGCGGCCTGGCTTACTATAGGGTGGCCAGAAGCCCGCGCATTGGTTGTTTGGACCGGAGCTTGACTGCCATATCCAGATTTTCCACCCTTTCTTGGGGCATTTCGCGTAAGCCTCGCCGGGGGTTGCTCCGAAACTCTATGTTTGCCTTGGGAAGAGCGGAGCCTCATAGTTCCTGTAAAACAACAAAAATGTAAAAGCAAGTAATTGATCAATTGGGTGTAAGGCCTTTCCCACAGACGGCGCCAGAAAGTGTTAACAGAAATCTTGCTCGAGGTAATAAATCTCAGTTAGCACCCTCAAGATCATTACCACGTAGGTGATGACCAAGGTACAAGGTAGAATACATATGTGTATAAAACAGTGCCTAATGAAATGACATGGAGATAGCGATTTCTTCAGTTATTCAAAGAAACAAAAATCTTTCTTTATTGAGAACATATGATATACATGTAGGGAAAAATCGATATAAAACGCAGCGGAAGAAACGAAAAATAGATTTCGTATGGTTTTAAATTTTTTTTTCTCAAAGTTGAACCTTAACCTTTTAATTAATTAAACTCAAATATATACGGTTAGAGTTAAATACCTCTTGACGCGTGATCCGATTGACTTACTTCGATTGGTAATCGGCAATATCTTTTCCGATGCCCGTGAACAGTACCCGCGTGAACAGTGATAGTGAATAGTACTGTATGAACAGTGATAGTGAACAGTACCGCGTGAACAGTGATCATGAACATTACCCACGTGAACAGTGATCGTGAACAGTACCCCCCCCCCCCCCCCATGAACAGTACCGTGAGATCTTCCAATCCGAACACGTACGTGAATCACCTAGGAGCGTGGTCTCCCTTTTTCTTTGAATTGCAATCCTGAGAATGGATGAACAAAGTTTTCTTTTTCTTTTGTTAGTCACAAAACAATCAAAAAAAGACAAAAATTATTGCGGTCACTTTTGAGTTCTCAATCTAATGATCGAAACTCGCGTGAACCTAATTCGATGTTGTACACACAAGCTTATTGATGAACAAGCAATCAGTGTACTATCAAAGAATAATCTCTTCTCTCTTTTATGTTTAGTAGAATAAAAATTATCCTTTTCTATGAATTGAGAAGAAGAAGAAAAATTGAATCATTCAATCAACTATCTTGGCCGAATTCTATATGTGGTATTATATAGGTGGCCGAAATTTTGCTTCCTCTTCTATTTAGGATTGCCGAAATCTTCCTCTAAATGGACTAGGGTTGCCGCAAATCACATACCAAAAAGAGTTTGTGTTGCACCCTAATTTCCATCAACCTTTAGACTTTAAAACTTAATCCAACTCATAGATATTTTTATTCTTTTATTGACTAAATAAAAAGACTTCTTATTTGATTAAATAAATAAAATTAATTATTTATTTTCTTATCAAACAAGTCTTTTACTTTTAATATACTACTACCAATAGTATAACTTTAGGAAATATATTTCCTGATCAGAAAAAGATTTGTTTCTTAATTAAACAATTAATTAATAAATTAACTAATTCTTATTTAATTAAAACAATGAAACAAAATAATATATTAGGTTAATATATACACCTTGCCGCCCCACTTATATAAATGGGTCATATATTATTTTCTTATTTCATTTAATCCATTGGACTTTAAATAAAAACCCACATGTGAACCAGACTCATTCTTACTAAAAGAAACAAGCCCACATGTCTCCTTTTAATATATTAATATAATAGTGCAGCCCATTAATAAAATAATAGACATATTATATTCTTGATATATTAAAAACAATTCTAGATGGACCCATAAATCGGCCCGGTAGAATATATCAAGTGATCCATGCAAATACGTGTGGATTGGGGATCTTGGCGGGCTATCTAAATTTAAGCTTCAATAGACACAACCTAATCACAATCAACAAATGATTCACTTAGGTCCAATCTATTAATTTTAACTCATTCCACTAAAGAGCTAAAATTGAACTCTTAAATAAAGATAGAATAAGGAGTTGTTTCTCATTCATACCCTAGACAATCTTATAGAAGATGGTGTATCCTCGTGAATAATATCAGTAATCGCCAAGAGCTCATAGACAGCCTATAGCTCTCCAAGTTACCATATTTCCTCATATGACCGCATTTCGAACTTGGATACTTTGACTTGTCCAGAAGCCATGTTTTCAATAATCATTATTGAAAACTCAACGTTGAGATTTAATATCCAATACCTCAAAACATCCATATGATGATATTATACTCTCATTTAATAAATGGAGCCACGATGTCCATATCTATAAATGAAGTCCTCTATCGATTAACAAATGTATACCACAAAACTATTGAGGATAGACTATGCTATATAATCGTACTCATTGATAGCTCTAATGATAACACTTACAACCATAAGTCCATCATTTATCTCAGGATTAAGATAGACTCTCCGATTGTCCTCTTTAATGAAAAGACTTATATCTAGTGACGGTTCTAGATAAAGTATTTCATTGTGATCCAGTTCAATGCACCTAGTGCACTAGATTCTTTTACTCGAAAACCTTTCGATGATTTTAGACTCATCATATTCATTTGATCCCACTCAAATGCTAGTAAATGAATTCTACAACTTTAACAAGATAGAGGTGCCCAACCTTTAACTTAAGTTGTGAACGTTATTCAAGACTAACTAAAGAATTGTGTCTACCTCATACATATCCGGATGTATGAACAATTCTTCATGTCTCATAGTCTTTTGACCTTATGATTATTTACCTTGACAATTATAATAATAAATGCTATAAGTAATTGTAAGAATCAGAATTCACTTTATTAATATGAGAAGATTGTCAATTACAATATTACACTCTTGCCATTGAGCATAATCCTAACACTTGCTGCTTACAAAATTCAGTGATTAGATATGGGAAAATCAATGATTGCTTGTCTAATTTCTTACTACCGACTGCCAGGATCTTTTTCCAGAATGACCCATGCCACACTCATCGGCTGGTTATGTTGTGTACAGTGTGTATAGTGGCCGTCTCAAAAGACACATTCGTTCTGTAAGTCCTTGGCCTAAGAAAATGGGAAATGAACACATGCCAGAAACCAAGTTCCATCTTCAAATTGTTGTGTTTGATTGGGAATGTTGGATTCACCCAGAAGTCCATTAGATTTATGACTAAGTCATTGGCGAGGTCCAGGTTCTTCTTCACAAAGCAGTCGTCCCAAGTCACTTCATTCCTCAATCTATTCCAGATTTGATTGTCATCAGGAAGTTCTGTTCGAAAGTACCTTTGGATGTTTTCAATGTTCATATGTACCTCTAAACCTCTGACCATTACAGCCACTCCTCTCCTGAAATCCTCGGGAACCATTCCCTTATAAAATTCCTGCACAATTCTTCTGCAAAAACGAGGCGGTGTGCTAACAAAAGATTGACATCCCCGTTCTTGCACTCTAGTAGGGATTGGGGTGCTCGCAAGCTCTGATAGGGCAATGCATCGCTCCTCTACAATATTACTCTGTCCAAAATACTCCATTCTTCTCTCGAAATCTTTGTTCAATGTGCATGGAGGTAGAGGAGGTAGCTTCTTCTTCTTGCTTGATCCTTGTTTTTTCGCAACCCCCTTAGTTTTTCCTGACATATGCAAAAGAAAATTGCTCAATTAAGAATACACATTGTGTTCGAAGGAATCAAGGAGAAAAAACTTGAATCAACTGAAAAACAGTTCTAATTGCACGCATGGGTATAGCACGGGTGAAGTACCCGTGCACTTACCCGTGCAATTTCCTGAATTAGTTGTTCAACCCCTCAGTGTACGGGTATAGCACGGGTGAAGTACCCATGCAGTTACCCGTGCATTCATAGAGAACAACACTCTCTCTTTCTAACAAAGTCTTCCTTTCATAATGTCAACACATCACAATTAATCAATCGACTTTTCCAAACACATTCAAACAACAATGACACTATGATGGCATCCCTAAGTATTCATTCATGGCATTAAACACTCAAAAACAAACAAACCCTATAGACATTTAGAGTGAATGGATGAGAAGAGAAGAGTAAATCATGATAAATCAATTAAAACAAGTTTAGGGAGAGAATACATTCATACCTTTGTGCTGGAAATTGAAGATGTAGGTCTCATGGTTTACCTTAGGGTTTCAGAAGAGAGGTGAGAACTATAATTTTTTTTGCTTTTGAGTTGTGAGCCCTGCCAAGAAAGTGACACCTCATATATATATATATATATATATATATATGCCCGTGATAGCACGGGTGACGTACCCGTGCAGTGACCTATGCTAATCTCTCAAGTGTTAAATTCCCTATTTGTAGCACGGGTATATACACGGGTGGATGACCCGTGCATTTCACCCGGGCAATTACCCGTGCACTTTCCTCCAGATGCATATCTTCCCCCGGTACACGGGTGAATGCATGGGTATAGCACGGGCGTGCTACCCGTGCAGTTGCCCTGTTTGTTACCCTTCAACACATTTCTTGCCTTCTTGAATTCTTGTGCCCCGATCAGATTTCCTGCACATGAAAACTGTTTAAATGAACTATACTTGCCTTAATTACCATATAACAACTCTAAAACTCATATTCACACTGTAAAGACTATTATCTACCATACTAAAAGATATCACAAAATTTTTTCTCAAGACTCAAAACCACCTATATTAAATGCTCTCAAAGATATTACATAACCACTGTGAATAATGATGCATGAGAAAATAATTTGTGACATCCAACCATGCTTTAAGAAATCAATCAATGTAAAGTATGTTTGGTGGGGTTTGAGTCAACCCTATTTGGCTTTACCAAGTGAAGGGATTCATTTCTCTTGACAACCCAAATGGGTGCCAAGGTTCTTTCTAGAGAATCCTTCTCCCTCACCCTTACTGCATCCACTAAATCTTTCCTAACCCATATCTTTCTAACTCCCCCTAGATTTCTCCTAGACTTATTTTGAACATTTGTGACCCTTTGAAACTTGTAACAATGGCCTTAATGTGCCCGTGCTTAGAACAGAAAGAACAAATTGGACGAGTATATGGAAAACTCCCTCTTTGATTGAAACTTTGAGGTCTCCTTGAGTGTTTCACTTTGAGTGAGTTGACTTCTTTCTCCATGTTGTCTAATTCCACTATGTAGTCACACTCCCTTACTTTTGAAATCTTCAAGGCCTCCTCCCTCTTCTTGAGCGCTTCCTTCACCTCTACCAATGCATTTGACTTCTCTTCAACCTCCATCAAGAGCATCCTCATTTTTCTTCCATATTCTTCTTCAAACTCCTCCGAGAGCTTAGCTAATTCAAGTAAGTCTCGTGAGATAGCTTTCTTTTCACCTTCCACCTTGGCAATTTTCCTCTCAAACATTTTGTTGATGTCGGAGAGTTCTTGTACTTTCTTCTTCAATGTCTCATTCTTCTCCTTAAGGAGTTCTAATTCTGGATGAAGCTTTTTGTTCTCATTTTCTAACTCAATTTCTCTTTCTTGTTCAAAATCTCTAGATACCTCTTCAAGTATCTTCTTATCAAAGACTGCCTCTTCAATTTTTTCGGCTTCACTTTCTTCAATGCCGTCTTGATGGCCTTCTTCCATCTCTGTAGCTAACTCGAATGCCCTTACAAGGTCACAAACTCTGCTATTCTTCCATTTTATCTTTGGCACTTCCAACACAAAACATCCTTCAAAAAGTCTCTCATTAGGTCGGTCAACATCAAATTCGACTCTGTTACCACCATAGTTGAACGACAATTGCCTCGAAACCACATTTACTTCCATACCAGCCGTGGCCATAAACGATCTCCCTAGAAGCAGTTTCCACTCCCTCTCATGAACTTCATCATCCTTCACTTCTAACATGAAGAAATACACTGGACCTTAAGTCCATGGATGTTCAATAGCATATCCTCAACTACTCCATAAGGAGTCTTTGGAGAGTTGTCAGCCATCTTTAGTTTAGTTTGAGTGGTCTTCATGGGTTGTAGCTTCAGTTGTCGATATACCTCCAAAGGCATCATGTTGACACTTGCCCCCATATCTAGCACTGCCCTTATTTTTTCTGACTCTCCAATGGTGACTGGAATGATGAAGTCACCAGGATCCTCCAGCTTCACTAGAGTAGTTTCCTTTGACTTGACTGTCTTTTCTTGGATAACATCTCCAACAACAATATTTGTGTCATGAGTTTCCTCACCTCGGGCTAACTCTTCATTTTTCTCTAGAACTGCCTCCATCACTTTAACATGTTCATTATGGCTCTGAGACTTCCCTTTGTCCTGCCTGTGCAGAGCTTCTACAATTTGAGAAACTTAAGTCTCCAATCTCTTTATCGAGGCATCCATATTATTTGCCATTTGATCATTTGACTGTATATAACTCTTCAATATTTGCTCATTTGCACTTTGGGAGTTTCTGATAGCTATTGAAGCTTCATCTGTTGCCTTGATAAAATCTCTCAGTTCCTCTCCAAGTGATCTAACTTTCAGTTGATAAGCATTTGCTTGCGTGTTGAAATTTCCTTATTGAAATTTCCTTGTTGATTATTACTAGAGCTCCCCCACTGGTTGTTGCTTGCTCCACCTTGATTTTTGTATCTGTTGTATCCTTGATTGTTTGCACTATTGTTGTTGTTGCTCCATGAAAAGTTAGGGTGGTTCCTCTACCCTGGGTTGTACTAGTTGGAGTAGGGGTCATTCCTCTTTCTTTGAAACCCCCCTAACATTTGGGCCTCCTCATGCTCCAACTGTACCTCCACTCCATTTAATGTGTCATCTGTAACTTGGTTCACTTGAGCTGTTGGCTGTTGGCTGTTGGAACCTAGGGTTACAGATTAGGCAGCGGAAGGTTTTAAATTTTTTTTATGCAATCATTAAACTAATCCATTTGTACAGTAATAATCAAATAGGATAATAAAGTGAAGAAACTTTTTTCATACCTACGTAGGAGGCTGCTTCACTTTAATACGAACTGCTCCTGATTTGAACCACGTGATCTTCCTCGCTATCTCCCGGAACTGGTAACTGCGTGTGGGCGCGTCACGATATTCAGGACATGTATGGAGGAAAAAAAAGAAGAACACACACAAATAGAAGTGCATCACTTGTGGTCTCACCACACACTAACTTTTTCTTTTCTATTTGTTCTGTTTGCTGTTCACGAAGACTTTGCTCTTCTTTTCTTTTTGCTGTGTAAGTTTCCTATTCGGTTCTCTTCAAAAAACATATCACCAGTAATCTGATTACTTTATCAATATATCTCATTCGGTTATCTCATTTTTTTTATAATTAAATATATATCTCATATATATTAAAAAAAAACAACCAACCGAAAATCTAATTTGATTTTTAAAAATTTTTCAAAAAAAATATCTCATATCCTTTTAAAAAATTAATTAAATATTTATTTTTGAATTCAAACATTTTAAATTCAATTTCAAATATTTAATTTAAAATAAAATAATCATATTATCTTATTTTATTCAAAATCAAATATCAACTAACACCCTCCATTTAGTGATTAACAACATAATTAAATAATCTTATTATTTAATTTATTTAATCACCATTATTCATTAATTAAATAATCTCATCATTCAATTAATTCCCAAATAAATACGTGTCACTTTCGTAACACAATTAATTGGACAATCCAATTAATTAACCGTGACCCTTGTTACCTAAATCGATCGGGCTAGCAAGGGGACCTAATGGACCCATAGTATTTTGAGCTCCAATAATCCTTAGAAATTATTAATTAAACTCTTTAATTAATATTTCATGATTATTAACTTCGGTGTTATTCCACTAAAAACCCGAAGCTGCACTCTCTCAACTGTAGACGTTTTTACACAAACCAATAACTCTCGGTGTCCATCGATATAGCTATTACATATGGTATAATCCTCCACAAGTAGTTCATAATTAGAGCTGGGTCATAATGTCCGTTATACCCCTCTAATCATATATTTCCATTAAGTACCATTGATTCTCTAATGAACAATAAATCCTACATTCCTTACAAAATTAGGAGAGCGCTCATATTGTTCAAGCCCCGAATCAACCCTTAAGGGAACTACCATCTACTTCTCACAAGAAGGAGTGGATTCCACTATTGTGTACAAACCTTCCCAGCCACAAGCCAAACCGTGATCCCAACATACGGAGTATATTGATCGGGAATGCAACTCCGACCTCACCCATGGTATATCAATGACCACGATCTAACCTGAAGGAGTCGATAAGACACTCAGGATTAAGATCACCCACATATAGCCATCATTAGTTGATATATATGAATCTCATCGTTAAACGGATCTTAGTGAGAGATTCATATAGATCATGGCCCAGTCCTATATGATCACATCATACAAGGTGCCTCCATTCTTATATCTACATATGAATGATCCAGGATGGGATCACCGTACACTACGAAATGGACCGCAGCTGTAGATTAACCACAAATAAAGTACCCAGCTTTATTTGCTATCTACGGACTCTTTAGATTGCTCGTTTCAAACTGAATCCATGTATATATGACACTCATATACTCAGTTCGAAATTACATCCGGCAATCTTGGATGTTAAGTGCACATGTTATATAAAGTATGACACAAAATGAATGAATATACTACTTCTTTTATTTATGTTCAAATTACATTTACATATTACAAGCTTTAGGGCAAAAACCCCAACAATCTCCCACTTACACTAAAGCATGTGAGTCATGTCTCGTAACCCTAGACCTTCTAGGTGACCTTCAAACACTTTAGCCGATAAGGTCTTCGTAAATGGATCAGCATGATTGGCTTGTGAGGATATCTTGGTGACGATCACATCTCCTCTCTGCACTATCTCTCTAATGAGATGATACTTTCTCTCTATATGCTTCCCTCTCTTGTGGCTTCTTGGTTCTTTGGAATTAGCCACAGCACCACTGTTATCACAATAAAGTGTGATGGGCTTATCCAGATCTGGAACAACTTCCAGATCACTCAAAAACTTACGGAGCCAAACAGCCTCTTTAGCAGCTTCACAAGCGGCTACATATTCGGCTTCCATGGTGGAGTCAGCAATGCAAGATTGCTTTATACTTCTCCACACAATGGCTCCACCATCTAGGGTGAATACTGATCCAGATGTGGATTTTCTAGAATCCCTGTCTGACTGAAAATCAGAATCTGTGTATCCTAACGGGATCAAATCCTGTCCGGAATACACTAGCATATAGTTTCTCGTTCTCCAAAGATACTTGAGAATAGTCTTGACAGTAACTCAATGATCTAATCCTGGGTTGGACTGGTACCTGCTGACTACTCCCACTGTATAGCAGATGTCCGGTCTCGTGCATAACATAGCATACATGAGACTACCTACTGCTGATGCATATGGCACACGTCTCATATCCTCAACTTCTTGAGGTGTCTTAGGACACTGTTCCTTAGACAAGTGAACCCCATGTCTAGAAGGTAAATTACCTTTCTTGAAGTTCTGCATTGAAAATCGCATAAGAATCTTGTCGATATATGATGCCTGAGACAATGCTATGAGTTTGTTCTTAGGATCCCTTATAAGTTGGATCCCTAGAACATAACTCGCCTCTCCCAAATCTTTCATTTGGAATTGGCTAGCCAGCCAGCCCTTTACATCAGACAACACTCCTACATTATTCCCAATGAGTAGGATGTCATCTACGTATAGGACCAAGAAAACTACTTTCTTGTCAATGATGCGCTTGTAGACACAAAGCTCATCAACGTTTTGCTCGAAGCCATAGGTTTTGATCACATCATCAAACCTTATGTTCCAAGATCTAGATGCTTGCTTAAGTCCATAAATGGACCTTTGCAACTTGCAAACCTTTTGCTCTTGATCTGGAAGCACAAATCCCTCTGGTTGCATCATGTATATGCTTTCATCAAGATTGCCATTCAAGAATGCAGTCTTGACGTCCATTTGCCAAATTTCATAATCAAAATAGGCAGCAATGGATAAGAGAATCCGAATAGACTTAAACATGGCTACTGGCGAGAAGGTCTCTTCATAATCGACCCCCTCTTTCTGGGTATAACCCTTGGCCACTAGCCTTGCCTTGAAGGTCTCTACCTTCCCGTCTACTCCTCTCTTCCTCTTGTAGATCCACTTACATCCTATGGGTTTTACCCCATTCGGTAAGTCTACAAGTTTCCAGACTGAGTTAGAGTACATAGACTCCATCTTGAGATTCATGGCTTTAAGCCATTCCTCTTTATCAGGATCTTCCATTGCATTCTTAAATGTCAATGGATCATCCACACTATCAGCAGAGACAAGATCTTGTCCCTCACTTACACCCAAATAGCGTTCAGGCTGTCTCACAACCCTCTCACTTCGTCTAGGTGGTAGTGTATCCTGACTAGGAATTATCTGACTTTCAGATGTTAATGGATTAACAACTCTAGTTGACTGAGTACTGGTCTCACCAGGCTCCAACTCATTTAATACAATTTTAGAACAAGGTTTATGATCACTTATATAGTTATCTTCAAGAAACGTTGCATTTGTCGATACAAATACTTTGTTATCTTCAGGACTATAGAAGTATCCACCTCTAGTCTCCTTGGAGTATCCTATAAACAAGCAGACCACAGACTTGGGATCTAGCTTTCCAGTTCTGTTCTTCAGCACGTGTGCTGGACACCCCCATATGCGAAAATGTCGTAAACTAGCTTTACGACCATTCCACAACTCTAGGGGAGTTTCAGGAACAGATTTGGATGGCACTACATTCAAAATGTATGCCGCTGTTTGTAACGCATATCCCCAAAAGGAATTTGGTAATGATGAGAAACTAATCATAGATCTCACAATTTCCATCAGGGTTCTATTTCTCCTCTCCGCTACACCATTTTTCTGAGGTGTACCAGGAGCTGTGAGTTGGGAAACTATCCCATGCTCGACCATGAAGTCTTCAAACTCTTGGTCAAGGTACTCACCTCCACTATCTGATCGTAGTGACTTGATAGTCCTACCTAATTGATTCTCAACTTCAGCTCGGAATTCTTTGAACTTTTCAAATGTTTCTGACTTTCGTTGCATTAGGTAGGCATATCCGTATCTTGAGTAGTCATCTATAAAGGTGACATAATACTCATAACCACCCCTTGCTTTAACATTCATTGGTCCACAGACGTCTGAATGTATTAGCTCTAGTGGTTGTTTAGCTCTAAGCCCTTTTCCAGTAAAAGGTCTCTTAGTCATCTTACCTTCCAAACAAGATTCACAGACAGGTAAGGTGCCAACCTTTAACTCATTTAAAGATCCGCTTTTTACTAGTTTGTTTATCCGGTCAAGGTTAATATGTCCAAGCCTTAGATGCCAAAGATACATGTCATTATCTGGATAAATCTTATGTCGTTTAGTTTTAGGTTTTTCAACCTTAAACATTTCGGTGTTAAGTAGTGTAGTATGTATTAATGGTGTTAACACATTAAAATTGTTTTCATTAATTCCTGAACAAATATTCAGACCATTCTTTCCAATAATAACAAACTTATTATTAAAAGAAACAGAATACAATTGTTCTAACAACTTAGAAACGGAAATCAAATTCCGTGTAAATCCAGGAATATAAAAAACATTGTTCAATAATAAAAAACTATTATTATTACAAAATTGCAATCTTATTGCTCCCACTGCTTTGGCCGACACGACATCCCCCTACCCCACACGCATGGAGAAGGCTCCCTCCTCTAGCTGTGTCCAAGAATCAGTCCACTGCAAAGAAGAACAAACATGGTTAGTGGCCCCCGAATCAACAATCCAAGGTGAAGAATCATCTTCCACTAAACAAGATTTAAGAACAAGTAAATCATATATACCTTTCTTCTTCTTCTTGGCTACCTCCTCCAGGTACTGAGGACAGTTCCTCTTCCAGTGCCCGACCTTGTTACAATGGAAACATTTTCCTTTGTCTTTGTCGGTGGAGGTACCCTTCTTTTTGCTTTAGGCCTTCTTGGGTTTGGGCTTCCCTTCGCCTTTCCAGCAGACCTCTTCCTCTTCTTATTATTGGAGGAAGATGGTTCGGCAACATTTGCCTCACCGGTCTTACTTTTGCTGTCATTGGTCATGGACTCAAAAGTAGCGAGCTCATTGAGCAACTGTGTGAGACTGAACCTTAACTTGTTCATCCCGTAGTTGCTCTTAAACTGATCGAAACTCTTCGGAAGAGTCGTCAGTATGATGCTCACTTGACTGGGTTCATCAATGGCCCCGCCATTGACTTCTGCCGTGTTGAAGTAGGACATCATGCTCAGGACATGTTCCCGAACTGATGTACCTTCCTTCATGCTAGCGAGCATAGCGGAACGAACAGCTTCGTGTCGCTTTTGCTCGGAGGGCTGCCCGAACATAGCTTGCAATGACTCCATAATTTCGAATGCTGTAGTCATTGCTTCGTGCTTTGTGACAAGCACGTCTGTCATAGAAGCTAACAGATATGTTCGGGCCTTCTCATCAGATGAGACCCATCGCTGGTATGCCTCACGAACAGTTCGTGTGGCATTGGCAGTAGGCACCGGAGGACATTCCTCCATAAGCACAAACTTGAGGTCTTTGGTGACCAGTATTGCATTAATGTTAAGTTTCCATTTTGTGTAGTTATCACCAGTTAATTTATCGTTTGCAAGTATTTGTAATAGTGCAGATGACATGGCTGAAAAAACATAAATTAAAGATTCATTCAGTCATACATTCTAAACATGTGCTAATGTTCGGCATAAAATTAAACATGATGCATGAAAATGTTTAATGAACAAGAACAACCCTAAAAACAATGTTTCTATGCCACGACAATCCAACATACCACAAGCAAGTGCCGCCTTAGGGTCGGTCAAATTCTTGCATGTTGGATCGAGACCTTCTCAGTCAAAAGATATACCAGAATAACTCTTATGCCAATATCATTCAACCATCGCTTATTAGGTCAAGTTTTTAATTAACCAATTTAATTAAAACCTTGTGAGTGTAACCCATCATTTCAGATCTCAAGAGCTTAACTCGAGAATTGCCGCCTTAGGGTCGGTCAATCCCGAAATCCCCTCCGAAATCCTATCTGTTAGGAAGTCAACCTTGGTATTGATTCTTATGGAAACCCTCCTTAGGGAGGACGAAAACAAAGCCGTCACGAGGCCCCACTCGAATCTCACGATGTTGAACTAATGATGGAGACCGCGGGATATAATGTCATATATCCCTCTCCCACTCACTATTTTATATTAAGGGTTTTCTATTAATATTAATGCACCTAGATTAAACTAGATTAAACGGCTAATTTTAATCAAAGCGTCAAGTGCATTAATCACAAATTATTAGAATCCTATTCCAATAACTAATAAACTAAATTGATTTTTAACACTTAAAAAATTTAGTTCATTAGTGATAATTCAAATCTATGTAAACTGTTTACTAAGACTAGAATTATTATTAAATGTGTATTTACCAAGTTTTAACTATTAAAACTAAACACATTATTTAGGTCCAATTAATATTAGGAGCTTAATCAAATTAATCCTAATATATATATTAAGGACCCTACTAATCTAAGTATTTAAACTCTTTAATAAAAAGATTAGTAATTAATGAGATTTACCAAGTTTTTACTCCTAAAAACTAATCCCATTAAAATAGCCAATTATGTGAATAACCCATTTTAATCAAATTAAAAAAAAATTAAACACATAATATAGATGGCTATAATGCATGTATGATATATCAACATATATATATATATATGTAGGCACAACTAATGTAAATGACATGTATATGCATGGCAATGCTTAATCATCAAATAATTAAAACATATATGAGTTGATCGAGTGTTGTGGATTATTTAACCTAAAAATTGGAATCTAATTACAAAAAATATTCCCAAGGCATGCCTCGGTCTTCTTGTAATTTCCAAGATTTCCAATCTCTTCAGGTCATGTGTGGGATGTGCTGTGTGCGCTGGTAGGCATGCGTGGGATGCTGTGCGCGCTGGATTGCCCGCTGGTGGGTGTTGCGCACTGGAAATGCAGCGCATAGGATATGCTGGTCTGCAGATGCACGCTGGTAGGCTCGCGCTGGTGGGCATCGCTGATAGGCTGTGCTGGAGGGATGGCATGCACTCTGGTAGATCGCGCGATGGTAAGCTTGCGCGCTGTGCATGCTCGCTGTCGTGCGCTGGTCTACCAGGTCTTCTTGCAAGCGGGCAGGTGGGCATGCGCTGGTCTACGATGCGCGCACCAGGTCTTGCTTACACATTTTTTTTTTAATAATACAACAGTAAAATAAAAAAATATATAACAACATTATACAACCCAGAAACACTCTAAATCCACAACACCATAAAAAATTACGATCAACCATGTTTTTAAATTAAACAATTTAATTAAAAACATCATACACTCATCAAAAAAAATATGTGCCTACACATTCATACATATCAGGAGTAATCGAATTCGATTATACTGTACAAAAATTGGCTATGATACCAATTGTTGGAACCTAGGGTTAAAAATTGCGCAGCGGAAGGTTTTAAAAAAATTTTATGCAATCATTAAACTAATCCATTTGTACAGTAATAATCAAATAGGATAATAAAGTGAAGAAACTTTTTTCATACCTACGTAGGAGGCTCCTTCACTTTGATACGAACTGCTCCTGATTTGAACCACGTGATCTTCCTCGCTATCTCCCGGAACTGGTAATTGCGTGTGGGCGCGTCACGATATTCAGGACATGTATAGAGGAAAAAAAAGAAGAACACACACAAATAGAAGTGCAGCACTTGTGGTCTCACCACACACTAACTTTTTCTTTTCTATTTGTTCTGTTTGCTGTTCACGAAGACTTTGCTCTTCTTTTCTTTTTGCTGTGTAAGTTTCCTATTCGGTTCTCTTCAAAAAACATATCACCAGTAATCTGATTACTTTATCAATATATCTCATTCGGTTATCTCATTTTTTTTATAATTAAATATATATCTCATATATATTAAAAAAAAAACAACCAACCGAAAATCTAATTTGATTTTTAAAAATTTTTCAAAAAAAATATCTCATATCCTTTTAAAAAATTAATTAAATATTTATTTTTGAATTCAAACATTTTAAATTCAATTTCAAATATTTAATTTAAAATAAAATAATCATATTATCTTATTTTATTCAAAATCAAATATCAACTAACACCCTCCATTTAGTGATTAACAACATAATTAAATAATCTTATTATTTAATTTATTTAATCACCATTATTCATTAATTAAATAATCTCATCATTCAATTAATTCCCGAATAAATACGTGTCACTTTCGTAACACAATTAATTGGACAATCCAATTAATTAACCGTAACCCTTGTTACCTAAATCGATCGGGCTAGCAAGGGGACCTAATGGACCCATAGTATTTTGAGCTCCAATAATCCTTAGAAATTATTAATTAAACTCTTTAATTAATATTTCATGATTATTAACTTCGGTGTTATTCCACTAAAAACCCGAAGCTGCACTCTCTCAACTGTAGACGTTTTTACACAAACCAATAACTCTCGGTGTCCATCGATATAGCTATTACATATGGTATAATCCTCCATAAGTAGTTCATAATTAGAGCTGGGTCATAATGTCCGTTATACCCCTCTAATCATATATTTCCATTAAGTACCATTGATTCTCTAATGAACAATAAATCCTACATTCCTTACAGAATTAGGAGAGCGCTCATATTGTTCAAGCCCCGAATCAACCCTTAAGGGAACTACCATCTACTTCTCACAAGAAGGAGTGGATTCCACTATTGTGTACAAACCTTCCCAGCCACAAGCCAAACCGTGATCCCAACATATGGAGTATATTGATCGGGAATGCAACTCCGACCTCACCCATGGTATATCAATGACCACGATCTAACCTGAAGGAGTCGATAAGACACTCAAGATTAAGATCACCCACATGTAGCCATCATTAGTTGATATATATGAATCTCATCGTTAAACGGATCTTAGTGAGAGATTCATATAGATCATGGCCCAGTCCTATATGATCACATCATACAAGGTGCCTCCATTCTCATATCTACATATGAATGATCCAGGATGGGATTACCGTACACTACGAAATGGACCGCAGCTGTAGATTAACCACAAATAAAGTACCCAGCTTTATTTGCTATCTACGGACTCTTTAGATTGCTCGTTTCAAACTGAATCCATGTATATATGACACTCATATACTCAGTTCGAAATTACATCCAGCAATCTTGGATGTTAAGTGCACATGTTATATAAAGTATGACACAAAATGAATGAATATACTACTTCTTTTATTTATGTTCAAATTACATTTACATATTACAAGCTTTAGGGCAAAAACCCCAACATTGGCTTGAACATATTCTTCATCAAGTCCTTTACTGACTGCATTTCCTTAGCCATTCTTGACATCTCAATAGCAATTCTTGTATTCCCATCAATTTCTAACTTTCCACCCCTCCTTATGCTTGAGGACCTTTGTTGTGAATTTTGGGCTAGTTTCTCCATAATCTCATATGCTTCTTAAGCCCTCTTGTCAGCAATTGTCCCCCCACAAGCATTGTCCACCATCATCTGAGTAATAGTGGATAGCCCCTGGTAGAAGGAAGTGACCTTCAATTCTTCAAGATAGGTATGTGGTGGAACTTGAGCGAGTAAAAGATGAAATCTTTCCCATGCTTCATGAAATGGTTCCCCATCCTCTTCACTAAAGGTGACGATCTTAATCTTTGATTCTCTTGCCTTTGCTGTTGGGAAAAACTTGTTGTAAAACACCTTACAAGTTTGGGACCAAGACGTGAGTGTTCCCGGCCTCAATGCCATGTACCACTGTTTGGCACGGTCCTTGAGACAATATTGGAAGCAACGCATCTGCAACGGTGCCCTAGTCCATACTCTATCCTGAACTACAATGGGGAATGTTTCCAACACATCGCTGTATTCCTTTATGAATTGAAGGCAATCCTCAGAAGGAAGCCCAAGAAATGTTGGCAACAAGTTCACATGCATCCTCTTCAACTCATATAACCTAGCGGTATCATCCAAAACAATAGTCGTTGGTTGCTCATCCCCAACTGATGGAAGAGTGTACTCACCAATTGTGAGTTCTAAGTCCTCCTCATTTGTTCCTTGTTCCTCCACTGGTGTATTATGTGGAATTCCTTCAGCCGTCTCTTCTTTAAGATTGTTGTTCTCAAACTGTCTGACCAGTCCTCTAATCTGATGAATATTGTTAATTCTCAGTCTTAAGCTACCCCTCAAAGAGCATCTCCCGTGCATGTACCTATGCACCTATAAATCCAAAATAACAAGTACAATCAAAGTAAAAGAAATTTAAATAAATAGCTAGCACTAAAACTAAATCTAATCACAACTATGTTCGCCGATCCCTGGCAGCGGCGCCATTTTGAACGTACAATATTTTATATGTCGTGATATGCACTAGTCAAACAAATTTATAAGATCCCAAGATGCACTCAAACAAGTATAAAACTAGTATGTGGCAAGTATGGGTATAGTTCCTCAGAGATTGAGCGATAGTTATGAGTAAATCAATGCTTTAGTTAAAAATGCTAGAAAGTAAAATGATATGGATTTGGAGAAGAAATAAAACTAAAATGTAAACTAAGCTAAAATGCACTAAAATGTACTATTCTAAAAAGGTATGGATATATGATATGTAGATTAAGGAATTGATGAATACAACTAGCAAACAATGGGTAAAGAATGAACTCACAATGATTGTCATTAACTAATGTAATCACCCTAGGATGTATATGAGTGATTATTTCCTACTTATGAATGCCCAAACTATCATGTATAGCATTGGCCACCTGCAATTGGTTATACAATGAAAGAACATCTATCTCATAAGGGACATATCTCTTTGTTAAAAATCAGCAACCCATCATGTATAGGTTGATGCTTAATCTATCACATGCAAACAATCCTAGGATGTATAGTCTTGATTACCCATGAAAGATTAGGATTAGGTGAGATTAATAAATCCGGATATTACATGGGTCATGTACCATTTTCAATCCTCCTATTCAATTGAGCTTAGAGGGCCAAGCATCAGTGTATACTTGATTCTCTACACACATAATTTCTCAAACAACTCATGAAGAGAGTCATGTACAATCATACACAAATTGCTTTTGAAATCAAATAAAACATTGAATAGAACAAATGAGATAGATTTTTAATAGAAAATATTGAGTTCATTACAAATACCCATATTTACAAGTGAATCACATCAGTCCCCTAATGGGATTTAGCTACTCATAACAAATGGAATACAAGAATAAAAAGAAGGGAAGTAGAAAGGACCCATGTAGAACCTTCTTTCTTCAAGCTTCAATCCACCTCCTATGTCCTTGTGAGTAGCCAATGATGGAGATGATAATGGGTTTTTGGTGAGAAAGGTTTTTGGGATTTAGAGAGAGAAAGAATGAATGGAATGGTGTATGGTCGTGGGTCTTCTCTCTTGAAAAGCAGAATTGAAAACTATTTATACTTCCTTAAAAAACTAGGCCAAAATGCTGATGTGGCGAGCTGGGTTTCCCGAATAGATAGCACGGGTAGGTTGCCCGTGCAGTCTTCATTTCTCTTCATATTTGCACAATGTGCACGGGTATGTGCAAGGGTGGATGACCCATGCACCACTCGTGCAGTTGCCTTCTCCCGTGGCCTTGCTCCCTAGGTCTGGTGAACTACACGGATGGATCCACGGGTCTGACAAGTGCAATTACCCGAGCAGTTTGGTCTTCTCAAAATCCACCTTCCGGTGCACGGGTGAGTGCACGGGTAGAGCATGGGTATGCTACCCATGCACTTATGCTTTCTTCACTTCATTTGTGCACTAATTGGTCCGATTTGCCCCGTTCATGCCTTTTTACCTAATGTCTGTAATAAAAGACAAACGAGCCATAAATACACATAAAACGCTTAAGAACAAAACAAAGAGAAATGATATGAGGGCCAAAATGTATAACATTTTTGGCTCGATCAAGTACCATAGCCAAGTTCTGAAGAAAAAACCTAAATGAATCTCCATATACTGAAAAATCATCCATAAAAACTACTATGATTACCCTAATCATATCTGAGAAGATGAAAGTCCTGCACCTTTGGAAAATTCCTAGGGTATTACAAAGCTCCAATGGCATTCTTCTGTAAGCGTACATAAAAAATGGGCACGTAAATGTTGTCTTCTCTTGGTTCTTCGTGGCTATCACTATCTGATTGTAACCCGAATACCCATCTAAGAAACAGCAGAAGCTATGTCCTACCAACCGTTCCAAAACTTGATCTACAAAGGGCAAAGGGAAATGGTCATTTTTGGTCATGGCATTCAATTTCTTGTAGTCTATGCACACACGCCACCCTGTTTGAAGTTTGTCCACCAACTCGTCTCTTTCATTTTTTACTACTGTGACTCCAGATTTCTTAGGTACCATATGAATTGGACTCACCCATTAATTATCCGGGATGGAATAGATGACTCCCATATCTAACAACTTTAAGATTTCCTTCTTCACTACCTCTTGCATAATAGGATTTAGCCTTCTATTTGGCTCCCTAGATGGTCTCGAGCCTCCCTTTAATGAGATTCTGTGCATGCAAATAGTAAGATTGATTCCCCTTATTGTTAGTTCTTGAGTTTTGTGTTGGCATAATTCTATATCAAAATGACATTTGCTTTGTATTGATTAGTTGTCTAGGATTTGAGGATGATCAAGCTTCAAGGAAGATTGGACAACATTCAAGAAAAGTGGTGGCTACAAGAGGAATAAAGCTGTGTTGTTTAGCAAAAGGTAATTGAGACCTCTTTCCTCTTGCAAGGCATAGGCACACACATACATTGCACCCATGTGTGTCCCTGCATCATTGTGCAAATTTTAGTTTAACACAATACACACACTTGTTGATGTATGCACATGCATTAGATTTAAAGTTGGAAATTTTTAGAATTTGCATGTTCTAGGACTAGTTCTAAGAAATAGCATACTTGTGTGTTCTTATATTTACTGGTTTGTGTTTATAAGTTAATGAACTTGATTTTGAGATAATATTATTTCTCATTGAGTTCCAATTAATTTGGTTACTCATTCATTGAGTTTCAAGTTCAAATTAGGTGGTTAAGAAACATTCCGTGATTTTATCGTATATTGTTTTCGTCCTTGATTTCCAAGTTGAATTCCATATTTTTTGGAAATGATTTCTTGACAACTTTTGTAGATGAGGAAGTCCCAGTTCATAATCCGAAAAGGGATTCAAAATCGGAGTTTGGAGGCCAAAGATATGGTCAAAATAAAAAGGGTATGCAAGAAGGGTTGAGGGGTGCCAAGCACCTCCTCCCCGTGGAGGCGCGTGGCCTCCACGGGAATGGAGGGCTGCTGGTCCCGTGGGGCCCACACACCTCCATGGGGATCCAGCTGGCAACCCCCCATTGGATGGTAAAATTTCTTCCTTATTTCCCTCTTTAAATTCTCTTGTTCTGTCTCATTTCATTGAAGAAGAAAATTTGAAAAACACAAGTGCAGAGTTTTCTCTCCAAGTTTTCTCATCTTCCAAACACGATAACTTTCTCATTTGGAGTCCGTTTTGAGTGATTCGAATTGGAGAATCTTTTTCTACCTGTCCTCTACAATTTCCATAAGAGTTTGGAGTCAATAAATTGATTTTTCTGGTAGGACTAATCACAAAAACGAAGCTGCACGTTTTTCATTCAAGGTATTGATTTCTATTTTGTTCTTGATCTTCAAGTCTTAAATTGCCTTCGGTTTTCTTCTCATATATATGTATGTTTGCTGTGTAAACATTGATTAGAGAAATGATCTCTAATAGAGCTAGTTTGAGATTCAATTGATTAACATGTTGAGTTAGGTTTTTAAAAATCTATGTTTTTCACATGTTTGAGATGTTGTATTGTGCTAGCTTCAAATCTTGGACTATCTTGTGTGTTTATTGACTTGATTTTTTTGATTGATAGTCTTTTCATATGCTAGATCATCTTAATTGAAGATTTATGGCAATAGCATATTTGATTGATGATTTAGAATTTGATCGGATTTAATTGATTATCTTGAGAATCTAAGTTCTATAATTTTGCTAGAGATTCAATTTTGATTTTATCGAATTTATTTTAGCATTTTTATGTGATTAAACATAATCTAGGTTTTGGTGTGTGTTAGGTGTTTCACATGCTCTATGTTGTTTGTTCATGTTACAAGAATCTATACACTATTGACTTGTGCTTTTGATGACAAATATCTAGTTCTTCATGATTTGTGTCTAATCCTCACATTTCATATGTACATGCATCATTGTGTATGATTGCATTGTTTTTTAGGATCATAAACTATAATACATGTGATATGTGAATATTGATTCAATTCTAGTTTCCATAGGATATATTGATCATATATACTATGTTGTGTGTGTTTGCATCATTTGCATTCACTTAGATCATTTACCTTGCAAAAGGTCGGAAGTATCATTTCTTAGA
The DNA here is from genome assembly GCA_033220585.1 of Dipteronia sinensis. NCBI lineage: Eukaryota > Viridiplantae > Streptophyta > Magnoliopsida > Sapindales > Sapindaceae > Dipteronia > Dipteronia sinensis. The sequence continues at coordinate 56,842,355 of CM065637.1, forward strand.
GTGATTCTTTGATTTGAGCATGTAAGACTTAGCTAGGATCGGGGTGATCCGGATAGCTAAGCAGTGGAGATCACATGTTTGGAGAAGGGTTCTTGAACCTGTGCAAGTGGAAGTCTTGACTATAGTCGGAGTGACTCGGATAGTTGAGCATGTAAGACTTGGCTAGGATCGGGGTGATCCGCATAGCTAAGCAGCGGAAGTCACATGTTTGGAGAGGGGTTCTTCAACTTGTGCATGGAATTCTGGACTAAGATCAGGGTGATCCAGATAGTTGAGCAAAGGGGCATCACTTTCATCATGTAGGGTGGAAGGGTAGATTTCTAGGTGAAGTGGTCACTTGAGAGATTGTATCTCTTTATCTTACTAGTTGATTTGTTTACCGGTGGTTGTGGTATCAACCCATGGATGTTTCCTCTTAGGAGGTTTTACCACGTAAAAATCATGTGTTGATTTTCTCTATCCCTATCTCCTTCATTCTTATGTGTGTTGATATATATCTTAGTGGATATCTTTGTAATTGATATTCATTGTATATCATTTTTGTATATGATGGAGTTGAATTTGTTTGAATAAGCATATCTTTATTTGAATTGATATTGCTTGTGATTGGATTTGGAGTGTGATACAAGCTACTTAGAGGGACAAACTTGTGTTTGTTTCAAGGGAGCGAAAAAGGTGTTGTAACCTATTCACCCCCTCCTCTAGGTTAGCTTAAGGCAAATTAACTGCGCTTGTATTTTTCATTTGGTATCAGAGCAGGTCACTAGATTGCACTTAGTGAGATCCCAGTATACTTTCATGGTGATTTGTAGAGCTATTGAAGCAATGGGACTTCAAGAGGACTTCAAGATGATGTAATGGTGGAAGGAGCTTCAAATACTAGGCCACCATTACTTCATGGTAACAACTATGGGTTTTGTAAATTGAGGATGACGGCATAAATTCGCTCTATAGATGAAAGAGCTTGGATGGTAGTTGAAGAAGGCTATTCTCCTCCTAGTAAAATTCTAGAAGATGGAATCAAAGTCTCTAAACCTAGAAGTGAATGGACACCTAATGACTTTGAAGTTGCTAAGTGGCACCATCGTGTTAGGAACGATATATTTGGAGGAGTTGATGAACATCAATTCTCCTATATACAAAATCTTGAATTGGCCAAAGAAGCATGGGATACACTTCAAGTCACAAAGGAAGGCACTTTGGCGATGAGAAAGTCTAGGCTTCAAATGTTGACATCACAATTTGAAAACTTGCAAATGTGTGATGAAGACAAGTTTGAAGATTTCCAATTTAAACTTCTAAATATTGCTAACCAATGTCAAGCACTTGGAGTACCAATCTCTAGAGAATGTCTCAATTGGAAGATTTTAAGATCTCTCCCTAAGAGATTCAAGACAAAGGTCACGGCCATTGAAGAAAGCAAGGATGTAGATTGCTTGAGCATTGATGAATTGCTTGGGTAACTCCAAACTTATGAGATATGCTTGAAGCCAAAGATCAAGAGTAAGGGAATTTCTCTCAAAGCTGTTGAAGAGGAGAGTGATGATGAAAATGAAGAAATGGCTCTCATGGTTAGGAAATTTAAGAAGTTTCTAAGAAGAGGTACCAAGCCTAGAGGTAGCTTTTCTAAGGAAAAGGAAATCAAGAAAACATCTACTCCAAGAGTTGATAAGAATGGTCAAGCCAAGAACAAAGAAGGTGTTCAATGCTTCGAATGTCAAGGCTATGGACATTTTCCAAGTGAGTGCACTAAAAAAAAGTCCAAGAAAGACAAGAAGGGCAAAGCTATGGCAGCCACTTGGAGTGAGAGTGATTCTAGCAATGAGGAGAGCTCTAGTGATGAGTCCTCAAGTGAAGAAGAAGAACATGTTAGCAACGTTTTTGGACTTACGGCTTCTTTCACAAAGCTAGAGGTGATTATTTAGTTTTCGTTGATAAGGAGATTGATCAAAGTCATCTAGAAGACATAAATTCAAACATAACCAATCTTGATCTATTGGCCAAGATTAAGAAGCTTGAGGAGCAAAGAAATGAAGCATTGAGAGAGGTTAAAGAGAAAGATGATTTGATCAAAACTTAAGTGGATGAGTTTGTTGAGACCTCACATAGATTCATGTGTGAAAAGAATGAGATCATGAAGAGATATATTGAGGTTGAGAGACTTGTCTTTGAGCATAAGGATATTATTTCTAAGATGAAGATTAAAGAGCAAGAATATATTGAAGAGATCAACATTGCTAAGCAAGCTATCAAAGACTTAGTCAATGGTTCGATCAACATGAAGAATAACATGAATCTTGCTCAACCTCAAGGAGAACCTATGATCGTGCCTAAATTGTTGTATATTTCGGCCCTCATTCCTATTCTTTTGTCTCGTTCTTGAGTGTATTTTCTATATATTTTATGTCTTTTATGTCTAATAGGCTCGTTGGTGCTAATTGCAGGCAATAGATGTAATTCTGGTGTTAGAAGCTAGTTGCAGTGGTTCCGGTAGAAAAGGGGCAAAAGGAAAGACAAAGGATCATAACCAGCTCTACAGTGTGGGTCAAGTGCGGGTCGTAACCGCACTCCAATCGCACTCCTTCCCACAGCCAAGACCTGAATCATGAAGGAAAGATAAAGTGTGGGTTAAGTGCGGGTCATCCAACCGCACTTCACCCGCACTATTGCTCAAGACAGAGGAGCTGATTCGTACATGACAGATAAAGTGCGGGTAAAGTACGGGTAATCCAATCGCACTCCACCCGCACTATTGCTCAAGACAGAGGAGTGGATTTACATCTGACACCAGAGTGCGAGTACAGTGCGAGTAAAGTGCAGGTAAAGTGCGGGTAATCTAACCGCACTCCACCCGCACTGTTGCCCAGATCATAGAACTGAAGATGAAGAAAACCTTTAGAGTGCGGGTACAGTGCGGGTAATTCACCCGCACTCCACCTGCACTATGTGTGCGACAGTTTCTGGTTTCAAGCTTAAGTGACCTATTTTTCCATCCTCTATAAATAGAAAAGGATGGGAACGAACCAAAGTATCACCATACTTCCCAACACTTGTATTCTAAGCTAGTAACACATCTCCCTATCATCCAAACCATCTCTACTCAATTAAAGGCAACTATGAGACTTGGATTCAAGCTTCAAGGAAGGAGATCAATCTTCAAGGGTTCTCTCTACACTCTCTCTTAGTTTATTTATTTGTAATAGAACATGAGTAGCTAAAATACCCCACTATGGGGTTGATGTTATTTGTATGATGGATATTTGGGCTTTGTAAATAAACTCTATGTGTTATATTTATTCTATCTCTATATTTCATTCCATTGCTTGAATTGATTTCCATTATTGATTTGCTTGGATACACCCTCTTTGCATGATTGATTTGGATTACTTGAGTAGGCAATTAGGTTGTCTAATGCTCAATTGAATGGAAGGATTTCTGAAAATCTGGCTCTACAACCATGCCCTTAATCTAATCTTGAATTAGTGGCTTTCACTATACATCCTAGGTTAGCCACTTGTGAGAGAATTAGAAGCCTTCACTATACACCCTAGGTTGGCTACTTTAGTGATTCTACGAGAACTAACCTTCGAGTAGAATTCGGTTGATAACCTAAAGCCTCATCCAATCTCAAACGGGTGGCCTTCACTATACATCCTAGGTCAGCCACTTGTGAGGGAATTGGAAGCCATCACTATACATCCTAGGATGGCTACATTAGTAATAGGTTGAGCCATAGCTAGATAGATGAGCATTCATGGAAAAAGTCCCGATTGAGTAACTAGCCACTGTTGGTTGCTTAGGAGGGATTAATCGCTAGTAGGAGGTCTTCACTATACACCCTAGGTTGACCTCTTGCTAGAGATATATACCAACGCTATACACCCTAGGTTGGTTACATTTGTCAATACATGCTTAATTGAGAGTTTGTTGCAATTGCCCCAATATTCACTTACGAGTCCATCAACTTCGTAGTTCCATCATCATTCATTCATCACTCCATTGTCATCCCATTTTATTTGCTTTCATAGTTTAGTTTATATTGTATTTTCATTCACCATCACTTTACTTTTATGCATACTACTTATATTAATCCTAATCTTATCACCGCTACCCCGATCTCAGTGGACGACACCCATGCTTACTGCTTTACTTGTATTTCTACTTGTGAACGCATCGCATAGGTTTTATAAATGGTTTTGACTGACAGTTTTCTGACGGCAAAAAACCCTCTCATCAACCTAGCATCTTGAAAGGTAAGGAGAAGCTTGTGATAGCATCACCTCTTTCAAAGAAAGCTAAAGTCAAGAAGTCTCCCAAGAAGTCTCCCAAGAATAATCCTCCCAAAGCTAAAGGTAAAAAGAAAGACAAGGTATCTTCACAAACTCTCATCACTTCTTCAAATCCACAAGGTACAATCTCATCTTTTATTCCTATTTGTCATTTTTGTAATACTGTTGGTCACATCAAACCAAGGTGTTAAAAGTACATTGAAATTTGGAAAATAGGAAATGCATCTAGAGATAAGGAGATTGAACTTAAATTGAAGCATGATAGGACATTAGATGTTGATAAGCATAATGTTTCAAAGATGCATGCTAAAAAGAATTGGAAGAAGAAATGTGATGGTTATGTGAATCTTGACAAAGCATGTGTTGCTAATAATGTTGAGGAGATTGGTTTCAATGATATTCTTATGAATCAAATTGTTGAAATTCTCCACTCTAGGTTCAACATTAAAGTCAAGAATGATGGTGATGTTTGTGTAAGTTCACCCAAGACCAAATGGGTCAAGGGTGAGTGCTCTTACCATTAGTGTAAGTTGCACATGTGAGTTAGCTTTAAGATTTGTGTCAAGTTGTTGAGAGATTTAGCTTGCTAAGCTTTGTTTCTCTATAACTTGACATGAACTTAGCTATCTCACATAATTTATTATGATAGTCGAAATATATTGGTTAACTTTATGAGAAGTTCATTTTTGAAATCTATATGGTGTTGATTGTTGTTAAGACTTTTAGAGAAAGTCATTTTGTATGTTTGTGTGAGTTGAAAATGATTAGTTTTATTCTCTTGGGATGACACACCAATAACTTGTTATCATGAGGACAAACAAGCCAAGAGAGCTCATAAAAAGGGTGAGACTTAGCATATGATGAAAAATGCTTGCTAAGCTATTTCTATATCCTAATGCTTGCATACTTTGAATGTTTATCTCACAACTCATTGTTTGCACTACATCATGTATTATGTCATTCTAGAGAACTTAGTATAATATACATATGGCTCTCATTGACATTTGCTCTCTAAAGATCTTGTAATGATGTTGTTCACAAAGGTCTTATATATGAAGTGTGAAATGTTTGTTTGAATGATGAGTGGTATATTTTGGAAAATATGAGCTTCATATTCTTTGAAAGCTACTCTCCTAAGAAGTAATGATCCTAATTAAATCTCTTGATATTGTTTTTAGATCATGTGCTTGTAAGCCATAAAACTTGGTTTTCAAAAATGCAATTTGCTTCTCATGCATGTTTTGTTGTAGTAAATTGAATTTGAAAATATGTAGGTTATGGATACAGCTTGAAGTCTTATGACTAATGCAGTTAAGATGACCTATGGTTAGTATCTATTTTGCTTCGGTAACTACATAGAATTCAACGAGCACCTTCATGGAAAGGGCTGCACACTTTGGTTGTGCAGCAGCCCAATGTAGGAAAGGGCTACACCAATGTGATGAGTGAAAGCCGTCATGAAGAGTATATGTTTATGTTAGAAAAATTAAAGAAGTGTTGAAAAGAATCAATAAAAAATTCTTTGATTCAAAGCCTTAATGAATAAAAAAAAGGCTTAAAGGAGTATAGTTGAAAATCATGAATGCTCGGGTTGTCAAATAGAAATGGGATGATGAGCCACATGCACACACAAGCTCAAATGTTGAAATTTATTCTCTATAAAGCAAAAAATTCCGGATGATAATCGGTTTGACCTTTTATGGAAAAGCTTAAGACGAATAGATGTGGATATGGTTTGCATGTTGATTATCAAATTACTCCTATACATATGTTTGAAGCAAAACACACACAAACACACACTTTTGTTTATAAGTGTTTTGATATTCTAGCAATTTGAGAAGAATTATGAGAGAGATTGAAAATCTTGGTGTATCTCTCATAGTTTGTGAAGCTTGTTATTGTTGAATTTATTTTAAAAATTGCTTGAATGTGTGAGTGTGTTGATATCATTATGAACTATATTCTATCTTGATCTTAGATAGAGCATTTATCAAGGGGGAGCATATTATGTTAAACTTTTGTTCTCTTCTATGATATGTTCACATGATTTGCTTTGTTATATGTTGACATATTGATTGTTTAGAATAATTGAATGATAAGAATGCATGATATTTATCTTGAAATAATTATTTGAATGTGTTGGCAATTTATTCTTCCTAATTTGGGGTTGATAGTAGTTGATATTGCAATGAATTCCTTCATTCTTGAGGTTGATAGTAGTTGCAGTTACAACCAATTCCTCCTAGCTTGAGGTTGGTTGAGTTCCTTCTTGCTTTGAGTTGATAGTAGTTGTTATTATGACCAATTCCTTCATGATTTGAGGTTGATAGTAATTGTGGTTGACACCAATTCCTCTATTTGTGGATGAACATTGTTGTTAAATGCATTTGTTGAACTTGGTAAAATGTACCAATGTGCTTAAAAATAACATTTATGCATTTATTATTCATTGTTTAATCATATGTCTTTGTTTGTTTATATGTGTAACTAACTCACTTGTGTCTCCTTCCACTAATGTGTTTTTGTTTTGTAGTGTTGACAACAAATCATGGAAAGAAACAAGGTTTTTAACTCTATCCATCCATCAAAACCCATAACTAAACCCAAATCTACTCCAACAACCTCTAGGAAATCCAAACCTAACAAGTTGAAAGCTTTAGGAGTTATGGGAACCTAAAAGCTTTTCCAAGATAGAGGTGTAAACTTGGTTCATGGTTCTTACATTCATCATTCTATATGTGATAGGCATTGGGATTCATGGATTAATTCCATTGGGGTTGCTAATGAGAGTCTTATTAGAGAATTATACTTTGAGTATAAAGATAGCTCAACCTTTGAAAATACCTTGGTGAGTGTGGGAGTAAAAACTTTTAGAGTCTCCTCGGATATCATCAATAAGTTCCTTGGGTTGCCAAATGACATTATTTCAGAATTTCTTGATATAGATAATATTGATCATCTAAATCTTATGGAGAGAACTTTATGTGAGGATGATGGATTTGAGTGGGGGAAGAGAGCTTATATTAGTCTAGGTGAGTTGACCAAGGTTAGTGCCTTTTGGCATCTTTTTGTATGTGCCAATCTTATGGGTTCTACTAATGCATCCGAGTTGAACAAAGAAAAAATCAAGATTGTGTACGCCTTAGTGACAAAGAAGCCTTTAAACCTTGGTGATCTCTTGATTGAGCACATAGAAAGTGCGGCTTCTGCACCTAGATTGGATAAGAAGTTAGCATTTCCTGGGTTTCTTACTTGTTTTTGCATGAAGCAATGAGTTTCTAAACTTGAAGATGATGTGCTTCTACCTCCCTTGGAGAAATTTGGTGACAAACGCCTAGTGTCAATGTTATACAAAGATAAAGGGAAAGTAAATGACACCATGAGACTTTTTGGTAAGCACCATGTGTTAAGACAAGCACAAAATCCTTTACTGGAATGGGCCATGCAATTTCAAGAGGGGCTTATGTCTAAGATTGGAGAGCTTGATGCTAAAGTGGTGGAGCTAGGAGCAAAGGTGATCCAACAAGAAGAGAAGATCAAGTATTTGGAAGACAAGCTTGCCTCTAGCATTTCATCTACTACAAAGCATTATGTGAGATCATCAACAAGAAGAACATTCTTTGATGATGCTTGATCTTGAGGTATTGTGTTTTCTTAACCTTATGGCTTCATATTATGTCAAAAAGGGGGAGAAAAACAATTATTCTAAAACCTCTATGCTATGCTCTTACTCTTAGGAATTGTTTAAGTTTAGGTAGTTTTTGGTATATTTTGTTTTTAGTTTCATTTGTTATCTTGAATTCTTGGTTTGTAATATTTGGATATTGATAATATTTTGTTGATGGATAGTATGCATGTATTTAGGGGGAGACATGTGTATCCATTTGAACTTCAAGTGATATGTATCTAAATATTATCTTGCCATATATATGTATGTTGCGCTTGTATATGTCTTGTGTTTCAAGATGATGTTAGGTGGTGACAAGAGAGGACTACATTCAAGAATTCAAGACTTGATGAAGATTAGTCTAAGGGAACTATCTCATTGTAATGTGAGGGGGTGACTAGTAACCAATCTTCATGTTGTATGTTTAGTATTTGTATAGGTGTTTTGACGTAGAATTTGCCAAAGGGGGAGATTGTTAGTCCTTGAGTTTTGTGCTGCCATAATTCTATATCAAAATGACATTTGCTTTGTATTGATTAGTTGTCTCGGAATTGAGGATGATCAAGCTTCAAGGAAGATTGGACAACATTCAAGCAAAGTGGTGGCTACAAGAGGAATAAAGCTAAGTTGTTTAGCAAAAGGTAATTGAGACCTCTTTCCTCTTGCAAGGCTTAGGCACACACATACATTGCATCCATATGTGTCTCTGCATCATTAGATTTAAAGTTGACAATTTTCAGAATTTACATGTTCTAGGACTAGTTCTAAGAAATAGCATACTTGTGTATTCTTGTGTTTATTGGTTTGTGTTTATATGTTAATGAACTTGATTTTGAGCTTATATTATTTCTCATTGGGTTCCAATTAATTTGGTTACTCATTCATTGAGTTTCAAGTTCAAATTAGGTGGTTAAGAAACATTCCGTGATTTTATCGTATATGGTTTTCGTCCTTGATTTCCAAGTTGAATTCCATATTTTTTGGAAAAGGGATTCAAAATCGGAGTTTGGAGGCCAAAGATATGGTCAAAATAAAAAAGGTATGCAAGAAGGGTTGAGGGGTGCCAAGCACCTCCTCCCCGTGGAGGCGTGTGGCCTCCATGGGAATGGAAGGCTGCTGGTCCCGTGGGGCCCACACGCCTCCATGGGGATCCAGCTGGCAACCCCCCATTGGATGGTAAAATTCCTTCCTTATTTCCCTCTCATTTCATTGAAGAAGAAAATTTGAAAATCACAAGTGCAGAATTTTCTCTCCAAGTTTTCTCATCTTCCAAACACCATAACTTTCTCATTTGGAGTCTGTTTTGAGTGATTCAAATTGGAGAATCTTTGTCCACTAGTCTGATATCATTTCTTAAATAGTTTGGGGTCAATAGATTGAGTTTTCTGGTAGGACTAATCACAAAAACGAAGCTGCACGTTTTTCATTCAAGGTATTGATTTCTATTTTGTTCTTGATCTTCAAGTCTTAAATTGCCTTCGGTTTTCTTCTCATATATATGTATGTTTGCTGTGTAAACATTGATTAGAGAAATGATCTCTAATAGAGCTAGTTTGAGATTCAATTGATTAACATGTTGAGTTAGGTTTTTACAAATCTATGTTTTTCACATGTTTGAGATGTTGTATTGTGCTAGCTTCAAATCTTGGACTATCTTGTGTGTTTATTGACTTGATTTTTTTGATTGATAGTCTTTTCATATGCTAGATCATCTTAATTGAAGATTTATGGAAATAGCATATTTGATTGATGATTTAGAATTTGATCGGATTTAATTGATTATCTTGAGAATCTAAGTTCTATAATTTTGCTAGAGATTCAATTTTGATTTTATCGAATTTATTTTAGCATTTTTATGTGATTAAACATAATCTAGGTTTTGGTGTGTGTTAGGTGTTTCACATGCTCTATGTTGTTTGTTCATGTTACAAGAATCGAGACACTATGGACTTGTGCTTTTGATGACAAATATGTAGTTCTTCATGATTTGTGTCTAATCCTCACATTTCATATGTACATGCATCATTGTGTATGATTGCATTGTTTTTTAGGATCATAAACTATAATACATGTGATATGTGAATATTGATTCAATTCTAGTTTCCATAGGATATATTGATCATATATACTATGTTGTGTGTGTTTGCATCACTTGCATTCACTTAAATCATTTACCTTGCAAAAGGCCGGAAGTCTCATTTCTTAGAGTGATTCTTTGATTTGAGCATGTAAGACTTAGCTAGGATCGGGGTGATCCGGATAGCTAAGTAGTGGAAGTCACTTCAACTTGTGCAAGTGGAAGCCTTGACTATAGTCAAAGTGACTCAGATAGTTGAGCATGTAAGACTTAGCTAGGATCGGGGCGATCCGGATAGCTTAGCAGTGGAAGTTACATGTTTGGAGAGGGGTTCTTCAACTTGTGCATGGAAGTCTTGACTCGGATCGGGGTGATCCGGATAGTTAAGCAAATGGGCATCACTTTCATTATGTAAGGTGGAAGGCCAGATTTCTAGGTGAAGTGGTCACTTGAGAGATTGTATCTTTTTATCTTACTAGTGGATTTGTTTGCCGGTGGTTGTGGTATCAACCCATGGATGTTTCCTCTTAGGAGGTTTTACCATGTAAAAATCATGTGTTGATTTTCTCTATCCCTATCTCATTTATTTATATATGTGTTGATATATATCTTAGTTGATATCTTTGTAATTGATTTTCATTGTATATCATTTTTGTATATGATGGAGTTGAATTTGTTTGAATAAGCATATCTTTATTTGAATTGATATTGCTTGTGATTGTATTTGGAGTGTGATACAAGCTACTTAGAGGGACAAACTTGTGTTTGTTTCTAGGGAGCGAAAAAGGTGTTGTAACCTATTCACCCCCCCTCTAGGTTAGCTTAAGGCCAATTAACCGTGCTTGTATTTTTCACTTATGTCTTCTATTGTCCATCCAATGGAACTCTTATGCTTTCTCAACACTTCAAACAACTACCTTTCCTGGTCGTCATCCAAATTTGCTGCAATAATCACTGGATTCTTCTTGTCCTCATCTAAGTACACATACTTTGGATCTAACTGAAGTGGTTTTAACTCTAGAGTTTGGGAAGGTTTTCCATGTTGCTCAAATTCTCCTCCATCTAGCCTCTCTAAGCTGTCCTCCAAATCCTCATCTTCTTGTTATGAACTCCCACCCTTGTCTTCATTGCTTATTCCATCCCTACCTTCTATCTTGCCAAACTCTTCTTCAACTGCCTCATCCAACCCATCTTCTAACGTATTCACCTTGTGGCAGTCATCTGATTCACTTGGGTATGCCATACAGTCGAAAATGTTGAACTCGACTATTTCGTCCAATACTTTCATAGTGAGCTTCCCTTCGTCCATGTCTATCACGACCCTGGCTGTAGCCATGAAAGGCCGCCCAAGTAGAAGTTTCACATCTTTTTTATCTCTTCCCTCATCCATGTCAATGACTACGAAATCTGCTGGGATTATTAATTTCTTGACTTGAATACGAACATCTTCCACTATACCCTTTGGACTTCTGGAGGATGAATCTGTAAGAACAAGTGACATCGGTGGTGGTCTTAAGGTCCATGAGGCCTAATTTCTGGTAGACAGAAAACGGCATGAGATTGATACTTGCCCCAGAATCCAACAATGCTCTCTCATGGTTATCTCCTCCTATGTTGATATCAATGATCACACTTCCCGAATCCTTCATTTTCTAAGGCAACGTCTTTTGAATCACCGCGCTCACATTCATGTTCAACTATTCCTGTTGCCTTGGCCTAAACCTCTCCTTATCTTTGCTCAGCTCTTTGAAGAACTTCCCATCGGCCGGCATCCTTTGGATCGCCTTCAATAAAGGCAAGTTGATATTTACCCTTGATAAAATATCATAGATGTCTTGGAAAGATTTCTCCATCTTTTAGTTCTTTAACCTCCCATGATAGGGTAAAGGTGGGTTGTAAGGGTTGGGTGGCTTGTGAATTTGTTTCCTTGATTCTGGACGAATAGCTTCATTCTCATCTTCATTTTCTTCCCCCTTTTCAATCTCACCTTCCTGTTGTGTCTTTTCGCCTTCTTCTGCAACAGTATCCTCAACATTAGGTCCTAGCACCCTACCACTTTGAAGAACTGCCATTGCCCTTGCTGGTTTTGATTGACTTGGGAATCTTCCTCTCTCTTTCTCTTGCATGACCTCAGCTAGCTGGCCAATTTGTCCCTCGAGTCTGTGTATATCAGCATCAATCTCACTTGATCTTCTATCATTTTCCTGCATGTATTCTTCCAAGATTCTTCTTGTTGTTCGCTGTGAAACTATGGAATCATGTGTTCTCTGCATAGTTGTCTGCATGAGGCTTCTCATATCCTCTTCGAAGGCCTTATCATCGAGTTCCTCAAAGGCATAGCATCCCTCATATGGTTGTTCTTGTGCTTGCAAAACTTGTGTAGTTCTATGCTTATGGCGATAATAGACCACCATTCTTGTTACAATTCTGAAACAAAAAATACATTGAAATTCTAGGACAAAAATTGAGCAATAACAAATCACTTTATAACAACATATATAAATCCATACATTCCAATGTAATTATATATGAGAATACCTAGAGTGCCATCTCTTTCTAAAACATGCATAATCACAATTAAAGAAATAGATTCACGTATATATATATACATCAATTAATCAAGGGTACAACCAGGCTCTGATACCAGTTGTAGGGAAAAAAGGGGTGCTCGCAGCGGAGGCAAGACTAAAATAGTTTTAGTATATTTAAAAAAAATATTCCTTTAAAGAAGAAGACCTTAACCCATTGATTAATTGATATATAGAAAGTATATCGTACCTTTGTAGCATGAACCCGATTTGAAGTTGGGTCAGTGATATTCCGCAAGAACTTCCAATTCAATCACTAACGTGAATCACCTAGGAGCGTGGTCTCCTTTTCTTTGAATTGTGTACCTAAGGATGGATAACAAAAAAAACACTTTTTCTTTTTTGTTAGTCACAAAAACTTCCAAGAGATAACAAAGAAAGTTCCGGTCAATTTTAAATTCTCAATCTCTTGATCGAAATTCCCGTAAACCTAATTCGAAATTATGCACAAAGCCTTTTGATGTAAAAGCTATTAGTGCACTATAGAAATAAAACGTTCTCTTCTCTCTTTTCTTTTTGGCCGAATTCTCACACTAGTCAAAGAGATGGATTCTATTTTTCAAGATAAAGAAAAATAACTCTCAAGCAAGCCTTAGGGTTTTGGCCGAATTTCACTCTATGTAATATATAGTGGCCAAAATTCTTGCCTAAAACTATTTAGGGTTGGCCGAAAATCCCTTTACTTTTATTTTAGGGTTAGTCTTTTAGGTAATGACCGAAATCCTCTACCAAAAAGGATTTTTATATCCATAAAAGACTCCTATCAATCTTTTTGAATTCAAACTTGAACAAGCATTTAGCCGTGGTATGCAATATTCAAACAAATTTATAAAATCCCAAGATGCGCTCAACAAGTATAAAACTAGTATGCATCAAGTATGGGTATCGTTCCACAGGGATCGAGCGATAGTTATGATGAAATCCTACTTTAATGCTAACTACAAACAAGAACTAAATGAAGTGATTGATGATTGATGATTGGATATTAACTACAATGCAAGCTAAATGTAAACTAACTAAATGCACTAAGATAGTAGGTGATAATAGATGATAAATGACTAAGGAATTGATGGATTTCATTAAGCAAATTATGGGCAAGATGAACCCTCAATAATGAGCATTAGTCAAATATAACCAAACTAGAGTGTATAGCTTGATTGTATATCACTTATGAGTTTCACATCTAGAGTGTATAGCATAGGTCACCCATAAGTGATTGTTCATGAATGTACATCTACCAAAATAAGGGATTAATCTCTTATAAAGTCACTAATCCTAGATGTATAGCATTAATTGCTCATTCAAGATTAGAAAAGGATAGAAATTAGCCAATCCAGATTACACTTGAGGAGTGTACTCTTGTGCAATCCTTCCACTTAATTAAGCATTAAAAAATCAAATAGAGTGTATATCTAATTCTCTACTCAAACAGATTCTCAAACAACTTGCTAAGAGAGGAGTGTACAAACAAAACAAATCATCTTTGAAAAGAATTAAAACATTGAATGAAACATATTTATTGTATTGATATATATGGAAATTAGAGTTCATTACAATACCCACAATTTACATAAGAATCACATCAATCCCTTGGTGGGATTTATCGACTCATGACAAAAGTATTAAAATGAAAGAAAAGAGGAAAATAGAGAAGACCCATATGAGACCTTCTATCTTCAAGGTTGATTCCACCTCTGAAATACTACTCAAACGTGTGTCTAATAACCTAGATGGGGGGGGGGGGGGGGGGGGGTGTGAATAGGTTTTAATCAAGTTAATTACCAACTTTTCTTGATTAGTCAATATTCAAAATCACCCCACAAGAAAACATACAAAATCAAGTGTAAAATGCGGAAATTAAATAACACACTTGATTTTTACGTGGAAACCCTTCAACAAGGGAAAAACCACGGGCTATCCTTCTAGCCACACCGATCCTCAAATCCACTATTGTAATGATGTTTACAACCTAGGTTGACCTCTAGTCACACTATTCTCAGTCACTAACTCATCACTACTACCCAACGGGCCTTTATAGTGAATCCTTAATCACTTTGCTTGCCAACCACACCTTGGTTGCAAGACTTCACTTGCTTATGCACTACACCTTATAGTCACAAGACTTTACTCTCAAGAAGAGATTAACAACCTAAGTGAATATATGAATATTCAAAATGCAAATAATGCTAGGCAACACTAAATGCTTATCTAGGGATTAAAGATGACACTAAGTACAAATCCTAGATATCAATGTCTATATGAATGCTCATAAAGACCTAACTAGATATAGATATGCAAGTCTAAAATCTAGTCATCAACCAAAGCCATATCAACACATGTTGTCACATAAAATGGCAAGGACAATATATGCAATTAACAAATGCAATCAATGAGTCCTAATTAGCTAGAGGGAAAATATGTCTTAAATGCAAGCTATCACAATACAAACCTAATCATATAAAGGAACTCATAAAAAGATGCATTAAATAGAGTCCTAGCATTTAATCAACTAATAAATGCAATAAAAACACAATCTTGGAAGTATGAACAAATGATAAAGATGAGGTTTTTGTTCAACTTACCAAGTCAACTAATGATGAAGACCCATGCCTTAAAGATGCTTAGAAATGCATAAAGATGATGTGTTTTGGGTTTGGAGAGTCAAGTAACAAAGCTTGAAGCTTTCTCTCTCTAAGGGTTGTTCTCTCTCATAAAAATGGGTTCTTGAAGCTCTAAAAACGAGTTGGGGAAGAAGAGAACATATATATAGAAACCCTAGACAAAACTGCGTCGTTTTGGGCTTGGGAATCAAAATCCTGTCAATACCGCTTGTTAGACCGCGGCTCAGGCAAGTTGTCCAGACCGCGGTCCACACAGCAGTGCACCGTCAGGACAAAGTCGTGGTGTGGACAGCTGTGCAGGCAAGAGCACAGGACACGGTCTAGGCAGCAAGGCATACTGATGTATACCGCGGTATGGACCACTGCGCATACAAGTGCATATACCGCAGTCTTCAAAGCATGCACCTTCTGGAACCAACCGCTGTTAGGACCGCGACGGAGGTAGGTGCCCAGCAAGCGACCTGCACCGCGGTGAAGAGGAAAATCCTCTTTTCTAGGTAGACTCAACACACTAATCTAATATGAAAAAAATGTGCAAGTGTGGAGTGTGATGAGTGGCATACAATGCATCATTCAATAACATGTAATCAAGAATGTAATGCATGCAAGTAAGTGTGTGCAACTAAAATCTCTTCAAAAGAGTCAAGTCAAGTAAACTACCTCTCTTGAAGCATTGTGGGATCTTGGAAGCTTGTTGATGAAGAACCACAATAATACCTAAGCTACCCATTACAAATAATCCCAATGTGGTTTGTCATGAAATAAGCCAATTAAAAATAGAGGTCCTTACAATCTCCCCCTTTGGCTATTTCATGACCAAACAACCACTCACAATAAATCCTCACAAAACAAAGAAAGCAAAGCTATTGGTCAATAAGTAAGTCTACGTTACATTAAAGAAGACCTAGGATCTAAATCTTCAAGTCCTTCATTCTCTTCGTAGATCATCGTACCTACACACAATAGCAAGAAAACACTTTCCAAGAACAAGTGCATGTGAAGTGAACAAATATAAAAAGCATTGCACTCAAATATAGCAATACAACGAATGCATGAGCAATGCTCCCCCTAAAAAGGTTACTCTCTCTAATGAGGCTTTTCCCCCAAAGCATAAACAATAAACCATAAACAATGCTCCCATTATATCTTTCACTCCCCCCTATATCTCTCAAGACTTCTCCCCCCTTTTGTCATGAGATAGGCAAATGAGCTCCCCCTATAGGGTTGCTTTAGCAAAGAGAGCTATTCACACAAATACATTGCATAATCATATACACAAACTTTATGCAACTTAAATAATTGAGAGAGATTCAAGGAGTTTTATTTGACAAAAAAATGTGTGAATTTGTTGCTTTGCATGCAAGACATATAGCATTCAAGTTCAAGCAATGGTATTTGGCAAAGTAAACATCAAAAGGGTTTCCAAAAGAATTCAAACCAATTTGTACCCTTTTTTTTCAAGAGCAAACAAGATATAGTTTTTCAAAATGAATTTCAATTTAAAGAGCAATTATATCAAACTTTATAAGCGAAACAAGACATGAGTGACTTTTGCACCCTTTTTGATTTTTCCGGGTAGGATACCCGTATGATAGTAGCCTTGTTCAACTAATAAAGAGAGAGAGAGAGAGAGAAGACTAAATTTGGATGAGACATCCTTATTTATTGCATGGATACTAGATCCTTATTGGGTTTAGTCTTCTTATTTGCTTTCACACATATTTTGCACTAAAGCAATCAAAAACATTTCATGCAAATCATTTTAAGCATGTCATTAAAAGTTCTCATGTCATGGAGATAAATTATAGGTCATTCAAATGTACTTTCCTAATCAAATCTCCTAGTCCAAAAATGCATGTTTGAACATAAATATGACATGGATTGCAAGTAAAGCAATATTGCACACTTATTAAGAAAATAACATATAAGCTTATGTACAACCAATCATCTCAAGCAATTATAAAAGAGCATAAAATTAATCAACTTTTTGCCCATAGCAAATCATGCAAGTTCGCTCTCTTTGCTTGAGCTCACCATATGGGGTCACAACCATACCGTATCAGGACGAGGGGTAAGTTCCACTAGACATACTAAGTCCATTTGACTCAATAGTATCTATTGGTGATATTTTAGCACAAAGGACAAGATGCACATTTTCCTTATCCAACCTAGGTTCCACTACATCATTTTTAGTGGAAAAAATATTCAATTCACTAGATTTCCTAGGATCATTCAATTTAGCCATACGGTTCATTCTCTTTTCTTTCATGCTCTCAATTCTACATAACTTGATGTAGTCAAAACAATTTGGTCTAATGTGACCAATCATACCACAATAATGAAAAGTAGGTATAAAAGAAGAATTCATACCATTGCTTTGAGCTCTCATCGAGGCATTTCCATGTTGATGTGTTTGTCTTTGATGTTGCACGGGTTGGCTTTTCTTTGGAACATTAGCTAGATGTTAGTGCCTTTGTGGTTGAGCATGAGTAACTTGATGTACTTGCCTCAAAAGTTGGTGGAGCTTTGGTTGAGGCATCCTCAAAGGTTGAGGGGAAACTTGTTTCCCCAGAAGCATCTTCAAGGAAGCACTCTTGGAAGACTCACCCACAACAAGACATTTCTTGGGTGATGGAGGCGGACATTTTGGAGAAATCTCCTTCACAAATGTAGTCTTGCTCAAGGATAGAGTGCACTCATTATCAACGAAACCAAGCTCACGCTTGTCATTTGGCACCTTGCCAATACTTGACATCTTGTTAAGTTTCTCCGATCCCAAAGTCAATTTAGCAAGAGACATCCTTGATTCATCAAGTTCCATCTTCAACTTGCCTTCACTTTCTTTTACACATCTCACTTCATCATTCAAGTAAGTCATCTTGGCTTGTAGTTGAAGGTTATCCTTTTTCAACTCAAGGATATCATTATCTTTCTCTTTCAAAGACTTTTGAAGATAATCAACCAACTCTTGATAATCAACCACATTATCACAAGAGTTCCCGAAGCAAGAAACATCATTCTCAAAGCTTCTCCCACTTGTGCTTGTGAGAGTCATATCATCAGTGTTTGCTTCTCTCAAGCTTGCTCCACTTCGGTTCCCAAACTCCAAGTCACCAATCTTGAACTCTTCAAGTGACACATATTTGGTGATGACTTGTATTTCTTCATGGTAGGAAACCGAAAATGCAAGGTAGTTGTTCATACACTCACCCGAGCTTGTGGAACAACTTTCTACAACTTCAACTTCGCTATCACACCGATTAGCGATCATACTAACTCCTCCATTTTTGTACTTCAAGTTACCACACTTGGAGGCAATGTGGCCAATTCCACCACATACAAGGCAAGGGTCATTTTTCCTTGACATTTTCTTTTCCTCCTTCAATTTTTGAATCTCCATTTTCTTCTTCAACCTAGAGTCTTCAAAGTACTTAATGGAGTCTTCAAGTTCCATGGCTTCACAAATTCCTCTAGAGTGAGATGGAGACTTCTCATCACTAGAGTCACTCCCTGCACTTACTGATGGTGCACACTTCTCACTTTCCCTCTCATCAAGTGAGTCAACTTCATCATCAAGACTTTTGCCTTGGTCACTTGTTGCTACACCAACAACTTCCCTATGAGTAGCTACATCAATTACACCTCTAGCTAACACTTCATCTATTCCTTCTTCAAGGTCATAAGTCAAGGCACTCTTGCCTTCTTTTTCAACATCCATATAGGAGGCTCTAAAGGCTGTGTAGTTAATGGCAACTTCTTCATCATCCGAAGAATCTTCTACACTCTCACTATCACTTGATGAGATGGCCATCACCTTTCCTTTTCTCTTGTCCTTCAAGTTACTACACTCCTTGGAGACATGCCCGAATCCTTCACATTCAAAGCATTGAATCCCTTACTTGAAGGCTTCTCATGACTTGGCTCAATTGTCTTGAAGTGGGTCTTCTTCTTCAAGTCATTCTTGTTAAGCTTCATAAACTTCTTGAATCTCTTGACCATTTGAGCCATGTCTTCATCTGAGTCATCATCCTCCTTCACTTCACCATCTTAAAGTTCTTCAAAGCCAACTCCTTTTGCTTCTTAGGAGGTGTAGAGCTAGGGGCCCATCTAGATTCATAGACTAAAAGCCTTCCAATTACTTCGCTTGGCTTCATGCTCTTGCAATTACTATTTTCTTCAAGAGCTGTCACCTTGGATTCGAATCTAGCAGGAAGTGACCTCATGATCTTTTGCTTAATCCTCCTATCCGAGTATGGGTCACCTAGTTGATGGCTTTGATTCACAATGTCCATCAACTTCACTTGGAAGTCAATAAAACACTTATCCTCCTCCATCTTGATCGTCTCAAATTGTGCTTGGAGGACTTGGAGCTTGGAATCCTTAACCACTTCAGTTCCCTCATGTGCCGTCTCTAGGATCTTCCAAGCTTCATGTGCATTTTTGGTGATTTGTATGAGTTTATATTGGCTCTCAGTCCATTGCACAAATCAAATCATGCATTGCTTTGTTGTTCCACTTCGAAGCTTCAAATTCTTCGGAACTCCATTGAGCCTTGGGCCTGGAGACTTCACTTCCATCTTCGGTGGTCATAGTTGGAGGCGTGTAGCCATCCTCAATTGCCATTCATGCACGGTCATCTATTTGGAAAATATAGGACTCCATCTTGCCTTTCCATGAGGCATAATTGTCCCTCTTGAGCAGTGGTGGTTTCACACTCGATGCTCCCTCTTTAGTCACCCTAAAGTCACTCATAGTGTTTGGGTCAATTAATGCAAATGAATGCAACAATCAAAGTGCACATAAATGCAAGACACACAATCAAGAGCTAGGATCACCTAAGTATGTCTAGGAACCCGCTCTGATACCAATTGAAAATACTACTCAAGCGGGTGTCTAATAAGCTAGAGGGAGGGGGGGGGGGGGGATTTAGGTTTTAATCAAGTTAATTACCAACTTTTCTTGATTAGTCAATATTCAAAATCACCCCACAAGCAAACATACAAAATCAAGTGTAAAATGTGAAAATTAAATAACACACTTGATGTTTACGTGGAAACCTTTCAACAAGGGAAAAACCACGAGCTATCCTTCTAGCCACACCGATCCTCAAATCCACTATTGTAATGATGTTTACAACCTAGGTTGACCTCTAGTCACACCATTCTCGGTCACTAACCCACCACTACTACCCAACGGGCCTTTATAGTGAATCCTTAATCACTTTGCTTGCCAACCATACCTTGGTTGCAAGACTTCACTTGCTTGTGCACTACACCTTATAGCCACAAGGCTTTACTCTCAAGAAGAGATTAACAACCTAAGTGAATATATGAATATTCAAAATGCAAATAATGCTAGGCAACACTAAATGCTTATCTAGGGATTAAAGATGACACTAAGTACAAATCCTAGATATCAATGTCTATATGAATGCTCATAAAGACCTAACTAGATATAGATATGCAAGTCTAAAATCTAGTCATCAACCAAAGCCATATCAACACATGTTGTCACATAAAATGGCAAGGACAATATATGCAATTAACAAATGCAATCAATGAGTCCTAATTAGCTAGAGGGAAAATATGTCCTAAATGCAAGCTATCACAATACAAACCCAATCATATAAAGGAACTCATAAATAAATGCATTAAATAGAGTCCTAGCATTTAATTAACTAATAATTGCAATAAAAACACAATCTTGGAAAGTATGAACAAATGATAAAGATGAGGTTTTTTTTCAACTAACCAAGTCAACTAATGATGAAGACCCATGCCTTAAAGATGCTTAGAAATGCATGAAGATGATGGGTTTTGGGTTTGGAGAGTCAAGTAACAAAGCTTGAAGCTTTCTCTCTCTAAGGGTTGTTCTCTCTCATAAAAATGGGTTCTTGAAGCTCTAAAAGCGAGTTGGGGAAGAAGAGAACATATATATAGAAACCCTAGACAAAACTGCGTCATTTTGGGCTTGGGAATCAAAATCCCGTCAATACCGCTTGCTGGACCGCGGCTCAGGCAAGTTGTCCAGACCGTGGTCCTATACAGTTGTGCACCGTCTGGATAAAGTCGCGGCGTGGACCGCTGCGAAGGCAAGAGCACAGGACGCGATCTAGGCAGCAGGGCATACTGATGTATACCGCGGTATGGACCGCTGCGTATAAAAGTGCATAGACCGCTGTCTTCAAAGCATGCACCTTCTGGAACCAACCGCTGCTGGGACCGCGATGGAGGTAGGTACCCAGCAAGCGACTTGCACCGTGGTGAAGAGGAAAATCCTCTTTTCTAGGTAGACTCAACACACTAATCTAATATGAAAAAATGTGCAAGTGTGGAGTGTGATGAGTGGCATACAATGCATCATTCAATAACATGTAATCAAGAATGTATGCATGCAAGTGAGTGTGTGCAACTAAAATATCTTCAAAAGAGTCAAGTCAAGTAAACTACCTCTCTTAAAGCACTATGGGATCTTGGAAGCTTGTTGATGAAGAACCACAATAATACCTAAGCTACCCATTACAAATAATCCCAATGTGGTTTGTCATGAAATAAGCCAATTAAAAATAGAGGTCCTTACAACCTCCAATGTCCTCTTGAGTAGCAAATTGAAGAAGACGGTGATGGGTATTGAGATGATTTGAGAGAGAATGGATTTTTGAGATTTAGAGAGAGAAAGAATGAAGTGAATGGGTGTATGGTCATGGGTCTCTCTTTTGAAAAATTAGATATAAAGCTGTTAATAGCCAAAATTGGCTAAGGGCCAAAGGGAAATTTTCCACCCTCCAGACCTGGCACCATGCCCTAGATTTTCCACCAAGAGACCATGTTACCCAAAGCCGAGCTATGATACCGCCCCGTAGGAATTAGGGCAGGCTCTAGAAACATCCTGAATAGAGCCCGGAATGGTCAGATCAAGCCCGCATCACCGAACCTGAAAACAGGAAATCCCCCCGAAGTCGAGGTTACCTCGTAATTTCTCCAGAAGCTCGCCTATACCTCACTGATACAGAGGGGTGTCCATAGGGGGCCGCACCTAGCTTCGAAAGGTCAAGAGAGGCCAGACCTAGCTCCTAGCTAGACGAAACTTCTTAATATCGGAGCCAGAACACTGATCGACCTCACTAAACTGATGTACCACACCGTGATACATTCAACGACCCCTATGGAATCATGCTAGACCCGAAGATACACAGGATCACATCTAAAGACGTTACATACGTACAGAACAAGTAATAGAGTCTAAGTAGGAAACAAATTGATTTCCACCAAGATATCCTCAACTGAGTTATTAACTCAAAGTCAATGACATTTAAAGGTAAAAATCCTGTCCGATAAGGAGGGAGGAGAAAATCAAGGGGGAATCAATGAGATTAAACCTATGAAGACATTGTATAAAGGAGGGACTTCCTCCTTCTGAAAAGAGGAGACTACTATTCTACAGGCACACAACAAGTACCCAACTATCCCCCAGAGAAAAGTGAGAGCAATTTGAAAGAGAGAGAGAGATGTATACCATATGTTATCAATAAAGGAAGACCTTTATTTCTTTCGAGTAGCTAACAGTATCATTGTCTTCTTGTCATTTCATTAGGCACTGTTATATACATATACATTCTACCTTGGTCATCACCTATGTGATAATGATCTTGAGGGTGCTAACTGAGATTTATTGCCCCGAGTAAAATTTTTGTTAACACTTTCTAGCGTCGTCTGTGGGAAACAAAGCCTACACCCAGTTAATCAGATCAACTATTTGCATTTACATTTTCGTTATTTTACAGGAACTATGAGGCTCCGCTCTTCCCAAGGCCAACATGGAATTTTGGAGCAACCCCTGGCGAGGCCTACGCGAAAAGCCTCAAGAAAGGGGAGAAAGTCAGGATATGGCAGTCAAGCTCTGGTCCAAACAACTAATTCGCTGGCTTCTAGCCACCCTATAGTGAGCCAGGCCACGCTCGACCAACAAGCGGCAGCCTTTGTCGAAACCGTCCGCATCCGTCCTGCTCGCTGAAGGCATCACGGTCTAGCCAACCAAACTGAATGATCAGGGAGAGCCGAGCAGATTCAGAGCTAGGCAGCCTGCCTTCGATCGCTTGGGACCTCCTCTTCTAGAGCCAACTCAAGACAGGTCGGGGCCCCAACTTTCGATCCGGTATAGGCTGGGACCCATGCCCCCAGCTCCAAAAGAACCTTCACAATATCAACCCTGGTGAGTTATATCTGCCGCAGATACTTTTACCCGGAAGCAACGAGAGCTATCCTATCCAACTGCATCAAGGAGGAACGCCCGGGCCCAAGAGGAGGAGAGTATACAAACTTCCTAAATGGATCCTGTCCATGAGGGGGACAGGATATAGGTTGCCAGTTCATTAGAGAAACACGATAGTGAAGAATCCGAGGTCAATTCAAAGAAGCCTGGGAACAAGTGACTGAGGGATTAGCTGGCAAAGCTACAAAAGGAGGTCCAGCAGATAAGAAAAGGAAAGAATAAAGAGGATAAAAAGGATCCCCTGAGCGAGATGAACGCTCCCTTCACTAGGAGGATCCGGGAAGCGGAGCTCCCACCAAAATTAAAAATGCCAGCAGATATGTTCTCTGGAACGGAGGATCCTCTAAGCCACCTAGAAAGCTTCATTCAACAGATGGAGGTCCAGAACATTACCAGAGCAACTATGTGTAGGATGTTTGCAATGACCTTAACAGACTACGCGAAAACTTGGTTCAGGAAGCTGCCTGCTGGCAGCGTGGATTCTTTCACAAAGTTATCAACAGATTTTTGCTCGCAATTCCAAGGGGTCAAACCTCGTCCTAAAGATCCCATACACCTCCAATATGTGATTCAGGAACGTAGTGAGATACTTCAGTCGTACATAGAACGTTTTCACAAGGAGGTCATACAAATGGGAGTTTTCACCAAGAAAGAAACTCTCGCCAACTTCAGGCGGAACCTATGGGCGGGAAAGATTTTCAGTGCCTTCGCCAAGAGACCTCCTGAGACTTACCAGGAGGCCTATGATCGGGCTCTTGAATAGGTGGAGATCGATGAGCAACTCAAAGTCAAGATGGAACACGACGACATGAGAACGGCGAAGCGTCTGAAAAAAGAAGCCCCCAAATTTTAGCCAGTTCAGAAAACTCAGAATAAACCTCCCAATAGGTTGACCTATCGCATCCCTGCTCCTCAGCACTGGCAAGAAAAATATCCAGCAAGACAAACTCCTCCCCGGGCTTCGCCACCTCCCAGGACTGTGGCCCCCGTAATGTAAGGGGAGAAATGGTATGACTACTACACTCCTTTGAACGCTTCCAGGGAAATGGTCTACCTTACTATATGAGATAAAGGGCTACTCCAAAAGCCCACTCCCATGAAAGCCCCAGCTGACAGGAGGAACCGGTACAAGTACTGCGACTTCCACAAAGACGTGGGCCACAACACTTCAGAGTGCTATAATTTGCGCAACCAGATTGAAGCCGTGATAAGTGGGGGATGCTTGATCGGTCCAAATATATAGTATATTTAGGCCCTCAGATCCTTACCTTAAGTTCTGTTTTCGTGCGTTTTTGTATCTTTGATGGGTTTTTTTGTGCGTATTTGTAGGAAATGATGCAAAGACAGGTTTGGAAGCATATTGCAGTGATTCCGGCAGAAAATGGGCGAAAATAAAGGCAAAGGAGTACAAACAGCTCTACAGTTTGGGTCCAGTGCAGGTCGCAACCGCACTCTGACCGCACTCTGACCGCACTTCAGCCGCACTCATATTCATAGCGGGGACATGATGCAAGTGAAGAGATAAAGTGCGGGTACAGTGCGGGTCATCCAACCACACTTCACCCGCACTAATGCCAAACCAGAGAAGCTGATGTTGCACCTGACGATAAAGTACGGGTACTGTGCGAGTCATCCAACCGCACTCTACCCGCACTAATGCCAAACCAAAGAAGTTGAAGATGCACCTGACGTTAGAGTGCGGGTACTGTGCGGGACATCAAACCGCACTCTACCCGCACTGTCACCAAGAACAGAAGAGCAGAGTTGTACCTGACATTAGAGTGCGTGCACTGTGCGGGTCATACAACCACACTCTACCCGCACTGTTGCTCAAGACAGAAGGTAGATTTTGCACCTGACAGTGAAGTGTGATTCAAGTGCGATCACATTGCGATTACAAGTGTGGGTCAAGTGGGGGTAATTCAACCGCACTCCACCCGCACTATTGCCCTGATCCGAGAACTGAAGATGAAGGCAACCCATACAGTGCGGGTACAGTGCGGGTAATTCACCCGCACTCCACCCGCACTCCGAGCGCGCCAGTTTGATTTTCAAAGCTTAAGTGACCTATTTTTTGTATCTTGTATAAATAGAAAAGAATAAAAACAGTTTAAGGAAGCCTTTGACTCCGTTTTGCAGAGGTTAAACACTTTTAAACCTAGAATCTCTCTCTCTCTCTCATCCTTACATTCTCTACTCAACTTCAAGGAAGTTAGGAGATTGAAGACACTTCAAGGAAGGAGATGTTCTCCAAGGGTTCTTTCTTTTTCCCTTCTCTTAGTTTCCTAGTTGTAATGAGTAGCTAAATCTCCTCTAAGGGGTTGATGGAGTAGTTAGTTGAATATTGGGCTTGTACATAAACTTGATAATATATTGATATTCATGTCTATCTTTCATTGATCTATTCTTGTTGTGAATGTTTATCATTGATTTCTTGTGTAGATACATCCTCTTTGCAAGATGTCTTTGTATTATGTATGAGTATTGCATCTAGATATACATCCTATTTAGTTGTTTAATGCTCTAAAGAATGGACGGAAAGTCATGAATTTTGACTCTTAAACCACGGTTTTAATCTAACCTCGATCGAGTTTCCGGCACTATACATCCTAGGTAGGAACCCGTGAGAGAGTTAGAAGTCATCACTATACATCCTAGGGTGACTATTTGTAATCGGTTGAGTCATTGTTAGGTAGACGAGCTTCATTTCTAGAATCTGATAAACAACCAACTCTATACATCCTAGGTTGGTAAGTTACGATAGATTAATCCCTAATAGGTGGTCAGCACTATACATTCTAGGTTGGCCACCTTCTAGGGATAAATAACCGACTTTATACATCCTAGGTCGGTTACCTTGAATAGCCGTGCTATTGACAAGTTTGTTGCATTGCCCAGTATTTACTTTCGTATCCATTAACTCCTTAGTTTCCATCATCTATATATATCCCTCATTCCATTTCCCCCTTCATTTAGTTTGCATAATTAATTTAGTGTTATTTTTAGGGTAATTCACCACCTACATTTTCACCAACTCATTTTCGATATTATATATATACATATCATTACTTTAGCAATAACTAATTTGGCTAACTCCGCTCCCTGTGGACGACACCCCACTTGCCACTATATTTATGTTTTCAAACTAATTTAGGCTTGTGAGGTTTTATCAAATATTGTTGACGGATTGATCTTTTAAAACGACACTAAGAAAAACGTCTTGTCAATGCTTGATTAAATTCTTACAACAAATCAGACATAACATTCGGACTGGAAGGGAGGTACAAGCCGAGATCCGTGAGGACCCAGAGAAGAGGAATGGGGAACAGACTGACTTAATGCAACAGATCCAGGTGATACACACCATCAGCGGAGGTCCCACACTGGCTGGCATTTCCAATAATTCCCTAAAAAAACCAAGCGAGGAAGATTCCCCGGATCGAAGAAAACTGGGGGATCTTCAAGGTCATCCAGAGCCCGATGGAGCCCTCCCTGTCAGCACAGATCGTTTTCACTGAAGTAGATGTCTTTAACACCGTGCAACTTCATGATGATCCCATGGTAATCACAATACAGATTGCCAACTGTCTGGTCCATCGCGTGCTTGTAGATATCCTCTTCAAGGATACTTTGGAAAAATTAAACCTGAAGCAACATTGTTACAATAGCTGTACCACTCCACTTTATGGGTTCACTAGAGATTCGATCATACCGGTGGGGTCGATGATCCTCCCAGTAATCATTGGAATCACCCATCTCCAACAAAATGTTATGACCAACTTTGTTATGGTTGACTCCTGATCGGCCTACAACGCCATCCTAGGGAGACCATTCCTGTCCTCCTTGAAAGGAGTCTTATCCATACACCATAATGTCCTAAAATTCCCAGTTGGAACCAAGGTGGGAGAGGTACGTGGAGATCAGTAGGCAGCCAAAAAATGCTACGCAGTGTCTGCCAATCCTACAGCTTTAGCAAAACAATGTGTACAGGTGGCATTAGTCCAGGAAGACATGGAAACATCCCGGATAATCAAAGAAGAAATGGAGCCCGCGGAGCATCCTCTGCATCCAGAAAGCGAACTTATTATGCCTTATAAGGAGGAACGGAGCAAGGAGTGGGCCAGCGAACAGCCCGAAGATAGACTTGAAGAGATACCCATCAGAAATGACGATCCCTCCAAGGTTGTCAAGGTCGGGGCCACCCTTGAACCAGAAGTGAAAGAAGGTTTAATTAATATTCTCAAGGAATTCAGTGACATCTTTGCTTGGAGCCATAACGAAATGCCTGGAATCCCGGCATCATTGGCCGCATATCAACTAGCGGTAGATCCAACAGTCAAGCCCGTCAAACAGAAGAAGCGTCACTTCAATGCTGATAGGAACGCTGCGGTGCAGGAAGAGGCAGATAAATTGATTAAGGTAGGGTTTATCAGAGAAGTACGCTATCCCGAATGGATCGCCAACGTTGTCAAGGTTACGAAGGTAAATGGGAAGTGGCGTATGTGTGTCGATTACACCGACCTCAATCGGGCTTGTCCAAAAGACAGTTTTCCCTTACCAAAGATCGATCAGCTGGTTGACTCCACGTCCGGAAATAAACTTTTGAGTTTTATGGACGCGTTCTCAGGATACAACCAAATTAAAATGCACCCGGCTGACCAGGATAAAACCAATTTCATTACTGGGCAGGGCTTGTACTGCTACAAGGTGATGCCGTTTGGTTTAAAGATTGCGGGGGCTACATACCAGCGACTGGTAAACAAGCTATTCAAGCCCTAGATAGGTAGGACGATAGAGGTATATATCGACGACATGATCACAAAATCACCAACCGTAAAAAGACATCTGGAAGACCTTCCCAAAACATTTCTCAAACTGAGAGAAAACCAGATGCAGTTGAACCCCACCAAGTGTGCCTTCGGGGTAACAGCGGGGAATTTTCTAGGCTTCATGGTTCATGAGAGAGGCATAGAGGCCAACCCAGAAAAAATCAAAGCTATCTTGGACCTGGAATCCCCAACATCACTCAAACAGGTACAAATTATGACTAGACGTGTAGCGGCGCTCAACAGGTTTATCTCTCGCTCCACCGATAAATGTCTCCCTTTCTTCAAAGCCATCAAACAAGGGAAAAACATAAAGTGGAGCCAGGAGAGCGAACAAGCTTTCCAATCTTTGAAAGAATACCTAACAAGCCCACCGTTGTTAGTCAAGCCGGTTCTCGAAGATGAGCTGCAGATCTACCTGGCCGTATCAAAAACTGCAGTAAGCAGAGCTTTGGCCAAGGAGTGTGGCGATGGTTTTCAAAGACCCATATACTATGTGAGTCATGCTTTGACCAAGTCAGAGAGGAATTACATTCTCCTGGAAAAGCTCGCTTATGCTTTGGTGATCTCAGCGAGGAAGCTCCGTCCCTTTTTTCAAGCTCACACAATAGTAGTGGTGACGGACGAACCTCTCCGCTAATTCTTGCAAAGACCATTCGTGTCTGGAAGGCTAGTCTTATGGGCCCTAGAGCTCACTCAGTTCGATTTAAAGTATAAGCCCCGAACCATGATTAAGGCACAGGCTTTGGCTGACTTCGTGGCAGAATTTTCGGTGCTCCTAGATCAAGAGGATCCCTCAGCACCAAATGAGATCCCTGAAAAGACATCCGAGATCGACAATTGGCCAGAAGGCTGCAAGCCATGGACCCTCTTTACAGATGGAGCATCCGGGCAAGCTAGGGGAGGAGCTGGCATAATTTTAATAAACCCGGAGAGGACTGATTTCTGTCACTATTTCAGATTTGAGTTTAAAGCCACCAATAATGAAGCAGAGTATGAAGCCCTCATAGCTAGGATGAAGGTAGCCATCGAACTAGAGGCCGATTACTTACAATTCAAGAGCGACTCATTGCTTGTTGTCAATCAGGTGACTGGGGTGTACCAGGCAAAGGGAGATAATATGGCTGCCTATCTAAAGCTAGCTCAGTTGCTAAAAAAAAAAGTTTAATGGGTTCAAGATCGATCAGGTCCCTCGACACCAAAACCATTGCGCAGATGTTCTGGCTAAAATAGCGGCAAACGGAGGCCAATCCTTACCACGGGGAATTCCCCTCCAAGTGATCTCCCAACCAAGCACAGCCACAAATACAGAAATATGCTCCCTGGATTGCCAACCTTGCTGGATGGACCCAATCGTCGCCTACCTCCTTGAGGGAGAGCTTCCCGAAGAGCCTGACCAAGCCCAAAGAATTAAAAGACTCTCGGTCCGATATTGTTTGGTAGACGGGTACCTCTACAGAAGGGGCAGATCCCTCCCCTTACTTAGGTGCTTGCATCCTAAGGATGCTAAATAGGCATTAAGAGAGGTCCACCCTGGGGACTGTGGGAACCACATAGGTGGGGAAGCTCTAGCATATCAGGTGCTTCGTATGGGGTACTATTGGCCGACCATCTACCAAGATGCAAGGAGTTTTGTTCAATCTTCCGAGACATGTCAGAGAACATCAAACTTGAACCACCAGCCACCTGAGCGACTGTCGTCCCTCAGTTCACCTTACCCCTATGCCATGTGGGGAATCGACCTAATTGGACCACTCCCTATCGCTTCTGGACAAATGAAACATGATATCGTGGCTATCGACTACTTCACAAGATGGATCGAGACAGGGCCTCTTTCTCGAATATCAGAAAAGAATACAACCAAGTTCATCAAAACCAACGTGGTATGTAGATTTGGGACCCCTCTCATCATTATAGCTTACCTAGGGAAGCAGTTTGACAACGCCCGATTCAAAGATTTCTGCAAAGGATTGGGGATCGACCTCAGGCTCGCTCAGTAGCCCCTCCCCAGACTAACAGGCTGGTGGAATCCACCAACAAGACTATCAAGAAACTTCTAAAGAAGAAACTACAGCAGAAAAAAGGCAAATGGGCCGAAGAACTGCCAGAAGTCCTCTGGGCATACCGGACTATAAAGAGAACAGCTACCGGGGAGACACCTTACTCCCTGGCTTTCGGAGTTAAAGCGGTCCTCCCCATCGAGCATAAGTTAACCTCGTTCAGAGTACATCACTTTGAGCCTGAAAGTAACTAGGTCAAGCTCCGGGCTAATCTGGACGTCCTAGAAGAGAAACAAGACCGGGTAGTGGAGAAAGTGGCAATCTACCAAAGCAAGATTACTAGATATTTCAACCAAAAGGTCAGAGCCCGGAATTTCAAGGAAGGGGATCTGGTGCTTAGGAAAGTGACCCTGAATACTCGGAAAAGGTCGGATGGAGTCTTAAGTCCCAATTGGGAAGGGCCATATTTGATAAAGCTAGTTGCTCGCAATGGAGCCTACAAACTCGAAGACATGGACGGACGACCCATCGACCACACTTGGAATGCAGATCATTTGAGAAAATTCTACCCTTGAGTAGAAAGTTCTCAAGCAGACTACCCCCATTTAGGTTTCATTAGAATCCCTAATAAAGATGTACTACATCTCGATCATAAATAAAGTCATTTTTCTCTTTCATCTTTATCTTCAACTATGTTCAACAGTAGTGTCTACACCCTTGAGTGGGAAATTCAACACAAACACTTCGAGACAAGGAAATAGCTAAATAGCCCTCCTGATGCCTTGGTCGGGCTACCACCCCCAAGAAGGGTCTGAGTGTAAGAGCATAGTAGCCATCCAAATCTCGAGAGCATGAAATAGCTAAATAGCCCTCCTGATGCCTTAGTCCAGCTACCACCTCTAAGAAGGGTCTCAGTGTAAGAGCATAGTTGCCATCCAGATCTCAAGACCAGGAAATAGCTAAATAGCCCTCTTGATGCCTTGGTCGGGCTACCACCCCCAAGAAGGGTCTGAGTGTAAGAGCATAGTTGCCATCCAGATCTCGAGACCAGGAAATAGCTAAATAGCCCTCCTGATGCCTTGGTTGGGCTACCACCCCCAAGAAGGGTCTGAGTGTAAGAGCATAGTTGCCATCCAGATCTCAAGACCAGGAAATAGCTAAATAGCCCTCTTGATGCCTTGGTCGGGCTACCACCCCCAAGAAGGGTCTGAGTGTAAGAGCATAGTTGCCATCCAGATCTCGAGACCAGGAAATAGCTAAATAGCCCTCTTGATGCCTTGGTCGGGCTACCACCCCCAAGAAGGGTCTGAGTGTAAGAGCATAGTTGCCATCCAGATCTCGAAACCAGGAAATATCTAAATAGCCCTCCTGATGCCTTAGTCAGGCTACCACCCCCAAGAAGGGCCTGAGTGTAAAAGCATAGTTGCCATCTAGATCTCGAGACCAGGAAATAGCTAAATAGCCCTCCTAATGCTTTGGTCGGGCTACCACCCCCAAGACGAATTTAAAAACAAATGTTTGTTTTCGTGTGCAGAATCAAGATCATCATCATAAGAATTCCTTATGAAAGTTTTAATGAAGTATGAACAAATTGTTGTTGCGGATACAATTCTTGTTCCTATTCAAAACCAGGAATGAAACAAGAGTTCTCAAAGCGATTTGATTTCTCATTATAAGAGGAGCCTATTCCCCGGTAAGGCTACATCCATCCAACATGAAGCCCAACCCCTGAGCTCGGGCTATAAAAAAAAGGAAAGTTAAGCTAAATAAGGGCAAAACGAGGTGCCCACCCCCTTTTCCGGGCAATCAAGACAAGCCATAAACGAACTGCTTCAAGCTTTGGGACTCTCTGGGTTTTCCTCTGCCGGTCCTCCTCCTTCACGTTGATCCTCGCCATTGACCCCCCCCACCCCCCCCTTCGGGTAGTTGTCCATCTTGGTTATCCTCGCCAACCGCCCCTCTATTTAGAGGCTCCATCTGTTGATCAGCAGGATCTTCCTCCAGGACTTCATTAATCACTTCCATAACCTCAGGCGGGATAGCCGCATCGAGAAGGGTAGGCATGGACCCCGTCTGGCTCCTGTCCACCTCCATCTCTATTATAGGGGGTTCCTCAAACGGGCTCCTAGCTCCTTCCTCAGCTCCTGACTGGTCCCCCTCAGATCGAGAAGATAGAACCTTACTGGATGACTCCCCGAGACCTGAAGTAGTAAAGGGAGGAGGTGGAAATGGAGGATCTGTCTGGGCGGGCTGTTTTCTGGCTTTTGCTTGGTTCGAAGGAACCGCCTCGTCGCTATCAGGGCGAGATAACTCGGTAGCCTTAATAATTATTTCTTGTCTATCCCAGCCAGCAATAGATGACAGATCAAATGGAAGATGAAGAGCTTCAGCGGCCTGAAAGGAAGCATAGAAGTATCCATCGCTAAAAGAGGTCTCCGCGTCAGCTTGCAGCTTGGTCACCTGAGTAATCAAAGACTGATTCTCGAGGTCCAACTTTTTAGCCTCAGCTTACCAAGAATCCCTCTATCTGGCCCGCCGAGTAGATTGAAGTCGCTCTTGATCATAAGATTTCTTCATCCTCTCATGATCACAACAAAGCTCAGCCATCTCGATCTCGACCTTTCCCTGATTGGAGGTCATCTCTTCCACTAAGGACTAAGCTTGCTTGAGAAATCCCATGGCTCTCTCGGCTTCGGCTTCGGCTTCGGCTTTTACAGCCCTATCGCGGAGGAGGGCTACTTGCTGGCCCATCGCTACATTAAATTTGAAGGCCTACAAAATACAAAGCCAGAGTTAGAAACTGAACAAATTAGCAAAAGCAGTACGAAGGAAATGCAATTACCTCTGCTAAAATAGTAGACCCCTTTGTAATCAGGACATCCACGGGCATGGAAGCCATCCTGGAGATCCCACCGCCCGGACAAGAAGTGATGAATTGTTCCAGGACTTCATCCTGCCCCGTCGAGCTCGACTGAGGCCTGGAACGGCTGGAAGGAATCCTTGCGACACCCCTTCCAGAATCCTCCGAAGCTTTGGGGGTTGGAAGCGCAGCGGAATCAGGAGGGCTAATCGAGGGGGTAGCAACTTTAGCGACTACAACAGAAGGGGCAGAAGCAGTCGGACCAACAACCTGGGGAGCTTTACCCAAAGCCCGAAAAGCCCGCGATGCAAGGTTGGCCATCTTAGACCCAGCTGGGGAGGCAGATGGAGCAAGAGCTGGTTCGACCCCAGCAAAGGGAAGAGAAATTCTAGCTTGAGGAGAGTATGAGATGTTGCAGGAAGCTGGTTCAATGACAACAACTGTGAATAAACAAATTAAAAAGGAAAATGTCAGAACCAAGCTGATCAACAAGGCAAGGCAAGGCAAGGCAATTCAATGACACTTACGAGGAGTAGCGTCTGAGATCCACAGGTATTGGTTCACCCTACTAGGATCGAAGGCTTCAGTAGTGGGAAACTTCAGGTTCAAGTAATTCCTGGCTAAAATAGCCTTCAAAATGGCTTCAGATTCAGAGGGCAGGGAGTCCCGGTCCCACGAGGGTTTGTCATTGAAAGCTGTGGGAACCACGAACTCATGCCCTCCAATGAAAATAGAGCTCTCCCAATCATCCCCCGTAAGGATCCATTCTTCCTTCCAGGCGGGGTCCTTCTTCGAAGCGCCAGGAATAACAGAGTTGAGCTTGTTCTTGGCCTTAGCATAAAACTGGCCTCGAGGAGCGCCAGACAGGCTCCCAATCTGGAAAAGATAGGCTAGCTCCTCTGCCTCCGGCTCTCTCGTCACCTTGCTCAACTGACATTGTTCCCTCCATAGCACGAGGAAGCCAATCAGATGCCTCCAGAAGCTAGGCGTCAACTTGAGGGGAGCAAGCCGGATGGCGTTAAGAGCCTGTTGAAGAGTTGGATGAAGGGGAAGCCTAACCCCATTCTCGAGAGCCGCCACATGAATTAGAAGCACGCCTTTAGGGGGGTTGAAGAACTCATAACCCTTGGGGGGAACCGAGATGGAAACGCTGTCGGGGATGCCATACTTCGACCTCAAACTGTCAATCGGGACTGGATCGACGATGGAATCAGGGACAACCCTGAAGTCATAAGGAGGGAGCCTCTCCAAAAGGGGGCCAAAAGCCGGAACTCGATGTTCTCCCGCGGCGTCGCCGCCCACTTCTTTGTCAGAGTCTTCATCAGTAATATCCAAAGGATGGTCAGGGTGGTTGTAAACCCGGTCCCAATGGACACATTCCTGTTTGACCGCCGACGTTACGGGTTGGGCGGGGAATCGTCGCTGTCTAAGCTCCTCCTTGCCCGTTTCCCCGGGGCAAGGCTAAAGACCTCATCGCCATCAACTATGGAGTCAACTGAATCATGACAGGTTTTCGACATGGTGAAGTCAGCAAGGATGAAGAATGAAGAAAAAGATAAGCTTGAGAGAAAGGTTATGAGAGAAAGTATATCTTGGGAAAAATTTTAGTTTGAAAGATGTTGAGATAAATAGATATATATATATATATATATATATATATATATATAGGCAAGATGGCAGCAGCACGAACTATCGAGATCTTTGGTTGAGATCGCAAAGAATCTTGGGGACTACCATAACGTAACCGGATTAACTCAGAAACAAGCTAGTCAGCTGACGCCACATCACTTGCACAGTTAATGAGGAGGTCTCCCCAAGATTTCGGTAATGGTAAAGAATCTCGGGGACTGGCGTAACGCAACCGGATTAATTCAGAAATAAATTAGTCAGTTCATGCCACATCACTTACGTAGTTAATGAGAAGATTTCCCCAATATTCTGGTAACGGTAAAAAAGGAAAGATTTCTCAAATAAAATAAAAAATCTGACCCCAACCCCAAGCTCGACGTCTGGTGTTCAAGTCAGGGGGGACTTCTGTTAATAGCCAAAATTGGCTAAGGACCAAAGGGAAATTTTCCACCCTCCAGACCTGGCTCCATGCCCGAGATTTTCTACCAGGAGACCATGTTACCCAAAGCCGAGCTATGATACCGCCCCGCAGGAATAAGGGCAGGCTCCAGAAACATCCTGAATAGAGCCCGGAATGGTCAGATCAAGCCCGCGTCACCGAACCTGAAAACAGGAAATCCTCCCGAAGTCGAGGTTACCTCGTAATTTCTCCTGAAGCTCGCCTAAACCTCGTTGATACATGGGGGTGTCCATAGGGGGCCGCACCTAGCTTCGAAAGGTCAAGGGAGGCCAGACCTAGCTCCTAGCTAGACGAAACTTCTCAATATCAGGGCCAGAACACTGATCGACCTCACTAAACTGATGTACCACACCGTGATACATTCAACGACCCCTATGAAATCATGCTAGACCCGAAGATACACAGGATCAGATCTAAAGACGTTACATACGTACAGAACAAGTTATAGTATCTAAGTAGGAAACAAATTGATTTCCACCAAGATATCCTTAACTGAGCAATTAACTCAAAGTCAATGACATTTAAAGGTAGAAATCCCATCCGATAAGGAGGGAGGAGAAAATCAAGGGGGAATCAATGAGATTAAACCTATGAAGACATTGTATAAAGGAGGGACCTCCTCTTTCTGAAAAGAGGAGACTACTATTCGACAGGCACACAACAAGTACCCAACTATCCCTGAAAATACTACTCAAGTGTGTGTCTAACAACCTAGAGGGTGGGGGGGCGGGGGTGAATGGGTTGTTAATCGATTATTACCAATTTTTCGATTAGTCTATATTAATAATATAACCCAACATAAACAAACATACAAAATCAAGTAAAAGTGCGGAATATAATAACACTTGATTTTTAAGTGGAAACCCTTCAACAAGGGAAAAACCACGGGCTATCCTTCTAGCCACACACGATCCTCAAATCCACTATTGTAATGATGTTTACAACCTAGATTGACCTCTAGTCACACCATTCTTGATCACTTTGCTTGCCAACCACACCTTGGTTTCAAGACTTCACTTGCCTGTGCACTACACCTTGTAGTCACAAGACTTAACTCTCAAGAAGAGATTAACAACCTAAGTGAATATATGAATACTCAAAATACAAATAATGCTAGGCAACACTAAATGCTTATCTAGGGATTTAAGATGACACTAAGTACAAATCCTAGATATCAATGTCTAGATGAATGCTCATAAAGACCTAACTAGATATAGATGTGCAAGACTAAACTCTAGTCATCAAACAAAGCCATATCAACATATGTTGTCATTAATCATGGCAAGGACAATAAATGCAATTAACAAATGCAATCAATGAGTCCTAATTAGCTAGAGGGCAAACATGTCCTAAACATTAGCTATCACAATACAAACCCCAAACATGTCATGACTTCAATTGATATACAATAAATATGAAGATTTGCTAACCTAAGCAATAAATGACATGTCTTAATAAGCTAGAACAATAAATGAGCAAGGATGTGAGTTCTGCTTACCAAGTAAAGACATTAATGAAGACCTATGCTTGAATGATGCTCTATATGCAAGATGATGATGGGTTTTGGGGTTTGGAGAGTCAAGTAACAAAGCTTGAAGCTTTCTCTCTCATAAAAAAATGGGTTCTTGAAGCTCTCTCTCTTGGAGTCACTTTCTCTCACTAAGGATGTAAATTTCTGAGCTCTAGGGTTAAATGGTGGAGAAGATGAAATATATAAAGGAGAAAAAATGAGCTGTCGTGAAAAGACGAAAATGCCCAGTTCGGGTGACAGAGGCGACATGCAAGGCGACATGACCAAGTCACCTCGTAAGTCGCCTAACACACTGGAATGAAACACACATAGCCTGAGGCGACATGTAAGGCTACATGCCCAAGTCGCCTATGAAGTCGCCTAACACACTGGAGGAAAATTACAAGACAAAGGAGACATTGGAGGCGACATGCACAAGTGACCTTGCATGTTGCCTAACACACTGTGGGAAAAATTCAAGTCTACGGCGACTTGTCAGGCGACATGCACAAGTGGCCTTGCATGTCGCCTAACCCACTGTGCAGTCCCATCAACTCTAAAATGCAAGAAGTGTGTGTATTTGTGTGTTCAACCATACATGCATGTCAATACAAATGCATAGAATGTGAGTGTGTGCAACTAAATCTCTTCAAGAGTTAAGGACAAGTGAACTACCTCTCTCGAAGCTCTTTGGGATGATCGGAAGCATGTCTTCGAGAACCTATGCTACCAGTTACATAAACATCCCCAATGTGATTTGTCATGAAACAAGCCAATCACAAAAGTGAAGTTCTTACAATCTCCCCCTTTGGCTATTTCATGACAAAATCACCACTCACAAAATAATCCTCACAAAACAAAAAAATAAAGCTATTGGTCAACAAAATATATTCTACGTTACAATAAGAGAAACCTAAGATCTAAGTCTTCAAGGTCATCAATCTCTTCATAGATCATCATACCTACACACAATAGCAAGAAAGCACTTTCCAAGAACAAGTGCATGTAAGGTGAACAAATACAAAAGGCAATTGCACTCAATAAAGCAATATAAAGAAATGCATGTGCAATGCTCCCCCTAAAAGGTTACTCTCTCTCAAGGCTTCTCCCCCAAATCATAACCAATGCTCCCCCTATATCTCTCAAGACTTCTCCCCCTTTTTGTCATGAGATAGGCAAAGGAGCTCCCCCTATCGGGTTGCTTTAGCAAAGAGAGATATTTGCACAAAAGATGATTGCATAATCATGTACATAAACTTTATGCAACTCAATTAGGTAAGAGAGATTCAAGGAGATTTATTTTAAAGAGAATGTGTGACAGTGTTGCTTTGCATGCAAGACATATAACATAAAGGTTCAAAAACAATGGTATTTGGCAAAGCAGACATCAAAAGGGTTTCCATAAGAATTCAAACCAATTTGCACCCTTTTGTCATAAGCAAACATGATATAGTATTTTGAAAAGAAATTTTCAATGCACACAAAACTATATCAATCCTTAAAAGCAAATCAAGACATTGGATCAAGAGATCCTTTTAGATTTTTTTGGATAATTATCCGTATGATAGTAGTCTTGATTAACAATTAAGAAGAGAGAGAAGACTAATTTGGATATAAAATCCTTATTGATTACATGGATACAAGATCCTTATTGATTAGTCTTCTCATTTGCATTCACACACATTTGCATTTAAGCAATCAAACCATATTTCATGCATATCATTTTGAGCATGTCATAATCAAGTTCACATGTCATGGAGATAAATTATAGGTCATTCAAGTGTACTTTCCCAATCAAATCTCCTAGTCCAAAAATGCATGTTTGAACATAAATGTGACATGGATTGCAAACAAAGCAAGGTTACACACTTATTGAATAAAAATACCATATAAGCATTTATGTAAAACCTAGTATCTCAAGCAATTAATAAAGAAGCATAAAGTATATTAAATTTTTGCACATTTCAAAAATGCAAGGTTGCTCTCTTTGCTTGAGCTCCCCAAATGGGGTCAATTCCAACCAAGTCAACGGGAGGCAAGAGCCCCTATAGACATACCAATCCCATTAGACCTAGTTAAGTCTATAGGTGACATATTAGCACAATAGCATGCGGGTTCATCTTTTCTAATCCACTTAAGTGACATGTTTTCAATCCTAGTGGTCTAAGTCAACATGTTACTAGACTTCCTAGGATCATTGACTTTAGATTTCCTAGGCACATGCATATTGGCTTTTTTAAGTTTGTTTCTTTTAATCATGCTCTCAACCCTACATTTCTTAATATATTTATGGCAATTTGGCCTAATATGCCCATCAACAACACAAAAATGACAAGTAAGGTATAATATTAGAAGTCATACCATATCCTTGTGAGGTCAATGAAGACTTGTCACACATTTGATGTTGCCTTTGGTGTTGAGCCGGTTCTCTCATTTTATGTTGTTAAACCGGATTGCCATGCTTCCTTGGTTGAGTTTGCTTGTCTTGCCTTCTTGGTTTAGGGAAGCTTGGATGTGGAGCTCTTAGTTGTTGAGGTTGAGCTCCATTCTTTGTTGGCATCTTCACTTGGCCACTCTTGGATGACTCTCCAAGATCAATCTTCCTCCTAGGATGTTGAGGAGGTGAAGCTTTGCTTTTGCCTTGAGCTTGAGGTTGCTTGATCTTATCCTTCTTCAAGTCTTGAATGTACCTCATCTCTTTATCCTTGACAATCTTCAAGGAATTCAGTTTGTTGGCAAGCACATCATTCATTGCCTTCATCCTTTGGTGGCAATCTTCAATCTCCTTCTCATATTTTGACACATCAACCATGTCCATCTTCAAGGAGTCACCTAACTTGGTCTTTGGGTGAAGGTTTTCCTTCTTCAACAAGTCTTCACTTTCTTTGACACTCCTCACTTCATTATCCAAGTGAGTGACCTTGGCTTCTAGTTGAAGGTTATCCTTTTCCAATATAAGGATATCATTATCTTTCTCCTTCAAAGACCTTTGAAGAGAATCAACTAACTCTTGATAATTAACCACCTTATCACAAGAGTTCTCGGAGCATGAGTTATCACTATCGAAGCTTCTCCCACTTGTGCTTGTGAGAGTAATATCTTCAAAGCTAGCTTCTTTTAATCTTGCTCCACTTTGGCCTTCACACTTCAAGTCATCCTTCTTGAATCCTTCAAGTGACAAACACTTGGTGACGGCTTGAGTTTCTTCATGGTAGGAGACCGAAAAGGCGGAGTATTTGTTCTCACACTCAACCGAGCTTGTGGAACTTCCTTTAACTACTTCAACTTCGCTATCACACCAATTAGCGATCATACTAACTCCTCCCTTCTTATATTTCAAGTTGCCACAATTGGAAGCAATAT